>CAUJLY010000005.1:0-1200000 GCA_963281155.1 Rhabditophanes sp. KR3021 | reverse complement strand
AGTTTTTAAAAAACTGGTTCAATCCTTCACTGTTCAAGGACGGTTCTCCATCGCTGATCACAAGAGTGAACGGATGTTCTTGGAATATACCTGTAAAAAAGTTTATTAAATTCTCCTGATTTTTTGACTTCAGAATTGCTCCGTAAGTGTAGCTAGAGTAATGGTCTACAAATACTATTATGCACTTGGAATCCACATAGCACAAGTCGAATGATCCCATTTCTCTTGGATATCTAGCTCTTGTCCATTTAACAAATTTCCTGGCAGGATTTTTCTTGCACTTGGCACACAACTCACAACCAGCTACCTCCTGGGTGACGATTGTTGACATCCCCGGCAACTGAATACGCTCTTTAAATGTTCATGCATCGTTGTGGCGCCTGCGTGAGTGTTGCTGTGTATGATTTTTGCGGCCTTTGAAGCAAGATCTTTGGATATCAAAATTTTCCCAGCCACGTGAATCATTCCATCCTCTAGACTAAGCTCATCTGTATCCATCTTTTTCTGCAACTCCGCCGATGGTTCCTCACCATTTAGAAACGCCAAAATCCCATTGCAAATCTCATCCTCCTCTTGAAACTTGGCAATTTCTTCCAATTCCAATTCGCTCACGAACTCAAATTTCTTCTTCCTCGCGATACACAGGGCATTTATTTTTACCTCTGTTGGGGATTAGCGATTTCCATTTGTCTTGCACAAACTTGACAGTCCATCCCGACAGTATGATTGGGGCTACCAGCCTTTGGATGCGGGATGATTCCTCCACAACTCTGCCCAAATCTTGTTTTAACAATGATTCTACTGCCTTTGAACGCGTATGAATCACAATCTCCCATCCCTTGCTAATGTAAGAGTTTTTCTCAATAGCGGTTGCTAAAGAAAGAAGTTCCTTTTCAATGGCAGAATACCTGTCTTCTGATGGTGTCAGCTTTCTCATAAAAACATCGACCATCTTCCGTTCCTCGGATTCAACGAAGTACATGTGGCAGTGGAGACAGGATTCTGTTGGTATATATTCAAGAGTAAGTTGAACGTCTTCGGGTGGAAAGTGCAAAGTAATGTAATCATTACACGATTGCAGCAGCCCCAACCAAGCCTCTTCTTTCGCATCATTCCAAATGTATTCTCCAGCATCTTTTGGATACAACTTGCTTGAGAAGGATGAATAGCCTGAAATAAATTTTTGTATATATCCAAATTTACCCAACACCCTTCTCGCTTCCTCTCTGTTCCTTGGCCTTTCAATCTTCATTAACTCCATATGCCTTGAATGATCTACCGAGATCCCATTCTTGTCGATTGTGGCTCCTAGAAACTTTGCAGCTGGCTCATTGAAGCGCGATTTCAATAGGTTTAATTTAAGTCCATTGTGTTTGCACATCTTGATGAATTTAATCACTTCACTCTCAAGGTCTGCATCCTCACTTCCACCAAACAAACTGTCATCGACAAACATTACTAATTTCTCGATTCCATACTGATGGATCAGTTTTTGCATCTCGAGCATAAACAACTGACCTGCATAAGAGTAACCGAAGTTTATCGCTGTCGATTTGTAATAACCAAATTGCGTGGAGAATGTTTGAATGTAGGTTTGATCTTCAAATAGTTCGAAAGACTTGTAAGCTGCTTGGAAATCAAATGTATAGAACCTGGTCGCTCCCGATAGTTTGGCCTGGATCTCATTCATTGTTGGCAGAGCCACTTTAATTGGTGCGACCGATTTATTAACACGGGTTCCATCGATTACTAGCCTCAGTTTTTCCTTCCCAACCACATGTACTGGTGAGGATAGTTTTGGATCAAATGTTTGGACAATTCTGCCTTCTCTGATATCCTTCATCAGGGTTTCTGCCAAAAAAGCTTTCTTACTCCCTTTTTGCGGGTAAGATCTAATAACGTTCCTCTCGGGCTCGGCCAGCAATGGAATCTCTAACTGGGTGATCGCTTTCATGGGGCTTTCATCCCAAACTTGATGGTTCTCGAGTAGACATTCTGCTAGCTCCGTAGAGTACTCGCTAATTTCTTCAATCTTGGTGATAACGTCTTTCCTTGCTTTTGCGATCTCCTCAATTCTAGCTGAAATGTTGATGCTCAACTCGTGACAAACTGTGGATGTGACAATATTGACTCCGTTCTCCACTATATAGAACCTTTCCTGGTACCTAACATCACTCGTGAGGGTTGTTATCGAAGCATCCATGTAACCAAGTATCTTAGCTGAAGAGCTGTCAAAAGCGATAGCCGTTATCTCCTCTTTGATGAAGGACCAGTTGCATCGATCTATAGTTGATTTAGTCAAGATAGAATTGGTTGCCCCGGTATCCAACATACAGACAACATCTTGGCTGAAAATCCTGAAGGCTTCGAAGATCAACGGCGTTGTTCTTAAAGAACTGGGCACTTCTACGCTTCCAATCTTCTGACTAGGAGCCTGGTTGGTTTTCTCGCATTCTTTAGGTCTGGCATCCATTTTCACTTCAGAAGTCCTGTTTTGATAGGTGTTTGGAACTGATGAAGTAGCATTCGGTGTCCATCTCTTGGTTTCAAACGTGTGGGGTTTTGACTTGTCCACCGTAGTGATGCTATTTCCATATGGCTTCGGGTGGCTCCAACCGTTCAACTTACTTTTGATGACTTCCGTTTTGATGTCTTTTCCCCACAACTTCACAACTTTGTCTAGGTCAATTGATTCTTCGGAACAGAGTTGCTCCTTTACTTTGGATGTTGTTTCCCCAAGCAGTTTAAACATAATTAACGCATCCTCGGGTTTGGCGGGAAGATCTCTTAGCATCTTGCTCAATCTTTTGACATATTCTTCTAAGTCTTCTGACTTTCCCCGGGTGGCTTGTTGGAAGGACAGGAACCTGTCAAATGGTTGAATGGCCCTGGACTTTTCCAATCTTTTGCAGAATTGTTTAACCATTTCTATGGTCCACTCTGCTCTGACTGGGTTGATTTTGATGAATTCCATTCTGTGATCAGGTGTCTGATAGAACAAAAATTTTGAACAGAATATCACCGGCTTTGACTCATCAATATCCATACATCCTAATTCCATGCTAATATAAGCGAAGTAGTCGGCATCTTCGGCGAAACTTTAAGGCTTAATGGGATGAATTCGGAGATTTTGGATTCCATGATGGACGATTAAAATAATAATTTAAAATGTTTTTAATTTGAAGCAGGTAAAGATTAGTAAATAGATTACTAAGTTGCTTGAGAGCGGGTAGTACTAAATGCAATAACAGTGACACCACGAAACAATGTACGCGTATGGTGCTTGTCCGGTGTCCCGAGAAAATGCTGAAGTTCCCACGACTCTGAAGACTAAGGTTGGATCACTTCTCTAAATATGATTTAGTGAAGCCAGATTCGCCATGCAATAAATACACAAATAAATTGATGGTATTTATTCTTAAAAATGATAATAAAACAAATAAATCGAAAAGGTTCTCTCAAAAGGATGCTTGTCATCCTTTATTGATCATTTATAGCAGATATAAACTCCTTTCGGATTTCTGTAGATAAAGCCGAATTCCTGGCAAGCTTGCCCGACAGTAGGTGTGTAGACAATCGGCATCAGCTCTTTGATATTGTCTGACAAGACTCTGTAGAAAAGTTTTTCATTACGATCGGCAAGGGAATCGAGTTGGATGTATTTGTCGAGGTTACTCTTTGTGCTGCGGAGTTTGCTGATGATCCGGTAAGCTTGTTGTTCTTCGGTCATGAAGGCAGCTGGTAAGAGGCCTGGGGGAGTTAATTAAATTAGTCTATTATTTTATTACTTACCTAAGATTCCAAGGTATTGTCTTTCATACAAAGTAAAAGCCATTCCCTTATTGATTGAAGGAGTTTTGAGGATATCAAAG
The DNA here is from genome assembly GCA_963281155.1 of Rhabditophanes sp. KR3021. Lineage (NCBI taxonomy): Eukaryota > Metazoa > Nematoda > Chromadorea > Rhabditida > Alloionematidae > Rhabditophanes > Rhabditophanes sp. KR3021. Next base: position 1,196,128 of record CAUJLY010000005.1, on the reverse strand, counting down.
CCTTTTTTGGTTGGAGTTATTCTCTCTGGACGGTACATTTTATGCAAACGAACGGCCTTTTCATCTTCGGGATCGGGATCAGGCATTTTACCAGCTAAAGCCGGAGAACACGAAATAGATCTGAAACCATTGAATCTGCTGACAGCTTCTAACCGTGATGAACGTCGTAGCAATGGAAGACTCAGCATCTTTAACTAAAATAAAAGATAGTTGATACAAGAAACGATTTTAAAATAGGTCAAGCATTAAATTGGCAAATTATAGGTTGATGCAACACAATCAATACCTACTATAAACATATGTAATGTGTAAGTTTCGGACAACTTCACTTCTTACACATACATACTCAAATAAATTTTTACTATGGAATAAACGTATGAATAAATGCGTATTGAATACATCTAAACAAAAACATCATCTCAGAGGGAATTGTCAAAATCGAATAATATATATTCTTGACTTGGAATGAGGTTTTATGGATTCGAGTGGTAATTTTAATGCTTAAACAATCACATTTTCATGTAATCAGTTTACTGATAATTATAAAAAAAAAGATAAGCACATTTGTAAAGTAACATGTGAAGAAGGAATGTGTTGTTGAATTAAAAAGACAGACAAAACATATTTACTTTGGGCAGATATTATATTTAATAGACTAAAAAGAGGCAGTTGTGTTAAGGGAAAAATAACAATAAAAAATGTCTGAATATGTGTATAAAATGTTTTAGTAGTAAGCATCTACAAAAATGTATGTATCTATGCAAAAATTTAAATGTCTTTTATTGCTAAATCTCTCAAAATTATATACAACAATATAAAAAATAGTATATTAAATGATATGGACTGGGATCGTTTTCTTATTATTATTAGACCAAAATCACATCAAAGGTGATCTTGCTTGCTTCATGCCATTAGTTCCAGCCAACTCAGGAGGTGGATTATAAACAGTCTTTTCCTTGTAATAAACCTCCTCGTGTTCTTTATCACAAATTAATAAGAGAGACGCTCCAAAGGCAAACATACAACTGCACCAAGCAATTCCGTAACTCCAATCGAATTCCCAATTATTGATATTGTAATCAGACATTCGAACGTAGAAGCAGGCTGGGAAGAGGATTAGGGAGATGATTTGGCATAATACTGTGAATAGAGCAGTTGAGGTTGCAACTTTGTAGAAGACATACTTTCTGTGATGATCATCTGACTTTAGGCCTAATATATTTGTGACTAAAGCGAAAATAGTAAAAATACCACCTATTATCATTAAAGCAATAACAGCGTTGACATACGCCTCACCGGAAGGTTTTTTGCATTCTCCCGGTGGGGGAGCACCACTAACTGGGCGAGTACGGGCATCGTCATTCGTGTCGGTGCATTCTCTGAATAAGCCTTTGTGGAAAGAAGCTGTTCGGAGCCAGTAATCAGTGGCAAGAGCTACTACCAATAGAGCCAGGGATATCAATAGACAAATTAGAGCAGTTATCTAGATAAATTAAAATTTAATTAATTAGTTGCTTTAATTACCTTTAATGGTCGGACTACCGTTATAGTTTCGATAGTTGTCGTTTGGGCAACCATTCTATATGAAGGTTCGTTTATTCACAAGACTTGGAAGTTGTCTATAAAATGAGAAATAACTAAATGTTCATTATCGACAAAAGGTGAATCAACGAAGACGTTATATAGATTATAAATAGGGGATGATCAAGCCATGAAAAAATACATAATTCATTCACCCCCTCATCATATAAAAATCAATATAAATAAAGGTATAGTACAATATTTGAGCAAATACATAAGTATTTATAAATCAGTTTGTAAGCAATTGACCATCTCTGCGATTAAATGATTTTAATTTAATAGAATAGGGTCTGAACGAGGTTTAGACTGGCTAGTTAACTTACAGAAGAAGAAACTTTACCAAAAAATGTAAGAAGAAGTAGTAATAAATAATTTTAAAAAGATCGTGTGTTGATAGATAGCTATTATTTATATTAGTTAGTTTATTTATGTAGTGGCATGAATGATAACGAAGTGATGTCCTATGTTTAAAAGAAATAAGTTGATATGAGATATGATGATCGCCAACAGTTGTGTTCGAGTATTTAAGAGATTTTTGGGTTAGAGGTGTTAATGAGGGATATTATTCTTTTATTTACGTCAAATATTTTTGTTAAAAAAAGGTAGCGGCGATGTCAAAACAGATATTTATTTGATGTGACAGCCTTTTAAATTAATAGCTGCCATTCAGATGAAAAATTACACAACATCAGGCTATAGATGGAATAACCAGATAAGTGATATTTTGGCAATGCTTTGATTTGTTGTAAGGAAATGAAAGAGAACGGTTGACATTTGTTCGCGCATTGTTGTAAAGAAATAGATATGTATAATAGATAAATATGATATTTGGTGTGTGTATGTTGTTTGTTCATACATTTATATTGAATTGTCTATAAATGAATGTTTTGGGGGTTTGATGAAATATATGTGCAGAGTACAAATAAAGGTGCGTTTGAGGTAAGGAAGTTGTATTTATTGAATTTAGAGTTAAATAAATAAATTAAACCACCAAGAAGTTGGTAGTACTATTTGGTAGTCCAATTTAGTAAAACAGATTTAAGGCTGTCACTAATCTTCGAATGAGAAGACTGGAAGGTGTCAAAAGATCTTTGACAGGATGAAAACAAAGAACTATTAAAATGTAATTGTCTTCTAAAAAGGTCGTACCTGGTCAATTGTTTGTATAGCTGTGCATTAAAGTCGAAAAGTCTTGTTTAAGTTTTGGAATGTTTCAGTGATGGGAAAGAAAGATTTTGACGTACTAGTGTTGACAATTTGTAAAGAAAAAGTAAAATCCATCTTGTTTTGGATAAATGAAGTTAATCTGCTAAAGAGTCTGAAGTTTGTTATGAATTAAGGAAATAATGGCGAGGGTCATTCAATATTTAAAAATACGAAATTGTGAATTTTATCAAATGAAAATATACATTTTATATTTGTTCATCCGTATAAAGTTTCTTTTATATTAAAAAAAGCTCTTTAACATGTTTTAACATGCTATATTAACATTCGAGCAACAACCTTCAAATAATAGAGTATGGTTGCTGCAGAAATATTTAGCAAAATAAACAACAATTAAAAGGAAAAATATTTTTATTTCGAATGAAATGGCAAAAAATTGTTTGATTGCAACAATGTGTTTTTGTTCAAAATATGTAAATCTTTGTGTCCCGCTATTATAAAGAATAATGGAAATGTTTATTTTTTGAACAGAGAAGATATACATTTATTTGTTATTGAATCTTTTTAACTAGAACAAGATGTTAACAAACAAGTCTTTCTTATCATTACTCAAAAAGTGAGAATGAATTTAAGGAAAAGTATAAAAAATAATTTTTTGAAACAAGTTCTGAGGGGTAAAGATTATCTTTTGAAGAGTTACCAAAAGTTTAGTTAGTCCCTTGCAGTTGTATAGTTATATTATCTAAACAAATAAATATATATTTGGTATTGCTCAAAGAGAGGCAGACGAAATAATTAGCTGTTTCCCACAATCATAAAACAATCTTCATTTTATCATAATCTATTGCCTGTAAAGGGCAGAAATCGTGATATAAATAAGTTTATTAAAGTGGACAAATTGTTGGTTGTAAAAAGTTTATTAATGTGAAGAAGGGAGTAATAGAATGTTGTATTTATATGTGTAGTTGTTGTATCGTTAGTTTTATGGCATGAGACGGCCTGATTAACCTTTCACCATGAAAGTATAGTCATGTATAGATGATGACGATTAAAGTGTGAAATTTGGCATGTTAAGTTGGATGAACCATGTGATTGCGTACGATTAATAATAATTTTTATTGTTTTTCATCTTGAATGGTTACTTTTTTGAGGCCTAATTCGAGTTTAGTACCATCTATAATAGGCAAGTCCTTGACTTTACTGTTTTTGGTGATGTTAAACTTTGTGGGGTTGAAACTTCTTATTTCTTTGCCAATCCTTTGGAAGACGCCTTTGTCGCGGAAGCTTCCAAAATCTAGGCATGAACAGTGGCATGACCAGACGTATCTAAATTATTTACCATTTAGATACTAAATTTGATATTACTTACTTTAACAGTAATCCTCCACAGCAGAAACAACACCAGCAACCAAAACAAAATGTTAAGGCAAAGAAACCCAAAAATTGAGTTAATACTTCTCTGTTTTCACCTTTAATAAAAATAGATCAACTCTTATGACACGTACAAACCTTGGATCAAAGGTTCATCAAATTCATTCTCAGCATCCAATAAATACCTAATTACGACAAATATAACAATATTGACAACTGAAACCACAGTTATAATAGAAATAGTCTTAGTCCAGTTTCTAGGTCTGCCATCTTCAGTAACGTCAAACATTTTTAGTATATTATTGGAAGTATTGTCATGGGAAGTAAAGTTGCATCAATCAATTTTTATTAAAAGAACTTTCTGTTTCGGGTGTGATGATCATTTGCATTTTAAGGGGATTAAGTCGTGGATTAACGGAAGGTTTTGTTAATGAATGTGAAGGTTCAATTATGCTTTATATTAGAAAAATTAAATTTGTTTATAAGTGGAAAAGTGACAGAAAATATAAAAAGAAGATATTTATAAATTTTATTGTGTATATTAAATAATTGCTATTACAATTAGAAAGACATAAATTACTTAAAATTATTATTAAGACAGTCAAATTAAAAAGTTCGATCTTCCAGGAATATCAACAATATCAAATTTTAAATCCTCATCAATTGAACGACTTAGCAGTAAGGCAGATTTGATTGTATCCATGTTCTTGATAAATATCTTTAAACAGCCGTCCTCCTTCTTGTAGATGGGAATGACCCTTACTGCTTCATCGTACCTCCTATTACCTTCCTTTTGACCCTCAGTCATGACATAGATAAGAAACGTTTATTAAACTAGTATTAATGACTGTATCAAAATCATCATCTTAAATATATGCAAAATTATAATATAAAATGAGTGATGACGACATAAACTAAATTCATAAATGCAAGTAATAAATGTGTATCCAAATATACAACATTACCGCCGTTACTACTTCTTGCAACTTCTACGCAATGATTTCCGTGAAGGTGCAGTGATTTTCTGATAATATTTCGAAGGTTCGTATACAGGATCCTTTTCATCTTCAGTACAAGTAAGACTCAAATCAGTGTCAGCAATGTCTTCACTACTGGAATTATCAGGGGAAATGTCCAATAGAGGCATCAATTGACCAGCAGTTAATCCCGAACCTCGACTAAAATCATCAATAAGAGTTGCATATCCATCACTGCAATTGAACTCCTTCTTTATCATATTCTCAAATATTAGAGCTGTATAGATTTGACTTAAATTGTGAGATGTTTCTTTGACTCTAAAACTTTGTTTTCATTAAGTGATCCATCCTTCTTACTTGGAGTTTCCGCTTCTTCTTTTGCACTAATTTGAATGGGTGATGGGCTCGTATCGACAATATCAGCAGTTCCTTCTACCTTTACCAAACTTCCATCTTCTCCAACAAGCTTGTATTCAGAATCATCCATACTTAGTTTTAAAGAGGTCGCATTTCCCTTGAACTCTTTTAGATATCTCTTCCTTAACTGAGATATGTGAATATTTTTAGACCTGTTCTGACCATTTACCTTGATTCTGGCTCCAACCGTTCCCAGTAACTTTGTGATTTCGGCCATCTTCCATAATTTCATAACAGGATCAAGCCAAAATACGTTCTTAATTTCTTGGAACAAGTTACTATCTTCATTTTCAATTTCCTAATCCTTCAGAATAGTAGTTCTGAGTCTTCGGCCAATCATTTTTTTAGTTGGCGATTTTCCATATTTGTCCGGCGTATCATGGAAATACATTAAGCACTCCTGAACCACCCTTTCACAATCTTTCTTCTCTTCTACCATTGCTTTCTTTAATAATAACTTTACATATTGCACAGTAACTTCGGCACATCCATTTCTTTCCGGATGATAGCAAGGGTGTCAATTTTAATGATGTTCCTTTTCAGACAAAATTCAATAATCTCTGCACTATTAAATACTGAAGCTTGATCAGTTACAATTGCACCTGAGAGCCAAAACGACGGAATAAAGATTTAAGGCAATCTAAGTTTTGTGCAGAGCTCAAATATTTAACCTTCCACATTTCAATCCAACCACTATAAGCATCTCTGCAGATTGAATAATAATCTTCCTTATAGGAATTATGATAGGTAGTAAGTCATTTGAGATATGGTTTATCTCTACTAAACAGATACAATTATCTTGAATCCGGTAAAATGTCTAACATAGTTAATCTATTTGAAGGAATAAAGTTACATGCTTTATTTTTGATCACTTAAATAATACTAATTAATCCACAATAATAAATACTACTAATAAAGTGTATTTGAAAAAGGGAAAAAACAACAAAGATCAAATATTTCAGGTGGTATTTGAGTATATCCGTCGTCTTAGAATATATCAGCTATATTCATCGCTTTTACCTCATTTGAAAATGACAATTAAAATAAGTTTGTAGAATTACTTTGCACTTTATTTATTTGATTTATGACACATTATTTGTTTTTATAGTTCAAGTCTTTAGTCATCATACAACTAAATACGTTTACATTAGAGCTATACAATTAACTCAATTTAATATTTACAGACCAAAAACACATCCTTTTTCCCATTCAAATTCAAAACGCTAAATTCTCCCAAAAAGCACTAACTTGGAATTTCGCCTATTCAACACAAAACAAACAATCACCAACCGAACTTCCAATTATTTTTAATCGGCCAAAATGTCCACAACATCTGAATTTGCTAAATCCATTCCACGCAAAGCGATTCATATTCCGGCATCTACCCCACGATCAACAATTGCTTTAAGTTCTGGCACCTCATCACCTCACATTACTAGTAGTCGAGTTGATAATTTAATAACAAAAGGAAACGTTGTTAAATCAAAGGGAGCTATTGTCATTGAGTTTGGAAATAAGTTGACCAAGTAAGTTAGATGATTCATTAAATAAATAATATCTTTAGGATCGGAATATCGGGAGAATATCAACCTCGGTCAGTAATTAGATCGCAAATTTCGTTGCCAAATGAAACGAAGGAGATTCCGGTGTTTGCCAACGACTATTCAGAGGTTCAACAAAAAACGTTGCTAACAGCTTTTATGAAGAAAATATTTTACCAAATCCTAATCGGCCCTCTCAAAGAAAGAAACATTCTAATTGTGCAAAGATGTTTTTGCAACGAAAGAATCGAAAAGATTATCACTGGAATCTTTAAAGTTAAACCTTCATTTTGTCCGAAAGAAATAAAGTTTCTGACATCAGAAGTTGCCGCATCTATAGCCTTGTATTGTTCAGAGGCGTTGTTAGCTGTAGACATAGGATTTACTTATTCCAGCGTTGTACCAATTATACACTATAACTTGTTGATGCAAGAAGGTGAAATTTCAATGGCTGGGGCGGAAGCTTTAGAAAAGAAAGTACGGGAACTATTGTTAAGTGAAGGAAAAGTTACTATCAATGCTACTAGGGAAGTCAAAGCAATAGACGAAGAGATTATCAAGATATTGGATCAGACTAAGATTTATGAGGATATCTGTAATAAGTACTTGCTCGTAACTACTTTTGATAGATCTAGAAAGTTAGGAACCGCTGAACAAGAGTCTGCCCCTAAAAGTGTTGAAATCCCGATCGGAAGTGAATATACTATCATCGTTTCTGGAAAGATTCGCGAAACAGCTGCTGAAGTCTTTTTCGGTAGTGATATAGACACTATTACAATTCCCGAGGCAATCTTAGCCACTTTGATAAGCTGTCCACTTGACTATAGAAGGTCACTCTTTGAAAGGATCTCTGTCACCGGAGGCGCTTCAACAATCCCCGGCTTTCTCGGAAGATTAAGAAAAGAACTCGAGTTTGCTGTAACAACTGATTCATACAAAGAATTACGCAAAATAGGAAGTCCAGCTTTTGTTCTTTACGAAAATGCTAACATCACAACTGGTTTAGTGACTAATTGGATTGGTGGATCATTGTATGGAACGTACACATATAAGTAAATATAAAATTATTTATTATTTAAAAGGTTCTAATTAAAAGGCATGTATTAATAAAATGTTTTGTTCATAGTGCTCTTGTTTTTCCATTTCAACTGGCTCGTCACCGTCATAGTCACTGTCTTCCATCTCCACAGGCAAAGGAAAAATTCGTTGCCCAGTTCCAGAAGCAATGACATTATTTGTGGGATGCAAGCTAACAGACACAACAGTAGAGTTACTAATTTTGAAGTTCGTTGTTTTGAGGAAATCTTCACCTCTTTTTAAATCGTATACAGATAAATTTCCATCAGTATTGCCTGAGATAATATGATTTCCATCACCCGTGATATCAAAATTAAGTCGTTGATGGTTAGTACATTCTCTCTTGAGTTCATAAAGCTTCACAGTCGCCATTCTTGTGTCGTAACAGGCGATTCCTTGTCCTTTTCGCCCTCCAATGTAGATGTAAATTCCATCTGGAGAGTACTTGAATGTTGAGATGCTTTCCATTTCGTGGAAGAGTTGGAGTTGGCATTCTTTGTGTAGATTTGAGTAGAAGCCGATATTGTTCCCAAAGGAAGCTACTGCAAACTCGGTGTCTGATTGAGGCTTCATCATCATACCACAAATAATTCCTTTCTGCCCGCCGTAAGCTTTAGTATAAGTCTTGAATTCATAGACCTGCTTCGAAGATTTTTCTACATCAAACAATCTAACGCAGTTCTTGTATCCGGCATACAAAGTGTCTCCGTCATTTGAAAATGCCAGTGAGTAAGCATGCTCTAATTCGTCCTAAAATTAACTTTACTAAAGTTCGAGAGAATCGGTAAACTTACTAATGCGTTGATCCCTTTTAATGAAGATTTTGGCTTTTCATTATCGCAATCATAAATACGAATCGGCGAGCTGTGACTTGTTGTGGCAATTAAGTTTTTCTGAACTGGATTCCATGTTGTATCATAGATAAAACCTCCTTCTCGATAACTTGCATCAATGTCGATTAGTTTACCATCGTCATTAACTTTAAATATCCTCAAGACTCTATCCTGTGACGTTGTCGAAAGTGCAGTCCCATCTTCATTAAATTCTACGGAGATAATATAATTGTTCTCGAATTTCACCCATTCAGACTTGATTTCTTTGGTATTAAAGCATTCTTCAGTAGCAGAGAGAAGAGTGGGATGTTTACCGAAATTGTAACATATAGAAGCTCGTTCTATTGCTTGTGAGACCTTTGTTTTGCCATCGGAATCTTGCAAAGTTACGGCAGATGTCGTGTTTACTCCAGTATTGCCCTGCGTTCTCAATTTAGCCAGCAACGACCCAATTCCAGCACATCCAGCAGCCATTCTAACTTAATAAAAAACCGTGACAAAAACACTATAGCATAAGATGCTTTTTTTCACCACGATCATTAATTCGAAAATTGGTGCGTCGTTACTTCTATTTATAGTAACACCACCTCCATTAACACTTTATTAATACACTTCCGCTTACGTCAATGCTTATTTAATTAAATGAACTATTCGATTAAGTATACTCAATCCTTTATCCTAATTAAATATATCCGAGGTACGGTAAATAATTTAAATAGGTATAAAATAATCATACGCCCATTGACATGAAACAACGACGAAATGGCTTTATTTATTTGTGTCGAATTTGTTCGCAAGTGTTCTTTGGTTTAAGGAATGTGGTAAATATGTTTTTTGTCACATTTAAGGCACAAACTGTGTCCCAAACAACAAGAACATAATCTTTTTTTTAAATAAACATAGCAACATCCACTGCCGGCCAAAATACCAAACCATCTTTGTTTGGGTGTTAATAGAATGTGTTTGTTGGTGAACTTTTAGAAACCGTAAATTGGCCGTATAAGAACACGTCATTCTTATAGTAGTTCAAAGGACACCCCAATCAAAATAACAAGAGTAAATAAATTTACATACATTTTATTTCTACTAAAAAAGGACTTATCAAAGGCAAGGACAATTAAAAATGAGACTATATTATATCATGACAATTTGAAATGAACAAAAGAATTTGGTATATGATGTGTGTAATTTAAAAAGACATTAAAAAAGACAAAAATAACAACAACTATTTAAAATTGTCCTTACCTTCTCTAAAAGGGTTATAAAAGAGATACAATAAAAGGACAATATAAAATACTTTGAAAGAACTGGCCAATATCCAGTGACATTATATTTCTCCACAGTTCATTAGTACAGAATTTTGAATATTTTTTTAGATTGCATTTGATGAATTAATATAAGCTGTGGGTTTCAGATATTTGATTAAAAAGGATATCTACAGAAAATTTGACTTTGTTCGCGGCAATGAGTATTGTGTCACTTGGTCAAAAGATGTGAATTTGTTGTTAGTAGTAGATTTGATTTGTGAACTTTCACAAGATAATAAAGAATATAAATGTTTGCCAAAACATAAGTAAAGAGATGGGAGAAACTATGTTGACAATAGCAGAACTGTTCGAGTAAGAATTTGAGAAGCAACGGTTTAGATGATCATTTCGATATTACCTTTTTAGTTGACTTAACAATTTTGACTAGTCTTAGACACATACACTTTTTGAAATTGATTTGTAATCAGTAAATTTTCATAGATTTTTTTGTTAGAACACGAGACTTGAATTTGAGTTGAACATTTAAGACTAAGAAGATACAACCCTACCTTTTCGATTCTTGTGTGGTAGGTGTATTTCTATAGGAAGAGAGCGGCCTTAATGTTGGTTTGTAATTCAGTTGTTAGATTATTCCATCGAAGACAGACTCACTTAACCAGTCATATGGTTGTTGAAGGTGTTTTCATATGGATCAGGGTAGAAGGAGTTATTGGCTTGTTGGATTTCGAATTCTTTTTGACGGAGTTCGGTTTCGAGGGAAGCGATCCGGGCATCTTTCCCTCTGAGAAGGCGATCCTTTTCAGCGATCACACGGTCTTTGTCGGCAAGTGTCTTCTCGAGGTTGTGCATTTTGCGGTCGTCGTTTTTGGATTTGTCTCGCAACTCGGTAAGGACCTTCTCCTTCTCTTCCTCCAATTGCTTTTTCTTGACTCTTGATTTCAAGACAGCCTCATTATTTTTGTCTCTTTTCTCACGCCAACCTTCATCTCTTTCCTCATCAGGAACGGCCTGGTAACTTCTGGTGCCGGGGATCTTTCTGGGAGTCAATCCTTTCTTTGCGGCTCTTTTTTTGGCAGGAGTCTCGTAAGCATTCTCAGTAACATAGTCCGGGAATTGTGTTCTCTTTGGCGCCCTTTTGGAAGATCTAGATGAAGAAGCATCACTTTGTCTAACAACTTCAATGTATTCGGCTTTTGGTAGCCTTTCATCCTCATGCACTACATGACCGAAGTTGGGGAGTGGTGCAGGAGTTGAGGGGGAGCACTCGTCTTCCTCAAGAATTTTTTCGACCACTGAACTGTCGTTGCCGAGATAGTTTTCAAGATCGGTACAATCTATGTCCCAATCATTATAGTCGTTGAGATTTATATTATCTTCGAAATTGGCGCTGTTGTTGGTTCCAAAGACAGTCTCGTTTATTGGATAAATGGTATTATCGTACTCAATAGGCTGGAAAGAGAGTGGCGATGAATGATCGTTTTGGCTTGCTTTACTTACCAAATTATTGTTAGCAGCCATGTTGGAGGAAGAATGTTGGTAATTGTTATTATAGTTATTAGCTTGATCGTCAGATCCGTTGCCAAAGTAGTTGTTGTAAGAATAAGCCATTGGTGGCTTTGTTAAATTCTATAATGAGAAAAGAAATTTATATTTATTTAAAAATATTCAAAAACGGCAGTTGATACGGATAGAAAAATAGGAATGAGTGTCAAATGAGAAGTTGATGATGAAATAAATAAATTTGACAGCAGAACGACTTTCCAATAGCCGCAAAGGTTGTTTCTTATCAGTGGTTACTGCCCACTATTCGATAATTATTACGGGGATGGAATAAAAATTGTGATGGTAAGATTAAAGGGGGTTTGCGCAAGAATATTTTAACGGACATCGCGGCAAAGTGAACGCGAGATATGACTCATCTTAAAAAAATAGTTATGCATATACAAACATTTACTTGTGTTGAGCGAATAATAAGTTCTCAGGGTAAAATCGCATTTATATATTATGTACATTTATCTATTTGTAGATTTAAAAGGGAATTTGATAAGACCACCCTTTGTCGCTAGTAGTCCGAAGAGAGGTTGTGCGCTGTGTTATCTAGGCAGCGACTAAAAAATGTTATATCAATTAACATTCCGTCATAATGGGTAGTATCGCAAACATCTGATTCATACCCGCACACTCACTTAGAATTTTCTAGAATCATCTGGTCAAAGAGATGTCAATCGCAAACAAATAAAACAAAATGTAAAGTCTATTTTTTATCAGGGGTTGAAGATTTTTTGATTTGAGTTGACACGAAAAGAAAAGAAAGCCTCCGCTATATTTTGTTCTATGGAATAATAATAAGACACGAAGAGCAATGGGTGTATGTAATTGCAATCAAACGTTGTGCATAATTGTGCAGCAAGACAAAAATATGTGAATAAAAAGTTATAAAAAACGAACTTTAAATCATTTAAAGAAAGCTTAGGAGTATGTGAGCATGATGTTTAAAAATATATTATGGCTTAGAACAACGCGCAGAGACCCCTATTATCAAATATCACGAAAATAGACTGCAAATAGTGAAAAAACGATATAGAGTCTGACATCACATTCGGTGTGTGTCTTTTAGTTATTTTTTGTCATCCTTCTGTTACTCATATGTTAAATTTGCAAACAAAACTCTGAATAGACATCTATTTTCTGATTTTAAAAATGCACTTTGACAAAATGATTCAATAATATCAAATAAAGATGCGTCTAAAAACATAATATGACACAAAAAATAATATAATATAGTGCGCAGGGTACATGTCTTATCAAATTAGCGCTAAATAGATGGTATCTCGAATGAATAAAACTACATTCAATTAGTAGACTAATTTGTCGATAAACCATAATCAGAGTGTAAATAAAAGATAACAAAATAAACTTTAACCTTCGCTTTATTATTTTGATGATGAAATATTCATATAACTAACAAACACCACTTTACGGGACTTAATAAGTAACCTATTAAACAAAACATTGCACAAATGTGCAAAATATGTTTGCATCAAATTGTTGATTTAAGTTCTTTAATAGAAAGGTCAAGCAAATTTATCTCCTGCAGTTGTGCGTTGTATCTTGTTAAGGCTGACTCACTCTTACCTTTCCATTCTTTTAATTTTTCTGGGGATGCATCATTTTTGAGGATGTATGAATTGAATTTTTCATGAATATTAAAATACTTGAGGGCCTTCTTTTCCATTGAACGTTTCTTTTCAATCTTTTTGAGCAAAATTTTTTCTTTAAATTGGTCATCTACTTCAACATATAGTTCGTATGACGTTCCTGGAATATTAAATGATATATGATTTGACACATCAACACCATTATTCACTATCAATTCAAAATTCAATGACTTATCAAGTAACGGTATCAATTTCGTGAATTCATCTGCCACTGATGACTCACCCATACTACTCCTCAAAACTCCTTTACATCTAACTTTGTTGATGGTGAATTCACTTTTTATTTTGTTAATGGAAGAAGTTAACCTCTTAAACAAATCAACACTATCATCAGAAGCATTATTAATTTGATTTGATTGAATTAGTTGATCCATCAAAATGGGACTATTCGCACCATAACTTCCAAGCTGATCCAATAAATAAGATGATATGTCTGGCATAAATATACTTAAACTTGTTAAGGTGTTTTGCAAATTATGCAAAAGATATGTTGATGCTTTGAGGGCTTTTGTTGAATCATCACTCTTAATAAATATTTTTGTGCATTCAAGATAAACATCACAAAAATCATTCAAAATAAAGATATGTAAGGAATTGAAGGCTGCATTGGGCTTAAAATCATCAACCAAATTATCTTGATACGATTTTAATACTCTACCTAAGCAATTGAAATAATTAGTTATTGGATATTCAAATATAAATTTTAAGTAAACTATATACCATAGGTTACATTTTAAAAGAACGTTTTTAAATTGTCAATATTAGTTAGTTTAAAATTTGTTGTAGTTATTAATGTATTTGTGTTGTTATTTCATTTATAATGTTTACTAATTATTGCCTCTATCTTTTAGTTGTACATTCACTGAAGTTAAGCTATGAAGAAAGTCATTGTCAAGAGTAGTTTCAAGAAAAATGAGACGGAAATGTCTATTACACTTGGCATAAGGCAGTTATCTTACTAAGCCACAGGAAAAGAAGCATCTGCCGTGGAAGAAGCATCTTTGTCTGTAGGAAGAATAATAGTTCCTTAAGCTGAAGGCAAGTTAGGCATTTAAATAATTAGTAATTGTTTCAATTTCAGACCAGCCACAACAACCAAATCTATTTTTGGTTTGTTTCAAAAAGCTGATGACTCTGGTTTGACTGAAAAAGAGAAGTGCTTTGGAAGAAGTCGACCAAAGGTGGATGCCTAAATGGATGAAATCGAAGAGGAATTCATGTTGTATGCTGCTTTCGCAAAGGTGTTTGTCAAAAAATGTAAAGTACTTGAAGCAGCTTATTATTTACATTTGATCTAACCAAGTTTCTTGTGGAAGGAAATAGATCAAAAACAAGCTCGGAATATTTTGAAGAAATGTCGACAATGTTTAAAGATGTTGGTTTAGCATATGCCACATGATCACTCTATTCTATGGATTTGCGCGGGTTAAAATTACTTCAAGGTACAGAATATACCAATGTAAATCAAGCCCAGAGAAGTTTTATTCAAAGTTGTTTTACAATTTCTCTTATGCGCTGGATAAAGATGATACCTTTAAGACCGGAGTTGTACAAATACTTATACTGACTAGGAATGCCATTGACTGATTCAAAGCACCTGATGAGATTGAAGGGGAGATGGCCAGATGTTACCAAAATGTGAAGCTAATTAACAGAAGAGAAAAATAGATATTGTTCTTATTGCAAAAAGTATTTTTTCAATCATATCACTTTAACAGCGGAAGCTGTGGTGTTTTGAAGAAGCAAAGAAAGCAAGCTAGAGAAAAGACAAAAGACTTCAGTGTTGCTCAATTGATGGATTTACTTACTAAAAAAACTACTGGAGAAGGATACATGAGTATCTATGTGACCAAGGCTGGGGAATATGCCGGTGTGAGAAGTTGAAATGCTAGTAGCGAGTTTATAAGATCCAATCTGCATAAATCTGAACTTCGCAGTCATGGATTCTTGTCAAAAGAATTAGTTAGATCATGGGATCAGTGTTTAGCTGAAGGCAAGGGAAAAATTGTCGGAGTTAGAATCTTCAAGTTAAATGAGAATACATGAAAATATGTCCTTGCTCATTACGAAAAATGTAGCATGCCTGGCGTCTACGTGCTCAATTGTGACAACACATGTGCAATCGCTGACATCTTTACTGAAATGATGTTTGATCGTAAGATGATTACTGACAAGTAATTTTAAAAAATATTTTGATAGCCTTCTTTTACCCAGGCGATTTTTAATCCATATGTTCTGAAATGTAAATAAAGATTAATTGTTTGTATAATTAAATGATCAATTACCATTACATCAGCATCGTCTTTTAAAAGTAGTTGATCAGCAGATGAAAGATCTGGAGCAACATTGTCAAACGAGATTTTGGCAAATTTAGACACATTCCACAATTTGTTGCAGAACTTGTAACCTTCCGTGACGGTCTCATTTACATCCATGTTTACATCGACTCCAGTCATGTCGTGCTTCAGAAAAGCAAAGCGAAGAGCATCAGCACCCATTGCTTTGATTCCCTCTGGGTATTTCTTTCTCAAGTGTTGTTCAGACAAAATTATTTCATTTTCATTTAGCGAACTGTCCCGATTTCTTTTGATCATGTCTCCCAGGGTAATTCCTTCAATAACATCTAGAGGATCTATTACATTTCCAAGACTTTTTGACATTTTTCTTCCCTGTTCATCTCTAACTAAGCCATGGAGATACACTTTTGTGAAGGGTAATTCCTTAGTCAAAGCCAAATTTAGCAATAACATTCTTGCTACCTGAAAACCGCAATTAATGCATTGACGTGAAAAGATTGCATGTTTTAAATTTTTAGTAAATGTCTTTGAAATACTCTACCAAACAGTGGTCTGAGACTTTGTGCCTTTGAAATTTGATTATTAGTTAGAAGCTATTTACATGTCATGACGATATTTGAGGTCAAATGCAAATTTACTAATTCATTCTGTTTCAGTGCTCAAGAAGAGTGTAAGTTTATGTCACAAAAAAATGAAAATGTAATTCTGTTTTCAAATGTGATTATTGCGGAAGATGTTTTAAAAATAAACATATTCTTAATAAGCACAGAAAAGTTCAATTCTGCCAAGAGTCAGGATGCTGCTGAAACATTCAATCAAGCAAGAACTCCTGTTAATGTTCTCGCTTCAATCAAAAAAAGATAAAAGGTGTAAAAGGCTGTTACATTTATGTAATGATTGATCCAAGAGTTGTTCATAACAACTGGACCAAAGCTGGAGTCAAAAAAGGAATTCGATACGTTGGGGAGGCAATAGACTTAACGATGTTGTTCGACAAGAAGGAAGACTTTACCAAGGAAGTTGTTTATGACGAGACGTTTGGTAAGAAGGGAGTAATTGTACTAAAGATGAAATACCAGGCAAAGGAAGTCGCTGAGAACATTGAGTCTATCTTAGTTATCTTAATGATTCTCTCAGACCACAACTACATCTAATGTTTCAGGAAAGGAATGGCCAAATAGCAGATCTCATCCTAGGAGAGTTCTTTGAAGCCCATAATGATATTGAAAAAGTTGATTAATTATCAAATTTTTGAAACTCTTAATTTGATTGCCTTTTTAATAAAGTCTATAACTTACCCAAAATCCAAGAATATCGTGACCTGTTTCGAGGAATGACATTTGCAAAGGCTTTTTATTTGTTGGCCATCCACCCAGAATAGCAGGAATCAGTCCAGAACTAAACCAAGTGTCCAAAACATCTTCATCTCTTTTGTTAACTTTATTCTCCTGATCTGTGACAATCCACTTATTTGAATCCGCATCAAAATAAGCAGGAATTTGATGGCCCCACCATAACTGTCTACTCAAACACCAGGGGTCCTCATTATTCAACCATTGATTCAAATTCTCCTTATGAAATTCAGGAAATATCCTCAAATTTCCCTTTTTTAAATGTTCTTTAATTTGCTGATGAAGAGAGGCTGTTCTCATAAACCATTGCTCCTTCAAAACAGGCTCAATGACGTCACCGCTCCTTTCGCATACAGGAATTTCTGTTTTGTATCCTTGTTTAGTTGACTCAATTAACTTATCTTGACTAGATAACAAGTTGATTACCTGTTCGCGAGCCTCGAATCTGTCTAGTCCATTTAAGCTCGAATGGTTACTGGTAATAACCATTTTCCCTTGTTCGTCAATGCAGTTGATACTCATTAAATCCTTTGAGAGAACACCTTCCTCGATACATTTAGTAACAATTTTAAAATCTATTTGCGAATGATTTGGTGTTAATTTCAGGACACCTGTACCGAATTCAATCTTAACTTCCTCATTTGTAACAATTTTCATTCTTTTCCCAGTCAGAGGGTTAATTACATCAAGTCCAATTAATTTAGTGTATCTGTCGTCAGAAGGGTTTACCGCGAGAGCAACGTCTGCAAAAATGGTTTCTGGCCTACTAGTTTCAACTTGAACGAATTTTTGAAAAGAACAATCCGCAAGTTCATATTTCACTTTAAATAACCGTCCAAACTTGACATTTCTTTTGATACCATTTGAAGGAATGGTGATCGAATCTCCGGCAGTGACAGATATAGTTGAAACCTCCTGATCGGAAATTGAACTTTGGAGGGTAGGACACCAATTAATCATTCTTTTATCTCTGAATATGTAACCATCTTGGTGTAGCTGGACAAAAGCTTTCCCTACTCCACTTGAAAATGTGTCGTCCATCGTATAATATTGGTGACTCCAATCAATTGCTGCTCCCATTTTTTTAATTTGCGAAGAAATTTGTTCAGTCTTAAGATCCTTCCATTTATTGCATTCTCCCACAAAATGTTCCCTACTCAAATGAATCCTCTTCAAGTTGCTACCTTTCCAAAGCTCCTTTTCAACAACACTTTGCACAGAAATGCCCGCATGATCTAGACCTGGAAACCAGATTGGCTAAAAGAATAAGTTAGAATAACCTAATTGTCAATTACCTTTTCACCTCGCAGCCTACTCAATCTATTCAAAGTATCTTGAATAGTAATAGTCAAACCATGGCCCAAATGAAGTTTTCCAGTCACATTAGGCGGTGGTAGTAACATCCTCACACCACTATAATCTTCTATTTCTTTATCTTGAATAGGTTTTTTGTTTCGCACATGCTTTAAAACACTTTCTACACTATAAGAAGTGGATGAGTACCTTCGTAGCCTTAGCATATTGAAACCTGATAAAATACGCAACACTACTACTTTTTTCTTTTTCAAATCTTTATTTTAATATAATAGAAAAGAGGAACAACTTTAATTGCATCACAGTTTTTGAAAGTTTTTTGTTTCTATGTGTCTCTACCCCAATGTGTTAACCCAAAGTCTCTCTAGGATGGGTCTAGGCAACAAACAGAAAAGCAGTTTTGCAAAAAGCTAATTTTGACTAAATAAAAGATAAGAAACAATTAAGCAAGACAAAATATTTGAGCAAACATTTATTGAAACTTTTGTTTGTACATTAAGCATCAAAAAGTGGAAAGATTTTTTTAAATAATATTTAGAAATATTTTGAAGCTAGGTGTTAAAACAAGTTTCAGGAACCTAAGCGGTGTTAAAAACTAGTCGATTAGGTGCACTTGAATCTTACAATTGTGAACTAGTTCAAGAAATGACCAGACGGAAATTGAGGTGGGAGCTATAATTCACACCTTGCTAAAAAACTGGCTTTTTATTTGAGTTCGGGCCTATAAATATGGTGGTTGAAAGTTTGTTACCCATCAAATCTTTACTTAGCAACTAACTATCTTGGTTCTACCATTATGACAAACTTCAAAACATTGGCTCTGTAAGTTTAGCAATTTGGATATTTGAATGTATTTTTAGCTTGGTATCACTTGCCCTCATTTCTTGCA
Source organism: Rhabditophanes sp. KR3021 (assembly GCA_963281155.1). NCBI lineage: Eukaryota > Metazoa > Nematoda > Chromadorea > Rhabditida > Alloionematidae > Rhabditophanes > Rhabditophanes sp. KR3021. Next base: position 1,176,829 of record CAUJLY010000005.1, on the reverse strand, counting down.
ATGCTCAATATTTATTGAACCCAAGATTTGCTTATCTAGGAGGAAATTATATGGCTCCACCACTTCCAATGATGGCTCCTCCACCACTTCCTATGATGGCTCCTCCACCACTTCCCATGATGGTTCCACCACCAGCTCCCTTGATGGCACCAGCTCCTTTGATGGCACCTGCCCCCTTGATGGCTCCAGCTCCTTTGATTGCACCTGCCCCCTTGATGGCTCCAGCTCCTTTGATGGCTCCTCCAGCCCCAATTCTACCACCACCAGCTCCTCTTCTAGCCCCAGTTCCTGCCCCAATTCTTCCAGCAACACCTCTTGTAGCTCCAGCTCCAGTTATGCCAGCTCCATTGATGTCGCCACCAGCTCCTCTTTATGCCCCAGCCGCTCCTGCTCGTCTTTTGTCTCCACCAGCACTCTATGCTCCAGGCCCAGCCCCTCTCTTGGCCCCTCCAATGCTCGCCGCTCCACTTCCAATCGTACCTGCCGCTGCTCCTGTAGTCCGTCCAGCTGTCGTTCCATTCGGAGCTTTCCCCGGATTCATTCCTGCATATGCACCATTCGCCACCTCAGCCATCGCATTCGGATCCAACACCAAGAAAGCTTCCATCAAAGCCTAAATAACGTTGTCTATCGTCTAGAAAAAGGACAGATCTTTTTCAATCCACCATATTTATGTTATTTAGAATTTCTTACACTTTGTCTTGTACATACTATGAGAAAGCCAATAAAAGATTTATCATTCAAAGTTTTTGTAAAATTAGATATGAAAGTAGCTACATTTAGATTAACTTAAGTTTTGAACAGATCATTCCTAAGTATCTTGAAATGCCAAATTTAATTATTTTGTATGATTGTTTTATAATAAACAATTTAAAGATTGTGAAACTGTGTTTCATTGATTGCGTAGCAAATGCCACGAATTATTATTAAAAGTAACCATTGTATTTCATCTTAAACTATTCTCAAAAACTGAAATTGAACTTTTTCACTTGTAGATTCTTTTTAGATTCAATAGGAGACAAAACATGCAGGCAGTGTTAAATCTCCCATATCTGTTTGATAGATGTGTCAAAGTATATGATACGATGATGGCACTTAGAAAAACGTGGTGTAATATGTTTAGAGTGATTGACAGACAAAAACTTGACCCTTCAATGGAACCTACTTCAGTAAAAATTTCATTGTCAAATTGTGGTGATGATGAATATAGTTCAAATGGATTATCCAGATCTTTTCAAAAAGATAGAAAGCCTTTCTGAATCCAACAGTCAATTTGTAACCTACTTGGAAGTTAATACAATATAGGTACTAGTTATGATCGAGAAAGTGAATCAAAAGATGACAAATATGAATTGTACGAAAGAGAACCTTTCATTAAAGAGGCAGTTGAAATTATAAATGAAATGCTTAAAAATTTTGCTATGTTACATCCTTGTGGGTCCGACCATATCTGGATAAGTTTGATGCTAATAATCGTTTCTTGAGTAATAATCCTAGCTCTGAACTTTTTGCTTTGTTTATGACTACACTTAACACGCCCCAGATTACGAAACTTGTGAATATAGAGTGTGCTTTTCTTTTGGATTCAGTCAACTATTTTACGGAATTATCATGCAAATTATCAAACCTCAAAACTATCGAAATTTTGTTGGACCAGGAAGTACCAAATGAAGATACTTTTGACTACCGTTCATTCTTTAAGTTTATGAATGATTTGGAATCAAAGAATGTCATTATAGACAACCTTAAAAGTGCACCATTCTGTAATATGTATGACATCAACACTTTTTGTTTATCCCAGCAACTAAACCCATCTTTAGAGCCAATTTGGGAATTTCAAAGGAGGAGTGTCGAACCTTTTATTTGCAAGAAAGCATGAATTTAATGGAAGTATATGATTCATTTAAAATATTAGGTAAAACTCCGGAGATAATAACTGCATTTCAAAACATTTTGCTTTCTGGTCCAGAAACTGTGTCATGTATTATGTGTTATGTAGATGAGTTTACTGCTGAATTCAATAATTTGGAATTGTTGGTTGTCAACGAAATTAAATCACAAATTTTAAAAAAGTTGTGCATTTTTTGATCGGGAAAATAGTTCCAAAATTGATTTCAACATTCAGATTAAGCCCGACAAAATAGATTAATTTAAGATTGCTTATGTTCGGACTATTGCAGACTTGGAACTATATAATGTAATAAAGAATTTTATTAATTCATCTATTACCCAATACACTGTATTTAAAAACAAGAATGAAGTTATCGGACATTTTTTCGTATCCAAAATACACATAATGAGTATGATGGCAATATCATGTTTTAAAATTATTATTTATAACTAATCTTAGTAAACAAATAATTAGTAAATATTTCTTTATATCATCTAAATAAATTTTTTCCCTAACTTTTCATTAAATGACAAAATAGGAGTATTAATCAGAAAATATTTAATCGTAGTAAATTTGTCAGTCAAAGTCTGTTTTAGAATATAAATTTAAAAAATGAAAGCAAATATTTTTAAATATTAAATCGTTGATCATGGATGGATATTTTATTTGTTCTAATATGATACACAAAATATATATGCATTTAAAAGTACATGATGTTATATTTAGGCCTTATGACATCAATTATTACTCAAATCAACCTTTCAAAAGTCTTTTTAACATCAACGCATGGATTATTTAAAAATCAAATGCTTTATTGCAATCTTGATTGTTTTAACACATTATTTTACTCTATCCAACAATGGTGTCTTAAAGTTTATATGATATCAAGTAATTCATAATTTCGTTGTAAAATAAACTAGATGTAACCTATAATGTCTTGCTTTGTGTTCAATGCCAACGCCATTTTAACCCAATTTTATTACTCGAACATCAATTGTTTTACTCACAATCGCATTCAATACATTGCAACTTCACTTTTAAATGTTATTTTCGTTACTGTATTATTAAACGTTTGTTTGTCATTTGATTGCAACTCATTTATCATTTTTTGAGATTCGTCATGGGCAAAGCATGTGGATTGTGTCAAATCTCCCATATCTCTTTGATATACAAAAATCAACTATTCCAATAGAACCAACTATATTGAATGTTCGGCTTAACGGTCACACCTATCATTCTGATCGTCGCAATAAATTTACTGGCAACTTATTGATAAAGAACAGAATTTTGAGTCATGAAAATCTTTAAAAAGAATGATAAGCTTTTACAGATCAAATACCCAATATGTAAGTTGTATTGAAACAAATGGTGTATTTATTCCTCGTCTCGTTATTTCTTAACTTCGATTAGCTTTAAAATCAAATAAATATTAACGTTAACAAATAAATGTAAATAAAATCAAAAAATTAGCCGATGTGGGGCTCGAACCCGCGACAGCCAGATTAAGAGTCTGATATTTACAAGAATATAGCAAAAGCAATTAGGAGTTTTCATTTTATAGAGTAGCTAGTGACATCTTATGTCTGTCTCAAATATTGTTACCTAACAGTCAGTTTGATTATGATATCAATCAAGTGTTGAATTTATGATACGAGGTATTAATTCTTAACATAGTAAAAACGAGATTTGGGTACTGATCAGTAGTCCTAATAAGACCAAGCCAAACAATAAAGCAAGCAAACAGTTTTTTTAAACGACTAAGCTCTTCCAAAAGGATACTTAAATACTACATTATCTACTATAATTTCAATAATGCATTGTCGTAATTTTTTTAAACTTCTAGAACAGCAACAGAAAGTGTCAATATTTATTGAGTTTAGAACAATAAAGCAAAATGGACTTTAACCGATAAAAGTTCGTCTTAAATAGATTGTAACTTAACATATAATATGAAATTAGAATATAATAATTATACAAAGTCAAGACATACTTAATTGAGTTTAAATTAACTCATGTCCTTAACAAGCAAGCTATTACATTAATATTGTAGATTTTTTGGTTAGCTGACTGGCTAGAAACAAACCCACCATTTAGAGAAATGATGGAGGAGTTAATTCAATTAAATCAGTTTATTCAAAATTAAAAGCATAACGGGCAAATAAAATGGTCTTCTTGTATATATGCAAAAGAACACAACAAAAAAGATAGCGATTCCCCACGTTAGAGCCATTTACATCAATGTCGAAAATGCTCCTTTACCTTTTTAAACACCTTTAAATTTCATGATCTAAACGAATGACTTGGACGTCTTGGCTAAGTGACTGGATATGTAATGAATAGTGACTTTTGAACAAATGTGTCTCAAGATATTTCTTCCTTTAAAGAGTTTCGAATTGTTTGGGTTGCCCAAATCAAATAAATACGATCTTATGATATTATCACTTAATAAGACAGTCTTGCAAAATATAAATAACACCATTCAACCAAAGAAACAATTCTTTCAAAAATAAAATCTATTCCCATGAATCATAATATGCCAAGTACACTTTTTTAGTGCACTTAATTATTACGTGATTAAAGCTTATCATGATTACTTATATAATGAATCACTAATAATGACATCACTTCATCTTCTTTTGATTCATGCTTTTGTGGATCACTCTATTTAAAGATAGTTTTGTTTGCATTTTTATCATTCTCAATTTTATTGCATCAAAATGTTTCACAGCTACGGAGCTATTAGGCCTATCTTTCTACTAAGAATCGTCGGTTTTGTTCTGATATTAATAGCAGAAGTATTAGTTATAATTGGTTTTGGAGTATGTGTGAATGTGGATTACAAAGCAGCGGGAATCGAAGCGTCATCTTCAGCATGTGGCAATGCAGTTATATTTTCTGCTCCAGCAACTCTGTTATGGGGACAATTGGCTATTATTATTAGCTCAGTTTTAATAACCGCTCTTTTGCTATCATATGATAAATGTAATATTAGACATGGAAAGTTTGGAAATATTCGAAAACAATTTTATAATTTATTTTTGGCTCTTTTTGTGTTCTCAATTTGCGCAGGTGTTGAATTCTATTATGGTTTGGATTATTTTACAGCAATAACTTATAATAATGTTTATGATAGTAATACCAATTCAAGGATCGAACTGGGTAGAATCTATGTTATTTCTTATATTGCTGCTGCTGGACTTTATTCACTAAATGTAATTCTCCTGATAGTAGATATCTTCATGGTACGCAGACTAAGATGTCACACAACTTGCACATATTAATATATATTTTAATAAAACTCTTCATCAAAATGTAACTAAATCGTTTTTTATCTCATTATCAACTATACAAATACTGATAACTTTAAAATACAAATAAAAGCGATAAGAACACATTTTATCAATAATCCACGAATGAAAGGTACTCAAAAAAGTACTCACTGATCATATTCTCCAAATCACCGTCATATCACATCAACAGCAATCTAATTGTCATTTTCATCCTCAAATCCAACTCTTACGAAATTGTCACCACAAGACTTGACATAACTAATCAAAATTTATACACTCTTACTATTAGTTCCTCTGTGGCATTAGTTCATGGGGCCAAACAACTTTTGCAATTCAACTTTCTAACCAAATAATAATTATTTTTAATATTACTTTAATTGATGTTTACGACAGCAGGACATATCTAAGTTTTAAATTTATACTTTGGCATCTTTCAATTGTTTTAAATTTATGTGTATTTATATGCATATGTTTTTATTATTTAGAACATCCTTATCTTGATTAAAACACTTAATTTATTCTGCCAAATTTATTCAGACTCCTTAATTAAAGCATTTTACCTTTGCCACAATTAAAAATAAATGTGCTTTGTGGTGACTCTTTTAAAATGATCAGTTAAAAATTATACAATCCCTTCCATCTTTATTACAATTTTGGTGCAATTTTATTACATTTTCACCATTTAAAAGTTGTCACATCTCAAAAAATATGTGTAATGTATCAGAACCTCCCAAATCGCTTAAACAACATTTCTCTGTTCATTAGCACTCAATAAAGAGCATCTATTTACATTCGACTTTATTGAAATATCCTTATTTGTCACAAAGAACAGCTGCACTTCAATTGTCGACAAAAAAGAGGACACCCATTATCGTGATACTTCCTTTATCTTTTTCATGGGCATTAATCTTAGTTAATGGTCCAAGGTGTAAAGTCAAATAAGCTGACAATAAACATATTGCATACTGAATTTAAAATAAACTTCCGTAGCTTTGTTGGATCGACTTCATCTTGGCAACAAATGTTTAATGCTTAGAGGAAGAGTAACTATAGGTTACGATTTGTCAACTCTTCTGTCTATATAAATTATATAAATAAATTGTAGCAGAAAATTATATAATAACATCCTCTATTATTAGCAGAATTGTCTCATTATTAGTTGAATTGCCGTATTGATAGTAGAATATATTTTGTGAGCTCTACACTATTTTGATTAATGATGTTGATTTTTTTGACTACCACCAATAACAAGGACCCTTTTCAATCAACTGAATAATCATTTATTCAATCCATTACGCCGTCAAAAAAGATGCCATTGAACGGGACCAGAAGATGTCCTCTCTTTTTTTATTTTTAACTCTACGATCAACAACCAAATAATACTACTTTGTTAAATTTGGTTCCTCATCTTGACATTATTATTACCTTTTGACAAAAATAAGTTTTAGTGGAAGCGGCAAAACAAATGTGAAGCAGCGTCTGGTAGTGGCGTTCTAGGCCATTGCCCACCTTAAGTCTTCTACAACTTTTTTACTTTCTATTTTATTTGATATGATGTGTGCCAAAATATATAAATAAATGATTAAATGACTTGATCCAGTATAAAAAATAAGATAATGTGGCGCTTTCCAATTTTATGGGTGATTCTTTTGACGAGTTGTGTGTGTGAAGATCCAAATTATCTTTAACTAAGACAAGTCATTTATTTTCCCAATATCAAAAATAAAATACTATGTAGTATGAAGAGAAAGTTTCGTGTGATTGTCAAAAGGCTTGGTGACTTGACAAATTAAATACTCTCCAGTCATTAAGGAACGCCACCGAAAGATTGTTGATCAACCCTTATCCCTTCTCTACCACCTTTTTTCTGCAAACGTCAAATATTAAACACTAAGATGGTACGCAATTGATATCACTTTTTTAGATGGTACTTGCTTTTTGACACCAAATTAATTTGTTTGTCTTCAATCAAAAAGACATTTACATACACTTAATAGAATATATTAACATATCTATTCCAATTTAATAAATGAAGAACAAAAAATATAATAAATGAGATGACGGTATATAATGGATGTTACGTCTCGTTTTGTTGTTGTGTCCTCACGACTTTATCCTGTCACTTTTTTAAGTGTTCAGGTTGTGGACCTTGGAAAAAAGGCACGGCATATAATGCTTCTTCTTTCCTTCACTTTAATCTAATAACAATAATGTCATCTCTTGCCTTTGTTTACAAATTAGAGGTTCACTTCTTTTTTATGAATATATTATTTACAATTAAATTTTTACCTTCCATCTGGACACTAATTTTATTTTTATAACTTGTTTCAGTACCTTTATGTCTGCCTAAAACTAAATAAATGTTCCTCATAAATATTTATAATGACACAACCTCCCAACAACAATTCCGCAACATCTGAATTAATTGACAAAATAGAACCTTTTATCTTTGCAACTTTATATGAATGTCAAGCTGTTCCAATCAGACTAAAAATTTTACTAGATTCAATTCTTGACAACTTACCGGTACCAATTAAAGAAAGGATGTTAGTAAGTGTAGGTTGGGATGGGGAAAGTTATGGCCAGGGATACATCAAACAAAAGGAAGTAAGTTTAATTGGTATCCTCAAAAACGATTTATCTAAAGTCACCTAAAGAAGTATGTAAAGTATGTAATGTTTGTTTTAATATGGATGTAGTTTATTTGTTTTAATATGAATATAGCTTAATTTATCATCAAAAGTGGCGCCAGCTTTAGTCTCTGTTTTTAGAGACATAAATTATACTTTTTTATACAACTCCCATCTTTATATCTACACCCAAATTAATTTTGTGATGACAAAAACATTTTTGAAACAAAAAGTCGACATTTAGCTTGTTCCTAAAGATTGAACTGTCCTCAAACAAAAAATTGACTTAATTTACCAGATCCCTCTATATTAGTCATTTCTTTACCAATTTTTTGTTTTAAAGTTCGGAAGTAAGATTGGCGGCGCCCTCTCTTATGACATTAGACGTAAAAAGGTATACCTTTTTGAAATTATTATTATTTTAAAGACACAACGTTATATTGTGTCTTTGTGGTTTAGGAGGCAATATAAGTGGAATATTTAAACATTTGTATGGTTCCCCTTATTCGGAATCGTTTTTTAAATGGCCAAACAAGGTATCGTTTAATTTGTTTCTCAAGATAAAAGTACCTTTTTTATTTAGGTAGTTTAATCTATTTAAATTTATCATAAGATGACCGGTTGCCTATAGACGTTTTTTGCTGCACTTATTTTAGTAATAAAAGTGATACCGACTAGTACAAACCCGGCGGCACCTTCAAGCCACCCTGATCTTTTGGTATTTGACTTGACTCTCTCTCTTTGGAGCGCGTTTTTTGCAATTTCCAAAAAGTGAATAAAGCAACCGTATCCATTGACCAAACAAAGTTAAAAAGTGTCTATTGACAGTCGATGCTTTAAGATATGCCTGTCGGTGGTGGAGGTAACATCTTTCTCCTATTAATTTTCACATCATAAATGACTATTATTGCTCTTTATTTAATATAAATGATAATCTATTCGATGCTTTACAACATTTTGATGATCGTATTAAAAATTTATGGGACACATCAATTTAAATTACTTTATATGATCAAAAAGAGTCAATGATGAATGTTGGGCTGTTTTTTGTGTTTGATCAAAAATAAAAAAGATAGAGTCTTTATAACTTTATTATACATGCATAATCCTTTCAACCAAAAAACGGAATAAACAAAAAGAGCCATCGCATGATAATTTAAATAACCTAACTTGATTCAACCCCAACCTTACATCTCAATGAATGAGACTTAATTGAGACTTGGCCTGACATTTGATTCCTACCTTTACCTCCTAAAGTTTAAAACTATCACACAAAAAAGAAGCCTACTCATTTGAGGAAAGGATGAACTTTTAGTGATTTGTATTGTTTATGCTGCTGCCTGCCATTTACCTTTAGTTGGAAACCTTTTTTAGGGGGTTAAATGTTTAATTTTATAAACCTGGTTCGTCATTTTTGAAGAGCCACTCTTGCACATTTTATTGTTGCATCTATTTATGTCTCATGCCAACAGATTGTGATCATGTTTTGTCGTTTTTTGGTTAATTCTTCGTCATAATTGTTAAGTAGAAATGATGATGAGGTTGCGGTAGCGTAATTTTGGGTCGAAACTTGTTAAAGTATCTATATCTCGATATTATCATTTTGCATTATTTTGAGTATAATGGCGTTCCTGTCTCCAATTTCCCATGAGCCAACTTAGTCAAAATGGTCCGTTACATGGATAGGGTTAAATTTAAACACTCAAAATGACATGTTACAATCTTGGTTGATGATATGTGTGAACAGATATTAGCATACACCATCCTAGCCCGCCATATCAAATTCTTAATCTTTTATACTGAAACCTATCTTAATAGCTAATGGACAAAAAAAGTTTTGCCTGTAGGGAGCAAGTGTGAACCTCAGTCATAAACCCCATTTGTCACTCCTTCAACTTCATCCTAAAAGGGATACGACCTTTTGGTAGTGTCCAGATTAGAACCATCATTGTCAGTACGATTATGATAATGGTTTGAAATTTAGTAAAAAAGAGGGAGAAAGTTGATGACAACTCATCCCCGATGGTATTTAGTACCATTTTAAAAGATACCCTCCTAATTATAGTTTTAAGCTTATCTCCCCAAAACTTCATTACAAAAGAAGACAGGTCCATGATTTAAATCATGTCTTTCCCAATCCTTTTGACAGTTGACAGGAAATTAAGTTAAACAAATAAATCCCTACCAAACTACTTGATGATAGGTTTTTCTTGAGAAGAGTAGTGCCATTTATTTTTTAAAATCCATCTACATATCCCCTCTGTTTTTTACCCCAACCTAACCACTTCATCTTTTTTTGGTCCTCTTATTGATGATATAAATTTCTTTTAATTTCCGCCGATATGGAGATATATTTATTGTATATAAATCCATTTAATTAATGGATACAAAACGAAAGATTGTATTATTTTGTTAACAACCTCATTAAATCATGCTGCCAATGACACTACTAGTAATTTGTTAAACATACACATATATTGTGTCCAAATAAATGTATACTCCAAAAAAGTGCATCACAAGATAAAGCTTTAAACCCATTATCATTCTATTGTAATTTATACTACACCTCACTTAATTTTTCATTCTGTTAAAGTGAAGAGTAAATTATACATATAAGGAGAGTCGAAGAGATGTCCTATGACCACAGATATTTGTGAACAGCATAATAAATGATTATCTTTGTTTAAAAACAAATCGTATACGATAACACATATTTCCTTTGGACGCAAAACTTTAAATTTGTCAGCAGAGATTGAGAAAGATTAGTGTTTAAGTTTCTTTTTTCTAAACTCTATAAATCTTATTTATATTTTTGGCAATTAGAAGATGAGTTTTTTAGTTATATCGTAGTTATAGCGAATAATCTTAGGCAATCTTTGAGTTGAATTCTCTCCCGAGACCCAAACCCCCAATCATTCGTCACCAACTTCTTAAACTTTACTTTGTTATCGATGATGAATTGAGGTTGTGCCCAAGTTTTGCAGAAGACTGTTGAAAAGTATGGCAAGATTCGCCACAAATAAATAATATTTATGCCTTCAGTTGACAGAAAAGTAGTCGTCTCCGGAGACTTATTGGTGATGATGCTTCTTATCAGAGTCCTATCGTCACTTTTTTTGTAAAAACCAATTCTACTCCGATGTGCATCTCATTGATGTTTACACAACGATACTATTTACACATACATTTGAAAGATATTTTGTGCTCGTTTGTCCCCATGTGCTGTAATGTACAGAGGAGCCCATATTTTACACACTACGCGCCATCATTTTTATCATTGTGATTGGACAAACTTGACAAAGTCCGCCTATTTGGCGTCGTGATAGGGGACTTGTATGGTGACGAGAGGCAAGGAATAAGGTTTGACCAAATACCAAAAGAGGCATCCAAATATTTGCTTTTATCTATACCATTCATTCTACTAACTAATATTCACGTCTTGATTTGTAGATTTCTCTTTGATATACCATACTAAACTATATTTGATACATATTTGCATGATGAAGAGAGTCAATTTGTTTAGTGCTGAAAATTTGGCACAATCTGATCATTCTAAGAAGGTTTTTACTTTTCACAAGTAACTTTTACTAATTGTTTGCTATTTTAGATGCCAATCAAATACAACTGCCCAACCATTCAAAATGAAATTCAACTAATGGCTCGCTTCTCAACCGAATTTCCGGGTTGTTTTCCTCTTATGGAACAACTGAGATCATCCCTAATGCCAACCTTCAACCATTCTTATTGCATCCCTGTAAATAATATGCAATCTCTGGATGCTTTAGTACAACAAGATTTAGATGGAACTAGTTCAGTTACTAGTTGTAGTAAGGAAGAAACTATTCAAACATCGAATGAGGAGAATATAAATTCATTTACTACCACTTCAACGCCAAATTCCCCACAGCTTATGGAATGTGTGCAAGTGAGTAAAAATATGCATGCCATGTCTCCAGCAACAATGAAATCAAACAAAAGGCGAGTCCAATGCTTAAAATGCTTAAAAACATTTTGCGATAAAGGAGCCCTTAAAATACATAACTCCGCAGTCCACTTGAAGGAAATGCATAAATGCACAGTTAATGGTTGTGAAATGATGTTTTCCTCCCGTCGTTCCCGAAACAGACACTCCGCCAACCCAAACCCAAAACTTCACACCAATAATTCAATCCACCCACGTAGTGTTATGTACCTACAAGCTCAAAACCATTACAATGGACCCCTAGAGCATAGTGACACCTCGGAAGTGTCACCCTCCAGTTCTTCCTCAATATCCTCGATGTCGAGTGAGCAACTCCTATCAGCAACTGCCAGAGACATCTTCCTCTCCACCTCCCGCAAAAGAAAACTTCTAAAAAAGGAGACCTTAGAAGGTGAACCATTCCCCAAACAACTCCTCACCCCCGTTCCCTCCTCCAATTTATTCTCCAATTTACATTCTCTGCTCCTAGCTCAACATCAACAACAAAATTCAAATATATTCAATTTAAAACACCATGAAATGACTAATAATAATAGTTTGATTCAACAATCCCAATCTATCCATTCCGGTAATATAGTAGATTTAATGTGTAGACTTAACTTTCCTGGATTGACGGGAAGTGGGAATCCCTTTTGATTTAAGGTTTTTTAAAGTTATTAATAAAGTTTTTTCTTATTGAAGGTGTTTGCTGGAAAATGTTATAAAAAGTTGGATATAAATGTTTAGTTTGCAAACATGGTTTTTGCAGATTTAACTACATGGTGTTTTATTCTTTTTCTAAATGCTATTTCCTAACAAATCACAGATGTTTAAATGACATTACAAATTTCAATTTTTTGTGATTGATCTTAATGCATAAGATCCAAATCTGAGATTTCTTTTATTTTTTGTAAATTTTTCTCAATATTTTATTTTTTAATATTATTTGAAGTTACTAGGAGGACTTTATTTTAGCAGTCACGACTAGGATGCACTAAATAACTTGAAGTACACTGGGTTGAAGCATCTATTTGGTAATTAAATGGCTTACTAAGACAACTAAAATAATGAGCTATAATAATGTAATTTGCAAAGTTTAAATAGGGTGACCATAAGAAAAAAAATTAATAAAAATTTAAGAAATGGTCTTACACAATTTGTTTATATGCATTATATAGCTCTAAGACGTCTTTACTTATGCAAAATTATTGTTTATTTTTAATCCGGTATATGTGTCACTACTGTAGGTTTATCTTCCGAACAATCATAATGTTGTGAAAAATCATCGTTTTTTAACATTTAAATGACAAGTATATTCCCAATTCATTATCTTTCAGGTGGGACTAAAGGCAAGCTTGGATAATACAATTTTTATAATTTAAATGACAGACAACTTGAAGTAAAAGAAATAAGTTTGAGGTACATAATTAAATTTTAATACAATACATTTATCTTCTAGTTTTCCATAGATCACAAAGCAGTGCTTTTACCAACAAATATATTTTTGGAAGTCAACATCATTTGTCGCGTCAAAGGGATATATCACAATCTTGGTCTTTGTAACCAAATAGGAGTAAACGGACGATGTAAATCAGATGCGGATTGCGTCGCAGTTGGCGATCGCCATTTTTGTTCTCCGGGATACCACTGCAATCCAACAAAATCAAATGGTTCAACTTCATGTCGGGAGCCACATATACATGTTCCCAGTTTAGATTGCAATGTATTACTTTGAGTTTGTTTAAACTGACCTTAGGTGAAAATTGTATTACAAACGGCTTATCCTGTCAATTACCTTATGTATGTAATCTCTTCAATTCAAATACAAATGGTTTTATTTGTTCCGAAATTTGTGCTGATAGTACTGAATGTGTTACTACAACAGACCCGACTTTGGATGGTGGAGAAATAGAGATTTGCGCTAATTTAAATAGTTGTGGGTTAGGTAATTCTTGTATATCTCCCCAAATTTACATCTTTTGAAACATAATTCTTTAAATAAGTTTTGGGAACTTAGTTGTAATTAACTGAAGGAAATAATTTGTATAACACATTGTTTCATCTTTATCATGCTGAATGAATGCGCATTTCAAAAATATTTCTGTATTACCGCAGTTACATTCTTTGTAGTTTGGTAAATATTTGAGCCCATATTTTAACTACTCAATTTTTTATATATTCCTGGCTTATTCTTTTTGAATATTCTTCCATTTTTACTTCTGGATGTATAACTGTGATTGGCTGAACAGTCAATAATTAATCTTTGTAAGTTATCACACAGGCGGGTATTGAAAAAGTTTATTAAGCAAATTTGAAGGAGAAATATAGGCAAATTAAATAATGTTACTCATTTGGATCATCAACATCCATCTCGTGTTTCTTCTCAGCGATGTCTTCAGGATCGAAATCGTTCTCAAGACCCCACATTTCACGAATCTTTTCAGGGTCATGAAGACGCAATGTTTCGGAGACAAAATCGGTTGCGGCTGTGAAAAGATCTTTCATATCCAAATAGTTGGCAGCCAAGATCAATTCAAAAATGACCAATCTTTTGTCATTAACAAATTTGTCGTTAAATTCGGCAAGTTCATCCTGGACTGCTTCAAATTCAGTCTCATTCTCAAACTTTTCTAGAGCCTTCTGGTTGGCTTCGGCCCACTCGATAACTGCTTTTAGAATGTGGCCAGAACAGTTATTCAACTCGATTCTCTCAATATCAAGTGGCTGTTCGGAGTCTAAATCAATTCCAAGGTCTAGAAATAATTAATAAAGACAATTGAAAATAAAAGCTTACCACTGACCATTTGAGACAAAGTGCCGGATTGTTTGACGACATTACCAGTAAGGTCGTACTCGACTTTATCGACACTCATGACAGGAAGTGTGCAGGTAGAACTCATAACTCTATTAATGAAAGTAATCAATAAGGAAGTGATTTTATGAGGAAAAACTTTGTTTATATACAAGCTTCTAATCTATGGGCGTGTTCCAAACCTGCAGATACACATAATCCAAGTAAGAAAACAAGCATTTGTTTTACAAAAGGAGTTATCTTAATCTATCTAATGGGTCGGAGCTTGTTTATGTGTGCTATAACTCATTATATTAGCCGATAATTAATTAGATAGATTAGACTGGCATCCGATATTTTGTTAACTTTTGAGCTAGATTAGTTGAAATTGGACGAATCAACAACTTCAGTTTATAAGAGAACAACATTATATAAATGTCTCTCTGTTTTGTGTAAATGGACGTTGATTATTACGCAGAATTTAAAAATTAAAACTATAGGGTGTCATTTTACTACAAATACTTTTGAAATCAAATTGAAGAACATAATTACATAGAAGCTGTACAATGTGTATATTTATTGCAGAAATTATTGAATGTAAATTAAAATATCAGAAATTTGCTGGACCTTTGCAACGGTTCTTGTAGTTAGTAATACTTTCTATAAAGTGGCATCACTTCAGTAAGTGTTTCTTTAAGTATAAGAAAATTAGTTGTCAAGTCAATTACATTTTGACATAAGTCTTGGTGGTTGCTCAGTGAATAATGACGTGTAAACGGAATGGTTAATCGAAACATTATTCATAGTCTGAAAATCGCCCAAATTCCTTACACAATTATTACTGTTGAAATCAATGCTTAGGCGTTTTTTGATGTGGGAAATTCCATTGTAGAGATTGGTCCCAAGGCTTTGTTTCTCAGTTGATCTCATTTGAAAGTGTGAGGGAATACTGTTCCGGTGACTCCAACTACTGGGTCTTCATTGCATTTCTTCACTTTCCTTCTCTTGAATCATTTTTTCAACATATTTGGAGTGAAAGTCGAGTACATAAAACAAGTTTTCAACGACAGTTCCGTCATCTTTAGGAGACAAAGTTATTTCCATAGTGTCTTTCTTGGCTTCAGTTGCTGGCACGTTCAGCTTGATCTTAACCGAATTTCCAGATTTGGCAACTTTGACAACTGTGCCCCAAGTGTTGTCCAAGGCAAAAACTTGAACTAGGTTGGCATTGCCTTGAAACTCATACAAAATGGAACCATAATTTGGTTGGCATAATCTCATTCCGGTCATATTTGAAGAAAAGTTGTCTTTCTTGTAGAACCATCGATAAACTGAATCTCCAGAATACGTTGTCTTTGGTTTCTGAAGCATCCATTTTAAGCGATACTTGAGAACTTGGTCCATCAAATAAGAAAGCCATCCGTGATTGCTTGAGTTGGTGAAATAGATGTGTACAACCAATCAATAGTGGACTGATTTAATAGTAATATTATAAGCAACGAATCCACTCAAATATGAATATTATAGTCCAAAGAAATATGACCTGTTAATAATTGGTTTCTATGAACTGCCAAGAAACAGCTGGAGATAAACTTAATTTGTCCAATATGTAAATTAGCGATATCATATAAATACATAAAGCTAGATTTAAAATTTGGCAGTGATACACATTTAATTCACTGCCCTTAAAACTGTGCGTAAAATTTAGAAGTTTATTTTAATGAAAATGTTGTAAAAGATCATAATGATTTTAATCGTGAATATTAGAACATTAAAATGTTATACGTCAAAATATTCATAGTTGGGTTCTTGATAATTCTGCTTTAAGCAAACCGACCGACCCTTTTAAATATTATTAGAATCTTAAAGAGGCAGTTGTGATGTATTTTCTGACTAACGATACTTTTCCTTGTTAATTTCATTAGGATAATATATATTAAACTGTTATAATGGGTCATTCAATCTATCATTGTACTACCTGATTATGTTTTTACTAACATCTTTGAGAAACAAACAAATTTTAAAAGGATTTAACGAAAAGTTTATTTGAAAATATAAGGATACGGAAAAGCAATTATAAAAATAATTAGTTACGTTTAACTATAAAAATAAGTCTCTAGGAAGCATAAATGATATGATGACAGTATAATAAAACAATGCATACGTTTCAATTTAAACTATTAAGATTTTTGATTAACAAAATAATTAATTTGATATTTAGAAGCCATTTAGTTGAAATGTTATTCAAAGATAAGTAACTACAATTGCCGATATTGCATTTTCGTCCAATTAAAATCTAGCACGAAGGAGTGTGTGGGCTAAATCACAGTCCATACGGAATTCTAGTGGATTAGCTTGGTCGTTGTTAATATTTCCAAAAGAAAAACTTTTGCACTTAAATTCAATATTACTATTTGAAAATGTATCATTCATGCTGATAATACAAACTAATAGTAGAAAAACACAAAGTTCATAATTAATAATTTTAATAATGAACATATGCTGAAAAGTAAACTTCTTATATACCACCAAATTAATTATAACACCACTTTATCCCAACTGCACTTAATTTGATTCATTCACAAACTGATTATATTCTACAAAAAAATGTAAAAAACCCCTTCCTTAAAATACGTTTAATTTAGTCCATTAATAAATCTTTTAAAATAATATTTATACAACTACTTAATATCAATTACATTTGAAATTAATATTCTTTATTTTTTAGCAATCTAAGGGGACCACTTTATGGCCAAATCGGAGAACGAATTTTCACTATTAACCAATTCTTAATTCCTTTTACTCAATATTACACAATTTGGATTAAATATCCTTTTATAGATAAAGACAATTCCTCAATTTGTGTTATTTTAGCAAACCTTAGAAGACGAAACACATGTAAAGAAATATACTGATTAGATAACTGTAAATCAGGTAATAGCAAAAAATAAATTTTTTATTGACACCTCAAGAGTTACGCTGTTAAATAATCATTTTGATAAATATCCATTATTTAATTAACAATTCTGCTTATCATTTTTCCTTTCCATAACATGCACTTACATACTTTATTTTAAATCATCGAACGAGATGCGCTTCCTCCTTAACTTTCAACATATCACACACATTTTGGGGTATCGTTGACAGCTTTAAAGCTATTTACATGCCTACACTCAGAACTTTTCCCAATTATTTCTGTTTTATGACATTGCCATCCAATCAATTTTAAAGGCTTCAAAAGTGATTAAAAATGTACTCTTGTTAATGGAAACGTTTAAAAAGAACCATCACTCTGACAACTCATCATTTGGGAGTAATCATTTTTAGCCGTTACATTTACGTACCTGTCATTAGATTTATTATTGTTGAATTTAATTACATCAACTTACATCTCTTCAACTACTACATATTAATTGCTTTGTAATAACTATTGCAATCTTATCATGCCTATCGGTGGGTATAATAAATTTCGTCTTGATCAAATGGCAGACAAGAACACTAAAAAGAGAACTACAGTCGGTGGCACACGTTACAAGTATGTTGAAGTACCTAGGAATAGGGAGGGTCAAACTATACTTGTAACCGGAAGTAATGGCACGTTTTATGCTTCACATTACGCCAACAATTCCACACACAAAATGGAAAAGGTTGTCGACATCGAGGTTACCCATCTTTCTACTGTTTCTAAGGAGAATGGTGTCGTTGAGAATGAAGGTTTGAAGATGGTTAATTGTACTTCAGAATTTTACTTTAATCTACAAGAAACTGTTCGAGATACAAACGTAAATAACATTGGTGGGCAGGTAAATCACCAGGAACAAAGCCTAGTTGAATTAAAGGACGAATCAATGAAAAGTGGAGTGCTTGACATCTCTTTGACAGATCAACTTTTACCGCTTAATAATGAGAACATTGGTCGAGCTGTTAATTCTGGATATGTTTCAAATTCCCAATCAAATAATATGTCCCTTTTGAATGAAAATTCCAACACTGACTCTCTCAACGACATTGGGAGAATGGAAGATGTGTGCACAGTCGGATCTGGCTATCAAACAGATCAAATACGGGGCACGAAAGCAGCCGTACTATTGGAAGACTGTGGCAAATCAAAAGATTCTTCCTCACTCTATTCTCTTGAAGGTCAAAATTATGATCCTCTACCAAAGTCAACCGATGTACATGACAGGACACAGATTGTTGAAGACTTTCTCAGGTCCATCCCGACACCAAACCTTGTCTCTTGTGGCAGTCAAACTGAGCTCCACTTCAGCGCATTTGTTCATCAAGAACTTAAAAAGGAGCATCGGAAGGAAGGGATGTGGAAATTCGTGGAGTATCCTGAAGAGTGGTCGCATTTGTTCAAAGAAAGTCATCGTTGTGACACAAATTGTGCTCATTCAGAATATTCTGATTCTTTGAATGGCAAGACAGTGGATTCCGAGGTCCTTGGGTTTCGTGAAACTGCTGATTTCAAAGTTAAAGCCGAATTTTATGTTCCAAATTATTATAGAACGGATGAAGCGGCACGTCAACTATTTCAACCCAATCTTGTAATTAGTGGAAATATAAACACTAAAAGTGACAAAAATGGATTTGTCTACAAAGATCTAACCACAGCTGAGATTGTTCTTAAGAAATTTCCACTCACATCGGTCAAAGATGTTAAAGACTATGATATGACTCCATTGGCTTCCAACAATCAGCCGAAATCCTCTGGAAAGTACTATAGAGATGCAAACAACAATTTGATTGAAAGTACCATGTTTGACAGTGGTAATTCGACGTCCCGTCCATCAGCAAATGAACACCTCGATTTGGCCTCCGTCGGTTCAACAAATCCAAATATTATCCCAAAAAGCTTCAAGTACCAACGTGATAACGAAAGCGGCGAAAACGACAAAGCCGAGTCGGAAATAAGTGTACGAGATGGCATCAAAGGCAACTACTCAACAACAACTTCCTTTAGCGAAGACGACTAATTCCTAGTCATGTATATCTTGTCTCTATCTAACCTATTAATTTCCTTTAATAATTAATTTGTGTCTTTTAATTTAATGCTTTTTTGCTGTAATTTTAATTTTTTGTTATTTTGAATTGAATAAATTCATATTCTTTAAAATATTCGTTTTGAATGTGTTTATTAAAGTGATAATACATAAATGAAAAGTATGATTAAAAGGTTTTTATTTGTACACATCAGACACATAGTCTAAGCAAATTTAATGATGTAATACTAATAAGTTCCTTATTTTATAGGATTGAAAGAGTAATAGTTTACCCATGAACTTTTATTTGTTGAACACTGAAAAAAACACTATTTTATATGCTCAAGCAAAATATCAACAACATTCTTTGGAATTTCAATTGCATAGGAATCATAACGGAAGATGCAATATTCGGATTACAAAAAATATGCTATCTTTGTGATTCTGATAAACTCTTGACAAAAACGTTAGTTCGTCTGTAAATCGATTGATAAAATGATATTTTTGCAGAAAACTGTATCATAATACGTCATTAAATTAATTACAACCATTTGTTGCTAACAAGATGATTTGACAACAAATTATTTTAATTTTTACAATGAAAAAAGAGAATGATCTTAGATTTGTTCTTTTACAAAATTATGTATTTTATTTTCAGTAAAGAATTTACTAGTTTCATTTATTTGTTAATTTATTATTACAAAATATTAAAAAATGAGTTAAATTTGTTGGAATAAATTGAAAGTACAATCCGTTTTTTAAATAATTTCAAAATTGAATTCGACTAGTTTCTTCATTATAAAAAATCATTTGAGTAAGTAGCGAAATTCCTAAATATAGGAAGCGGCATAAAATCAATCACCAATATAGATTGATAAACATAGGCAATTAGAGCATAACCAAGAGTAATATAAAATTCAAAACCAGATACAAAAATAAACCAAACTACTCAAACATATACTTCTCTCAAGCCAAAATGTTTAGTGCATGAATGTTTTACACCACTATTTTCTTGGATTAGAACAGCTATGATGTTGTTATTCAAAATGATATATATTGCAAAAAAAATCTCCAGTCTGACATGATACTATTGGTCCATCAGTAGCCAAAAAGTTTGAAGTCTATATAGTCGGGGATGCAGATATACATCACTGCAGAAAAATAACAGACCCAAAATACCATACGTTTATAACGGTAAAGACATTCAAAACAAATAGGGTAATTTTTTATACCTTCAGTTGCAGGAAATAAAGATTTTAACGGCGAGCATTCATTTCGATCTCTTATATTATTTACCCCATCTAATAAAGCATAATATTAGTAACAATATTACGAAATTAACATACTATTAGTATCAACCTAACAAATTTATAAAAAGGAAGGCTTTGATAAATAGGTGAATTATACATACACATAATCTTTATTAGGAAACAATAAATAAACATTCATAAAAAACATTAATTATTGGTATGTGCGATAATATTCCCGCACATTACTGAATTTATATATCATCGTACACAGTTTAATCAAAGAGTTTATACATAGAAGAATATTATTTCTTAATAATATTATAATTAGGATCATCATACAATAAGTTGCCACCTTCTTTACCAAGCAACCAAAACGTTTCCATCTGGCCTTTTCCTTTGATGTTGATTTCTCCACGTGATTCAGTTATATATTGTGAGTAATGCTGGTTCAATAAGGCATTTGCATCAGATGTCATATGAATTTGGGAAGGCTTGGAACTCGATTCCATGCGTGATGCTGTATTTACGGCATCACCAAACAGACAATACTTAGGCATGGCAACACCGACAACCCCTGCAACACAAGAATTGGAGTGCATACCTACACGAATCCTGATCCGTTCCAAGGGCAAGTGAGGAATTCTAAAATCAACTAATTTAGAAATCAATTCTAAAGACATATCTGCAACTTCTTTAACATGTTTGTAGCCATTTCTATGTGGTAATCCACTCACACATAAATATCCATCACCAATGGTCTCAACTTTGAAAACATCATGAGAATTTATAATTTCATCAAATATAGTATACAAGTTATTCAACAAATCAACAACTTGCACATTTGAACATTTAGAAGCCAACGTCGTGAACTGGACCACGTCAGAGAAGAAAATAGTAACAGAATCAAAATTTTCAGGAACAACCGTCTGTCCTAATTTTAACTTCTCAGCAACTTGACGAGGCAACATTCTGAACAACAAATTGTCAGCTTTCTTTTGTTCCTCGACTAATTCTTTAGTTCTTTGTTGAATGTCATCTTCTAGGCTGGAAGCATAACTTTCAAGCATTCCAAATACATGATCCATCAAATTTTGCGTATTTCCAGGATTCATTTGCTTTATTAAACTTCTAATTGTCTCAATTTTGGGTCTGTCTGATGGGTTTTCTAACCACATATCTCTCACTAGATGATTCTAAAAAGCAGATTATAAACTATTTCAAATTTGAACATACCAAAGCACTATTCATATCCGGGACAGCTGGATCAAGAGTCGGTCTACATATTCTTTGCTTGGCATTCTTTAGCATATAGACTATTTCTTCATGGCCGTTATTAAACTCTGAATTTTCATAAGCTAGTTTTTGATTAATTATTTCTGAACAAACTATAGCTGCTGCAAAGACATCTGATTGAGTGTTTGGTAATTTCATAGGATCTCTTAGTAGTTCTGGTGCCGTCCATAATAAATCTTTATCTGCTTTCTTTTCATTTGATCTAATGAAAGGAATTCCGAAATTAGACAGTCGAAGTGACCATCTTTCATCTAATAAGCAAGTAGTTGAGTTTATATTGCCATGGACTAATACAGCCGACTGAGCAATAGCTGCTAATCCTTCACACAAATCTTTTATCAGAGAAAATGTAAAGAAAGCGTCGATTGTGATAGAAGTATTGTTCGTCAAGACATCCTGTAAGCTCCCTCTGCTACAATATTTCCACAGAGAAAAAATAGTGGTTCCATCAATTGACAGTCCCATAAATTTATTAATACAATCACTCTCAAGTGCCTTCATTGCTCTTAAATGCTTCATTTCAGAATTTTTCAATACATACATACTACTATGCTCGCAGCCAACTACCAAATCTCCATTTAATACATACACTACATACCTTCCACCTTTCTTTTCATTAAAAGACATTTGTTTGGAATTTGAACTTGGTGTTGACATCAAACTTCTTTTTGATTGCATATCAGTCAAACTTCCTTTATAAGTTGAATATTTAGTTAGACTCATAAAGTGAACTCTCCACAAATCATCAAGTCTTTTTTGTTCAAGATGACGAAGGCGAAAAACATATCCGATTATGAACAAAAAAATCAAGACTAGTAAAATTGATCCTACAATTATACCTACGAAACCAATTGGATTAGTTACATAAAAGGGATCTGGACAAAGTTCGTTTCTGTAACCGCATTTCGGGACATTTAGTGGGAAAAAATTGGAACGAGGTTTGAATAAAGTGTTAAGGGGATCAGTGTATTGAAGTGAAGTTTTCTAAAAAATAATTATCTAATTACTTCACTTTTTACTTACTACTTCCGCGTTTTCGATTGTATAAAAAACCCACGGGGTTACATTATTCATCGAGTCCGCATAAGTCCCAAATTGAAATATGCTATTTCTAGTCATGTTCTTGTCAAGTGTATACTCGCCAGTCATTCCCTTAAAAACCAATTAAAAGCCTTCCATTTGAAGTTACCTTAAAGACTCCTTTTGAATACTGCGTAATAAGACTTCCATTCCTAACGATATTATTAATATCCATCCTCCCACTCATATCATTGATAGCCTGAGCTAACGACCAAAAGTACACAAATGACGTATCAAAAAGGTACCCAGCATAATAACTGCCTATAGTTACATTCGCACAATCTTCATTACACAACCAAGGAGCTTCTTTCATATAAGCTATCGAAAGATATTATTTCAGTACATAATAACACAAAACTTACCAGGCATATTTTTTCGTAATGCATGTTGTTGATCAGAAATACCACCTTTCATAGAAAAACCGAAGTAAAACAGATACGGTTGCATTGATAAGGCTTTGGCGTCTAGGCCATCTTTGATTGTGTTTTGATCTAAAAGCCAATTTAAGTCTTCTTCATCGACGTATGCACTCATTTGGGAATCGACCTGGACGATATTATTTATTTTAATAGTTTGTTGTATGGCTTACATTTATATAAACATAATCAGACGACTTCATCCCCATGTCTTCGTAACTAAGCATAATTTGACGTCTTTTGACGATGTCATCAATGCAAAGTACGACTACTCTTGAACCATCTTTAACTATCTGAGCATGCTTCTTAAGATTAGCTGCAGTCCAGTTGGCTATTTGTCTTTTGTAGTTGATGGTGATGTCAGGAAATTTGGTATTGATGGTCGTCTCAAGAATGTCAGAGAAACGTGAGCAACGCGTTATTTGTTCGGGGTTGCTATAGTACATTACACTTATTGTCGGCCAAGAATAGTACATCAATAGTTGTCCGAGTGCCAATGAAAAGTCTGCAAAGTTGGGCATGATTTGAACGATTGTTGGGAAACTGACTGAAATTATTGTTTTAATTTAAACTCCCCCAAATACAACCTTGCCTTTATTGGAGAAGTCAGAAAACATACTCGTACCCCTAAAAGACGATATAGTAAAACTAGAACTAGGATTCTTTCCACATTTTAACTCAGCAAAAATATAAATACTTCTTCAAAACCACGAAAACCTACCACAAATAAATGGGTTGATTATAAAATGCTGCAATGTTTCCAACTGTTCCAGCGGCACTACAAATCTTAGATCTTACAATTACTTTAAAAAATTTAACCTACACAGAACAAGGTGGCCCAATCATATTAGTAACTTTAGTCTTATCAATCATTTCGAACGTTAAGCCAGCGGCTTTAATTTGGTCACACTCAGGCAGACGCCATTGGTAGTCAAAGTTGACTCGATTGAGGATCGTTTGATTTTTGCGAGCGTATTCGAGGGCTTTGGAGACTGCTGCTGCCGATTCACGGTAACCCTGCCATTTGCGGACAGCTTCAAGGTTATAAGGGAATTGCATGCCGATAGTTAGATTGGCAATGATCCCTGTGGATGGCATTACCGCTGTTGTGCTTGAAGGCCCACCTGTAGTTGTCGTTATCTGAGCTTTAGTTAGACCAGCAACAAATAAAAGAAACTGCAAAACTAACATCATCAAATAAAATCCGAATAATGTTTCTTGCCTTAATGCTATTCTATTTATATGTAATACAATAACAGTAAGGTCATTCCTTAAGGTTCTCTCCTAGTGTAACAAAGTATAAGTTTATTACATATATACGCCTTTACTATCAAAATCTCTAAAACTAAAGGACAAAACAAAACCAAAGGCTTTAATACTGTATGATGTGATGGCAATTAAATATTTACAAAGAACATTTAATCTAACCCAAAGGCTTCCCTAAGTTTGTTTAATACAGTACGAATGCACCTGTCAAGGAAGTATAATTTATTAAAGGAAATTTATTTTGAAGGCAAATAAAATGAAGCATCACAATTATATTAAATGAGGGGGAATATAGATGATAATCTGCGTCATCGTAGGTTAAGCCTTCGCGTTTCCTGAAATCTCTGGTGAGTTTGATTATTTCAGCTCAATTACGACCCCAGTAGCTGAATATTGTGGAGGCGAGAGTTCAGTTGCGACCAGAACTTTGGATGCCAAATAATTTGGCGATGATGTAACCGTAGATGGATGAGAAAAGTACCCATTGTTTCTAGGTTACTGGTGTCGAATGTGGTAAAAGCATTTATCGAACTTGTTCCAACATCCGTCTAACTGTCCCATTATATTGTTAGTGATAGATAAAAACAACAAGCTCAGGGGCAGAATTATTCCGTAATCAGCAAGAAACATACATTCATCGTCTTGTTAGATGGCATCATCAACTTGATATGATTCATAAATTTGTTTCCTCCATACACATGAAACATTATAATGAATTGAAACAAAATTACAGGGATGAAGAAGGTTGATCTCAAGGCTACAACGTCACTCATTTCAAATAATCTTGGACTAATATAAATTCGTTAATTGCGAAAATAATGCCAACACCTATTAGAAGTGCGGTCCATGAGAACTTCTTCCAGAAATTGTAGAATTAAGTTGAAATCCTTTGAAATGATCAAATAGAATTTCAAAGTAAAAAGAGAATTTGTAAATCCGCAAAATAAACAGACCGGTCGAGATAAACGAGATAGATCCAATTCCATAACCCTTGATATTTATATAATAAAATAACCGCGATATTGGTCCGACACTATACATATTTGTAATTTGGACATTAGAAACTTCAAGAGTTGGATTTAGAAGAGTTTGAAGGTGAAGATACAAAACATACTGAATCGGCATAAACAGCAAAGAAAAGGCAGTATCGGCAATTACCAGAAACATACTCAATATTTTGGTATTTGATTTGAAAGGAAAGAATGTCCCAATCTTGATTAAACTCCAACTAGTCAGATGCAACTTGTAAATTACATCCAAAATACATGCCATCCAAATGGTACTATTCTTTGACACCATATTTCCACATAATTCTCTTGGATAGATGATTTTCATGATATCATAACCTACTAAACGATTAGGAATAGAATTGGAGTTCAGATATCATAAAGGAATTTAGTTGTTGTTTGTTTTTTAGGCAGATTAGGAGAAGGATCAAAATGCATCGTACTTGTCGGAGACTTAATATACTTAGTTGGAGAAGGACTTCCATAGTAAACATTCTTAGACTGCTGGTTGAAAGCATCACACGCCGCCATTTTCTCAGGAAGTTCATCATTCCAGACAGACATTCTTTGATGATTCCGATGCTCAAACAACTGTTGTAATCTTAAGGCAGATATTTCTTTGAAAATGAGATTTGTGTAATTGAGTTGCGTAGAATGTGAATTGAAGCTTTTGAGACCTTTGGATAATTGAGAGAGCAACATTAGGTAAAATAATTATTTCCAAGTATCGGATAGCTTCCCAAGACTGAAATGAAACACTCTCAGAGGATAAGCGAGTGCAACCTGCACAATCAAATAAATATACAAAGCAGCCCAACCTTCTTTAGCAATCTTAAAAGGAATCATATTAGATCTAGAAGGAATAATCGTAAACAACAACCAGAGTCGATCTACAGCCCTGTCAATTTGAATATTGCCATTTCTAATTTGAATCTTCTTGGACTATGTAGTTGAAGTGATCCATTAACCGATATTCAGGAGTGATATCATTGAAAACAGGTAAATGCATTTGGATGTACAGGAAATCTTCGGGATTTGATGATAATGCTGGAGGTTCATTGTAATGGAAAGGAGCATTGTGAGTGATACTAGTTTCAAGGGCGTCAAGAAGAGATTGTCGTTGACAACTGCCCGAATTATGTCTATTTCATTTAGGAACTGTTCTCGCTGTAATTTAGTTATTCCGATGTTTTTTGCATGTGGCTGGAAGATGATTGAACCTTGTCATTTCACCAATTAAAGCAACTTCCTTGTCGGGTGATAAAAATTTAGAACGGTCATCTGCACTTAACTCACCTTCTTCATTCCTTGGCACCAAATTTTTTATCTTGTTGTTTCACTGTTTGTTAAACCAACCATTTTTACTAGAAAGATGTTGAACACGAAGTGGATTTTATCTCGAAAAGCAACCATTCATTAGTAATAAATTTGCATTTAGTAATTATTAAATAAACAACCAAGTATTCTAAAACTTAAATACAAACAAACAAATAAAATAGCATAAAATGTAAGCAATAATAAAAAATGACAATTTAAAAATAAACGCATATTCTAGAATTCAAATTCAAACAAAAAGAATAAAATCAAGCACAAATGCATGTACTTTATTTCATTATAAATTTAAATACAAGCGTGTATTCTTCATTAAGTATGAAATTAATTAATTACCAAAATTAGTTTATTAAAATTAAAATCGAAAGTTAACCCTGCATGAGAGTGGTTTGGTGGAGCTGATTGAACTGTAACCATAGTATTGATGCTGGGGAAGTTGTTTTCAATAGATGTTTGAGGACGTGGAGCCTTTTCCGAGGTAGATTTTGTGGCGTGTCGTTTCTTGATATCATCGTAGTTATTCTGGGAAGCCTTTTGCTTTCTACTACTTGAAGACATTGAAGCTGGGATTCCGAAGGATGTCAAGGGTTTGGAGGCATGTTTTCTGCTTCCTTAATAGTAGCGCCTCTCTTCAGATTGCTGTTACCTCCTTTATCATCCCTACTTTTACTTTCTTTTGACATATGTTTCTTACTAGCACCGACTTTTGGTCTTATAAATCCTTCCACATCAAAGTCATTTGGCTCCTCCATCGCAAGAGAACACGGCATTGAAAGACCAGCCCTTTTAAAATCAGCCTTTGGGATGCCTGAATTCGATTGTTTTTCCTTCTTCCCAAAGCAGCACTCAAATGGCACCATAGCCACACACACAAAACAACCAGAATAACAAAAACTATTGTGACACTGATTAACAAATATCCTCAACCTTATCTGTGCTTCAAAAATTCTAGTATTAGTTGCAAATAGTCAAAATTCTAATATTCCAAGTAGTCAAAATTCCAATATTACTTACAAATAGTCAAAATTCTAATATCCGAAGTATTCAAATTTTTAATATCACTAATATTCATAAAACGCATTTAATCTACAAGCCTTACATAATTAATCCCCCTTCAACAGTCGTGACTAATAAATAGTAAACGCAACCCATGAAAGTCTTTCATGCAAAGCTCTTAAATACTATACAGTAATATCCTTCTAAGAAGAAAGCCTAAAACCTACTTATCCTATAATTGTCAATCTTTGTGCATACAGTACTATAAGAGGAAACCTGATAATGATCACGTTTTTAATGAAGGCGTTCATTAAAATTTGTATATATTTTATATAAATTTAATCGTCCACTTGTTAACGTCACACATTCTAAAAATAAACATAATTTAATGGCTCTAGTGTATCACAAGGATATAATACTAAAGACGTACTTTTAGATGTTACTTTTGTATTTATGTTCTTGCGATATATGGTGGCATTTTATTTGATTTTGTTATTCAATAGTTGGTTGGATGGACAATTAGTGCCAACTACGACGACTGTCCCAGCTACTGAGATACTGGCTAATGTTACGTTGGGGTTGCAATTACCTTATAGTCTTGAGGTTGTCTTGAAATGGCAAGGTTATCGTGAATCGGCGGCAGCAATAACGAGGGCTTTGGAGTATGCTAGGAAGAATCAGACAATTTTGAATAGGATTAATTTTAAGTTTGAGAAGTCGCTTCCAGAATGTGACCAAATCAGAGTTAGTAAATTAATTAACAATTTGAAGTAGCTTTATTTTTAGACAGCCGGCATGACATTTGATCTAATAGACAAACTAAACGTCGACGCCTTTATCGGTGGCCCTACCTGTTCCGCCGCAAGTTCAATAACCGGCAACATCAACGCTTTCTACAACGTGCCCACATATTTCTTCGGGACATCCATGTTCATCGACTTCAGCAATAAAGTAACTTTCCCAACTGTCGTCACAACAATGCCATCTTACCCTGATTTTGCCCTAGCAATATCGACTTGTTTGATGACTAATAAGTGGTACACAATAAGCATAATGTATTACAGTGTCGACACAATAGCACGATGTCAAAGATTCAGTGATTCGCTAGAAAATTCGATAAATACCAATTTCCCAGACATAACAATAAACTACAAAAGACAACTAACCAACTTCACGAATGAAAGTCTAAAAAGACAAGCAACGGTAGTAAAAGACGGTTCGCGTATAATTTTGATGTGTATTGATGATCCTATCAAAAGAAGGCAATTGATTTTGAGTTATTATGATAGTGGAATGATAAACGATGAATATTTGTATATTCATGTAGACGCTACCATGACTAATTATATAGACGAAGACGTCAATTGGTTGGTTGACCCTGGACCTGTTAAGGATGGACGGGATATACAAGCTTTGTCTGTTATCCCATTTATGTTGTACTTTGGGTTTTCTACCAAAGGGGGTATTTCAGACAGGCAGCATGATCTGAGAAAGAATATGCCTCTTTATATGAGAGAGGAGCCGTGGAATTGTGTTGCTGAGTGTGTAAATCTTACTATTGGATCTTATTATGCTGGTTTTCTTCATGATTCTAGTTATGTTTACTTTTGGTCTTTGGGACAAGCTATTGTTGACATGGGGGCGCGGTTTAATATAAAGGATATCTCAAGGAATGGTAGTTTGATTACTCAATATTCCAAAGGACATTTTAAAGGTAAGTATAACTATGTAGCTGTTTAAATATTTCCTAGGAATGACGGGTGACTTCACCTTAGATGGAAATATGACGCGAAATTCGGTCTTTATATTAGGCACTTTCGTAGATGTAAACATGAGAAATGTAACTCCATGGGCTTATTACACAATTGAGGGGCAACAAGTAGTAAGTAGCAAAATAAGAATAAATAAATAATCATTTAGAAAACATCGATACAGTACACCGCCCTGCCCCTAAACAAAATGCCACTAAATGTCCCAATTTGCGGGTACAAAAAAGAACTCTGTCCAGACCCCTTATGGATAGCCAACCCGGGTGCATTTACAGCCATAATTGTAGGTGCCATCCTGTTGCTGATTCTCTTCCTGGCCATCTTTCTTTATATGGTAAGGTTAAGGTTGGTTGAACAAAGACGACTGAATGATATGTGGAAGGTACCTATTTTATCTTTGATTAAATTTACTCAGTACAAAGGAAGTTTGGCAGATATGCATTCGAAGAGAAGCTTAGTTTCGTCTAATTCTAATTCGAAGCAGATGTCTTTTAATGAAAAGAAGGGGGGACGGTATGTGATCTATGTATTGAATCAAGAGTTGATCGTAGGCTGTGAGCATGTCAACGTTTATGTTTTGAAGAAAAATGATATGAAGCATTTGAGGGCGATGAGGGCTTTGGAAAACGATTGTGTTAATAAGTTTTTGGGGTTGGCTGTTAATGGGGTTAATGTGCTTTCCTTGTGGAAGTTTTGTTCGAGAGGATCTCTGGGCGATGTTTTGACTAGCAATACGAGTATTACTATTGATAACTTTTTTACTTATTCGTTGATTAAAGATATGTGTGAGGGCTTGTCTTTTATAGCGCAATCTAGTATTTTGGTGCATGGGAATATTACTTCTAGTACTTGTTTGATAGGTGGGTTAATTGGAGAGAATGATAATATATTTGCTTAATAAGATGAGAAGTATGTGCTGCGATTATCAAACTTCGGAATTCCCTTCATCAGAGCACATGAGAAAAAGGTTGATAAAGAAAAGTTGTGGTCAGCTCCTGAATTGCTAAGAGACGAATCAAAAGCTCCTACACAATCGACAGATATTTATTCAACTGCTATCATCTTTTCTGAAATTATCAATCAAAAGCTTGCTTATGAGAATTCAGGTAGAATAGACGTGGAGATACATCTATATTAATAAAATATTTTAGAATACAACAATGGTGCGGAGGAAATAATCTACATGCTAAAAAACAAAAATAAGCCAGTGAGGCCTGTTCTAGAGCCTGCCGTCCTAGATTTAAACCCGGCTTTGGTAAATTCAAAAACATCTTTTTACTAAAAACAATCTTATAGATGCACCTGACAAAAGACATGTGGTCTGAGAATGCCGCCGATAGACCCAAAATAATAACAATAAAGAATTTAGTTCGTCAAATGAATAATAGTACTACATCAAATTTGATGGATCATGTTTTTGGGATGCTTGAAAATTATGCAGCAAGTTTAGAGGAAGATATACTTCAACGGACAAAGGAATTGGCAAATGAACAAAAGAAGGCGGACGCTCTTTTGTTTAGGATGTTGCCGAAACAGATTGCGGAGAAGTTGAAGATGGGCGTTAAAGTTGAACCTGAATCTTTTGAGTCTGTTACTATTTTCTTTAGGTAGGGAAAAATAGGTTGATAAAGATAATTAATCCTTCTAGTGACGTAGTGCAATTCACTACATTAGGTAGGTGTCAGGTAACAAAACTCAATATAACTAATTTAGCCTCCAAATGTTCGAATTTCCAAGTAGTAGATCTATTAAATAATTTATATACCATCTTCGACGAAATCATCAACGAAAGGGACATTTACAAGGTAGAGACAATAGGTAAACTTGTAAACTAAATAATTCCACTAATGTATCGATTTAGGGGTAAACTAACAGCTAAATAAACTGCATTACTGTATCCAATTTAGGATGGCCTGCTCTGCTGTAGTGGCTTGCCGCACAGAAACGGTAAAAACCACGCCAAAGAGATAGCAGAGATGTCGTTGTTGTTAATAGCGAAATTAGTAAATTTTAGAATTAAGCATTTACCGCTAGAGCGAGTACAGGTCAGGATCGGCTTTCACACAGATAGCGTTGTAGCAGGTATGTTGAAAGAAGCCGATTTTTGTATGGTTCTTGTTTAGGCATAGTTGGGTTGACGGCACCTAGATACTGCTTATTTGGAGATAGTGTCAACACTGGTTAGTTTAGGAATGTATAAATCATTCTTTTTTATTTCAAGCTTCACGTATGGAGTCTAATGGAAAAGCGAGTCTAATTCACATGTCATCTCAAGCTCATCACTTTCTAACTCATAACTTTCCCATCTACATTTGCGAACCTCGCGGGGAAATACTTATCAAAGGCAAGGGTGTTCTTTCAACTTTCTGGCTACGAGGACGTAAAGGTGAATCCCTACTCTCAACTTCTGAAAATGCCCTATAATCAATAAACACCCCTTCTATCTACTAATCCCTGATATCATTTAAATAAAATAATATCACCTACTTAAATAAAATAATATCATCTGAACAAAATAATATAGTATATCCCCAATTGTTTATTGGAAAGACCATAAAAATATTTATGTCTATCAGAAAAGTTGCCCTCAAGTGATTCAAGTGCACTTCTTCTAAACTACATACACCACTAACTATATTTGAAAAAGTATATAAAAGACACTTCTTTCTAATTTAAATTTATTTGAAAAGTATATAAAAGACACTTCTTTTTGAATTTACATTTATTTCAAAAAATGCTATTTTTTGTTTTGATTGGGTTGATAAGTTCAGTTTATGGACAAAGGAATATTACGTTGGGCAATATTAATGTTGGGATGTTATTTCCTTATGCTGCGAGTGATTTTCAAGATTGGCAGAATTATCAGAATTCAGCGGCTGCTGTTACTTCGGCTTTGGCGATGACTAGAGTGAATAATACTATCCTTAATAGTGTTAATTTTACGTTAGTTTGATTATTTGTTATTTTAAATAGTTTTTTAGATTTGTTTGGAAGTATCCGGAATGTGTAGCTAGTTTGGAAGCAGGATATACCTATGAATTAATTGAAGATAGTAATATCAGTGTTTTACTTGGACCACCGTGTATGAATTCAGAAACTGTAGGAAACATCGCCGCTTACAATCGTTTGCCTGTTTTCCTATGGGGGGCGAGCATGATGGCAGACTTTTCGGATAAAACTTTATACCCCACGATAGTTCAAGTGATGCCATCTTTTTCAGATTTTGCCGAAGTTATTGGAACTTTACTAATGAAATTTGAGTGGTACGATATCAGCTTTGTTTACGCAAGTTCTGCTAAATACTTGAATAGATGTCAAAGATTTGCAGATCAATTTGACGCTAAACTGAGCAACGAGTTTGAATACCTGACAATCGTGAATAAAAGAAGTGTCACCAACTGGACTACTCCGGCTTTGAATAGGATTTTAAATGATTACCGAACTAATACAAGAATATTTGTTATGTGTTTTGATAATAGTGCTAACACAAGGAAGTTCATGTTAGCGGCAAAAGACTTGAGCATGAACACGACTGACTATGTTTATTTGAACGTCGACGCTGACATGGATAAGTACATTGATAGTGGCACTTTCATTGACTCAAACAAACCTTCAGATGGAAGAGACGGAGATGCTTTATCTATGTCAAAGTTGATGTTCCACATACAATTCTCCATCAGAGGCGGCCTATCAGACCAATACAATACTCTTAGAGCAGGCATGCAAGAAAAAATGAAACTGGATCCATGGAATTGCACTGCTGCTTGTGAAGAATATAAAAAGGGAAGTATTTATTCGCCTTTTTTGTTTGACGCAGCTCAAATTTATTTCATTGCTATGAGCAGAGCTTTGAATGAATATGGAGATGTTTTGACTTTAAGAGATATTTCCAGGAATGGGAGTTTGATCACGAGGTAATTAAGTTTATTAAATATTTTAAACTTTTTTTAAGATATGCAACCGGGACATTTCAAGGAATTACTGGGGAATTTGAATTAGATCAAAATATGACCCGAAATAGTGAATTGTCCTTTTCTACTTATAACGAAGGTATCTTTGTATTTGATTGATTATATGTAATCTTTTTTAGGTTCGCCGGGAAATATAACAACATATATTTATTTTATTGTCCGATCAAGTGGCGTTGAAATGGCAGAGACAGTCTCTAATGACTCAGCAACAATCTTCGCTCAACGTGGATTCACAATTCCTCTAAATGTCCCAGTTTGCGGTTATACAAATGAAAAGTGCCCTCTGTCATTTATCCAAACCAATACAGTAGCTTTTATCTTAATTATAATCGCTTGCATCTTCCTCATAGCAATATTTATCTTCATCCTCTTCTACATCTACCACACCAAACGCGAAGACGAAAAAAGGCAAGATGCCCTATGGAAAATAGGTTATGGAAGCCTTACCAAATACAGCGAATGGAAGGAGGGAATGGCCTCAATGCAGTCCAAAAGAAGTATCCAAAGCTCTAACCAAAGTTCTCACAAAATGATGTTTAGTGAGAGTGAGGGAGGAAGATTTAAAATGGTTGTTTACAGAAACGACCCCATAATTGCGTGTTCCCATCAGGTTGCGTATCGATTAAGCAAATCTGACAATAAGCATATGCGAATGCTAAGAGCTTTGGATAATGAAAATGTTAATAAATTTATTGGGTTTAGTTATGATGGACCGGTGTTGACAAGTTTTTGGAAGTTTAATTCAAGGGGTTCTTTGCAGGATGTTTTTAATACTAATTCTTCGAGTATAAACATCGATGCTTTCTTTACTTATTCGCTGATCAAAGATATTGTGGAGGGATTGCATTATTTGCATAATGTGGCTGGAATAGTACACGGCAATTTAAAATCTTCTTGCTGCGTTATTAATGAGAAATGGAGCTTACAGTTGTCAAACTTTGGATTGCCTTTCATTAGAGTTTATGAAGCACACGATTCTGGTGATTTACTTTGGACAGCCCCTGAATTGTTAAGAAGTGATTTCCCTGTACCTACAAAACAATCTGATATTTTTTCAGCAGCTATAGTGTTTTCGGAGGTTATCACACAGAAAACGGCATATGAGTGCAATGATTTACAAAGTGGCCCTGATGAAGTTATTTTTATGATGAAGCACGGCAAAAATGTGCTCCGACCAATAATTGAAGAAGCTGTCCCTGACATCAATCCTGCTTTAATTCATCTGACTAGGGATATGTGGAACGATTCAGACCGACCAAAAGTTGAAACAATCAGAGCTCTGATAAAACAAATGAATCCAGCTAAATCAACTAATTTGATGGATCACGTCTTTGGTATGCTAGAAGATTACGCTGCTAGTTTAGAAGAAGATATTCAGGAAAGGACGAAGGAATTAGTTGAAGAACAGAAAAAGGCCGATGCTTTGTTGTTTAGGATGCTTCCACGACAAGTAGCAGAAAAACTAAAGATGGGCCAGAGCATTATTCCTGAGAATTTTGATTCTGTAACTATTTTCTTCTCTGATATAGTCGGTTTTACTACGATTTGCTCAAAACTAAGTCCACTATTTGTAGTCGACTTGTTAAACAGCTTATACACTATATTCGACTCTATAATCAATGCAAGCTCGAATATGTACAAAGTAGAAACAATTGGTGATGCTTATTTAGGTAAATCAAAGTGTGCGACCATAAATATATTTTTTATTTAGTTGTCTCCGGTCTTCCTAATCGTTTAACGGACTTTTCACATGTGAAATTAGTGGCAGATATGTCCTTAGAATTGATTTCGAAATTAGTTGATTTTAGAATAAAACAATTGCCTGATGAAAGGATAAAAATTCGTATTGGCTTGAATTCATCAAGTGTCGTGGGTGGCGTTGTTGGGCTTGCTATGCCAAAATACTGTTTATTCGGGGACGCCGTAAATCTAGGTAATTTTAGGTCATATAACTCATTTAATGTCTCACTTCTAGCATCTCGTATGGAATCGAGTTCGAAACCTTCGCAAATCCATATAACATCTGAATCAAACACACTTCTAAACACTCATTTCCCAGAATACATAACCGAATCCCGTGGCGTCATCACAATCAAAGGCAAAGGCCAAATGGAGACATTCTGGCTGCAAGGAATCGAAGGAGGCCCTTTGCTATACGATGATCCCGACTATAATATCATCAAGAAATAATTATCCATCTTCCTATTTAATAAAGTGCACAAAAAATCTTTTTAATCTTCCTTAATATCAATTTAATGTCTTTTAGTACATGTAATAATAATATTATTATTTTTAATTATAGTAGATATGGCTTTGGTCATGCTCAGCCAAAGGTTTCGTCTTTAGATTGATACAAAATAAATTGATGTGATGAAATTTAGTTTAGTTGAGATATGTTATGTTTGGTAGTTGCATTGCATTTTTTAATTGGCTGTGTTTTGGGGCAACAGATGAATAATGTTACGTTGGGTAATGTTAAGGTTGGTATGCTGTTTTCGCATAATCCCGGAGTTGCACAGAATTGGCAGAATTATCAGGGGTCGGCAGCAGCTGTTATTCGGGCTTTGAGAGTTGCTCGGTCTAATGAAACGATTCTGAATTCAGTCAACTTTACGTAAGTTTTTGTCTTTAAATTCATTATTTGTATAAATGTATTATTTGACTTGTATAAATAAATTACATGATGTGTTTAAGATTCTACTGGAGATTTTCTGAATGTGTTGCAAGCACAATAGCTGGTTATACTTATGAAATGATAAAAGAAAACGACATTTCAGCTATCATCGGACCTGCTTGTAGTACAGCTGGAATTTCGGGAAATATTGCTGCGTATTATAATACACCACAGTTTCTTTGGGGGTAAGTTAATCTTTTAAAAATTAAATTGATTGCTCACTTTAGAACATCCATGTTCACTGACTTCACAGGTAAATTAAGTAAAAGATTCAATTTAATTTTTAGACAAAACACTCTACCCGAGCATAATCCAAGTAATGCCAAGTTACACTGACTTCGCGAATGCGCTTGGGACTATTTTAATGAAATTTGAATGGTACGATATATCGTTATTAGTTGCCAGCGAAGATAAGTATCTATTACGATGTCAAAGATTAAGCACTGAATTAGATACGGTTGTGAGTCGAGACTGGCCATATATTTCAATCATTAACAAACGAAGTATAACCAATTTTACAGCACCTAGTTTAAATAGATTGCTAACTAATTTTGCTACCAATACTCGCATTTTTGTGATGTGTTTTGATAACCCGGCAAATACTAGAAGGGTCATGCTGGCAGCTAAGGATGCGGGATTTAATACAACTGATTTTGTGTTTTTAAACGTCGACAGTGACATGGACTATTACGTTGACGAAGAACTATCCTCGACCTTATACGATTCCAACAAACCACCAGACGGAAGAGATGCTGAAGCTGTTGGAATGGCAAAATACATGTTTCACCTTCAGTTTAGCATGAGAGGAGGTTTAAGTTCAGCATTCAACAATTTTAGGGAACAAATGCCTACGTATATGGCACAGGATCCTTTCAATTGTACTGTTGAATGTAAAGACTATACTAAAGGAACTTACTATAGTGCTTTCTTATATGACGCTGCTTTAGTTTATTTCACCGGTGAGTGACATTTCATTAAAATAAGATAAGTGTTTAGCTTTTGCGCATGCTATTAATGAAAATTTGGTTGGAAATGCTACGGTTGAAAGTTTGGCCAGGAATGGCAGTTTGATTTCGAGGTAAATATTTAGTCATTTATGTCATCTTATTTTTAAGTTATGCAAAAGGAGTTTTTCAAGGTTTGAGTGGTCAATTCGAGCTAGACAGCAATATGACCAGAAATTCTGAATTTTCTTTTTCTACCTACGTTCAAGACTCACCAGATAATATTACGACCTGGCTCTATTTGATAATAAGAACAAGCGGCATTGTAAGTCTTCCCTTTTTCCTGTCAAATAATATAAAAATTTAAGGAAGTCGACGAACAATACACCGACGCTTCAAAAACAGTCTTTCTTCAGCGAGATGGCTTCGTTAGTTTTAACAATTCTGTTTCCATTTGTGTAATATTGTGATTTTTAGCATCCTCTCAACGAACCTGCATGTGGCTACGAAAATGAAAACTGCCCTAAATCATTTATCGAGGAAAACACCGTTGGCTTTATTTTCATCGTGATTGGTTGTGCCCTAATTGTGTTTGTAGTTTTATCCTTTATTTGGTATGGCTTTAAGGTAAAAAGAGATGAAGAAAAGAGGCAGGATAATTTGTGGACAATTCATTTTTCAACTTTAGTCAAATACGCTGACTATAAAGGAAGCTTTACAGAAATGCAGTCGAAGAGAAGCATCCAAAGTTCTAATCAAAGTTCTATGTCACATAAGTTGTCCTTTAAAGAGGCGGAGGGAGGGAAATTTTCGATGATGGTTTATAGGAATGAGGCCATTATTGCTTGTAAGCATGAAGTTAATTATCAGTTGAGAAAGGAGGATATGAGGCATATGAGATTGTTGAGAGCCATGGATTACGAGAATGTTAATAAATTTATTGGGTTTAGTAGTGATGGGCCGTTTCCTACCAGCTTTTGGAAATTCTGTAGCAGAGGTAGCTTAGAGGTAAATCATAAGTTTATTAAAAACAAACGGTTAAAAAACATATTAAAACTATTCATCGCTACCTATCTTGAACATCTTTTCAGTCAGTAAGTCTGCGATTGCATACGTATTCACAGAATTGATAAGGTAAACGTCAGGCATGGCGCATTTGCCATGATCACAATTGCTGATCTGATGCTAGAATCTTTCCATGAGGATAAACTCCAAGTTCTCAGCTAAATCTTTAGTAGGCACAGGAAGCTTGAGATGGGAGTTCCGGCTGGATAGTTTTTGACTCCTTTCTGTTGAACAAGTCACCGTTTATAAAAGTAGACTGTAATCGCTGAAGAGTTCGTCGATCCTGGCTTCCTTTTTTGACTACCCTATAGAATAAATTCCTTTCTCGAACATTAGATAGTTGGAGAGAATGTCATCGGCGCTTCTTGGGCCTCAATATTTGTTTAGGTCGAGCACAACAATGCATTATTTTGGTTAACAAGGGAAAAAGAAGTTTTTACGAGTGATAAGACGAATTTTACTATTGATGCTTTCTTTACCTACTTGATTATTAGGAATATTATTGAGGGATTGTCTTACTTGCATAGAAGTCCGATTGTTGTACATGGTTCATTGAAATTGAGTTCCTTTTGGTTGATGAAAAATAGGGTGTAAGTTAAGCATACAGATTCTGATTAATTATTTGTAGGTTAAATTATCGAATTTCGGGTACCTTTTATAAGATCACATGAAAAAAGACTTAGCCGTGACTTACTCTGGACGGACGTTTATAAAGTCTTGTGCTGCCAAATTTAATATGAAGCAATTGCATAATTATATTTTATGAAACATTTCTAATAATTTCTTTACAGGATGTGTTTACTAGTGATAAGACAAGTATTACTATCGATGCTTTCTTTACTTACTCGATTATTAAGGATATTATTGAGGGATTGTCTTACTTACATAGAAGTCCGATTGTTGTACATGGTTCATTGAAAAGTAGCAGTTGCTTGGTAGACGAAAGATGGAGTGTAAGAATAAAGATTTAGAATAATAAAAATTAATTCTGAGCAATTGTTTATAGGTTAAACTGTCAAATTTCGGGTTACCTTTCATAAGATCACATGAAAAGAAAGACGCCCACGACTTACTATGGACGGCACCAGAAATTCTTCGAGCTGAAAAACCAAATCCATCAAAGCCAGCGGATATTTATGCTGCATCCATTATCTTTTCAGAAGTTATCAATCAGAAGCCAGCTTACGAAAATACTGATTTGGCAGGAGGTATTGACGAAGTTATTTATATGATTAAGCACTCAACTACTAAAATAACTAGGCCGATATTTCAAGAAGCCCTGTCTGATTTAAACCCAGCGTTGGTAAGTCTTGGGTACTATTAATTTTTTTAGTATTATTTAATCTTGTGAATATTATCTAATTTTCTATTATTATTTTGAATCTTATTTACTTTTTTAGCTCCATATGGTAAGAGACATGTGGAACGAAAACCCCTCAGATCGTCCTAAAATTGAGACAATTAAAATGCTGGCAAAGAGTATGAACCCCGGGAAAGCGAGTAATTTGATGGATCATGTTTTCGGGATGTTAGAAGATTATGCAGCAAGTTTAGAAGAAGATATTCAAGAAAGGACAAAGGAATTAGTTGAAGAGCAGAAAAAGGCTGATGCTTTGTTGTTTCGGATGTTGCCTAAACAAGTGGCTGAAAAGCTCAAATTAGGGCAGACGGTTGTTCCAGAATCATTTGATTCGGTTACTATTTTCTTCTCTGATATCGTCGGTTTTACAACATTGGCTTCAAAATGCAGCAATCTTCAAGTGGTTGATCTGTTAAATAATTTGTATACCTTGTTTGATGAGATTATCAACGCTCATGATATATTCAAAGTTGAAACGATAGGCAAGTAATGAATAGCATTTAAGTTATCTTTTAATTGTAGGTGACGGATTACTGTGCGCCAGTGGAGTCCCAAATAGAAATGGAAAGATGCATGTCATTGAAATATGCGACATGGCTTTGGAATTAATAGATAAATTAGTTAACTTTAGAATTCCACACTTGCCCAAGGAGAAAGTGTTAATCCGTATTGGCGTTCATAGCGACAGTTGTGTAGCGGGTAGGTTAACAAAAAAAGATTTGATAATGTTTGATTAGGAGTGGTAGGGCTAACAGCACCAAGATATTGTTTGTTCGGGGATTCAGTCAACACTGGTGAGTAGGAAATTTACTTTGTCAATTAATCATTCATTTAGCATCACGCATGGAGTCGAGTTCAAAACCTAGCCGAGTACAACTCTCAACTGAAGCTCATACTTTATTAAGTGAATTAGGAGGATACGTTACAGAACCACGTGGTGAAATAATAGTGAAAGGCAAAGGCGTTCTATCCACATTTTGGTTATTAGGAAAAGAAGGAGTCTATTCCGGGGAACCTAAAATTTACGAAAACTATAAAAAGGAACTTGATCGGGATTCATAATTTTCATTAATTGTATGTAAACCAGTATTAAATCATTTAACAAAGAACTGCTTCTAAATATAGTACTCTCTGTCTTAAATACATTTTCTAAATGGTCTATTTTGTCTACAAAGACTTTAAAAAAGGTTTGTAACTTTTAAGATTAAATTGATCTTTTTGTTAAATTTTGTGATGAAAGTCGAAGGGCTTTCTAATTTGAATTAGTTGTATTGGGGAGATTTAGAGACTTTTGTTAAGGTAGTGTTTTTAGACCAAATTCTGTTTGAAATTGATGTTGCTTTAGCAATGGCTCGTACTATTTTTACTTTGTTAAAAATTTATTTGGAACTAGAATAATGGCCAATAAAGTCACCGGAAACTCTCAAAAGTAAGAGTACAAACAAATCATCTCTCTCATATTTCTGCATCATAAAGCACCTTGCCACGTCCCTGCATACTAATGCAATTGCCCACGTCTATATATTTTATTATGCAGATTTGGATTCATTTTTTGATATTTAAGAGAAGACTTTTAAAGTTTAAGATATAAAAGATTAAGTTAAAGCGTTTTTTAATTGAAGTTCCTGCCCGTTGTCCCGCGATCTATTAACTTGTCCCTTCAAACCCCTGGAAGATCGAAACTATTTTTACTTAAGTTTGAAATAAATTGTTTAAATAATGCTCTTTACAAATTCAAGTGATAATTAATCTATTTTTCATCTCCCAACTAAGCGAAGGAGAGTTTGAGATTTGTTGATCCATTCCAGTGATGTGTTACCAGGTCCGGGTGGGATCACTAAATTGCCTAGGATGGTAAGGCATGGAATGCAATGACGATGAGGACAGGAACACATAAGATACACACTAACACATGACAAGATGAAATGAGTTTATTATAGGAATACAAAGTATATATAATAAACAACGATATAAATATACATAGTAAATACACATATATAATGGGTGATATGTAGATTCCCGTTAACAGTATGGTACTGCTCTATTCCCAATTACAATACCGAGATTGTTCAAAAGGTTAGTTTAAGATCACATTTGTTTGAAATAATGTTTTTTTAGAATTTTGAGAATAGTGACTTGATTTTGGACGGCATGCAGAAAAGAAATTTTGCTTTTGTGATTTGGTAAATCTATGTCACTTGACCGAGCTCCGTGGGCTATTTTGAATTAAACTATCTTAATATATTTTCTTATTTGCCCTTTAATATGTTTTATTAAATTAATAAAATAGTTGAAACATTCTTGTATATCTTTGGTTTAAAAGTAAATTCACGTAAAAATTCTTTATTTCTACAATTAAAATAACACACATAGCTTAATTATAAACCAAAGGGAAAAATAGAATTAAGTTTCTAATTAGTAGTTGAGTTTAAAGAAACACTTGTAGCACCAACATATTTTTCAAGCATGATTTGCCGGTACTTTTCGGTAATAGTCATGGCTTGCGTAATTTCGGAACGAGTTGTTGTTTTGGAGTTTTCTAGCACCCATGCTAGTTCTTCTACCATCTGCTCGAGGTTCTTCTGGTGATTTTCAAACTAGAAAGTAAATGATAAGTTAAACCAACGACCCAAAACTTACCAATGATTTGTGTATTCCTACTTCCATGTAGTAAGCAAAGACATACGTATAAATTAAAGTATAACGAGCTCTTAATAACAAGTCTGCCCCATCCTTTAAATACTCCCAGTCAATCCATGTGCCTTCTTTGTTAGCGATTTTTTGTTCTATTTTGATTTTTAAGTTGGCTTCGAATTCAACCTCCAACTCTCTGCTCAGCAAATGATTATGGTATCGAGAGAAATAGAATAAATATTTGTCCAGATTAATCTTTGCTCTTTTGGCCTGGACTACTGAGTCATCAGGAAGTCTATCTTTATTTTCTTGGTATTTTAAACATTCATAGAAAGACCCCTTATGTTTTTCCCAGTTCTCTAGACACATCCAGCAAAAGTTGTGTTTACAAACAGAACATTGCATGTGATTACACCCCTGTGCCTTTAATATGGCAATAGAACAATTAGGACACTTTTTGGTCTTAGCTGAGAAGAAATTTTGGGTCTCACTGTCATCCGTAGACTTCATCAGCCAATTTCGCATCATCTCACACGTGGCTGGGGCATGATACTGAAGACAACAATTCACACAAAACTCTTCTTTGCATTTATTGCATTGAGCACGCAATGGTTCTTGTTCTGTAGTTGCCATGACAACCATATCGCAGTTGACCCCCGGACAGTGCTTCAAATCGGGGTGCGATTCAATTATTTCATTTTCCTCCAGTAATTGATACATGTTTATTAAGTCATCATCTACATCTGGAACACCCATAATAACCTTTTGTATAAATATCCTTGAACATATCTTTTTGCAGTTTGGCTCCATACAATGTATCTTGACAGTGCCATTTTGCTTGATTTGAGTTGAAAAGTAGGAGTACCAGCACCCTTTGCAGTACCTGTGATTATTGCCGCAAGGTGAGGTAACAATATCAATGTCTTTGGCTGCTTCGAAGCAACAAGTGCACAACTCGTAAAAGGGGCTCGAAGCCATCAAGGTCTTACAAAGTTCGCTATCAAAAGTAGACTTTCCAATTTGAGGTTCAACTAAATACCCTCCGCCAAAACCAACTTCCTTCCTAATCAACCCTTCCACGACCAGTCCATAATCAAACTTATAAAAAGCCAGTAAACTGACTACATCTTCCTCTGGCAGAATACTTCCGCTTTCCGTAAGCACCTTCACAGCTATACCCTTGGCCATATCCTTGCAAGCAGCTCGTGATATAATGTTATACACGGCGTTTTCGTTTTCTTGAGCTCTTCTTGTAATATCTACCACTTGATCTTCGTCAATATCTATAATATTGTCTTTGTAATAATCATCGTCTATAAAAAATGATAAGTTGGATTTATTGGTTTTGGGGTTAATTTACCATAATCATCCTCATAATCACTAGATAGCCCTTGATCTGACATATTTGGAAGAAATTGATATTATTGGAGGGTAGGTGTGCCTTTTATTAGGTCTTAAAAAAATCCTTAAATAGATATAATCAAAAAAGAAGAGATGAATACTTGATAATAATGATAAACAAAATAAAGTTGTGACTTAATGCTAGCAGTTGACAATCTACCAATTGATGTATTCCGACAAAAACAAATACACACACAATATCTACTTTGTCGTGGAGTAAGTCTTTTTGATGTTGGTAAAGCGCCTCTCCTCATTACTTAAGAGTCTATACAATAAATACATTCTTAAAGATATTGTTCTTACTCAAAT
This sequence comes from Rhabditophanes sp. KR3021, assembly GCA_963281155.1. Taxonomy (NCBI): domain Eukaryota; kingdom Metazoa; phylum Nematoda; class Chromadorea; order Rhabditida; family Alloionematidae; genus Rhabditophanes; species Rhabditophanes sp. KR3021. The sequence goes on along the minus strand of CAUJLY010000005.1, from coordinate 1,132,514 downwards.
TCGTTACAATAAAAGTCGCAGCTCTTTCCTAATTACCGGTTGATCCAATCCAAAAAGTGTCATCTTTTATGATTGAAGCAAGTTGTTTATGGAAGGACAAATTGCTTTGGAAATAAATTTTAGTGTAACTTGTATACTGGATGGTATTAACAAAATACAAGCTGTTAATAAGGAAGATATTTTGCCTTTAATTAGCTTTTCATTATCTATTCATTTTGTTGTCAATTATAATTTTAGAGCTTGTATCACTTGAATTGAGTTTAAAGTTATATATTGAGAGATCATCTGTAATTATATTAACAAATGGTATGGCAAAAAGTCTTAACAAAATAGGCTTTTTACCAACTCTAAATGAGACTTTCTAGATGGCCTGCACTACTAAGACGTGCTTTATGATAAGGGAAACGGAGTGCTAGTCGTATATCAAAAGAAAGGTTTTGTTGATTGTCAGTGTATGTATATTTTATCTTGGGGTCTCTTAAAGATAAACAACAAGAAGTTGAAAGAATTGAAGAGTAAAACATAAACATATTAGACATATCTGCAGAAGCAATAATAATCAAAAATAGATGAAAGTAGATTAATTTTGATATTTAAAAATGTTATTAAGGTATAGTTGCAGGGAGATATGTATTGTTAAAATGTTTACAATATGTGTTGATACGGAGACGAGACGTAAAACAAACTATTGATATTAAATTGTAAATTTTGTAATAACAAATAGACTAAATGTAAAAGAAGATGTTTATGGAAGTAGTGAGACTTATTGGATATATTTTATAAATCGTTTAATATACTTTTGTCAATCAAACTAAGTGTGAACAATTTTTTATATTTTGATAAATTAATATGAAGAAGTCTTTATCTATCAATGCAGTACATTGGAACACAGCATATATGCCGAAAAAGCTTTTGGACTGTTATTACGGCCATACTATTCAATAACTGAATCATAATTGAATAATCTTTGCCGTAGTTTGGTTGAATTTATCGCTGAGTTTTGTCCTTATCAATAATCCTAAGTGCACCTTTGTATATTGAACAAAAAATTATCTATTTAACTGGAATGTGACAATATTTGTAATGTTCACATTTTTGACATTTAAAAAATAGGTGATTATTTATGTAAAAAAAATTTGAAATTTTAACTCTTATCTTGCTTTTGATTGTAAACTGATAAGATTGTGTTGATTTCTGTGGAAAGGATAATGAGGGTATATTTTATGTGATTATATTTTTTGAATTCACTTTTATTGTTTCAATTCTAAGAAGTTAAGAAGCAAATGTTTATTATGTAATATATCCTTTTTTTAGTTACGTCATTATGACAAGTATAAAAGAAATTCACAACTCCATGTTTACTAGTTGTAATGTAAATATGAGTAAGTTAGCGATATTTAACGTAAGTTTTGTTGAAAATGTGGGTTTATGATTTTTAAATTTTATTTAGAATTTTAACGTTATGGAAGCTGTTAATTTGCGGAAGGCTGCGCTGATTGTTGTGGATGTACAGAATGATTTTGTGGATGGGAGTTTGTCGATTTTGGTAAGACTTATATTGTTTAACATTATTTATATCTTTTAGGATGCTCCAGCTAAACAAAATCCTTATGAAATAATTGAACCTATTAATAATTTGATTGATAGAGATTTGTTCGGCTTAGTAATTTGCACCAAAGACTGGCATCCCGAAGCTCATATTTCTTTCCTGGCAAGTGTTACAAATGATGATAGAATGGTGTCTGCAGAAAGTACCAAACCTAAGTATGATTTGTACGACGAAGTTGAATTTATCCATCCTGTAAAAACAAAGCAAGTTCTCTATCCAAGCCATTGTGTCATGAAAACTGAAGGGGCTGAATTGTACTCGAAGTTACGTAGCAAAAACGCTCAAATAGTCTACAAAGGCTACAACACTTTTTGTGACTCGTATTCCGCTTTCTTTGACAACAACAAATCAAATGAAACAGAGTTGAATAATATTCTACGACAAGCCAACATCGACACAGTCTTTGTTTGTGGACTGGCGCATGAATATTGTGTCAAATTCACAGCTTTGGATGCGTCTGAATTGGGGTTTAAGACCTTTATGTTGACTGATTGTACGAGGGGATTAAATGAAGAATTAATGATTAAAGCCGATAAGGAATTAGCACAAAGCGGAGTAATTCAAATTGATAGTAAATTACTTTTTTAGATTTTCTTTTACAATAAAATTATTTTTTGAATAAAATATCTAGATATACAAGATCCAACTAAAATGTCTGTAGACTCAATTTTTAACCTAATTAGGGCACTTTTTTGAATAAACTAAAGATGTAGATCCACGTAAACAGCTTGCCACTATCCAATGGAGCAATACAAAAACCACATTCATAGATAATTTTTTTGTAAGGTTCAAAAAATAAAAGATCGCTTCTAGACCAACTAGTTTGAAATCGTTTACACAAGCCTCAATACAACCATTACAACATAATGAGAAGCATTAAACAAATAAAAATGCCACAATAGTTTAAAAAATCCAAAAAACAAAACTTTTTTAACAAATTACAATTGAGTATTAATAACTCATAAATTTACACAAACAACTAAGCTGTCTGACTGTTTTAATTAATGGCGTTTATAGCAAACGATACATAGAAATTAATAATTTGAGAATAAACTGCAGCATGTGTATAGCAATATAAGAGATTGTCATTTACTCAAACTTTTATACATGCCAAACCTTTGTATACTACGACTTCGCAATACATAGATTATATAATCTATTTTGATTAACATTTTGCAAAATGTATGTTTAGCATACACTACATTTCTTAAGAATGTTAGCTAATCTATCTATAATTGATTGTTAGCACTTCTACAATTTACCGATGAACTAGATTATAAAGTGTCTTAGACATATATTTGTGTGAAAGAATTAACTAATTAAAAGTACAAGTATACACTTTTCCGGCACATTTTTATGTTTATGCGTGGAAAACTAGTATTCTTTTATTGGTTTAAAAATGATAAACTATGACAAAGTTTTAAATATTTGTTCTTATTAATAAATTTTTTTATTTACAATTATCTCTCTTCTTTTGTAGTTGAAAAGTTGTGAAGTACGAAGAATTGGGATGGGACATTACGAATTGAATGTATTCTTGGACCCCTTTGTTCAGATGTCTCATACCCAAACCAAGCAGCATACCAGCGACTCATACAACCATAAAGGAGCTGGTCTTCAATATTCCAATGTACCCCATGTGATGAACCATCCAAAAAGATACCCCCTGTGATAAGATGTCTCCTAGATAGACAAATGCCATAAAAGTATAACCCAAGACTAAAAACGCCACTATAGATAAAAAACAACGCCAATGAAAGACACGTTGTCTGGTAGGCATAACTTGAAAATCTAACGAGTGATCATGATTCAGACATCTCTTCTTTAGGAAATGTATCGATAGAAGTCATGTCTATCAAAATTAATTGCAAATGTAAATAAACTGAGATGTTTTCCAAAATTTACCTATCAATAATTTACATACAAATGTATTCAAAGATCATCACAAAGAAAAGAATTTAAGAACGTCCAAAGTCTTTTTGAGCTTGTTTATTAACAATTTATCGTTTTGTGACTTTTAATTACTTCTACAAACTATCCAATGGATTCCCTTGGCATTGACTCATCATTTGTCCATGGCCAGAAAGGAACCCACAATCGGTCAAGCCCTTTTGTATCTCACTTTGAGACGTTGACCAAACTTATCAAAGACTCGGAGAAGGAGATATCAACTTATACTTTGATCAAGGAGAACGCCGAAACTTTGCAAACTCATCTGTCGGCTCTTGCTGACGTGAAGGGAAGTAGCCACTCGCAGTCTTCGAGTTCTTCTAAGAAGGAGATGTTTCTCAACTTTGTGGAGAAGCAGAGACATACCAGAGTAGGGGATGATCAGATGATGATTGATGGGTCTCCTGAAGTTGCTCGTTTTGAACACCACTCTAATGAGAGAAACCAAGACGGGACGATGCCTCATCTGCCACATATACTTTACCAATCTTCGGAAAGAGCTGTTGGTGGTGACAAGAGAACCCTGAACAATCTCCAGGAAGCTTTCTTTACCCCCAACGAGGAGCAATTCCACGATCTCGACGCCAACTACTTCAGCCCTTCAATGACCTATCACGACCCTAACGCCAAAACTCCTCCTTTTCAAAAAAATCTAGCCAAGTATTACACCGATCTTCCTTTCCCAAGACAAAACGACACTCCCATCGGCAGGTACTCTATCAATCCAGAAAAGGACAATTTCGAACCCGCTTTCTTTGCACAGCGACTTGATGGCAACAATTCCGGAAACTTCCAATTTGATGGCCACAACAATTCGGGAAACGACTTCAATTACCACCATACCCAAGGCCCCCACTCCGCCATCATCAAGCATTCCACCGACAAAGACACTTCTTACTACAACAAGAACTCCAGCGAATATTGCTTTGCCACCAAAGAGACTGCTCCTCCAAAGATTATCTACCAACACCAATCTCCACCCCACCAACCTCCCACCAGCCACGGTGGTGACGTGTACGTTGTTTCCGCCAAACTGATGCTTCAGGAAGAACCCGGCATCTCAATCATCGGCAAATTGATCGGACCAAAAGGCATAACGATTAAGGCTCTTGAAAGCGAGACCGATTGCCAGATGTTCGTGCGCGGCCGTGGCTCAATCAAAGACACCACAAAACAAGCTCAACTCCAACGACTTCCAGGAGGATCGCACTTCAACCTTCCCCTCCACGTCCTCATCCAAACAGCTGACCCCTCCAGCGACGTCGCCTCCAACCGCCTCTTCGTAGCCATCAAGAAGATCAACGAAGTCCTGGGCCACGACCAAGGCACACCACACAACATCGACCACCTCATCGTCTCCCAAATGCCCTACGCCAACTTCAAGTCCATCAAAAGATCACCATTGACCAAAGGTTACACACAATCCTACGGCAAATCATCCCCAACAAAGCAACAATACTATGTCAATGCATACTAATTATTGGTTGTCTAATTAAATTTGTGTCGTTTAATTGAAATGCGATAAATATTATAAATTGTTTTGGGATTGATTGATTCATTTTATCTTTTCATAAATAAATACACACACATATAAAAGTTGCTTGTCATATTTTGTTTTGTTTAAGTTGGTTGTGACAAAGTTTTGACAGGAAGTAGGGATACTTCGTTCCAATAACCTTTTTAAACTGCACAATATTTACAAAGATTTATGTTGTTTGTTGACAGACATTTTGACTAAATTATTACTCTAGAAATGACGTCGTTGGCGGATGAAGAATTATTTGTGACTGGGCTGATTGAAGTTGTGAAGCAAAATGCGTGTTTGTACGATTCGCAGGACAAAAAATACCGAAGTTCGGAGTATAAGATACAGTTGTGGGTGAGGATTTTAGAGAAGATGAAGAGTATAGGTAAGTTGATTGATTTGTCATTTTTTATACTTTGAGTAGATCCTACTTTTGATGGAGATTCGAGGACGTTGCACTCGAAGTGGAAGCAGTTGCGTGACAAGTATGGCAAGGAGAGGAAGAAGGCTAAGTTGAGAGGGGTCCTGCCATCGTGGCAGTATTATAAGCATCTCCATTTTTTGAATCCTTTTATGACGGAGAGAGAGGCCGTTAAACCCGGATCCTGTCAAAAGCATGAAGTTCAACAGGCCGCGGATCATGATCCAATGTTTTATCAAAAGATTATTGAAGAGGTTAAAAAGCATCCTTGTTTGTACGACTCAAAGAATCCTGCCTATAGGCAATCTAGTCAAAGAATGGTTGTTTGGGCAAATATTATCAGTAACTTACAATTCCCTGGTAATGTACAAGATATGTACAAACAATGGAAGAAGATTCGCGATAGGTTTGTCAGAGAAAAAAGGAGGAGAAGAATGATGTCGCCGAATATGAGAAATGGGCCTGTCTGGCCACTGTACAAGTACATGACTTGGATGGAAACATACGTCGAAGAAAGGCAAGATCAAAAACTAAAAAAGGAACTTGATGAATTAGAAGAAATGATGGATGTTCAAGGTGAATTCCTTGTCGACGACTACCAAAGTTATTCAAATGAAATGCAAGTAAATAATGACATGATTGTGGTGGATCCGCATGAAGGTGAAGAATTGATGAATGGTGTTCACACAAATTACTTCTCACCCTCCATCTCCCCAAATTATCAGTATGAACAACACCAAAATGGAAATCTCCAACAAAACCACATCAATGGACATGTAGATGAGGTGTCTGAAGGCATTCCAAATAAAGTAAATGTTCCGAAGGCACTAATGGATGGGGATATTTCATACGCTATTTCGGTTATAATGGATTTGAATAGTTTAAATAATGAGGCTAAGCATTATGCAAAGCAGAAGATTTTAGAGGTTTTTAATGATCGGTATACCACCTAAGTTTCTGCTTTTATAATTTGTTTTGATTTTGTTTGTAAACACAATAAAGAATAAAGATCTCTGGAATTAATAAATTTTATTAAATTCTATTCTAATTAAAAGACAGTAAAAATGAAAAATATGAGAGTGGCACTCCACAATCAAAGTTAACAGAAAATAACAACAATTAATAATAAACAAATTAAAGAGTCGAATTTTTGATCCAACGCAACATGGAGGAAACCTTTGGAGCAATTCCATTTAATTGGAGGAAGACATCTTTACTGACTCTGGAGTACTCATCGATCGCCTCAGTCAATTCACGGACTTCTTTGTCATCCTCAGCTTCTTCATTTGACCATAGTTGGGAGCGGTGGTTTTTCATGACAGTAGCTACGTAGTATTCAACTAACTCGAATTGGTGTTTGGTCTTCAACTGCAATGTCATCATTTGAAAGAATTTGGACAAAGCAGAGTAAGGTAAAGTTTTCAATTGGTACTCAATCGAAGAGACAGTCATTTCCTTTAGCTCATTAAATGTCTTTTCAAACAACTCACCCCCATCACATTCAACCAATTGGGCCGCGAAACTAGTCATTAACTCCAAGTTTTGCCTCTTTTTCGCCACCGCAATCTCTCTTTCTCCAGAATTGTCTTCAATCTTAGCGAATTCGAAGCCATTCATTGTTTGGATGGTTGGAAGGAAGAAAGGGGCATTTTTGGGTTTAGTGATGGCTGCAGTGGGCTTGTTTCTTTCTTTGATGTCGTCTAAGTAGGGAAGATTGGCCCAGCGAGTTTCGGGAAGTTCGGAGAGGGTTAACAGATTGTCACCTCTAATTGCAAGGGTTGAAATGTCGAATGTTTCCATTAGTTCGATGGAAGTGTCGGTGATTGGTGCGTCCAACGTTTCATCTCCCATCAATTCAAATTGCGGCAAAGAAGTGGTTTCAGTAGGAGTAAATCCATAGTCACGAATAGCTTTTGGTGCGAAATTGTCGTCATAGAATGACCTGTTGCTCCAAACGTAGACATACGACTTTCCCTCCAAGATAGTGCTCAAGAAAGCTCCGTCTTCACTAAACGCAACACCGATCACGACTTCAGGCATCAAAATAACGTCCAACAACTCCGAAACAACCAAATCCCAAACCTTGATCTTCTTTTCTCGATCGCAACTAACCAACCATTTCCCATCTGGAGATTGAGTCATTGCAGTAATAATGGTGTTTTTGTGAGCCCCCGTGAATTTCCTACCAACTTTGAAGTTAACTGTGTCGATTAAGGCAAGATCTCCGTTTTGTGAGGCAACGGCAAGAAGATTGTTTGTTTGGTTTAGGCAGACAGCAACAACATTCATCTGGGAGGACATTCTCTTGACCAATTTGGCATGCTGCTCTCTGTCGAAGAAGGCCATGTGTCCGTTTTGACTGACAACAACAATGCGGCTGTTCCCGATATCAGAGCAAACAGCAATCACACTACCATTAACGCAAATCTCCTTTTCTCCCAAGCAGGAATCAACCAAAGCAAATCTAAAGAGGCCAGACTGGATATTGAAGCAATAAACATGACCAGTAGAGTAGCCAACATAGGCAAAGTTTCCGCAGCTCGACATCGACACAGCAGTTGCAACAATTGCACTGAATTTTGGATCCTTGAAGAATTGTTCCCCAAACAAGATGATCTTCCCCTGAGTATCTTTCGAAGTAGACCAGCAACTAATCAAAGGCGAATCTTCATGTCTGCAGACGATATTGTCCCACGCATGTTCTCTAGCGACATTTCCACTAATTTCGACGATTGGATTCAGGAAGGTTTGCTTGTAAGAGTTTCCGCCTACATATTTCTTCTTTGATTGTTCTCCACGGCCTAATCTTTTGAAGAACATCGGCCCTTTTGCGGAGTTCTTGCGTAGGGTGCCATCCCTTGAAGCAGAGACAATAACACGGTTGTCGATGTACTTAACATAGGTCATCTCCTTAGCATGTCCTTCGACGATAGTATGAGCTTCCGGCAAAGACTGATCCTGTTCGAAAGACCATTTAACAAATTTGTTGTCTTCTCCTGAAGAAAGCAAGAACGGCTGTCCCTTGACACATTCAATCTTGACGATTCTACCTTCGTGAGCTTTCGTCTTCATTCCTACCAAACATTTTTCATTCAAGTCCCAAACAGCGAGAGAACCTTCATCTGATGATGTAATCATCGAGTCAACTCCATCCGATCTAAAGGTAATTCCGGTAATTTGGCCATCCTGCATGAATGACATCAAATTTAGGTCGAGTTTGATGTTTCTTAGCGTAATTAAACCCGTGCTAAACCCAAAGGCTATTACATCTACAGCAGGTGACTGGCAGGAGGCAGTAATTGAATCCATTGACAACTTGGTTTCTTGAAACTCATGCACCAACAGCCCCTTCTTGTAGTTGATCAAGCGCAGTTTCCCCGTTTGGGAGGTGAGTAAGACTTTGTTGACGTACGTGTGAGGGTGAAGGGCTGTTGTAGGGATAAAGGAAGGTGGATTGGTAAAAGTGTTGAGGACCTGAAATGTCTCCAGCTCGTGTGAAGTTACCTCGCCATTCTTATAGACTATTACGACAGTCTCGCCAATTGGCATTACAGCCAGTGCTTCTCCCGCCAATTTATGAGTTTGAGTGCACTATAAAGAACAAATAAAATATAGTCAAATGTCAATCAAAACTTACAAATTTTTTCTGTTCATACACCATCAACTCATCTCCAGCAACAGCATAAAGGCGATGCTTGTAAACAACAACCAGACTAATCTTTTCTTGTGTAGGAGTCGTTGAATGCCTCAATTTAATTGGACGCATCGAATATACTGAAACTGTATTTTCAACAGGAACGTAAATTAGACCCATCCTCGAGCAGTTGGCTTCGTACTCCGTGGCGAAAGGAATGCCTGTGGAGACTTGGCCTACGATTCTTGTAGGTTCGAAAATATGTGTCATTTGTAATTGATGATCACTACTTTAAATAAGGATTTGATAAACTAATTATTTTGATGGTCGTTTCAATTTAAATAAAAGGTACTCGTTTCCAAAGACAATCGGTTAAGGATTGGGATTGGAAGGAAGTGGCTTTAGTTGTTTGAAAGTAAGTGCATACAATTAAGAACGCGAATGGTGGCAACCTTCAAGAATAAATAGAGTATTTGGTAAGTTAGGGTATTTAAACTAAACTTTGGATTAGAGACTTTGAAAGCATGTTTTTATAAACAGATGTCGAAAATGGTAGATAAAACTTGTACAAATTAGGTCATGTTCGTATATCAAGTTAAATCGTAATTTATTTTAATAAAGCATGGTATTGCCAGGTGTTATAATGGAAAGCATGCTAAAAATGCTATTAAGGATACCAGTAGGTTTCAAGGTAATTAAATTATTTATGTACGATGTAGTTAAGTATAGTTGTTTACTACCTAAATACTATGTATATGCTCATACCCTTATTCTCTTATGTTGCCTCCCCATACTGCCATAGGGCATCTTAGTGAGATAAATTCGGTTTCAAGAAGCACTTTTAAAAATGCCATATCTTCTTTTTAAATACCTTTTTAATTTACTTATGAATATCGGCTTAATTGAAGACTGTTTACTATCCGCTGTCTACTTGATATTTTAAGGGTACTCCATACCAACAACATACTCTTGCCAAGAAACGTTTCGTAAGATCATTTCAAAAAGCTATTACTCATGTTTGTTTGCGGAACATAATATGTATTTTAATGTATCTTTTCCAGCTTATTCTAATCTTTCTATTTATAGGTACTAAATGTCAAGCAGAGGTCAACATGGGAATGGGCGAAGAAAACGGTCAAGATCCAGAAGTAGGGAAGATAAAGTTTCTCGCACCAGATATGATGATTCAGGGGAAAGTGGCAAGGGTAGATTAGAAAAAAACTCTTCCAGGAAAGAGGTCGATGATCGGAAGCGCCATAGAGATTCTGAAAAAAGCACAAGACATAGGAGTCCGGATCGCAGTAGAAGACATCGGAGTCCAGACAAGATTAGCAGGCATCGGAGTCCAGACAAAATTAGTAGGCATCGGAGAAGCCCAGACAAGGGTAGCAAGCATCAGAGTGGTGAAAAGAGTAGTCGGCATCGAAGTCGATCCGGCGAAAGAAAGAAATATCGCCACTCCAAGAGATCTAGAAGTCCGCGGGAAAAATCAAGCAAACACAAAGACTCTCGGGATAAACGCAAAGCAAAAGACCATCCAGATGAAGTTATCCCACACATTGAATGGAAAGAAGAAAGTTCGGGAGACGAGGAAGAAAAAATTAGACGGCAACGGGAAAAGAGAATGAAGATTGTGCAAGAACTTGCAGCTAAACCGTCAATTCCAGATCCCCAACCTTCAATGCCTCAAAATGGGAATGTTGTTGAAGACCTTACAGATGAAGAGGATGAATTGATAAATGAGGCTAAAGAAGTAATCAAACTAAGCAATATACCTAATTCACCATCGGTTTCTGGATCAAATTCACCGTCAATTGCTGAAACTTGCCAAGATACTCCTAAATCAGTAGATGATGAAGATGAGGGGTTCTTTTTGGAATTGAAAAAGAAAATGGAGTCTGATAAAGAAGATTCAGGCGATGGGAAACTAGAAGAAAGGGTCACAATGCAGGAGCTAAATGAAAATGATAAGAAGCAGGCCCAACTTCCAAAAGAACAAAAGGTAAACAACATTACCTTTGATATGTTTGCAGACGATGAAGAACTGCCGGCTGGTGTTTTAGAACAAGCTTCGTTTGTTACTGCTTCCGACAATACGAATGCATCTCTGAAGGACAATTTCGACGATACAGAAGGCTATTACCGGGTCAGAATTGGGGAAATTATTCAGAAAAAGTATCATGTTTATGGAACAACTGGAGCTGGAGTCTTTGGAAATGTAATCAGAGCAAGAGACAAGTCCAATCTGAATGTGGATGTCGCTATCAAAATCATCCGTAATAACGAATTAATGCAAGTTTAAAAATGTCCAAATCAATAATCATAAATTTGCAGGTACAAAACAGGCAAAAAAGAGCTTGAAATCATCCGCAAGCTGAACGATACAGATCCTAATGATAAGTTTCATTGCCTAAGATTGATAACTAGCTTCACCCACCATAACCATTTATGTTTAGTAATGGAGAACTTGCATATGAATTTACGTGAGGTTCTAAAAAAACATGGCTTTAATGTTGGTTTACACTTAATTGCTGTACGAACATATGCTCATCAACTATTTTTAGCACTTAAACTTTTGCGGAAGTGCAGTATTTTGCATGCTGACATTAAACCAGACAATATCTTAGTTAATACTTCGTTTAATAAGTTGAAGTTGTGTGACTTTGGGTCAGGGTCCCATATTTCAGATGCCGATATTGCGCCTTATTTGGTGTCGAGGTTTTATAGAGCTCCAGAAATTATGATGGGATTTCCTTATGAGTATGGAATTGATATGTGGAGTGTTGCGGCAACTTTGTATGAAATGTATACTGGCAAGATTATGTTCGCAGGTATGGGAATATTGTATCAAGTTCATTTAATATTATTCTAAATTTATAGGCCGAAGCAACAATGAAATGCTCAAGTACATTTTTGATTTAAAAGGAAAATACTCCAACAAAGCGATCAGAAAAGGAGCCTTCAGAGCCAAACACTTCGACGACAATTGCAATTTCATGTACCATGAAGTGGACCGTGTTACTCAAAGAGAAAAAATCACCGTGGTTACAGGAACTAAACTTAGTCGTAATCTCGAACACGAATTAAAGGGCGATCAAACTCTAGACAAGCCAGGTTACTTAAAAATGTTGCAATTTAAGAATCTCCTAGAGAATATGACCACCCTTGACACAACCAAGCGTATCACATGCAATGAAGCTCTTCAGCATCCTTTTATTGTTGATAAAATGTAGACATGTGGACACTATTTATTTTTTATAATCATTCTTTCAATTTAATTTTTTTATAATCAAGTCAATACTCTTAAATAAAGTATTTTATAAAATTTTGATGTAATTAGCACTATATAAATGATGTCAATTTAATAAATTACAGGTTTCGTTCAAAAATCGCGGAATTAGGTCTTTCTTGATTGATGTTCAAGCAACTATTTTTGTATTGCTTAGGTATTTGTAATGCAGAACTTCCATAATTTCACTTTCACCACCATTCAATTGCTTAATTATATAAATCAGATTAAAGTTTTTTTAGCAATTATATCATTGCCTCATTATATTCCAAATCCAACAACATATTTCCACCATTATCTCTAAATCTTTTTACTTCCCATTGAGCTTCAGCACTTTCTTCGTTAAAACCAGGTAACAAACTATTTAAATTTCCACAAACTCTTGCTTTACATAATACTTTTACCCTGTAAAAAACATGCAATAAAGATGTTTTATTTATTTATTATTCGAATTTATTATACTAACTAAAAACAACAAAATACAAAAATAGGAATTCGAAACAGATTAAGTTGTATGCTTCAACATAAATAATGGCTTCCGATATTTGTAATTTTTTAAAATTGATTTCACTATAACAAAGGAACCGAGGCACCAGTGGCAATTCCCTTTAAAAGTAATTAGTAAGTAAATTTTATTAAAACATACGCAGTGATTATTTTTATTCCTTGCCAACTTCATATAACCTTTCATTCCAAAAGTAGTTGACCAACTATTCTTTATCAAATAATAATCCCCCAATTTCTTATCTTTTCCATATCCAACAATTAAAATAGCATGGGTTAAAGCAGTTGAGGAACAATTTTTGTCAAAGTAAACACCTCTTTTGTAACTTTTGAAGCCAGGTCTGGAAGCATCTATAGCTGCTGCCACGGGTCCATGAGTTGCAATAGCATATTTCAAGGCATCTTCATCCCCAGACTTGATATTAATGAAGCCTTTTATTGAAGTTACTGATTTTGCCTTCTTGTATGCACATTTATTTTTCCTTGCTTTATAAGGATATGAAGCATCACTTTCAACGCCTTTGATTTTCTTTAAGTAATCATAAGTTGTTGTCATCCAACCTCCCAAACAAGCGTTATTTGGAGTACAATCCAATACTTGTTGAACTGACAATGAAATTAATTTACCTGTTTTCTTTTTGTATGCCCCCTCAATAGCTCCTATTGCCTACAATAAATTAAAAGCAGAAATAAATAGAAGTAATTTACACTCCATATATGGCAAGAACCACATTTCCTTTGTGACTTTACAGGACTAACATATCCCCTCTTTCTCCAATCAACTTCATCCGGCAAGGCTCCAAATACGGTAAAATTCTGCCCATTAATGGGAGCAAATGCTTCCACAACATCTGTATTCTTCAAATCATCCATCGTAAACTTGACACCTTCTAACATCTGGTACTCTTCCTCGGTGTAATCAGCAAATTCATTAATGCCCATTTCGTACGTAGATTTTCCTTGTTTGAACAAATCATTGTGCATTTTGATTTGATCCACCAGTCGTTGGTATTGTTTTTCATGCATAGTTTCAATGGACTTGTTGGTGAACAATTTATAGTAGGAACTTTTGAAGATCTCCCAATCATCTACCACTGGTTCATCTTCATCTTCTTCATTTCTTATCAATTTATGCGAAGGAATATTAATAGTCATTTTAGTAGGCTTCGATATGGCTCGACTTTTCTTTTTGTTAACAATTGCCTCGAAACGATGAAAAGTAAGATTTCTTTTAAAATTCAATTTATCTAATTAAAAAAACTTACCCTTCCACAATCAATCCTAAACAAATCATCCATACCACAACTAACTGTCTACCACCAACCATTTAACGACAACTAAAATTATTAAAATAAGATCTGGCTTCTTTTTGATAGAATAAAACAATATACAATCACATTAAAACATTATGTTTAACAACTTTAATGGCTTTGTTTTGACTGTCTTTATTAGTATATGGTGATGATTATATTGTTTAGTAATATTTTATTAAAGACTAAAGTAGTCGAAATGTATATAATCAAATTAGAACGTATATAAAAATTAGGATGTATATAAAAATTAGGATGTATTAGGCAGCTCAAGTTGATGTCTCATTTTAGGTTCAAGCTGCAATCGGTAATAACCATCTTGATGTCTTCGGAAATTATATCTTGTAAATCCTTTTGGCACAGGTAACCCATGTCCTTTGAGATGAATTCCTAATTGCTTTCCACCCGTAAAAACGCTTTCATCATCACATAAATGGCAAATGTACAAGTTAACTAGCCCAGCTTTCATGTGTCGTTCGGTCAAATGCTTGTTTAAGGCGACTTCTGTGGCATACGCACATGAGCATTGCGAACATTTATAGGGTTTGTCCTTGTTTCCACATTTGTTACAATGAGATCGAAACGAATTTTGATTCGTATAGTCTTTCAGACAATTTTGGCAAGTAAATTTTTTCGGTCCCGCGTGTACAGCTTCAATGTGTCTGATTAATTCAGTTGTGTTTTGATGAGCTGAATCGCAAATTGAACAGATATTCTTTTTGAAATGACGTTTGTAATGATTGATCATAACCTTTTCAAGTTTGAACTTTTCATCACAAATTGAGCAAGTGTATTTGGCGTCTGATGGTTTCAGTACTTTTCTACCCATGTGTTCTTTTAGTCTGGCAAATTCATTGAATTTAGTCCCGCAGAATGGACAAGCACACTTTTTGATCCCCACATGAGTTACAATATGACGTCCTATCTTCTGTTTGAATCCAAACTCCTCGCAACAATCTTCCCATTGACAAATAAACGGAGTATCCTTACCTATTCCTTTCCTCGGAAACGAATTAATATGGTTATCAATATGTTGATACAACTCAATCAAATCATTAAAAGTAGAATTACACCCCCTCCACTGGCAAGGCAACGGACATTCCGAAAACTGCGCCGTCTTCTGCAAAACAAACCCGCATGTCTCCAATTCATCTATCGCCGTCTTGCTAATCACATTTACATAACCAGCAAATTGTAGTTTCAAAGTATACATATGATAAGATAGATGTAATTCATACTCTTGAAAAGTTCCAAAATCAAATTGACACCCATTAATAGCACATCTAACTTGTGGATATTGAGTAAACATTATTTCGGTTGATTTAACATGCTGCCGAACATGTTCAATCATTTCATGGTCATGATTGGTTGTTTTGGTGCAGCCGTTCCATTGGCAACCTATAGAGAGCACATGATTAGGGTAGTGGGTATTTGATACAATAGAAAACCAAGAGTTTGGGCCGAAGGAAAATGATAATGAGGCATCGTCCATTTAGTAATTAATAAGATATGTTTGTGCGGAAACTTAACTCAGACTGGTCAACAGAGATGCTATTTTAGTTTGTTGTTAAAAAGGATAAGGGTTGGAATTGTGCTTCTTTAGAAGAAAGGAAATGAGATTATTAAACGAATTAAAATAGAGTTTGGCTTATTAAAAAGTTTTATTATTTTAATATATTGTCATTTAATTGCTATATATCTTAGTGAATCCCACCTTACAATTAATAACTCAAAGATCGTCAACTTTAACCATAACAATGCAAGTCCGAGATGGAATGTAAGTCAATAATGAATGTGCCCGTCCATTAAATTGACCCGGAGTAGTTTGATAGACCAATTCCTGATCTTCAATTCTGTTGTGTCCACCGAATCTGCAATCATCCGATTGCAAAGTAGTCTTATACTTTCCCGGTTCATTAATGGCAACTCTGTATCCTGCGAAGGACTGAGTGGGGTGGAAGTTGAAAATGAAGATAACATTATTCCTGTCGAAGGTAATGACTTTGTCCTGTTGATGTTTACAGGAAACAAAGGCAGGTCCGTGAGAGAGGAATTGGGTTCTGATTTCTAGTGCATTAACTTCCCGGTCCCAATTATTCAAAAATTTGTACCGCAAAGCTTGGTTGTCAACGAGAGAGAACTGTCTTCTGCAATAATGGAAGGAATTGTCATTGCCAACCCTTGGAAAATCCAACCATTCAGGATGGCCGAATTCATTTCCAATGAAATTGAGCCACGCTTCTCCCCCTAGTCCATAAGTTAGCAGACGGATCATCTTGTGAATAGCCATTCCACGGTCGATGATAGTAGTCAATCGCCCACTAATAGACATATGATCATACATTTCTTTATCCATCAGCCAGAAGGCCAGAGTTTTGTCTCCAACAAGAGCTTGGTCATGAGACTCAACGTAAGCAACGTGTTTTTCGTTGTAGCGCCTGTTTTCGAGTTGCTGGACGATTTCAGGAATGTCCCAGTCTTCATCTCTGGTGTGTTTGAACAGCTTGATCCACATGTCTGGAATGGCCATAGCTAATCTGTAATCGAAGCCTTGTCCACCTTCTGCAATCGGTCTACACAACGCCGGCATCCCAGAAACTTCTTCGGCAATGGTAATCATATTGTTGGGGTAAAGTGTATGCAGAAAGTGGTTCGCCAAAGAAAGGTAAGTCAGAGCTTCATCATCAACGCGTGGCCCAAAATACATCTGATACCCACC
The DNA here is from genome assembly GCA_963281155.1 of Rhabditophanes sp. KR3021. Classification (NCBI taxonomy): domain Eukaryota; kingdom Metazoa; phylum Nematoda; class Chromadorea; order Rhabditida; family Alloionematidae; genus Rhabditophanes; species Rhabditophanes sp. KR3021. The sequence continues at coordinate 1,115,553 of CAUJLY010000005.1, read as the reverse complement.
AGTAAAGCTGTCATCGATTCCATGAGAGTGATAGATCATCGAGGTGACTCCATCAAATCTGAACCCATCAAACTTGTACTCATCGACCCAGTATCTCAAATTCGAAAGCAAAAAACGTAGGACCTCCGTCTTCTTGTAGTCAAATAGACGCGAATCCCACAACTTGTGAGTTCCTCTGACATTTCCGTGGAAATAACCAGCCTTCGTCATGTCGAAGTAATTCAATCCATCATCGACATTCTTACTAGCATGCGAATGGACAACATCCAACAAAACAACTATCCCTAAGGCGTGGGCTTTGTCTAAGAGATACTTCAATTCACAAGGGGTCCCGAACCGAGATGACACTCCGAAGAAAGATGTTATTTGATAACCAAAAGAAGCATAGTAAGCGTGCTCCATGACTGCCATAAGTTGGATTGCATTGTAGTTTTGGGCCTTGATTCGAGGGAGGATGTTGTCTGCGAATTCGGTGTAAGAAGAGATCTTGTATTCTTCATTAGCAATGCCTACGTGAGCTTCGTAAATTCGAAGAGTACTGGGAGAATCTGGTTGAGGTGCTGTCATTTGGTAAGGTTGTGGCGGGTTGTAGAATCTCTAAAAGCAATTGAAATGATGAAATTTTGATTGGAGACTTACTTGCTTGAAGACAGTTTCATCTTTATCTTGGAAGACAGTCGTTGCCCAGGGACTGATCTTGTAAGCATACTCTTCGCCTTTACTCATGAATAATTTGAGTCTACTCATGTGTTCTACGACTGGTTTGTTGTCCTGCCCAGGTGGGATAATCAACTCATGGACACCATATTGGTCTTTGGCCAAGGTGTGACTTTCGGTGTTCCACATGTTGAAATCTCCAACTAGCGATACTCTATCAGCGCCAGGAGCCCATTCTTTGACATGGATGGAATTGTTAGGAAGGATATGAATTCCAAAGTCTTTGTATCCCTGCGTGAATTTGTCAATACCGCCCAGCTAAAGAAACAATTATTTTATTTACCATCAAACCATGACACTAACCTCTTCAATTTCCTTCAATGACTTTTGCAACAAGTGATAACGTCTTGTTATTTCGCCAGAGTGCATGCCAAGATACTCATCTGCTCTCAGGAGATCATCCAATTTAGGCGGTTGTTCCATATCAGCAATCAGCATATTGTTTATCTACAAAAGAAATGAGCATGATGAGAATAAGTTAAATAAATTGTTATCACAAATACATCGTGCACCAAACATTAACGCTTTCACCAACAAAATGGACAAAACTAAAAAAATAATGATAAAGGCACGTAGTATTGACCAAAAAGTGAGATGTCATCCTTAGCTACTACAACATAATAAGTGAATGAAAGAAAGAAATGAAACAATTTCTAAAAGTATCAAAGACATTCTTACACTCTCTATACCTAAACGTTCAAGGCTGTACATAAAAATATAGTTACTTAAATAAAAAGAGATGTGGCGTGTTTATGCTCACCACCAATATCTGCTAACCAAAGAATATTGTTGATTACCACACAAACTTATCATCACCATTACAAGAGGGAAAGTCTTTGGAAAAAAGATAAAAAGTTGATGGAGAACCCAATTTATTATCATCATTTTATAAACAATAAACATATTTTTACGTACAATTAAAGGTGATCAGTAACATGTCTTGAATTACTTGTTGGTCTTTGGTAGTCAAATAATTCCCGTAACCTTGTTCGATAACTATTGGAAAAGATGATGTAAACAAAAAAGTTTGCTGTTGCATTTAAGACCACAAGGAAGTTTGCTATATCTATCATGACCATTTGGAAGGTGAAGGAAATGAGAGTTGCATTTGATTCGAAGTAGTTAACAAGGATGGTTATGATGTTGCAGACCAGGAATAAAATTATTACCATTACTAGCATTAACGGCGACGATTCATTGATCGTGTCAACGGCATTCGATGATTCTAGAATGTTTTTGAGTGATCTTTGCCGGTTGAAGAGAACTAGATGTGAATGGAGAGCCATACTCGATTGCATCTGCATTATAATAGACGAATTAAATTTGTTAGTGGATCTGATTGCTCTTACAATTGATATCGTCAAATAAGTCAACAAAATAAAGGGTAACAAAACCATAAAAATCAAATAACAAAATCCCTTATAAATAGTTATATAATCCTGATGTAGTCTCAGTGCCGTCGGACAAACTTCTACCTTAATTTTATTCAACTTAACATCAAAACATTCAACAGATTTTAATTCAAAAAAAGAAATACTATTATAAGTAAGAACAAAAAATAACGTCACCACAATCGAAATATAAGCATACTTTCTACAAGTACAATACCTCGTTAGGAAAGACCAATAATTAATAATAGATTTAGGTCCACCTTCGCCTCTTTTTTGTTTATCATTAAGTACAAAAATGTAACAGTCTATTGAAGCTAGAATAGTTATATACACACTCATCATTTGGAATGTCAAGCCAATCGGAATTAAATAAGGTATTAATTTGGCAAAAATGATATTAATAGATGAGTAGTACGTTCGAAGGGAATCAGCTGAAATGACAAAAATTCCACTTAAACACACACCAATATCGGAGACAGATAAAGCTGCTAGGTAGATATTTGAATTTGCTTCTGTTTTTGATTTTGTTGTAAAGATAAGGATGGATGTGATGTTGAAGATGATGCCAAATAATGACATCAAGGGAAGAAGAATTAGAATTATATAGATGTTTGGGATTTCAGCGTCTTCGTCACCAGGCTCACACTCGCACGATAAGTATAATGAGCTAGTAAGGTTGATCATTTAGAATGGATTTTTACTGGATTTTATAGGATGTTAGTTGGTGAATAGAGTTACTAATCGTCAGCCTTGGCTCCTAACTTCTATAAAAAATTCTAATTATATAGTTCTGGTAATAATTAAATATTTTAATAAATTGACGTGCCATTAATTTAAATGAGTAATAGACTTAAATTGGAAGTACGTCAAAATTAAATTAAAAGACCTAAAATAAATAAATTTTGTTCTTTAAAATAAGAACAACTAATTGTTTTTTTCTCATTTAGTATCGTTTAGACAATTTAAAAAACACTAGTAGACTTGTGAGGTTAACTTTGTGTCATTTTTTAAAGTAGCTATTTTTTAGTGGTAAAGATAATATTCATAAATAATTAATAAATAGGAAGAAATAACTTGACAAAAAGTATATGTTTAAATTAGTAATGATGGATGATTGGGACAAACAAATATGTTTTTTCGTTGCAACTTTTGTGGAATCATGTAAATAGTCTTTTTTGAGGGTGGCAAAAGATTATTGTTAAGGGGACAATTAATATTTATTGGTTAATAATAAAGAGTTACGTTAAATTGACATAACTGTGAATTTAATCGTAAAGATGTAATTTTGTTGCGAAGGCATGTGTGTGTTGGTGTTAGATTAAACAAAAAAGATAATAATTAATATGTTGAGAGGAAGAAGACTTTAAGATTAATGTTTGTGAGTCTTATTTAGGTGTAACACTCTTGAAGTCTTCCAAGTATTTGTATAAAAATGAAGTTTGTTTTTGAATTAAGATTGAAATTTAAAAATTCAGACTTTGATAACAATATGATTACTAAAAAAGGAGCAAATTTGTTTCAAAAAATGATGCTCAACTTATTATTTTTATATTTAGCGAAGACAACCACCAAAAGAAGAGAGAGAGCAATGGTTAACATTTTTTAATTAATTGCTACGACTAATTTTGATGTACATCAAAAGTCCTATATCCATGAAATATGGGTTGTGGTTAGTAGAAAGATAAAAGTAAAATTTGAGATGCTCAAAATTGAATCTTTTTGTGATATATAGAATTGTAGTAGGAGTATAGTGTTTATGTTTAGACCAAATTAATGTTTGGAGGAATCTGTGGCTTGAAAATTGAGGAGGTTTAATTTATTTCGTTCTAGACAAATTTATTATGGTTAAAGTCAAAAAAGGGTAATTGAACTTTTTTGTGGCAGGATGATGTTGATAGATATGTTATATAATTGATACGTCTATTTGTCTCCTGATATGTTGATGCCTCTTGCCAATTGCCATTTCTTTGGAAAGTTCAATCAAATTTGGTAAATGCTTTATTGTTTTGGATATCAGCCCTTATTTTGTTTGTAATTCAACTAACAGAGGTAGTAATTTATTTAGTTTTGGGTGATGCATAATTTTGGCGGAAACTTGAAAAGAATTAGAAGTTCGAATACATAAGAAGGATGGATATCCCCATACATTTGAATATTTGAACATTTAGACACTTATATACTTAATTTGCGCAAGAAGGATATTTATAAAGTATAATTGAATAAAGAGTCGTTTGTTAAAAAAGCTCTTTTAATAATCTCTACTCTTCTCACATACTCACTTCAAAATCAAGCTCAACTTTTTAAAAACGAAACCACATTACACTTTATCTTCACCAATCGCATTAAAAATTAATTTATTCAGGCAAAAAGGAAAAGTGTCATCTCATTACATTCAAACATACTATCTATGCTTTCAACGCACTTCAACCATTTTTAAAACTATTATTGTGAATGCATTAAACACTAGATATTACTTATCTGAATGGGAAAAAATGAACCTTTACAAAAAATACATAAATAGTTTCAATTTAGATAGTGCAGTATATGTATTTATTAGCATTATTTTTGACAAAGGAATCTTGCTTTTTTGATTAGCTATTTAATGTGGATGTCTTTTGAATGATTTTGGTATTTTTTGAGATGTTTCAAAATATATTATACATTTGCGTGATGGATACATTGCATCATTTTTTGGCATGTCACATTAAATGGAATCATGTTTGTTTTGTCTTTTTTGTGGTATTTATTATAATTTGAAAAATAAATAAATATAAAAGAGAAGATAGATAGATGAAAGAGAGTTCATTTAGATGAGCTAACTATTTATTTATTTAGATGGGTCTTTCTTAATGTACAAGAGATTTAACGAGGATACTACTATTTACTTACATCCTTGCAACTTTCAGTGAAAAACGTGAAACTTTAAATGATATGATGCATTTTATATAATTAAATAGCCTTTAAGGATAAAAGTTTCAAAAGTTCATTGATGAACTTGTCGTTTATACTATTTATTTTGAAAGACCATCTTTCTTAGTTCTTAAGAATGTTATGGATGTAGTTGAATGGTTTATTTAAACAACACTAAATGGCAGACTAATTAGTTGCACTAAGCTTAATTAAATGATACTAGCATTACATAAATATGTAGCTTCACTTAAACTTTGAACCTCACTGAAACATTATTTAGTTGTTGTGTTCTTCAAAACATAGCAAAAATAAATGAAGATCTTATAATGATCTAAATAATTTAATATTCCAACTTAATTGTCTATTCCGCCAAATATAGTTGTTTTCATGAAGATGTGAAGAGTTTTGAGATTTAAGTTGATTATTTAGATATTAACAAAATACATCTCACTTTTACCCATCAAAAGAGAAACCATTCAGTGGATAATTTTTTTGTTATTGTTTTCATTTAATTTGATGGGGAGCTTTTAAGTTATCAGAAGAGATGTATATTCAAACATCCTTTCCTCCATTTTAATTACACGATGAAGGGCTTTTTATTAACAACATATTGTGCTATTTTTATCAAGTTAATTTGATTGAAATATCAAATATGCCTATTTTTTGCCTAAAATCTTTATTTTTCATACTTTATTTAGAATATTTTTTATCATAACAATGAATAATGCCAGTTAACCTTTAACTGTTTAACCTTCCTAACTGTTCATAAACACTTCAATAATAAACAATTTAATAATGTCCCACTATGTTATTGATATCTCAATTCATCCATAACTTTGTAACAAATTAAAAAATATATATCAACCATCATTCATCATGATATTATGTCTAGGTTGTCTTAATAAAAAGAATAAATTGTGGCTAAAAAGGGTGTGTGAGTGTGAATTACTTCTAAAATACTTTAACTTTTAAGTTAAATGATTCGTTTAATATGTTGGAAAGAGTCATTTTGTTATACTTTTGCATGGCGAAATTTGATGGTAAACTTTTTATAGTTAAATCAAGTATTCAAAAAATTGGAAATACTTTTGGTTTTTAGTGAGTGGATAAGCCTCCTTCATTCAGGTTGTTTTTGTTAAACAAAATTAGTCCTGCACGATTGGCATTTTCTTAAAGATTACTTCTATTGAACACTTATTTTTATATTTTGATAAAGAAATTGCCTTTGAATTATGATGATGATTTAAGGGGAAGTAATTAAGGAACAAAAAAAGTTTCTCAAAAGACGTCTTTATAAAATTGTCTCCCTATTTTCATTTATGAATTAAAAAGTTGTTTTGGTTATATTTTATTTAGAATCTATTTTTTGATTATTATTAAGTTAACTTCACTTTCTACAAAAAAATTAAAGAATTCTTAATGACCAAATATGTTTTTGAAAGACGTCAAGTCTTTACATACATTTAGTCTATAATACACATATCAACTGCCAACTTTTTATCAAAATACTCCTGTTAATTTTAATTAAATACTTAGCTTGGGATTTTTATGTAGCCATATGCCTTTACAAATAAAGTAAGAAGCCTGGTGAAGCAATTAGTGTTGGTGCTTTGCTTTTGGTTGAGATTAATAGTCTGAGATTGTTGCTTGTTATTGCAAATTTAGTTGATATCAACACTCACAAAATTATTGTCTGTTAAATCGTAATAAGTAGGAAGTGTAAATAGTTTCAGGTTCATTTTCTCTAAATTCATAAAAAGTAACACCTATCTACGCTAATTCTGTTTATTTTAAAACAAAAAGGGAAATATTTGTTCATTCCCTAACAATGTAATGCGATCCTTTTCTTTCAAACAAAAACTTCATTCCCAAATAAATTTATTATTATCCTAATCCAAATCAAAACAAGAGGAAATATTATGCTTATATAAATGTTAAATTAAATACATATATATCCTAGAATTACATATGTAAAGGATGTCGGTTCTTTTAATGTAAACAAATCGCATTTATATGTGTGTGCTTTCCTGATAATAATTAAGCTTCTACCAACCAAGACTTAATTACATTTTTAGCATGTCTGAATTATAGATGGATAGAACAGTAAATATGAGTGTTTTTTAGATATTCATTGTTTTTTTAAATAAATCAAGCCTCTCGTATGTTTTTGTAGACTTACTGCTTCTTTATTTTTAAAAGTATAATGTTTGCGTGATTATAAATGTTAATTTAAAACGATTTCCCTCCAGAACTGAAATATCCCTAACAATGATTCCAATTATTCTAATATTCAATCTAATTCTGCTGATCTTCGACGTTCCTCTCTTTATTTTTACACTGATGCTGCATATTTGTATAGCTTCGAGGCTAGTCTGGAAAAATAACGATACATCATTTTATTTTTTCTTTCAATTTTTGTTAAATGGCATTTTGGAGCTTGGCTTCATTGCGTTAGAGTATTTTTTGGTGCGAATACCTTTGTATGGGATATTTAACAAACAATATGTTGAATTCGGCCAGATGCCAGGTTTGATATATGGTTTGTCAGTGTATCTTCCCGTCACCATCAACATAGGCCAATTCCTGGTAGCTCTAACACGCTTTTGTATAATCAAATTCCCCTTTTCATTCCAAAAGTTCGTCAACAAACGCGTAATGATTGGAACTCAATTAATGCAATTCGCCTGTCCTCTAATCCTCTTAATCTGGAGTTTCAAACAAAACATCCAAGCCGTCTTCATGTACGACAACTCAACCATCAAAATCGAATCTTCAGACCAAGATTACACCATGAACTCCATCCTTATTTGCATAATAATGTGTGTTTTTTGGTCGGCTGTCAACGTCATCTTGTCTGTATTGTCAATTTATTATCTGACAACTGTAACCAAAAAGATGAGTGATAAATCGAAAGAAAAGCCTTTGTTGATACATAGTTGTATTCAGATAACGGCTCAAACATTTCTGGCGATTGTGGCAACTTTGCAGTACATTTCATTTGTCAATGATGACAAAATTTTAGGTAAATAGAGGCATATAAAAATATTATTAAAATGAGGTGCCAAAAAGATATAAAATAGACAACAAATATAATTTAAAACCAGTAGGAATCATTTTTTTGAGTTCAAACATCCTGTCAACCAAAAGTTGGCCAATCAATTTCCCATTTTCAGATGACAGCTTGTAGGCCTCCTCGATTGTGCATTTTCGATGGTCCACATTTGCAACTTGATTCTCAAAATACTCAGTTAAAATGTACTCCAAATTTTCTCCCAATCCTTTGGTAGGTGCCTTGATAACAATAGTTTGCCACTTTCAACTATCTTGTTTCTTGCTGTCATGTATCTTCTTCCTTAGAAAGAACCCGATTTTCATTAACGCGAAGATCATAATTGCAGAGGTGTGTTGTCATTCTACAGTGAAGATGTATGACGAATATTTCTGTAATGATATAAGCTCTTCTTAGTTTTTCAGAATCGGTAATCCCAATGTTTTCAAAACAGCTTCCAGTTAATCGTAATTGGCCTGAGTATTCTTCTTCAACAAGTCGCAAGGAGCAAACAGAATCTTTCCGCCTAATCATTCCAACATTGACCTTCTTACACCAATTATTTGTTTCTTCCTTTCAAATACCTTATTGAATTTTTCACTGTCTTGGCCTTTGACAATTAGTTTTCCAATTTCGCCTATCACAAGCCCAACCTTATTTCTTAGAACAATCAAACTATTTCTATGCATTTGCTTAGTTGTCAGAGTAGAACCATCTATTGTTGTCTTTGATAAGTCATCTGATGTGGTTTGTTGAAGATTAGGATTAACTAAAAAATGGATTGCAATATAAACGACATCATTACTTACCAGTTTTCCTTGTCCCAAAGCGGATAGCTCTTGTGATCACTACTGGAACTCGGATTGCCTCTTCGAGATTCTTTCCTATCTATGCTCCTTTCTCATCATTTGTACAGCAAATAAACCAGTGTTAGATCTTATGTAGCTAAAATAGTATGATTAATATAGTTGAACAATATAAATAATAAGGATACAAACACGCATTATGCTTGTTAAAACAAGAATGAGCGGACAAAACATCTTTAAGGCATGTTATACGCAAATTTTGAAGTAACATTACCTTATCCAGAGTAATGGATATAAAGGATCTTCAGTGGCTTAAATTTTAAAACGTTTAAAATATACATAATTTAAACTTGTTAAACAATTAATGATATTTATTTAATTTTAGGCATGGTTTCGATGTATTTGTATTCACTAGCTGAAGATATGGTTAGTTTGTCTCCAGCTGCAGTTCTTTTCTTTATCAGTAAACAAGTTCGTGATCAGTTTATTGACTTTTACCGATTACAATGGGTTTGGGATAGAAGAAAAGCTGTCGTGGAAAGAAATCAACATCAGTTGATGGTAAAAGCTGGTCCTATTTCTTACGAACTGCAAGATAATCAAGAGCAAAGAACTCCTATTTAGAGTGCCGGTCAAAGTTGCAATATTAATAAATTAAAATATACGGTTATATTGATATAAAATAAAGTAATATGATTATAAAGAAGATTTTTATTAGATAACAAAGCACCATAATATCCACTGCATGATTGATAACAAACTTAATTAATGGGCTTTTTATTATTCAATAATATTTGTATTTGCATCTCCTTTCTATTATCTGTCTTCTGAACTTTTATTTTAAGTTAAATTTAACAATCCTTTGTGATAACTTTACAGACTAATTTATCTTATAACGTTAAATTTGTAGAAATTTAAATTAATGCATATAACTGCATATATTTATACCTATTTCCTTTGTCTCTTATCCCAAAAAGTTGATGGCTGGACTTAAATATCAATGAAAAATCTAAATAACACCCCAAACAAAAGATCGAATGGCTCAACCATTACACCATTTTATTGTTTATAATTGAACTCATTTTTAACATGTACTTTCCTTTTACTAATCACATATCTCAACCTCAACAGACTATCACAAAAAAGACTCTCTTCTATTTTTTGTTTATACAAGTGATAATGAATGGTTAAATGATATTTAGAAAAGCATTTAATAAAACTTCCAAATTCATATATACAACTGAGCTTTCCCTAATCTTTATACACAAACAAAAAATAATACTACGCACCACACTTACCCTTTTTTAGGTGATGTTGCAGATAAAGATGTGATCGTCAGAAAAACCTTTGCAGCATAAATTAGATTTACCATCAACAAATTGAAACTTTTGTCACCTTAACCTTGAATTTGAATAAATATACACCAACTCTCTTTTTATTTAAAATGCCTGGCAGAAAGATAATCTGATGGAGAATAAAAGTTATACGCTTTCTAAGCTTGCCAAAACTAGATTGATATTAGTAGTGGTATGTTGTTGCATAAAGATTTAAAATGATGCAACAAACTTTGTCTAGCCTACAATAGGTATTATTTAAATTTTTGGATTGATGTGGGGCTAAAATATTCACATATACATTCACACTTAAGCCATTCAAAATATTGTACAAAAGGTTTGTGTCCAAAAATGCATATACATTGGCTTTCCATTATGAATCAGTGTTCAAGCCAAGCACACGTTCCCATTAAATAAATCATCCATCATCACCATCATCTCCTTTTGAGACTAGTTTACATATATGTAATAAAATTTGCTGAGGTCTTTTGCACACTCCAAATCGCCTTCATTTCCCTTCAGACAATCAGCTCACACTCGCTTTTTTTGTTTAGCTACAATCCTCACACCCCGTAACAAATGTATAGATTATTTATATGATACGTTTATACATATACCTTTTTTGATCCGTTTCCAACAAATAGTAAGAATGTACATTGTAACGTAAAAACGTTAAAAACTGCCTGAATGCAGATATCGAAATCTTTAAAAATGTATTATTTATCAAAAAATGACAAAAGTGATTGTGTTTAGTGTGTGAGTCTTTGTTCTATCAGTTGTCATGTGTGTGAGTCGTATCTTTTGATACCTTTAAACTTTTGAGCCTGTTAGGATAAATAATCGTATCTCACAATAAATGAATTAAGATGTCCTTTCTTTGTTTCCTCAAATCAAACCATTTATCTTCTGCTTTTAGATATAGGAGGAACATTAATGCACTGAAGTTTGAATCACGTTTAACTCATCCCCTGATTAATTTTATACAATTACATATTTTTGCCTTCACTCACCAGACTTATTACTGCGATTATTTGGATTGTTTCAAAATTTCAATTATTATATTGACCACAACTGTTATAAACTGTTATAAACTCATATAAACTCATCCAAACTGTTATAAACATCCACACCAAAAAGTCATTTAATATCATCTAATAGATATCTTGGCCCAAAATAACATATTCCCTTTGTTTATAAATATAAATGTATCGTGTCTTTTTGATATCAACAAATCACTTATCTACCAAATTATGACAAAAAGAACATATTACCATCCGAAACGATATCACCACCGATATATACACTTACACATACAACCACAACCACACAGCCCCAAACACTTTATTATTATAATTTAAATGGAGATTAACTTTAAGCTAAGTTTAAATAAAATCGTCTGGTGGAGACACTTCTCTTGGGATCACTTTTTGGGACTTGGTAGAGTGAACGTACAGACCTGCTTACGATGATTAAACAAAACTGCTTTCGGTTTCACGATGATGCAGATACTATATATTATATTCCTTGTATCTCTTCTATTTGATAGAGATGTCATTTATGATAGTATGTGTGTGTCGCTTTTTTCATGTAAAAGCTTTAATAGGATTAGCTTTTCGATAAACGACTTTGAGGTTATCACAAACACACCAAATGCTATTTGTGGGACTCACTTTGTACAGAAGTTGAGGCATCTTCTGCTACATTATTTTATATATTCATTTGGTTACCATGGTTTTATAAACGTAAGCCTTTATCGCGAGCCTATAGGCTTAACACACTTTCTACATATCTATCTAGCTAACTCATATTTACTACTGTTTCTTGCATTTATTCTTGTCTCTACAAAATATTACTAATTTATATCACTTACAAAAATATCCAGCCTTAATATAAACTTTAACCATTTATCTATCATTTACTTCTATCTTAAGTAAAAGTTAATCCTTATCAGGGATTAAGCTCCAATCTTTACTCGACTGCTTTGGTATGTCTCTTCTTTAGCTTTTGTCGCCAACTTTCTTCAAACCCAAATCCCCCTACTCACTACCAAGCTTAAGAAAGGATCAAAGAAAAGACAAGATTGGGCTGTGTGATGGTTAATAAACCTAAATCTTTCAAACTAACATGGGACTTTATATTTTTTGTTGAATGACTCTACCAAATAATAATATGTTCCTTTTATTTGGGGAGGTATTTATTCTAGCTGACTCCAATTTGTACCGAACATATTTATACTAAATATATTTTTAATTTACTCAATATACTCAATATACTTTAGCGGCTGTTGTCATTTGCTAAACTTGCTCGACGATGGTGATAGATAGATGGTATTATTTTGGCCTATTTAACGTATCTTTCTAGCTTTGCATTTTATTTATATTCTCGAGCTTACGGTAAGCTTAACACACTCCCTTTATTCTTCTCGTTTCGTTAGAGTGTTGTGGATCTTTACCAAATCTTCTCCAATTTCCTCACAAACTTTAACTATTTTTTGACATGCTGAAGATCAAGGTATCTCTCTTTATGCTTAAGATAAGGTTTAGCACGATGGCCATCGTATAAAAACACCAAAAAAGAGACAAACACCACCTTCAATTCAGTATCATGATATCGGTGCAATTAATAATAAGCTTTAATATGAACCATACAACTGATTGCGGCCATCCTATAAAACATTTTCTTCACTTTTTGTTGCATCCATATCAGGCCAGAGAGAGATGTCTTCTTAAATCTGTTAACTTTGCAGGAATGAATGTTTGGTGTGGTTGTATCTTTTAATTCATATAGACACATATAAATCACATACATAATATCTTGCCTTTATCTTTCCAACAAGATGCTAACAACAAAAAGATGTTTAATAGACCAAAGCCTACCACAACCATATATTCATTTATTCAACTACCTCGATAAGTAGATAAAAACCATTATATTCCTTTTCTCCATAAGCCATTATCTTATCTATTTTGTCTTGATGATCATCAAACCACCAAACAACTCCAATCTTTTGCATATATCGGGGAATATGATGATTAGAAAATGGCTGCCATCTCCAACCATCCACTGACAAAGGTAAAGCTGCTTCGTTGGCGCATTATTAGTAGAGATAAGATTGTAACTTTTGTGTTTAGTAAACTTTGATTTGGATAATAGTGTGTTGGATATTTAAAAGTATTTATTAAACGAAGAAGGTTTGACGTTGCCTTTTTACTTTCTTTTTTGAATTAAAGAAAGCTTCTTTAGCATTATCTTTATTTGAATCGTCTCAAATAAAGGTATACCTTTATTTCATTAGCTCTTTACCCCAGTCATCATCTCTATCCCCACCCTCGTCACGTCTACATCTTCTTCTCACAATCACAAATACATTCTACATCATATTTTTTGGAATAAGTATCGCCTTCATCACCATATATTCGACTTTCTCATCTCCCCAACCTATCTCCTTATTATGCTACACCACCACTTCTTTTCGATTCCAAATATCATAGCCAATTTAAAAACGCGCCTTATCATACAATATCACCGACCTTGAGCACTCCATATACATATATATCGTCGGCTTCTTTACCAAATTCCCTTCTTATCGCAATCTTCTTCTACATACTTAGTCTCCATCGACATTACCAAAAAAATAAAGCCTTGCCTCTCAATCGGTGAGCATCTTTTTATTTAGATTTATTTGTGCAAATTACCAAATCCGAGAGGTGAGATATCATCGAAGATATTTATTTTGTAGGGACCTTTTTATTTGTCTTTAGAATATGTATCATACAAGAAGCGCTACCATTCATTAGTCATTTTGACATCACCATAATACAATACAACAATACCTTCCTCGTAACATTCATTATTTAATAATTTGGTAACAAACAAAAATTGAATCACTAATATTTTCCTCAATCCTCCCAAGGCCATCCAATTTCCTTAATTAACTCCTTATCATCCAACCAGCCAACTTCAACTTCTTTCCAAAACAAATCTCCTTGCTCGTTTGCACTTCCATCCTAAGCAATAATCATATGTTTTAACCTTCATCAAATCTTCTTCACCATGATCACACATATCTATACTCTCTCTCCTTTACTCTCCACCATCTTATTATTTTTAATTCTCCTTGTATAGGTTGTGATGTTATTTAATTAAAACTTCTGCTTTTTTATTTACTTCCAATACATATAAGTTAATGTATTTTTGTTATTACCATAAACAAAATGAAAGAATGTGATTAAGTATAGATAGTTTAATGCATTCAACAAAGCGTTGAGCTAGCTTCTTCATCGCCAGCTCTTCTCGGGGGTAAAGGTCTCATGTATATCATCATCAATCTCCATCCTGTTTACATCTGTAATCTCTACCTAAATAAGTAAATTCATATATCGAAATAGAAAGTCTCGTGGGGGTTGAGCATGTGTAAAGGTGTACGAGATCACATATACGGCTCTTGCTCCTTTCCTACTGCAATCTATTATGTTAATGGTAATGCGGTAATATATCACAAAATTTGTATATATTCACAACCCTTTATGATAATTCATGCATTTAAACACATCTCCCCCTTTAATATAATCATGTATATTGTTGTATATATGTGATTAAAAATCTCTCTGATCATCAGTGATGCTAAGTCTTAGGCGTGAATATTTATACATATATAAAACCACTCCAAACACAATCAATTGCTAATCTCTTTTCACCTTTTACAATACAACAAAAAGGGGCAGCAGAAGAAGGAAGAAAGTGGGGAAAAGCTGAATATAATGTCTAAATGTTTGCATAGCTTTTGATTCTTAAGGTCCTTCATGCCTATTGCTTGTTGCGACAAAGAGCTTTAGTGATATGAAGACTTAGTATATCACAAACATTTGATAGATATATACTTAAATTGGTTACCCTTTTTTATAAGAAAGTGACACAATTAAAGGACGTGCAAGGACATAGCTCTTCTTAGCCGAACCTGCTTTATCACATCGTTTCCTCCTTTACTACCACCACCTTCTACACTATATACACCTACTTTCTCCACTTCTACTTATTGCAAAAAAAGGAAAACAAAAAAGGTTCGTGAAACCACTTGTTCCTACCTAATAAGCACACAATTCCATTCCTTTGTAACCTTTTTCACCCCACCAAAATAGCTTATGATAAGTTTGTAGCCCCCTCCTCAAAAAGATCCCTTCAGTTGATAGATTTATGGTAGCAGAAAGTTTCGATTAAAGATACGCTATGGACTCCTCCTTTTTGATAAAAATGTTTAATCACAAACAAAGTTATTTTATATATGTAC
Source organism: Rhabditophanes sp. KR3021 (assembly GCA_963281155.1). NCBI lineage: Eukaryota > Metazoa > Nematoda > Chromadorea > Rhabditida > Alloionematidae > Rhabditophanes > Rhabditophanes sp. KR3021. Next base: position 1,100,059 of record CAUJLY010000005.1, on the reverse strand, counting down.
ATGCGCTTTCATATATTGCATATGTCTATGTGATATTGTCGCAACATTGTTATCACCAAGACCTATCAAGTCTCATTTTCCTCTTTCTCTACAAGAATTATTCTTTTATCAATAACTTATTTTATATTCCCTTTTAAGCAAGCAGAAGCTGTTTGGCCATCCTCCTGGCGTTCTGGTATTACTATAGAAAGTACTAGCTTTTGGGTGAGATCTTTGGAAATTGTTGTATATAGGAGTATGCAGCGGCTTAGAGCTAATCGAGGCGGTTCTATATGCCTCATAGCAAGCCATTTATATGTGATTGAATTTTATATGGTGTTGAAAATATATCTAACTGTGAAATTAAATCTAAAATTTTTTTCCACTTACATATACTAATTTATAAGTTGCCTATGAAAAGAAAACAATTCCCTTGAAAGCACTTCCTCTGATCTGCCAATTTAAACAATTCTCAATATCTATTCTCGTTTCCTAATCACACTATACGGTACCCTCCTCATCTCTTTATCACCATCTTTCAAATTACATATTTTCTCTATTTTTGTTGTCGCTTTTTATACAAAATAATACACATACACCACATCTCGTAATGCAGGCAGCAGCGCCTTAATTTAGTCTTGAGCTTTCGATTTATATATTTATTTACGTGCACCCACACTATCTCTCCTACTAACAATAGAAAATATGTAGTGTATTAGCATTTAATATTTTTGTGACTTTATTTATTATTATTGTTTAGGATTGTTAAGTCTGCGTAGATAAAATCCCTTTTAAAATAAACTGATATCTTTAAAATTGCAGTGCAGTCAAAACCAACATACCACCAAAAGAACAACCTTTTTTGATTGTTTATTATTTTAAATTGGTTTGATTCGATATTAAAGAGAATCGTACCTCCCAAAACTAAACTAAATCAATTAACTAATATTTCTAAGCAAACTCCAAAAATGACTATGTTTCCGGTGCGCGTCGTCATCGAATCCGTACGAGCTCACAATTGTGTGACTTGTGCCACGACTTGGATCACCTTTGATGGATACGTATGCTATTTTGGATGGAGCTACTTCGCTTTCTAATTTGACTGAGACGGTGCTTTCGTGTCTTGGATTGACTAATTTAATTGATTCATCAAGAGGTTAGTTTCATCCACAAGGATGTCATTTTATTTTTTAGGTTTGATTCAAATTAATAATTGGAAACCGCTTACCTTCGATGCAATTACTGACAATGCCGACGAATTGGTGTCTAATTTATTTAAGGAATTTTCAAATAATGTTACTTTGAAAATAATGACGAAGCAGTAAGTTGGGTGGCATTTTAATGTTTCGGGAGGGATGTGTACTGTATTTGTATTTAAATATTGTTAAGCTTTCAAGCGTATGGTATCCGTTGAGAGACACTTTTCGAGAGGCTTTGTGATAGTACGATATTCATTTGTACTTTAACTTTTAATGACTCCACTTAATCTCATTAAAAAGGTTAATTTACTTTAACGATCTTCAGGGAAAAGATAAATACTAGTTTTGGAGAAAATAGATGTATTATGTAACAACAACAAATCTACTTTTCTCCAAAACAAAAGCCGTTCCTTCGATTGAAGCTAATTTATTTTATTTGACAAAAACGACAATTATAAGTACATCATTATTGTAGTTTCCATTTCTTTGCTTTTAATCTTTTTATTTTATCACTCATATCAACTATCAATATAAGGTGTCATAGAAAATATTCTCAAATCATATTAACAAATTCCTTTTTGATTGAGTATATAATGAGAGGAATGAGTGAGTGTTGGGATTAAACGTTCTCACAAACACTTTAGTTGGTGGTATAAAGATTGTGGGTGTTGCGATATACTGAAACAACCCCAAAACCGGTATATTACGAGCAAAAGATCTTCAAACTAGTGAAACAATTATTTTCAATTTCTCTGTAGATATATCTGTCTAAACAAAAATTCATTTCCTTAATTCTTTTTGTGGAGTGATTGTTGTCAACGACACCATATCACACAAAAAGAACAAAAATTCAATTTAATGTGAAGCTTATTTGGTATGTGTGAAGTAATAACATAAGTTGAACAAGTCTTTTTGTTAGGTTGACGCAAGGATAAGAGGGGGCTTTGTATTATATATATATGATGGTTGAAGACAACACACATTCACCCTTACCATTTAATATATTGATGGTGGTGATGTAGATTTGTTTAAATTATATAGATGGTGCAGTTGAATGTCAAGAACTTTTTAACGTATGGCTATGCATAGCCTTAAAGGGCAGGTTGTAAGAGTATTAGACAAAATCAGCAGTATACGCTTTGATTTGATGATGAGCTTTGAATCATACTTTTATCCAAAAATATTTTTAACTTCATACATTTGATGGTGATTGTTGGTGAAAAGATTGCGCAATAACAAACTTATTTTTGCTTAATTAAATGAAAAGGTAGATTTGGTAATCAGGTTCGATGGGTCGAAATTAAGTTGAAAGGTTCAAAGGGGTTATGCGAACATAAAGAATTTGTCTAATAAAGCAACACTATCCTCAAATTAATCCATTTTTGTTTGATTTCAGAACATCAATAGATTCAAATGCTGAGTCATGCGTCCAAGAAGTAAAGTGCAAGTTACTGAAACATTCAATCGAAAAAAATCCAACTCTCCTAAATTCTATTCCAAATCAACAAATTAAGGTAAGTAGATGGTTGGAGATAAAATGTGTTATTATGCATCCCAGGAGAATAAATTTATTGGGTATCTTAATCCGTGGTAGGGATTATAGCCAATCTTGGTTGGGTTTGTAGTTGAAATTGGTGTACGACAACATGTTTTGAGATTGAATTTGTAAGAGTGTAGGCAATTATCATTTAAAGGGTCCCAATCTTTTTTGATACTAGTCGTAAAGACTGTTTTATTCAACAACTAGTAGGATTCTAATTTAGTTAATTAAAAGATCCTTTTGGCCGGATTAATTAATATCGTTTTGTCTTTTTGTAGGAAGTGATAACACAAATAGTGGCTGGAGATGAGCCTACTTTGTTGACAGCCGACCAAATTCAGGCTATTCATGAGTGGTTGGATACAGTTGTGGGGACTGAGGGAGAAACGGAAAAGAGAACTTCACACGGAGTTGGGCCACACAAATTCCATTATGTGCATGAGGTTCCTAAACTCGAAAAATGGTTCAAATCAGATGCGACTCCTGGAAAAGCCAAATTGAACTCTTATTTGAATGAATTAAATGGTTCAGGTTATAGAAAGATGACCCACAAAGTCACATACCAACAATTAGCTAATTGGTTTACAAATAAACGTGCCAACCAAAGAACAAAAGGAACAGGTTCTACACCACCTTCAGTAGTTTCAGCGAATGCAACTCAGCTTCAAAATTTACTGACTGGTCTTCCTAGTTTGCCAGTTATGCCAAGTTTTAACTTTAATACAGACTTTTCTGCCCGTTTCTTGACTCCATTTACAATGTTGGCTGACGGGGAAAGAATCGATGGAGGAAGTGATTCCCCAACACCAGCAGATGATGCCAGTGAACATTCTGTCTCAGACACGGGAAAATACGACAATGACCTAGAAACAAAGATGGAATCTGAATCACCCGAGCCCTCAAGACAAGGAGACGTCGACTCCAGCTACGGAGGCACCTCGCCCTTCCGCACCACAACGAACAGTTTCGCCACGATGCTGAGCAATCTCCACCACCACCAAGCAGGCTCCTCGCCAATCGACCTGAAGAACGCCGAATTGGTGCAAGCCTTCACCACCGCCACTGCCTCATCCCTCTCCAATCAAAGCAACCACCCTAATAATAATAACAATCCAAACTCCGCCGCAGCTCGTTCCCGCCTAATGTTCGATCCTCTGTCCGAACTTCCCATCCTCGAAAACTGGTTCGAAGACAATCCTCACCCTGGTTGGCTCCAAATAGAAAAGTTTACCGATAAATTGAACTCACTAAATTACCGAAAAAACTACCCACCGATCTCTACGCATAACGTGAAAATTTGGTTCAAAAACCGCAGGGCCAAGTGCAAGCGCATGCAGTCCAATGACATAATGCCGACGACAAGGGTCAGCTTAATGATGTAATAAAGAATCAAAAAATTTGGATATAAACATGTATACACTAATTTTTTCATATTTTTCAATTTATAGTGTTTTTTGTTAATTATTATTAAAATCTAATTAAACATACTCATTCCAGTTTTTAAAAGATTTTTTTTATTCATTTAACACTTATATAATAATGGCAAGAAAGTTTATTCTTCCTATCTCAATTTTAAGAAATTAGTCCCATCTTGCAAAGCTAGGAAGGGACTAAATTTTACGCCATCCAACCTTCAAACATTTTCCTCTAGATTTTTTTCAAAATATAAACGAAACAATATTATAAAATAGACGCTGTCAACATGTAAAAGTAAAGTTAATATTGTTTGAAAATACCATCTTAGGAATTAGCAAGATACATCCAAATTCGAATCATAGCATTTGATGCTTTTATTTTATGAGCCACAGGAAAACTATTAGAAGAATCATTAAAAATTGCAAATCACTAAAAAGTATCTCTAATTTTAAATTTATAACTATGTAAATGACTCAGTATGTCTAGTTTCAATTTTCTTTTTTGTTTGTAAAAAGAATCATGAATATACTTTCTTTTTGTAAAGATATGTTATTGTTTTAAATTGTTGACGATGCTATTAATTTTTACATATTATAAAGTGGTTATATTAAACTATCTTTTTTTGTTGGTATTGATAATAAAGTAAATTTCAATCAGCTTAATGGTTATACAATTAAGATTTACCAAAACGTATATTTTATCGCCACTTTCGATCTTTTCAGGCAGACTTAATTTAATCTTCAACGAAATAGATATGCCATTTAATTTCCCTTTAATTTCCTTAAGTAGATAAAAGTTGCAACCACCATCATTAAGAGTAATCCTTGAAAAGTTGCAAGCTTTGCAAATAAAGATGAATCTCTTTTAACTACTCAAACTTCATTTCCATATTAAGTAGAGCTAATCGCAACATACACTGCCTCCACCATCTTCTTATCACAATATGAAATGAAGGAGATGGAGATGTTTTGGTATATTCATGTTTCTAGTGATTACATCACATTTCGTTTATCAAAAGAGAAAAGTTTGGTTTCAATTTTGTTTATATCACTAAATATTGTGAGGGTTCTTCTCATTGGATGATTTGTCATAAAAAATACATCTTCAATCTTTCCATTGTCACAAAGATTAAGTATTTGTTATTGTGTATAAAAATTTTATTATAAACCTCCATAGTTTATATCCAATTCAATTTAAAGTTTTATGCATAAATAAATGGCATAAGGTTAATTTGTTTATAAATTGAAGAGATACTTTGCATATACTATATTTATTTGCTGCCATTTAGTAAATGATATGTATATATGAGATTAATATCAATAAAACAAAAAAGAAGGAGATGAGTGAGTGAGAGATTGGTAATGATCGGACAAATTCAAATCGTTTTTTTGCTGCAAATTAGTCATCGAGAGAGCTTGAATGTATGAGTATATCTTTTTTAATGTCATCAATATAAAGTTATGGAAATGAGAGTGATGTAATTTGATGATCATCGACATACTTAGGAACCTTTTATACATGGGTCCCCGATAAGGTTTTTTGAAGTTGATAATGATGGGGTTGTTAATAAGTGGACAAAGATTAATCTTGATGATGAAACTGAATTAATTATTAAATTCATAAAAGCTCATTACTGTCTCTAGTTTGATCAATTTGGTTCAGTTGACTTTACAGAAAGCAGGCAAAGATATCTGATTGTCAAAGTTTATTGCAGCAAAGTCTAGTTTGCAATAGTCTTTAAATTGATATATGTACATATCTACAACAATTGAAACAAGCTTCACACACAAAAAGTGACTGTCTAATAGTGATTACTATTGTCACCAAGACAAGATTTAACAAACCTGTACATTACATACAAAAGTAGGATCAACATGTACATCTACACTCGACTTGTATAAATACAAAGTTGATTATATAAGATATTTAATTGATGTGCACATATTTGTTTACTAAAAAAAAGATTAAAAGTGAAACCAAAGTTGACGTAACACGAAATTGCGCAACATATCTTTAATTGATGTCTTGTTTAGTAGGTAGGTGATAAAGAAGATTAAATTGAACATGCTGACAATTTTTTTGTTTTGTCTTGACGTGATGTCAAAGACCTTTTTGGTAATTATAGCTATTTAGAAACTTGTTTTTAATGTACTTCTTCTTTTTCTTTGTCACCGTCAAATCTTATTCCAATTAAAGGATAGATGAAATTTGCTTTAGTGTAGTAATGTACACAAATGTTGATATCAATTTTGTGGTATATATCAATTGATGTGTACAGTCACACAGGCTAAATGTCGTATTACGTAATAATAACCTTATTCAATAACACTACCAAATGAAAAGTGAAAGTATGAACTTGTTGAATTTTTAAACAAATCAAGATATATCAATTTTTATTTTTTTGTTATATTTGGATGGCTGTAATATGAAGTTTGATATAAATTTTGATATAATTTGTATGGTAAAGCGATAGTCAAAAGGTGATAGTCGTTATGTGCTCCGCTGATTAATGTTCATTTGTTTATGACTAAGAATAAAAGATATATCTTGAATAAAAGTATAGAAGTGTATTTGTGGTAGAAAGAATGTGTTTTATGCAAATTTGATGACCGAAATGAATCAATTGGCCCAATATATTATTATATTCAAGTAAAAAGCATGGCAGATCAAAGATTAATGATTAGTAATGTCTGCATCGGTACAAGCGACTTGGCGCAAATAACTAAAATCTAGTATAAAAGATGTGTTTGGGACTATCCACCATCAAAAAAGAGGCACATACAGAGGAAGTCATTGACATGGCATGTCTCATAACATTATCTGTTTTTATCTTGGAGACATGGTACTTAAAGAGCCAAACTCCGTCCCGTTTCCTCTCTTTCTTGCATCAACACTACAATACCACATCACACTTTGTATTTTCCTATATTTTTAGTATTCTTCCACACACCGTCATAATAATACTTTTATTATACGCAAAACTATCCACACTCTTGTCTCTATAATACAAATATATGTTTTGACTATTTTATTTGGTACAAATATATTTAATTTAATTATATCAAAATTGTTAAATACTGTTCTCTCTTTTTATAGTCGCTTGATATAGATTAGTCATATTCTCAATCAATTCCATGTTTCGTGGCAAACCGATTCGTGGTTTTCTTCTAGATATTACTGGTGTGCTTTATAACAGTAGTGACGATGGTGGACAGGTTATCCAAGGATCCATAGAAGCCATTCAACGGTAAAAGGCACCACCAAACATCTAATTTTATTAATGATGTCTTTTTTGGTAATTTTAGACTTTATAACGAGAGTAACGTCCGTTTTATTTCAAATGAATCTGTTCATACACGCGAAAATTTATGGAAAAAGCTGACTAGACTGGGATTTGACATCAATCCGGAGCATCTTTTTACTCCAGCTCCCTTTGCTGCTGATATTGTCAGGACTAATAATTTGAGACCTTTTTTGTTGGTTCACAAGAATGTTTTGCCGGAATTTGACCATCTAGAGACTACCAATCCTAATTGTGTTGTTCTTGGAGATGCTCAAGATTCTTTTACCTTCCAGAACATGAATAGAGCCTTTAAGATTTTGATGATGAATGACAACATTCTCTTTAGTATGGGTTCAGCACAGTATTATCAAAGGTAGGTGTGATTATCAGCTTGCCTTGGTCAATCACCATATAGATCCGTAATTGGGCCAAAAGTAAAGTAGCGCAAACACTGAATAATATAATCCTTTTTAGAACAGATGGCCCTTCTCTAGATGTTGGAGCATATGCTGCTCTCTTCAAGTCAGCAACTAACTGCAAGGAAGTGATCATCGGCAAACCAAATGAAGATTTCTTCATGAAAGGTGTCCATGATATGGGTCTCCAAAAGTCTGAAGTCGTAATGATCGGAGACGACATTCTGGGGGATGTCAAAGGAGCCCAGGAATGTGGTATTCTTGGGATGCAAGTGATGACTGGTAAATGGCAGGCTGAGTGGAGAAACCACAATCTTGTAAGGCCAGATTTCATTGGACTTAATCTAAAGGATATTGTCGACACCATTTTGGATGGAAAAATGGCTTAACTGGGAAGTTCACTTAATGGTTCGGAAGTATGATGTGCCGACTTTTGTGTGTATGCATTTGATTCTTTTGTTTATTTAATAATAATAATGTAGTAAGAATTTATTTAAAATTATCAAGATTGGCAATAGTTTGTTTTATGGAATAATAAATGAATTATGCAATTGTGTGTTTTATTTATAATGATTTGTCAATATTGAGGGTAAGTGCTTTAGGTGAATCGGATGAGCACTTTTCTAAAGACGGATTTCTGGAAACAGTTGGTGTTGTACTCCGATTCATCAAAGCTTTTCTTGATTCTCGTGCTACCACGAATTTACCACACCGATGTTCGTTTTCTCCGATTCGGTCATAGATTAGTCCATCAATCTTCAAAACATTGATGAAATGTTTAACAGTCTCGTATTTATCCAGATCATTTCCCCATGCAAAAGAAACCAACCCTAACTTATCCGCTCTTTCTTTAATCTCAGGATCTCGCAACAAGTCCTCTGAATGAAAGTTGACACCCAAAATCTTGGAAGCCTTGGCAAAATTAATAGCCATTTCAGAAGTTCCTTGACGAATATCCTTAAAAGGAAGGTATCGCTTGGTCTCGCCGACGCAAAGCAGTAGTACAGGATATTTGTTTTGTTTCTTAGCAATTCTGCAAAAAATATTCATTTAAATTAAACCTAAACATACAATGTGCACATATCAGCATCAAAGGAAGAAAAAATAATTCTCCTTTTTCCAGCAAACTCAAAAATCTCTTCCAAAATAACATCTATGAATAAATTTCGTTCGAAATAATGCTTGCACTCGTGCGTTCCATCATTCATAGGTAATGGGTATTTTATCTCGATATTAAAACCTATTTCTTCAATAACTTTTTGGAGACATTCAGAAAGCAAGGGAAATGGTTTTTGGTCATTATCTTCGTCGATGTATTCGGTTAGGGGAATGTTTAATTTTATGTTATTAGCGGAGTTGTTTATGTGGTCGAGATGGAGGAGCTGGAGTTGTTTTAGTTTCAGGTCTTTGACTGCTAAGGTGTGGTAGTCTGTGTTTTCGGGTTCCTTTTCAGGCTTGGTAAAATTAGAAATTGAGTTTAGGGAGGTTGAAGACGAATTTCGGGAGAGGATATTGGTTGTGTCTAGGAAATCGCCATGTTTCTTGGCTACACAGACTTTTACATGGAAGTCATGGTAGATGATGGCTTGCTTGTCTTTGGTTAATTGAACGTCGAACTCTACGTAGTCTGCGCCATTCTTGCCAGCTTGGTTAAACGACCTAATTGTGTTTTCGCGGACTGTTGCCTCTTTTGTGAAGGAATCTCCCATCCCACGATGGCCCACTTCGACTGCTTTTTCTTTAGGCCATGTTCTGACTAAAGTGTTTCCCATATTTTGGGTCTGATCACTTTCTCTGATTGATCTAATTAAAAAATAATCAATTTTAATTTGACCTATCGGCCATTGCGAAGGTGTTAAAATGGGGATCAATGTTTCACCTAACGATTCAGTATAATTCGAAGGCATGAAAATAGCTGTGGCAGATCTTGTCAAAATTGCATTATTTGATGTAAAGAAATCAAATCTAAAAGCGACATTTTCAAAAGAAGATGTTGTCGTTTTGAAAGTCAAGTAATCCTTTGAGTTTGTAAATGAAACACCTGAGTCATGTTGTTGTTGGAAATCAGAGGAAGGAATTGAGATTACAGCTAATTCCGTAATTGAAAAAGTGGGTAAGTTTGGCAGGTTAATTTGAGCAGAGTCGTGGTCGATCTAAATGTAATGATAAGTTATTGGATAAACTATGTTTACAACACGATATCAACAAATTTACGGATTCTTTATAAAAACTAGACCGTCTCCAAAAAGGTTTAGTATTGTCTTTGGAGGCATGATTATATTCCTATAAAATATTCACCCATTCAACCCCAAGTTAAACATACCTCTTTGTATCTTAAATCAAAAGGAGTAACCTTAATTCGGAATTCTTTATCCTTATATTGCTGTCTAAAGAAATGCAAGGCCTCCCCATGAACCCGGAGATGAACTTCACACTCTTCTTTGTTGGTTAACCACCCTAAATTTACTGATATTTGAGGGTTAGAAGCTCCAAATTGATAAATCTCATATTCTTTAAATGTTCGGTGGTTCTGTAGAGCTTCCCATTGCGAAATTATAAGTATTTTTTTGTCTTCACGAGTTTCGGAATAGAGCTGGTAAGCGGTGAAGAAACGAAAATGGCAGTCAAGCGGTAAATTTATCTGGAGCTCCCATAAGTCATCTGACTGAGTTAAGGGAAGACCATTCTTGACGTCCCAGTTTCCGAGTTCATCGACGTCACCAACTATGAATAAAGTTTCCCATTTTTTGATTGTTGGGTGCTTTGCCTTGATTGTTATAGTTTTTAGGGATGTCATCTGTAAATAATATTTAATCAAGTTAAATGAGTTATTTTGAGACTATTAGATATGAAAAACTAATGAAGAATTGGACATTCAAAGAATAAAAAAACCGAGCTTGGAAAACTTTTATACAATTTGCTTATGAGGCCAAATTATGAATTGAAATTTCATTGTAATGAGATATAAAAAAATAACCCAATATTTCTTAAATAAGAATAACTTTGTAAGTCAGCTAATAAAATCGGAAAAAAGCATTCAAATATTATGTTCTTTTAAATTTAATTTGGAAAAGGTTTCCCATTTTGGGTCAATTCAGTCATTGCCAAATGAACGATATTAACAGTGGAGAAATGGTTAATGACTCCCATCAAATTGTCTTGAAAGAATTAAATATAGTAACTTACCATCGCATGCCGACTGCATGGATCCGAATAATTCCTATTGAAAATGTGTATTCAATGCAAAGGGAGTAGTTAATCAAATCAAACTAATTGCAGTCACCAACGGTTACTTAATTTTATTAAGATTAAATCACAATGGTAGTTCCCTAAATGGTTATATTCAAGAATGATTTACTGACTATACATAATTTTAATGCTTTCCGGCATTTTTTCAAATCCCGGACTACTATTAAGAACCAGTTTTCGTTAGCCTATATGACCATAGAAATAGCGCTTCCTGGTAACAATTAAAATGTTACCTAACAATTTTTAAATGAAAATGAATGACATTATTTTTAAGAGCTGACTATTATTGAAGGTCTACAAGCTGCTTATTTCACCTTCCTAAAACAGATTTTATACCATCTACAGCTTGACTAAAACAAAATTTCCTCAAAAACCAGACCCCTAATCCAACCACCAATTTACCCAAAAAACAGTTGCCCCTTCCAGACACTTCTTCTTTCCCATACCTCTAAGCTATAAATCTTGCAAAATAATAAAATAAAGACACAACCACTTAATTATACATCCACTATTATTCGACTTTTGGTTGTTGAAATTAAAAAACATCTGTTTTATTGGAAGCCCCTTACATCTAGACTACAGCCATTTTATATTTATAAAATTATTCACTACGACAATATAAATTCAGCATAAAAAATATAGTCATAATAATGAATTTATTTTGTGTCCTGTTAATGTCGAACAGCCAAAATAACTAATGCTGATAGTTTGTGTAATTTTTAACAGCAATTGGTGAAAGTATTATTAATGGTGTGTGATTGTAGATTTATTACACCTTTAGATACTGAATAACATAACATTTATCGGTTTTGAGTTAAGTTGGAGGAAGGTTCATTGTCATAAATTATAGGAGACTAAACTAAACATCTTTATTTAAATCATTTTTTAAATTTATTATTAATGGTAATTGATGCAACTACTCTTGACACTTCCTATATTTGTATGGCTAGGAGTGTATATCGCAGGTACTATCCTGCTTTTTGGAGCCTTGTATTGGTTGTTGGGCAGAATTGTCACAGACAATGGTGGGTGAAGGTACGTTTGGTGGATTAAAAAGGAGTTAATGGGAAAGAAGAAGCTTTTGATAGGGTGGTGTCTACTAAAGTTTGTTTAGTCTAAAATTTATAAACATAACTAAATGGACTCAGTTGGTAATGGTGAAAGCGTATTGCTTTTGGGTTATTCAATTATTATCAATACAATATATGTGCTCATTTTATTTGTTGCTAATTTTTACCACAAAATAACGTTTATTTTTAATCTGAGAAAACGCAGTATAACTAAGTAAATTTGTAGGATGATATTTTGTTGAGACAAAGCAAAATATAGAGATTCAATAAATAAAAGTTGGGCAAGATAAGAAACACTTTTAAAACAGGCCTCCCATGCATTTTTTAAGCTAACTATGATATTTCTTTACTATTAACTACTAGTCGTGTGCAAAAGATATTGTTAAAGTACATTCCGCCAATGACTAACCAATATTTGTAATTGTTTGACAAAAAAGTTGTGACTGCTGACCTTTCCCAAATATAATTACCATTCGATAAAAAAACTATTTTATTACAGACTTTATTTAAATGGCCAATTCATCAACGAACATATCAATTCCCGACGGTAAGCAACAACTTTTAAATCTCTTTCTAAGCACATCGTTATGAGACAGTAGTAGTTTTGAGTAGAGCCTACTTGTTTTGTGTGATTTTATCAATCTATATTATACACTATATTCTTTTAGATACGATGAATTACATGGGACCACTGATTCACAAATTAGATGAACAAGTCAAGTCCACGAGAAAAAGTCAAACTGATTTGAATAATAAAATTGAGGAAATGTCTAATTGTAAGTGTGATTCATCAAATAAATTGATAATACAAACATTTTTAGACTTAAAAGAAATAACCAACTCCATCGAGGCACCTTTTGACATGGAGTCACACGTCCGCAAACTCGAAGACAGTCGTTCACGTATTCTACATGCCCAAACAGTCCTGGCAAATATTCAAGAGCGGGTAGGCAACCTTCAAAAGGGAATTCAACGAGAAACATTTCATTTAAAACAAGAAAATGGTTTGACACCAGAACTTTAAGTAATATAATTTTATTTATACAAACGACCTTTATGAAGACAATACTTAATATAAATAAAATACTTTAATTACTGTTGTTGAATTGGTGGATTAGGTTGTCTTCGAATGACTAGTGTGCCCATTACAATGTCGTAAACAGATCTGTTGCAGTTAAAGATATAGAAAAATCCATTTAATGGAAACATGAAATTCATAATTACGTTTTTGATCAATGACCGTGCTAAAGCTCGTGGGAATGTGATATGTGGTGTTCTGGTGACACGCGGACGATCCTCGACATTTGTGGCTTCGATTGTAATAGCGTTGATTACTTTGATATTTGTCAGATATTTTCCTGGAGTACAGCCTCCTGGGAGGAGGAAAAAGCCACAGGATAAGAAGATAGCTTCGATGACACTGCAAACTATTTTGCAAGCGGTATCAATTGGGAAGAGACTTTCCGAGAGATTGACAATTGAAGCCACGTCTATTCCTTCTTTCAAATAATCTTTGTAATCATCCATATCACTAAATTTAAAAATTAAACTAATAAAATAATCTAACTTACGCAAAACCCAGGTAAAAGAAACTATAAAATAAGGCAATTTTGACGAACACAAAGAAAACAAAGTCAATCAGCTCACTAAGACATCTCCTCAAAACAGAAGATATTTGAACTTGTTCCGAAATAATAGTCCTGTTGTTAGCCATAATTTGTTCAATGAAGGCTCGTAAATTTGCGTCCCCATTAATCTGCTGGGGTTGTACATTAGCAGTATTTCTAAAGCCAGGAGAGGCAATCATTGCTTGTGTAGCCAATTGATGCGCAGATGCCGTAGCTTGGTTTTGAAAGATAGCCCATTGCTGATAATTCTGAGTCCATTTACGGACTTCCTTGGCATAGGCAGCTGCTGATCCGTAATCTTTTTTTCTGTTTTTTATTTCATTAGACATCGTGGATAGATTAATATTGACGGAATAATATTGTTTATTTGTACCGTGAAGACACGCCACTCCAACGATTCATTTCACACGGAAAGCTGTTAACCGCATTCAAACTTCGATACCAAATCGCTTTTAAATATCATCGACTATTTACGTTTATTTGTCTTATTCTTTGGCGAAAATCAAATTTTCTAAGCAATGGATGAAGAACAACAACAAATATTGCCTCCAACAGTGTTTCCATCGCCACCCGGAGATGTAGAGATGGCTTATGAAGAACCAATGGACCAAGAACATGGAACCTTGGAAGAAGTCAATCAAGAAATAGGCGAAGAGTCTAGTTCTGAGCAAAAGCCTTCCGAAGAAGCCACTTCCTCCAAACTAGAATTGATTGACAACTCTAGCTTGAAGCAAGATATGTCTCTAGGCGACGGATTTGCCTTGCCAACTAATTCAGCCGACACAAGTAGCACTCAGCCAATATCAAACGAAGGAACAACTGCCCCTACGCCTCAACCTGTACCCCTTAAACCAAATTATTGTTTAGTTGGGTCACCACTGTACTGCCACATGCGATCAGTCTCCTCACTTAAATTCTCTCCCGACGGAAAGTACCTTGCCTCATCCTCAGCCGACAAAGTCATCAAACTCCATTCCCTAGAAAGAGTAGATGAAGGAGAATTTCCCGAAATCACCCTCGGTACCCACAAAATGGGAGTGAACGACATCGCCTGGTCCTCGGACTCTCAATTCCTAGTGTCCTGTTCGGATGACAAATCAGTAAAAATGTGGGATGTGACCGAGTTAAAACTAGTCAAAAAATATGACGGCCATACTAATTATGTTTTCTGTGTCAATTTCAATCAAATGCATACTATTATCGCATCTGGCTCATTTGATGAGACTATTAGATTGTGGGATATTAAGACGGGAAACTGTTTCAGAGTTTTGCAGGCACATAGTGAACCTATTTCGGCTGTTTCTTTCAATAGAGACGGGACTTTGATAGCTTCCGGGGGATATGATGGCCTGGTAAGGATTTGGGATGCGACAAATGGACAAGTCGTCAAGACACTTGTGGATACTGAGAATCCACCTGTTACTGTAGTTAAGTTTTCGCCAAATGGAAAGTATGTGCTGAGTGGGACAATGGATTCGAAGCTAAAGTTGTGGGATTTCAACAAATCTAGATGCCTAAAAGTCTACAAAGGGCATGAAAATGAAAGATACTGCATATTTGCTTGTTTCTCTGTTACTGGAGGAAAATGGATAGTCTCAGGTCAGCATTTTTATTAGTCAAATAATTTAAAAAGATAAAACATTAGACAATAAGCTTGGCAAATAATCCGCCACAATCTTTACATCTCTTATCCTTTGGTTTCCACTTAATATGCAAAGTAATATTAAAATATAGGAGACTAATTAGGTGACTCATTTGGATGGGGTGCCAAAATAATGATGACAAAAAGTAAAAACGTGACCAGCAGAGAACAAAAATTTGAAGATTATACTTTGGAAAAGATAAATTGATACGCCATTAATTCTATAAAACATAAATTTAATATAACTTAAGATAGAAACTAATTTTCATACTTCAGGCTCAGAAGACAAGAATATCTATATCTGGAATTTACAAACCAAAGAAGTAGTCCAAGTCATCGAAGGACATACCGACGCAGTCCTAGCTATCGATGTACATCCAACCAAAAATATCATAGCTTCAGGTGGTTTAGAATCAGATAGATCAATCAGAATTTGGCGAAGTGATATTTAAAATAACTTTGTTTATGTTGCAAAATTAACATATTAAATTTTCCTTTATATTATCTCATCATTTTGTATCTTTTGATATGTCTTTTTATAAATAAACGTTTTTTGAAAGTAATTTTTATGTACAGATAAAATTAGTAGAAGTTATATTAAGTTGAAGAGATCATAGAAGTAGACTAGTTTATGCTTAAATCCGGTGTAAGCGATAGAAAGAATTTAGTGGTTGGAAATTATCCAGGTCTAGCAGCCATTGATAAAGACATATCATCTTGGATTGCTAATTGCTGGATGATTAGATTCAAGTTGTCGACGTATCTGCGTTGTCTGGTAGCTGAAATGAATGAAGTATTAGTTCAACTCAGATAAATGAGTGTTCTTACCTTCTCCACTGTCATTAGAGACGGGAAAAGCCTGGGAAGCTTTGATAACCGAAAGAAGAATCAAAAAGCAGCTAAAAGTGATGCTAAGGAAGTGCATACTAAGTATAGTTTAGTAAAAGATTTGAAATATTAAAGTATATTTAAATGTGTTTTCTAATTCAAACACTTTTCCTTTATATAATAGTGGGGTGTGGATGTCTTTATCACAAAAATTTATTATGGATAGAGTGTACAATTTATGTTCGGACTCCACCTTGACATGGTGGTGACAAAATTCTTGGAATGTTCATTGACTTTCACTTGTTATCATCTTTTTGTGTTGATAATGAACTAAATATAAAAAAGGTAGTGGAATGTAAATGTTTGTTAGCAGCTTCAATATAATATACAATCATTAATATATGGAATTATATAATTCCATGGAATGTGGTTGATGACGATTCGTTGTATTTTTACTAACAGATGTTAATCAAGTGTCGAGATGTCTGAGAATCGTATTTTGCAAGAATGTTTCCAAGATTGTTAAACTTTTGTGCACCCACTATTATCATTTGATATTATTTTTATTGATAAATGCAACTTAAATTGTCATCACATGTGATAACATTACATTTATTTAATGGACTTTGATGATGTCATGATATGTAACATGCTTCGTTTATTAAAAAATATTATTATTTGTTCAAAAAAGTCATTACTATTCTGATTTTGCTTTCTTTGCGAAATGTTTTGTAAATAAAAAGTAAGCAAAGGAGAAATTTTGTTTGGTGTAATTTCAAAACACGTCCAATTTCCTTCATTTCATTGACAATATTAAGGAATTTGTCTTTTGGTATTTTGAAAGCTAAAAAGCTACTGAACAATAGTAATACAATATTAGGTCAAAGTATAAGCTAAGGTTTGATAAGATGCTTATACATTAATCAAATTCTTGATCATCACTAATGATTTATTAGTGTAGTTTGGAGTAAAATGATTAATAGCATCTCGATTAGATGTTGGCAAAAGTTGTTTGTTTTTGATTTTATTGGAAAAGAAGATTACCTTGCCATTCATTTAACTTACCAAATCTTAAAAGATGTTGTTTCTCTATATTTTGTTAACTTTTGTCTATTTGGTTGGTGGAGCCAGAAATGATTGCGGCGAAATACCTCCAGCATTATGGTGCATGAATAAGCATCTAGCAGCTGAATGTGGATTTCACGAGCTTTGCAACAGATATGAAGAGGAAATGAATAATAAGACCTTAAAAATTACCCTTCTTTATGAATCATTATGCCCAGATTGTCAAGAATACATTGCAGGCCCATTATTCGATGTTTACACGGCATTCAAAGACTATATTGAACTAGAATTAATTCCTTATGGAAATGCAAAAAGGGATCCCGTAAGTTTCATTATTGCCAAAAGTAATATATTTGTTTGTTGTTAGAAGACAGATCAACTAACATGTCAGCATGGTCCTGAGGAATGCGTTTTAAACAAGTTCCAAAACTGCGCCGTTCATTTCCTTGACAGATCCTTTGAATTTGTTTATTGCTTCGAGAACAGTCTTTCTAAAGGCTTTAAATTGGAAGCTGCAGCAAAAGTTTGTTTTGCTTATTTGGAGACTGACACAAAAACAATAGATATGATTGGGCATTGCTTCCAAGGAAGTCAAGGTAACAAATTCCAACTTGAATCCGCTAAAAGAACTGAAGCAGCGTACCCGGAAAAACATAAATATGTGCCATGGCTTTATTTCAATGACATTTCGATCGGAAAAGCCCAATCTTTGCAATCATCCTTACCGGCCGCGATTTGCGAATGGTTTGTTGGCCAAAACGCCCCTCCATCTTGCCAACAAAATCAAAATACCCTTCAACATTGCAACAAATCCCCATAATAAAAACAAAAATATTTGAAATGAATTTATTACTGATAAAAAGAGTTGTTAACGGTTGTGGTAATTTAATCATACATTATATTAATTGCTTATTTGTCCCATTAAACGTTCACTACTATAAAAATTTAATGATGTTGGGATCTTTTCTTCATTTCAAGCAAAAAATCATCCTCTATATCACATTCATGATCGAAATTGCGTAGGATTTTTTTTTCCATTAAACATTTTATTATGTCCGTACTTAGATGGTGTTGAGAGGTAGGTAAGTGTTTTAATAAGATTGAATCTATTTCCTGTTTGGCTAAGGCTTCAACGGATCCTGTTTTTGGTTGTTTGGAGATGGCGTCGTCTGCGGGCATGATCTTGTTGGAACGGACAAAATCCTTCACGCCATCTGAGAAGTCTTTCTTTCTACTTGATTTGCTCTTTTCTAAATCACCAGAGGAGTGTCCTTCATCGTGATCTGTCACCGACATATCTATTCCACCTTGTCTTGAACAAACAAAAAAGTTCTTCATGACATTTCGATGAAAGTTATTATTTGGATTAAAGCTATCATCATGAACTATATCATTTCTCAGCAAAAAGGGATCTAAATATCTGTGTTTCAGTTTAGACCATCGTTTGGTGGAAGAGGCTTGTCTGTCAACGGCTTCTTTAATTTCTTCAAGACAAGTACCCGATATTGTCATAGTGGACCTATTTGAAATAGAATCTCTTCTGATATTTTTGTTAGTATTGTTATCAGTGGCGTTACCTTCTACGTGTAACCATTTTAAAAGTGGTCTTATTGTTAATCCCTGAAATGAATAATTAGTCATAATCAAGAAGATAGTTAAGAAGTGTTTAATAAATAAGATAGTTAAGAAGTGTATAATAACAAACTCTAATGGATAATAAATAGGCAAGCTGTAAATATTTACCTGTATAAAGATGGTGAAGTAAATTTCCGCAATACAAGCTGTCATGAACATACGCTTAGCAGGAATAGTATCGGGTAAAGAGGAGCAAATGCCAAAACTAATTGATCCTCTTAAACCACTGTAAGCCATAACAACTTGATTAATTGTAGATATTTTGTTTATTCTGAATAAGTTCAAAATAAAGCTTAGGGCAAAGGTACTTATTACTCGGAATAGTAAACAAGATACAATTGTCAAAATAACAAACCAAGTGTCCCAGTAGTGGTTATAGGTAATAGCAGACATTCCCAAAAACATGTAAATCACACTTTCCGAAATATGGGATAGCATTTTGATAAAGAATTTGACGGCGGAAGCTGGGTACACTGAAATATTCTTGCTAATGTATTGTTTCATGAACATCCCACAAGACACAAGTGCCAATATTCCGGATGTTTCAAATACTTCGGCTGTTAGAAAGGCCATGTATGGAATTACAAAGATAAAAACTGGATTGAGGGCTTTTACTTTATAGGAATGCTTCGTTACATACGAAACAATAATTCCAAAAAAAACTCCAATTATTAAACCTCCAAACGCATTAATTGGAAATTTAATAGCTGCTTTTATGTAATCGAATGACGATATGCACCCTGTCTTCATAGCGTGAAATTTCAAAAATATATACACCAATGTCACTGAGATTCCATCATTAAATAAAGATTCCCCGAAAATTAGCACATAAAGAAGGGCATTAACATCCAATTTTTCAAACAAAGCTATCACGGCAACAGGATCCACTGAACTGATTAGAGATGAGAACAAAATAATTTCGTTTATTGTAAAGTTCATTGTAAAAGCCCCAAGGCATTGGAAGCCATACATGAAAGCACCGATAAGTGCAGCATTTGTTAGAGTACCTATTACGGCGAATGTTGCGATACTTCCAGCGTTGTCGATAATTGCCCTGGAAAAGTAAAAATGCAGATTTAAATATTATTTTGATGACTTACCTGTTTGGTATAAAAAATCCTGCTTCAAATATAATCGGAACCAGCAGATAGAAGTAAAAAATGTAAGCATCTAGTACAAAGTAGCTTTCATCAACATTTGATAACTTTAAAATAAATCCAACGATCCATCCTAATATAATCAAACTTGCAGAATCTGGGACGAGAGTATTAAGTCGTTTGGAAAGATGAAAAACTATAAAGTAGATTAATAATTAAATGAGTAATATTCAAATTTACCTATTTTCGCTCCAGCTGCCAACAACAGCCATCCACAAATAATTAGTTGCGGAGAAGATACGTTCAAATGTATATCGAGTATGTTGAATGAGGAAGTTAGATTTTGTTTCATGTAGCTACTTTGAACAGTCACTGTCAACAACACCAATAATAATAGCATCGTTTCCATCAACGTCGTATATATTAATAATAATTCAAACAAAATTTAAATATCGCTTACATCTCTATGAATCATTGTAAGAATGTTTTTATTTCTACTTTGCAAATTTTTAGGTGTCTTTAGTTGGAATCAAATCAGAGATTGCTTTGTTAGAATTTACAATAGATATAATTAGATGTCAAATTTAATAAAAGTCTAAAAATGTGGGAATTCATGTTTGGTGGGAATGTCCAGTGTTCTCTTATCTAGAAAGTTGACAAACTTTTTCCTTTAACAAATTCATCTTTGACTTTTTCTTGAATATGTTCCCAATCAACTTCAACCTACAAACATAATAATTAATCATGATGAAGAAATGGAAATCTAAACTCACTTGCTTATATTGTGCCAGGAAATTATCATCATTCTCATCTTCTTCTATATCGTTCATATACCTTTGTCTATATCCCAAAACTGTATCAACATGCTCATTATACTTAAGAGCTAACTGCAATGCTCTTTCCCATCTAAACATTTGAATATTCAAGTAAATTGCCTTAAAAATAAAAGAGCCATTCAAGAGGATGCCTTCAGCTTCTGAAATACGCCCAGCAAACATCGCGAAATAAGCATTCTTCAATTGAGCGTTTTTTTCAGTTCTAATTCGAGTTAGGAACAAAACCTTGTCTGCTCTATCAAGTTCGGAATAAGAAACTTCGGCCATCGCAACATTCCTTTCAACAACTGCCAATCCTGCTACAACAGCCCATAGATAAGGTTCTTTTGCGCTTCTGCAAATTCTAATTACTTGATCCCATTTGGAGAGACCGATACTATCGGTAATGATTTGAACTGTTTGAGGAACTACTTTCGAAATTATAGCTCCAGTTGATTTTAATATATAAACACTATCAGAAAGGAAACTTATTAGGGAGGGAGATTTTCCGATAGATGGCAGGTCAATTGTAATAATTGAATCTGCTAGTAATTCACTATCCACGAAAACAATATTAGGGTATGCAAATACTAGCACTTTCCCTTGATCCTGTAAAGCAACCATCATGTTGGTCTTATCATGAAATTTGAATTCACTGATATTTGAAGCTAGTTTTTGGATTCTATCAGTTACTCCATACGCGTGTACCAGACTCAAGTACAAATCTCTGTTATTATCGATGAACGCCACTTTTCTTCCACTGCCACTTCCAATTTTATCAATTCCGATTTCAATAATCTCTTGAACATGCTCAATCTTGCCATCGTTTAGTGCTTTTCCAGTACTCGCTTCAAACAAGTTGATAATCTTTGTTTCAGTACTGTCTATAACAGCAACAATTTCATCAGACAGCGCTACCAACTTTTCATTGACACTCCCTGTTTGAATGTTAAGCTTGATTAGAGCTTGAGCGTGGCCTTCATACGTCATAATTTCAATTTGTTCATTTGACAACAGCAAAAAATATCTAGGAGTATACGTCAACAATTCCTCATTTGGAGACTTACTTTTTTGCCTGCATAATCGTAAACACATTTCCCTCCTTCAGTTCAATTATCTTCGGTAGAATCCAATTATTTTGACTTAATTGAAAAGCATTAAAAACAACATCACCCAAACTTACTGAAACAGATAAACCTGCTTAGTCGTTACAGCAATCAAAAAACCATATCCAATAGACAGAGTAATAATCCTATCCCTCGTCTCCAGTCTTTCTATCATCGTTTCCGACAAAACACTCTTGACCTCGATCACATTATTTGCTATGACTAAGACATCCAGATTATTCCAGATTAATCTTTGCTCCACCAATTGACCATGAATGACATATCCTGCTGCTGAGCCTGCCGCAATCTGAGTTCCATCTCTTGACCAGTCAATTGTCAGAATCGATCCCACCATTAATTTGTCGATAGAGTGGCTCCAGCCTAGTTTATCACACAACCGGAGTATGTTAAAACTTCCCACCCCAAATAACTTGCCATTTGGATTCCAGGCCAGACTAGTAATGGGATAATCATGTGAAACAGAAGTGTAGATAATTCTGCCCTGCCCATCCCAAACCCTATACTTGCAATCTTCTCCTCCAGTTACCATCAAATTAGTGGACTTTGCCCAATCACAACAAGTAATAGTACCTTCGTGAGCTTTCCATTTAAGGGGAGCCGTGGGAAGTTTCAAACTTTTGACATAGCAATACTCGCCGCTGCAGTAAAGGACTTTTGAGTCATCTGGGTTCCACGCTATTGCATACACTGAATGGTCGCATTTAGCTAAGACACTCCTGATCAGACCGTTTTTGGACCATAACTTTACTTCGCCTTCCTCACCACATGAAATAAAGCTGGAACCATCCTCAGACCATTTCACTTTTAAAGAGGCGCCTTTGTGGCCTTGAATCGTCTTGTCAATCTTACCACCTCTTATAATGAGTATCATGCCAGTTGCTGTCGCAATTAAAAGAGTACTATTATTATTGGTCAAACCACTTTTGATGCCATATCCAGGAGCTACATGCATAGAAGTAGGATAATTTCTTTTAAAATGAATAAAAAGTCATTTAAATTTACCCCTTAATCGAAACCCATGGCTTGCTATCAACCGTTCCCATATCCCATGTCAAAAATTGTTGGTCATCTCCAATTGACACTACTCCTTCTGAATTCACCCAACACATTCCGGTGACTGGGCCAGTATGTGGAGGATATTTGGAATAAGTTAGCTCGAATTTCATTATTTATATGAATGTCTCAATTGCCATGCATTTATTAATTTGTTGCTTCGTAACCATAGCAACCATTTTGCACCTTCGTTCAAAGTGATCCATATCTTATATAGTGTTCAAATAAACAAGACCTGGTACAATGTGTATTCATAAAGTGTCTTGGTCAATGATTAAGAAGATGGTGTTGACATTTTTTTATGTTCTTCTAAACACATATTCACTTTGCGCTTATTATTTGATGGAAGTTAAAATTACTCATAGTATGTATACATATTTAAAGGAATAAATTGGTACCATTAATTTAAATAAACAAAAAGTGCTTATTATTTATTCAACAACCCTTATCAATTGTTTATAAAACTAAATAACATAATAACAAAGGCCTTTTCCTATCACTATTATTACATTACTATTCCCTTATTATTATGTTTTGGGCAATGATAAAAAAGCCCAACCTAATCCCCTGTCCACTCATACATCATGCCTCTTTCATCTCTCTCTCTTATGATTATTGTTCAGGAAAGGGAGGTCTTATGTGTGTGCCTTTGACATTTCTTCCCAAAAAATAAACTTGTCTTTATAGTTAGGAGGCAAGTATGGGGGAAAACATTTTGCATGAATATATTTGACTATTATTTTGATATCGATTCATTGTGTGTTATTTTAGTTTTGTTGTTAACTTGTATGTTCTGATTTTTAGATTAAATTGGCGAGATGAATTTTAATCTCAAAAAGTTGACTAATGATGCTTCTGGCTTTTTTACCAGAGCTAAGCAATACACGGAGGAGACTTTTCTAAAAGCTGAACGGACTGAATTAGATGCCAACTTTGAGTCATTGCTTGGCCGTGCAGACAAAACAGAAGAACATACCAAAAAACTACTATCTTGCCTTGAAAATTATCTCCAGCCAAATCCAAGTGTTAGAATGGAGGAAGTTTTGTATGAAAAATTAGAATTAAAAAAAGAAGGAAACAGATTTAATAATTTTGAGCAATTAGGTCATGCTATGTTGGACGCTGCTACTGAGTTTGGTCATGAGACGCCTTATGGAGATGCATTGCTGAAGACTTCTCAAACTGAAGTCAAGTTAGGTAATCTAGAAAGGGAATTCATCAATAGCGCTGCTAATAATACTTTGTTGCCAATTCGCAGGTTCTTGGAAGGTGATATGAAGACTATTCAAAAGGAAAGAAAAGTCTTAAATCACAAAAGATTAGACCTAGACGCGGCTAAAAGTCGATTGAAGAAGGCCAAGTCTGTAGAGGCTCAGTCAACGGTAAGTTACTGAGAAGACATTTAAAATATAGTTATTTTTAATTAACCTTTAGACAGGCATAGGGCTAACTATCGAACAGGTACATATTTATTGTTTTGTTAAGTGTTTGTTTACCTAAATATTGCATTATTTTAAGTTGCAACTTTTAAAATTTGTTTTTTGTTCAGGCTGAAGCTGACTTAAGAGTAGCTCAAACGGAATTCGATAAACAGGTTGAGATTACTAAATTATTGTTGGAGGGAATTCAGACTGCAAGGGTAATTGCTTTTTGCTTAGATCTAAATGAATCATTTTATTTTTAGAATAACCAATTAAAATGCGTAAAGGATTTCGTCGAATGTCAAATGTCATTCTATGCCCAGGCCTACCAGCAAATGGCAGATTTGCAAAGAGATTTGTCGAGGTAATTTGATATGCATCTCTTATTTTTTAACACCCATTGCAGTGTTTGAGATTGTCTGTGACGCCATAACCTGCTTCTCGTAATTATATTAAATGAACCATTTGCTCTTCAATCGCAGTATTTCACTTTGGGATTTAATCATAGCATAATCATTTTTGATGAAAAATATATTTAATTTTTGTCAACATATATATCCAATTGTTTGTCATTTTGTCAAAAAAAAAAGTTTATTATAAGAAAATGAATGGATATATTTGTGTAATGTATTCGAAGTGTTTTGTGTTTTTAAATATTTATTATGCCAAATAAAGTAGTTTATATAAATTGTTTAGAATTGATTTGAAGGATTTTGAAAGGAAACAACCAGACGAACCTTTTTTGTGCGAAGTGCCTCTAACAGGGCCGCCTGACAAGGATGTGACAGTTAAGATAGCTAGAGTTATCATGGATTTCGAGGCTACTTTAGAGGGGGAAATTAGTCTGCAAATGAACGAGGTACTTTCTTTTATGACTTTCATTTTAATTTATTTAATTTGCAGACAGTCATAGCATACGTCACGCCATCAAACAAAAGCGATTA
The DNA here is from genome assembly GCA_963281155.1 of Rhabditophanes sp. KR3021. Lineage (NCBI taxonomy): Eukaryota > Metazoa > Nematoda > Chromadorea > Rhabditida > Alloionematidae > Rhabditophanes > Rhabditophanes sp. KR3021. Next base: position 1,074,652 of record CAUJLY010000005.1, on the reverse strand, counting down.
TATTGAAATAAAAAAAGGAGAAACAAAAGGGAAATTGCCAATTCAGTTTTTACAATTTTTAACAATAATAACAATCTTTTTCCAAACGAACTTATAGTCAAAGTTTCCTAAAAATAAACAAACCTGTTAGTACTAAAAATGATCTTTCGTGTTATATTCGTCTCTCGACTAAGGACCTCTTTAATAGCATTTATTTTCAAGTTATGAAATAATCTGATTATAAATAATAAAAGTTGTGTTAATAGGGGTGGCTGGAGGGGCTGACTGTGTAGGTGCGAAGTGGTCAAAATTGTTGTCTTTAACTAAAGGACTATTTATATGTGTATTTCGTGAGTTAGAATTTACTTTTAAACCTGAGTGGATCTGTACCAAAAGAATTTTTAATAGTAGGGAAATATGTTGATTTGTTTGGCTGTTTTAATTATTTTGCCTATTTCTTTGTTTGGACAGCAGTTTCCTATTATTGATATTAATGTGGGTTTTTTGGAGGAGTTCATTAATTTTAATTATTTAGAAGGAAATAAATAATTTAAAACATCACTTTAAGGGAACTGGTCCAGACAAAATAATCTATCCTGAAGTTATTACAGGTGCTTTGTCTGGCGGGAATCCATTTGACCCTAACTCATTTACGCAACCACCTTATAATCCAAATGCTTACACTCAGGCTCCATATAAGCCTGAAATTAGGAGACCTTCTCCAAATATGGGACAGGAAAGAATAGTTGAAATTCCTTATATTCCTAGACCGGCCAGACCAATGCCACAGCCACTTCCAGTACGACCAGCGCCCCAACCACTTCCAGTCCATGTACCTAGACCACCTCCAACATCTCCTCCAAGAAATGACTATGCAATTAACTATTGCGATACTAAAGAATTTCCAGATGCACTTCTCGAAACCTACAACTTAAAAAGATACAATTACTTCATCTTCAACACAACTTGCAATCACGTCTATTTCCAATGTTCAATAGGTCAAACTTTTGCCCTTCAATGTTTATCCTCTGCCCAAGCTTATGATGACAACATCCACACATGTAATCATAAAAACGCCATCAAATATTGTCCCGAATTCGATCATATCCTCCATTGCGCTATCAAAGACACTTGTACACAAAATGAATTTGCCTGCTGCGCTCATCCACAAAAATGTATTCCAATTTCTCAAAGATGTAATTCAATTCCAGATTGTGGAGGTTAGTTAAAGGTGGTATATTTAATTTAAATTTTGTTTAGATGGAGAAGATGAAAACAATTGCCCGTCGTGCGGAAAGGCTCAATTTGCATGTGTTAAGTCGGGAAGATGTATTGATGCAAGTAAGAGATGTGATGGAGTAAAGGATGATTGCAAAGACGGTTCAAACTCGGATGAGGAGGGTTGTACTAAGGATACTTCATGTTGGGGTAAATTCATTTGTGATTCGGCCGAAACCGTGAGAGTGCTTGGACATGCGGAATGCATTAGCAATGAAAAAATTTGTGATGGTGTTAGGGATTGTCCAGGAGCAGAAGATGAGACCAATTGCAAGGCAAATGAAACTAAGTATTTGCTTTGTGAGAATCAGAAGGAATCTGTAGCTAGGAGTAAATGGTGCAATGGCGTAGCAGAATGTAGTGATGGTTCAGATGAGAAGTACTGCTAAAAATTGGGAGTTATTCAAATAAACCAAAAGCAATATGTGGAAAAAAGTCAAAAACACACAAGTTATTTATAAGAATTTATTTATTCATAAGAGATTGTATTATATGTTTAATAATATTGAATTAAATTTAGATTCATAATTCGTGCTCGGTCATATTTTGGCCTAAAATAGAATGTTAATAAAATAGGGCAATTATTTGAAACTTACTTAGCAGATTCCTTGCTGTAGGATCCAGTTGGAATGAATTGAAACACGTGTAGTTAAGATACTTTGATAAATCATAAAAGATGAAATGTGCTTCTCATATGTAAAATATGGCGATATATAGAGTATAAGTATGAATAATATACGGTGCCATGACAATTGGGCCACGGATTTTTGGACCAAAAGAAAAAAATGTGCTATTCCTTGGTCAACTCCCAGAATTCTCGACACCACAAAAGCTAAAATTCCTTCGGTACTCGACTGGGGGTCGCCTCTGCGATCTTCCAGATTTTAATTTAGTCCTAACATATGATACCTTGGTACTGCATAGTATATACCCAAAAAATCATTATAACAACAACAAACATAAAACCATTGGCTTGATTAAAGGCACATCTATAAGTGATTTGTTCAGTATTTGCCCACTTCTTTTGTTGTAAGTAAAGTTGTTATAAACTAACTTAGAATGACCGACTTTTGGGCTTGAGATGAAGGTAAAATTAGCAGACATGAAGAAGCAAAATATGATCTGAAATCAAAAAAGGTCTTTAAATGCAAAGAAAATTTGAATTTAAACTATTTACTGCATATTATTATGGAAATTATATTTTTTTTTTATTTTGGCCCAATTGTCGTGACACCTAAAGAAATATAGTTTTAATAGATTTGCACAAAACAAATGACGTTTCATGTAACGTTGATTTCCTTATTGAACAATAAAGTTCCGTTGATAATTGAAAATAATTTTCGCCATTAATGCATGTCTTGTACTTCATAAAGTATGAGTAATTATTATTTTTATATCCACGTGTGAAATTAAATCATACCGCATCGAAAAATACTCCCATTACTTTCTTTTTGAACTCTAAACAATGTTTTCTTATCCAAATATTCTATGGAATGTTATTTTTAGTGATTTTGAATACAATTGTTCAGTATTCAATGAAACTATATTGAATGATGAGCAATTCAAATCAAAACCAATTGGTATTTTATGCATTTCGATGTCCATATCTTTTGTAGTTATATATTTTCCTTTCCTTATTTAATAAAATTATAAAAGTTTATTAAGATATGTAGATATATTACCTATTTATTGGTTGCCCTTAACTCCAATACTTTTAAAGTCGCTTCTACTCCATTTTTTGTATTTAATAAAGAATGGAAGACAAAGGCAGGTATCAAACTGATTATTTAAAAACTGTGTTTGGTGACGGATATAACCACAGGTTTCTTCTATTTTTCCACCTACTTTAAAAGCAGATTGAACAAAATCTTTTGGATTTGATCAAAAAACGATAATAACTCTAAAGTATCAGTAGCTACTAAATCTGAAATGATGTTATTGAATATTGTATGATCATATTTATTATATGTGCATTTTACGTATCTTTCTTTATTATATGCGTACGTCACCTGTAATATAGGCATACTATCTTACATTTGTGTTATGAGGTCTAACGACACGAGGAACTGTTGACATTCTTCACAGGGATACGGACAAAACCAAATTCAAGCTACAAAAAATCTGAAGGAGTATTATTTTTTAAGGGATTTATTTATTCATAAAGAAAGTGTATTATATGTACTTAAACAGTATTAAATTAGATTTATTATTTTTCTAACATGATTTTAATTAATCTATGGATAGTTAATGAAATTTACTAACAAGAGTGACGCGATGAATGTCAAACTCAAGGATGTTTCCCATCCAATAAAGCAACATATGGACCACATTTGTGCAATATTCTTCGGCTTTGATTTTCTTCTAAAAGTCATTTTTTAATATAATTTAACTCTGAACTTATATTTATCAATACTATCCCTAAAATGTGGAAAATACTGGTTTGATACCCAGTAAGGAGGAGTAATAACCATATACTTATTTTGAGCAAATTATAAACTCAAACGTTGTAATAAAAGGAAAAGGAATACAACCTAAAATTCTAATTAATAAAATGAAATTACTAAAGTAATCTCGACAAATAACGTCATTTTTATTAAAGCATCGTCAACATATATTATTCAAACTAATTTATAAAAAATTTATTATTAAAAAGGATTATATAACAGTAACAATGTGCAAGAATTTGATTGTTTACCCACCATGGAGAGTTGACAGAAATGTAACAACGTCCCCATTGGAAATTGGCGCAGCTAACTAAAAAGAACAATAAATATCCCAAATCAAACCAAACGTACCGTCCATAATCTCCCAATCGCAATCGTTAATTAGCACAAGTATCCCAGGCCTGACACTTCCTTCAAATACCAGCAACTCAGGTGTAGGGCAGTCTTTGAGCAAATTTTCCAATATCCACGGCAAAAGCGATTTCATTGACCACGTAATTTGCTTGTCAAGAACAATCTTGATTCGTTTTTGATTATTAAACAGGGTCTCAGCTCCTCCAGAAAATTCCAACGTAACTTCACACATCTTTAATATTCGTAATAAAATGCAATCAAACAAAAGAAAGTGATAACCACTACCAAAGACACGACCTTCCAATCTCAGCCATTCCATTCAGAATTCTCCTACATCAAATTTTTATTAAACATCAACCACACTTAAAATCTAAAACGATTATCAATTAAATTTCCACCCATTACACAATATAAATGTTTTTACTTGATCTAATAGATGTAATGTATACACATGCACCAGAACATTTCCAGTAAAAGGGTATCTTTTATTATCAATTTAAAAGATTGTGTGATCGGCAAGATAAAATTGATGTTGAAAAAAGAGAGGGTAGGCATGGCTGGAAACATTTTGGGTACAATGATCATGGTACGATCGAATCCATTTTGTGTTTTTGCGAGGAGAGGGATGATGGTTGGAAGAAATTATGAGGTTAGTTTGGAGTTTTATTGGATTTATTATACCTTTTTAGGATGCTGTTGTGGAATTAAATGCGTTGCAATCAAACGCTAAGGTTATTGCCCAAGCTAAGCTTGAGATTGCAGAAAGGAGAAACAATGTGCATGCAGAGTTAGCTGATCTGATGAAACGTTCTCAAATTGACGTCAATGATTTGAATAAATTAAATGTTATTCATGTAGCTGGAACAAAAGGAAAGGGCACTAGTTGTGCTATGACGGAACGTTTGCTTAGATCCAAAGGATATAAAACAGCATTCTTTAGTTCGCCTCATTTAGTGGATGTCACTGAAAGAATTGCTATTAATGGCAAACCAATTGAAAGAGAAGTATTTGCTGACAATTTTTTTGAGATTATGGATAGATTGAAGAAGGGCCATAATTTGCCGGGATATTTTAGAATGTTGACTTTAGTTGCGTTCAATTACTTTATTAAAGAGAAAGTTGATGTAGCAATTATCGAAGTTGGAATTGGTGGTGCATATGATTCAACGAATGTCGTTACCAAGCCACGAGTTTGTGGTATTTCTTTGTTGGATTACGACCACGTTAGTATTCTTGGGCATACCTTACCTGAGATAGCCTTTCAAAAAGCTGGTATTATGAAGGAAGGTAGTGGGTGTGTGACAGTTGAACAGGAACCAGAAGCTATGGAAGTTTTGAAGAAAAAAGCAGTTGATGTTAAGTGTGACTTGACTGTAGCGCAGAAATTGGATTTAAGTTTGATTGACAAGTTGAACTTTTCTGGGCCACATCAACTTACTAATTTGGGATTGGCTTTGGAAATGGTTAGATTGTGGGAAGGAAAAGAGAAGATCATTGAAGAAAATGAAATAATTTCGGTCTTCAAGGATTTCGTTTGGGCTGGGAGAAATCAGAGAATAGAAAAGAAACCCTTTGTTTTTATGTTAGATGGAGCTCATACACCAAAGAGCATGGAAGCTTGTGTACATTGGTTTAAGAAAAGTCAAAAGGAAAGTGATATTTTAGACACATCTTCAGTTTCTATTTTGATCTTCAATTGCACAGGAGAAAGAAAGGCCGAAACATTAATGCCCTGTCTAAAAGAATGCAAATTCGACATTGCAATCTTCTGTACAACAATGGTAGCCGATGTCCTCGACCAAAAAGCGTCCAACTCCAATTTTACAGTCTCCAAATCCGATATCCTCAAAAAATGTAAGGAAAACGAATTAGTGTGGTCGGAACTCCAACCCTTCTGCATCACCAAAACATTCCCAACCATTCAAAAAACAATGTCATTTATCGAAAACTTCAAAACAACCAATCCATCAGTTGGTGAAATTAAAATTCTAGTGACAGGCAGTTTACATCTAGTTGGTGGTGTTATTTCACTTATTGAACAACAATAACAATTTGTCTATCAAATATTTTATTTAAATAAAAAAGTAATTAAAAGACATAGTTTAAATTAGTTGTATTATTAGATATTAGATTGTTTGTGACTTTCACAAATTTTCGTTCTCTTCGATTCATTTTCCCCATCAGGTTTAGGAGAAGCCGTTTTTCTTTTTATACCAGACCTTGCAATCGGGAGGGCACTGTTGGTTTGATTCTTGAACGGCATGTTTTCCTTGCTTTTGATTTCGTTAATGCAGCTGTGGGGATGTACCCGAGTAATTGTATTTATTTTGTTTTGTTTACCGTTTTCTTTAATTGAGTCCTTCTTTGAAGTTATTACACATGGAGCGGAAACATTTCTCTTAGCAGAAGCAGAAATCTTTTTGCTGGGAGAGTCTAAGCAGTTTTTCTTTGGAGATACCGGAGTTGAGAGAGTTTTTTTCTTATGAGTCTTTTTGGTTGGAACAGTAACTGATGCACTACCCGCATTTTCTTTACCTTCAGACTCTTCAATTGCTTCACCGTTTTTTCCATCAACTTTCTTACTACTCTTACTTTTTTCATCGACATCAAACAACTTAACCAACTTAACTTTCTTTTCATTGACATAAAATCCACCGTGAGGCGTATCATAGTTGAAAGGAATCAATTCGGAATAGACTTCAGTGTCATCAATAAATTCCTTGTTAAATTCGTCAGCATAATGCTTGGAGTTTGTTCGCTTAATTAAGTCAGCTTTTGAAAAGTGCCGTACATTCACTTTGTCATCACCATTTAGTTGGTTAAGGATCTTGCGGATTTTCTTTACCTCTTTAAACATGCCTTGTGTGTGTGCATCTCCTAAATTGATATCGTGACGGTCGTGAATCCTATCCATGTCTAAGTCCACATACTCGCAGGAAGTTGGAAGAAAAAGGTCCACATCCATTGAATAGGATATCTCTTTACCACCCGGGCAATCTAACTTAGTCAAAGTATAAGGCATCTTGACGAAAGAAAGTCAAATGAATTGCCCCGCAAAAAATTGAAACAAGCTCAAATGGAATATCGCCTATATTTTCCAAACAAGAGACTTAATCACTTTATTTATTTAATACACATACATAAAATGGGAATAAATTATTACTTAGACTCATCCTTAACTAAATCCTCAAGGCCCAAAGGACATTGCAATTTTTTAAGATCAATAATCAAATTTTGGATCATTTTTTCTTGGACTACAGGATTGTAAATTTGTTCGAAACAATAAGAATCACGACGCTTGGGATTGTTGTTGATTTCATTCATTTCTTTTCTCATTTCGATGATCCATTTTTCGCATTTTTTGATTATTTGATACCGTTTAAGCCAGAAGAACTTTCTTTTTACATCCTAAAATGAAATGAATTTAGACTATTAAATTTCAATGAAGTGAACTTACATCAAAGGGATCCTGGTTTTTGCCATTCTTTTGCATTTGGTCTTTAATCGCATAGACAAGTGTAGCATGTTCAATTTGTAGATTGTATTTCTTAGAAAACATATCACCTTTTTCGGATCCTTGGTATTTCTCGAAACCTAGAGACGTTTTATTAATCTATTTAAATGTCTATTTTGAATACATTTATTGGCAAAGTTATATATCATTCTTTGCTATAAGGTCTTTCAAATTTTAATTTTAATGTTAGCTAAAAGCTATTTAGCGTTATAACAATAATTTACACAAAAACAATAATACATTCGCAGTTAATACGACTAAGTATGAATGTGTTTGACTAGTTATATTCATATTTTAAGTTTTTAATTAGTAAATGGAATTAACAAGGAAACATCCAAAAATTGGAGAATTGATCAACATAGTGGAAGTAAAAGAGTTTAAGGGTAGCAAATTAATCGTGAAGGATGTTCCTAATCCAAACAATGAAGAAGAACGATTAGATGAGTTGAAATTATTTAGACAGAAAAGAAAGAATGCTTACAACAAGCTCCCGAACCCAATTTTTGAATGGATCAACAGAAATATTATACATATGTGCCTATCACATGCATTTGGACGAATTGTCAAGCAGCACGTCAATGGATGTACTTAGCGTGTGACAAACACGATTCAACAACTATGAAGTTTGTTGATACTTTTTGGTTCAGAATAAGGAAAGCAACTGCTGTTGAAAAGTCGGAGAACTCAGACCCATCACAAATCTATAATCTTATTGCTACAGTTTTTAATCGTCTATTTTATAATAAACTTTTCTAATTTCATTCAATAAATTACCTAAAATCAAAAAAATGAATTAAGATCATTAAAGAAAGGTGTACCTGGTTCATTGAAATAAGGTTCTTTGACGAATATTAGACCTTGAATGCTAATTAGGACTTGAAGAAGGGAACAGTAGGGGTTCCATTTTTCTTCAGGCCTTCCTTCCCATGTTCCGAGGATTGAGAGACAGATCTTGCCGTCAGCTAAAAGATAATTATTAGCTATTTATGAATGTTAATTTAACTTACAGTAGAGATTAGGATTAAACCTCACTGCATTATTTCCGGTCGTTAAAAAGGCACATTTTGGTGGTGAAAAAGGATACGAATTAGGAAAAGCAACATCAAATTCAAATAATCCATTCTCATAAGGAGTATCATCTGGCCCACTAATTAAAACTTTCAAAATATCGCATCTCGTCTCATCGACACAGACAAAAATTGAATTACTGGCATTAATAGGAAGTGAATTTGCCATTGAGGCTAATTCTTTTGCGATTCTTTTAGTTCTTTCTCTTAATAAATCCGTTTAGTTTTATGAAAGATTAATGGTTTAAGATGTTTGTTGATTAATATTACGAAATCATATTTGATAATATAAATTTGTTGTAATTATGTCTTTAAAAGACAATGATTAAGAAACGTCAATTAGCAACTAACGGAAGTCAGGAACAGCCCAACAAAATTAGTGTCGTTAATGCAAGAAATGCTTCAATAAGAGATAATGCCAATGCAGCTGGTAAGTTATCAACCAGATGGCTTTCTAAAGATGATCTACTCTAAGGAAAAGTTTACTCAAGATATTGCTTTCGCTATGGAGCATGCTTTCAATTACCTCCTTTTAACTCTGTCAAATTGCTCAACCAATCAGATTATGCTGTTTGTTGCACTTCTTTATCCAGAGACTTTATGGAAATTGGGAGGGTATTTGTATGAATGCTTTCTTAAGAATCATAAAACTCATCTAATGGAACCTGTATCAGATCCTAACTATCAATCCGAGATTGTTAATGGTTTGGAATACAAATCTACTAGTTGTAAATCAACTTTCAATGATTACCGAGCTTTTACAGCTCATTTAAAGAAGAGAGTATATCTTTAGTTAAGAACTGAAATCAAAAAGACTCATGAAGAAGAAAAGAAACTATCTGATGTGGAATTGTTGGAAAAGATTATGCTTGAATTAAAGAAGTCTCGTAGCACGGCCAAAGGAAAGAAATCCATCTACGTCTTAGTTGATTTACCTGCTGGTGTGGATGCTAGCTCAGTACCATTTTATGCTTTTAAACATGGAATTTCCTACGATAGTGTTTCAGACCTGGTAAAAATTTGACTTCTTAGTCATATTTCAGAGGCCAAACGTAGCTTTAAAAGATTTATCCCTTAAATGACAAAGAAAGCAGAATTATGGATATTTTGGACAAGACAACTTGTCTTTCTACTTGGATGATTTGACTGCTAATGAAGGACTAGCTTTTGAGTATGCTATCATAATGGACCTTCAAGACGTATAACCACCATCGACGCATCCGGTGAATGGAATGACGTCATGTTCAAAAAACATCCAGAAATTGTTAAGAGAATTTGCTCTAAACAAAATGTATTCTTCTTTAAAACGTTTTTGATATCACTAAATGTTATTTTGTGCACATTTTTTGACTGTTCTTTACTTACCCTAAAATTAAAACAAAATTAGTATTAATTAAGACCAGTAAACTAGCTAACTCAGGGAATCCGAAAATGGGTTGATGGACTTAATGTCTTTGTGGAAAGTGAAAGGAACTGTTAATTTTCCTTCAGCATCTGTGAATTTAAAATTTACGATGGCGCATTCTGCCATCACTTGTGAATACATCTTGTTGATGTCAAAAGTTGCGGTAGTATTTTCTTTAGTTAAAATAGTTAGATCTTTTAGCATTTGAGAAGTTATTTTGATTGAACCCTCCGACTGAATACGACGATTACCCACGCTTGTTTTTATTCTGTCTTCTGGTAGTAGAATCTTTTCGTAGTCACGAGCAGCATTCATAATTAATGTGATAGATTTATCTACACTCTTGATAAATTCGGTTAATGTATTGTCCGGCGAAGCTTGGTGTGCTTTAAATAGATTAGGATATGTTTGCAAAGTGTACCGAAAATGAGGAAGCAAGTCTTTCGCTATTGAACGAGACTCGCTATTAATTGGCTTGACAAGGTATTTTATTAAGCTAGGATACATCGCCATTGTTGTCGTGACTTGGATGATTGATTCATATAATTCAAGTCGCTCGGATATATCAAAAATGCTATCATTATTTAGATGATATCCGATTAAAGCTATAATACACGAGTTTCCAATTTCATCGCATATTTGAACGGACATATGTATGTTTTCTGAAGCCACGATATTTACAAAGGTTTCACTTGTTAATATGCTTTTGTTTTGAAATAAGTAAGCAGATAAAGCATCTAATAGCCAAATCAAATGTTCTTCCTTTAATATTCTTTCTTCAATTGCTTTTTCAATGTCCCACCTAGACTTAGTGCTTCCAAACCCATACCCCGTACCTCTATTTTTATCGCTTTCGGCCTTTTTCTTCATTTGCTTAGCATCTATACCTTCTGACCCATTTCTTGTCAACGAAACCCGATGTTCACCATTTTCCCTTGTACTTATATCACCCTCCACACCTAACAATTCAAACAATTTCCCCAAAACACCAGCCTCATAAAATTCTAATTTTTCCTCTGGACTAGCATCATTTAAAATCCTAAAAATGGTATACTTTAATCTCGAACAATCACTCTTACTTTGTTATCTTAAGCATCATCGTTAACTTGATAGGCTTCTCATTTAACCAGTGAACAATGTTTTCACCCATATTAGCTTGAATGTCGGTTTCTGAAGGAGAGGAAGAGGAAATTGAACTACCCATGACAACTCGTTGGAATAGTCGACCAGTGGAAAGGACTACTGCACGGGAATCGCTAGCCAGGGCAAATATTTTTTTGCGGCCTAGTGCTATAAAATTAAGGTTATCATTAACTTTATTTACTTGAATAGGTATATTGTTATAAGTAGATTAAAAACAATCATTTTGGCCAAAAGATAACCCTCCTCACCACTAATATATTTTCCAACACGAAAACGGAACATCAACAACTCAATTCGAAAAGACTTGCCGTCATAAACTTAGCATATTTTTTAGTATATATTCTTCTATTTGATTCGTCTTTGTACACCCTAATCTTTCCGTTTATGGCTAAAAATAACCATTTGTTCATCCTTTTATCCTCTCTTGATGTGGTTTTCAGAATAAAAGGGACGAAAAATGACGAGGTATGGTGTGTGAAAAATAGATTCCATTATTCTATTTTTAAATTTCCCTTTTCAAAAGACGTCAAAGGGAAATCTTTGCGGATTAGGTAGCAGATATCTAATTCGTCACCTGGTAAATTTATGTAAATTAAGGAAGTATGCGTATAGTATAATAAGAGAAAATGTCTTTTTTGTAAAATCAAAATATTTATCATTTAATTTTTGCCCTTTCTTGTCTACATCAACACTGTGATTAAGGTCTATCTATGCCAATTAGTAAGGTTTTGATGGTAAGTAATGGCAAAAACTTATTATTATTATTGTCGTGTGTATTTTCAAAAATGAAATTATTAACTAAAGTTTAGATGAACTTATTTTTGTTTTGCGCCAAAAAGAGAATACATTATACATAATTGGGGGAAAATAGATTTTTTTAAAAATTAAAACTTACTGAAAGAAGTAGGTGTAACGAGATCCTTAGACTCCTGATCAATTCTATCATCAAGGCTCTTGCCCACATCAGATCGTGGCCTAGAGCAACAACAAAAACGGTCAAAGAAACGAATTTTGAATGCCTAAAAATAAAAATATATTTATCAATTTTATTCAACTAGTACGCCTCGCCAATATACATTAATGTGATATGAAAAGCAGGAAAGCATGAGGAATAGAGTTATATTTGAATTCGCTTTTTATCTGTACATTATGTTCACTCATCTGCCCCATAATACAAATATATATGGATAATAAGGACATTAAATTTCATTACTAATCTGGATATAAAAAGGTGGGATAATGATTTTACAAATAATTTAAAATTATAGCCTATAACTAATAAATAAAGATTGGAAAAGTTTCCTTTCCCGAGCAAGAAAATTATGAGTTGTAGGAAAGTTTATGCCGGAAGAAGTTTACTTATAACTTTGCAAGTAAAAACCTACACTACACTGGTTTGTGTGATTGTTTTGGATGGTTGGTATGTTTATATTTATTTTAGATAAAAATAAATTTATTATTATTATGATTTATGTATCATCATCCCCATCATCAACAAAAGTGGCAAAATGCTAAGCAAAAATAGTAGAGATCCAAACACGTCCTCTTTTTTCCTAATTTAGGCAAAACTACTCTTCTTCTTCCCAAATAGAGGAGAGAAATGATAATTTGGATGTTATGCCAATTATTGAAAAAGCATTATATACATAGAAATATTGTCAACAAATATAATTATTTATACCATTAAATTAGTTTTTTAGAAATTATTAGAGATTTTTGAAAACTACACATTACACATTTTTTCTTCTTTTAATTTGTTAGTTGGGTGTGTCTTTTGGAGGTACTTTTTGAATGAATGTAAATTTTTGTTTGCAAATTACACGCTTTTGAGGTTATATATTTACTAATTTGCAACTAATTAAACCTTGACACCAAAAAAGGCCTCTAAATTGAACAAAGAAAAGGCGGATAATGAATACAAAAACTCAACAAATAGTGTTTATAGCCCAAAGCTATTTACACACCAAAAAAAGGAACTTCTTCTTAATAGATGTCGAAGGACAAAACATATAGTATGGGCCAACAAAAAAAACGACAAGACACAAGCTCTTACTCCTTTAAGGCACCCTTTCTTATTCATTTGTGTTGTTTTGGGGTAAGGGAATATGATGTCGAAAATTGAATGAATGATATGTATACTTTTTGGCTTAAATTTTTTTATTTTTGTTGGGAGCCTCTTAATATATGTAGTATGGGCAAAAGAGATAGAAAGCAAAAAATGAAGAAGGATGTATTAATGGAGACACTGCATCATTGGTGTTTATCAAAAAAATAACTTAAGATGATACAAATTCGGCCGGTTTAAGGAGGCATACATGAACGTAGTGGTATCTTGAACTACTATTATTGTGAACCTACTATTACTTTGAACTTATTACTATTTCGAACCACTACTATTTTGAACAACTACTTGATGGCTTTAAAAAGTAATTAGAGAGGATGATTTTGTAGTTTGAAAAGCCTAAAAAAGTCAAAAAGATTTGGTGTGGGCTAAGAAGCTTGAATGATTATATATATTTTATGGTGGTAGTAACCCGAATGATTATATATTATTCATTCGTGTCTCATTTTTTTGTAATCCGGAAAATTATTTTAAAACAAAATAACAAATTATCGTAGTCTAGTAGTTATTATGTCTGATTAATTGTGAAGAATTAAACAAATCCACATGATATATCCATATAATTAGTGTCTAATTAAAAAAGAGGTGGCTTATATTAGGATGGATATAATGAATATGTTAAAAATTAATAATTTTCTACCATCATAATAACTTTTTCTCTGTTAATAAAAAGGAGATGAGGACATTTGGCAAAATGTTTACAATGATGTATCATTTCGCAAATGGTTATAAGTTTGTATAAAAAATACATCTAAAAAGGCCTGAATCATTTATTATTAAAAAATACATATTCTCATAAAAAAGCAGCCTAAATCAGACAGCCTTGCTCTTATGTTTTGTTTGTTTCGGAAGTTAATTAATAGAAAAATATAATTTAAGTTTTTTTGTTTTGTTTTTTTACATGTGTTTTAAGGTTTATGTATAATTAAATATATACATTCATATGTTTTGAGTAATTAATCAGAGTATTGGCGAATGTACATGTGCATTGTTTGAGTCAAAACAAGTTAATAAGAAGAAAAGAAAGACGTAATAATAATAAATAAGTAAAGATAATTTTTGTGTTAGGAAATGTGAGGTAAACCTTTTGTAGGAATCGAGTTTTAACTAACCAGGAAGGGCGTTTGTTCTGGGTATATGTTCTCTTTTTTGGTTAATTTATATTGAAAAAGGATGTTAATAGAAAAATGATTGTTCCATAGATGAAGAACAAAAATATTGGTCAAGTATTTTGGAGGTTCATCGATGTTAAACCTAATTTTTAGAGACGGAAGTTGGTAGTACGTAATGCATAAGCCTTCTTTTTTCTGCCAACTAGTGTAATTGTGTTATTTTAGATGTGGTTGATGGCATTTAACAAGAAATTATCAAAAGTGAATCCCTCTTTTCTTCATATCAAATTAGGAGTTGTTGTTAATTGGGTAGGCTCAAAAGGGGGAATGAAAAAGTGATGTTTAAGTTAATAAAATATTCATTGAAATTGAACAGAAAAGGTTGTTGTTTGTGTAAAGATAAATTAAATTTGTGAGAGCAAAAATGCCAAACCTTTTTTAAATCTTCAATGGTTCAAAAGAAAACAAGAACATTAGTTGTCGTTTCAGGCATATTTATGTGGAGAAATTGTTTTTTAATCACCTTATATTAAATGCACATCTACTTACTTCAGTCTGTCCTCAAAATATAACTCTTTTTAGAAATGATGAATAATTATGCAATCAAATCAATCATGTGGATATTATTAATAATAAAATAAACAAATGTATAATATTTATTTGGGCAATAAAAACTAGAACATAATTAGGGTTTATTTAAATAATTAAAGACTTGAGGCGCTACAATTTTGAATATACCCAAAAAAAGTCTAGGATTGTATTCAAAATATGAAACACAAAAATTGAAAAGAAAATGGCTGAAGAACATACTGAACATAAGAAAAGTTCCAAAATGTATATATTTTTTTGGCAAAAGGATGTATAGTATCTTCGCACTTTATCAAAAAGACTAAGATCTATTAAAAGCTTAAAAAGGATATTTTTAAGTGATGTTGTACTTTTTGTTGTGGGATGAAGTGGTATAAATTAAAAAAGGAGAGTTCATCAATTATTTAAGTACTAATATTAATTTATTATTTACTATTATTAATTTTCTATTCTTCCTACAATAATTCATGCAACCACAAATTTATATAATTTTTTAATAACAAAATTTTCACCACAAAAACATAAATAATATATCATAATAAATAGAATTTAGTTAAAAGTACTTAAACTGAGCTGACGATAAAAAAGCAAATTTTTTTGAGTGACAGCTTATGAATGCCATAATCTACTTAAAGTTATTTTAACAGTTAATGCCAATGTGTTTGTCATCACCAACAACGTAAATTGTAATCATCATCCAAGTTATCTTTTTGAATCATTTTTTGATGGTGAAACTATTGGCCTTTTCTAGACAAAAAATGTACATAATGTAATCTGATTTTATCATAATTCTTCTATCACCAAAATGTCACAATTATCTGTAGTGATAGTTGAGAATTTCTTGCCAGATGTTTTAAAAGTTTGTTTATTTAGGGAAAAGTTTCTCTCTAAGGATGTTAGTCTTTTTTTGACAGACTTTGTCGATTCCTGAAATCATTTTATTATTTAGTGGTTATCATTCACTCTTACATTGAAGGAAGTTGTATATCCATCCAACTCTTCTTTTATCTTTCCACATTGCTTTTGGAGGAGGGTAAAAGTTTCTTCGACACTTTGACACATCTCAAAACCATCATCAACTACATTTTCAATGAGAAACTTGTCTTTTCTTAGAATTTCTTTGCCTAAAATAAACTTAGAAAGTGGTTCCCATTGGCACTTACCTTTTTCGATTAAAGTTTCTTTGGCATTCGGAAATTCGTGTATACATTCCCACAATTGCTCTTTTGTAAGAGAATATAGTTGAGAATAACCAACAGATCGGATTGAAGCGGTTCTTTTGTTTCCTTTTAAACTTCCGGGAATATTAAGCAGAGCAAGTTCGCCAATTACAGATCCTTTGTTTATAGTAAAAAACACTACTTTTCCATCTTCTGATACTACTTCCAAACAACCTTCATGAACCACATACATTTCTTTTCCAATATCCCCTTTTTTGCAAATATAATCGCCAGGGGAAAAAACAACTTGTTTCAATCTCAGAATAATCTCATACAAAAGACCATCTTCGCAATCTTTAAATAAAGGAACTTTTGTCATTGTTTCCATATGATTATGAATTGCTAGCTGTCCGTATAATCTATCAGGCAAAAAGTCAGCTATAGTATCTTCATCAACTTTCGCACAATTCGAAACCCACATATAATCAAACCAACTGCAAACTTTCTTCTGCAAATGAAAATCAACATGTCTAAACCTCATATACTGCTTGCAATTATCTAACTGTTCATTATACTTAGTCTTAACAGCATTCGAAGAAGTAACCATATTGCCAACATTACCTAATATAGCCGCAAAGACACAAACTCCAACTATAGTAACTAAAGTTTCAAAAATTGTTTGTGGAGTATATCTGGGAGAAGCCTGTTCTCCAAGTGTCACTAAAGTCAGAGACGACCAATAATAGCACAACAAATATTTCTTAACTAGGTTATTAAATTCAATAGAATGTGTTTTAAGGGCATAGTATGAATTAAGGGAAGAGATCGTTAAATGTCTGTTTGCTGCCATCCAGGCACTTTCGTGCATGTAGCATTTTGATTTAACGGGAAAGCGAGCATCGCAATTCGGAACGAGAGGGTTGTTTATTTTCACTGATGAGAATACCCAATCTTCGAGATCAGCTTCTTCGTAACCGTAGATTGTCAGAAATCCAAAAGTAGATACATCCTACCCAGTGGAAGATCACAAAGTTTAGGGTTACTAGTCGCAATAGTCTGACGATTAAGGGATAACTGGTTACCATTTCGAGTTTGTCGTAAAATTCGAGGATTTTATGAGACATTAAAATTCTGTTAACACGTGTTAAGGCAATTATGCTTGCACTTTGTGGCCAGACAAATGTAAATAAATAGTCAACTGGGATTATTTTGAGAAAATCATGTAAACATTGCCTTGTCAAAAGGTAATGATAAAATAATTCTTTCCTGTCTGTTATCAACAAGCCATTGTCGAGGAATTCTACAAAACCAAATTACCAAATTTATTTATAAAATTTACGTACCTATACGAAAATTAAGTAGAAAATCCACAGCATAAATCCCATCACAAATAAAATTTGCCGACAACCATTGTTCAAAGAAAATATCCGCAAACTCCTTGTAGATATTAATAACCATAAAGATTAAATTATAAAAAGAAGCAATGGCAACGAGGCAACACCAATAATAGTACAGAGAACCTGTTGTGTCGATGGTAAAAATACTTAGCACAACTTCGAGTTTGCCGGAAAAGGAGTTTGATACTGACAAAGCCGAACCAATGTCTACGAGAGAGCGAGATACTTTTTCTTGATTTTTGAATATTTTGGCACACATTTGATCTTGGATAGTAGGTGGTTTAGGATGATTGAAGAGAATGGTGGAAATTCGTTTTTGCAAGACTTTTTTCTGCCAATTTTTGACCAGAAGCAGGACGTAAACAAATTGACCATACTTCGAAACCTGCCCTAGTCCCTGTTCTTTTTCCATTCCTTGAACAACTCCATCACCACCCTCCAAATCGACGCTGGCTCCCATTCTCCACAACTAGACAATTTAGTGACAACAGAAGTGTTATTAAACTCAACGTCAACTAGAGCAGAAGAAAACATTTAATAAAAATATTTCCAAATTCATCCTTAATGACAAGTCTTCATCTCTTATATAGCGGAAAAGGCATATGCATACCTGATGGCTTGTCATTAGCGAAGTAGTTAGGCGTCTTGCGTGACATAATCATATATGTGCCACACTATCTTTATACCATTATGCCACTTTTGGGTGCTTTGATGTTTGTCCTTGTAATGGAATAAGCTGGTTAAGGTCCTGTTTAGTGCCATTGAACACATTGGTTTTTTTGTATACTCGAACATTCAAATATTTGGAACATCGTAACCCAAATTCTGTGCGAGTTGATGTACTTTTTGATTTGACATGCTCTTGTCATTGTATCCATCTTATTAACGTGAAGCCATGTCTAAAGTTGGAGAAGATGCTGCGGAGAAAGGAGGCAATATCACGCCGGCTTTGAATTCCCTAAAGGATATCATACTCAGTATGTCTTCTAATATCAAAAAGACCGATGATATTTTGACGGTTGATGTAGCGTGTATTAAAGAAAGGCTACAGCAAATGCAGGAGGTAATTTTTTATTTTGTTTGATTTGAATCGAATGTTTTTAGTATCGCGCAAATGTGGATAAGATGCAGGAAATCAGTAATAGTGGGGGAGAGGATTACAGAAAGTCAATTATTGGTAAAATGAACTTTGAAAATAATCGAATAGTTCAGCTGACAGAGGAAAAGGGAGCCTTGAAACTATTAATACGCGACTATGAGAAGACGCTAGAAATTGTGATGAGGAAGCACCGCCAAATAATTAATAAAATAGCCGATCTACCGAAAGAACAATGTATGCTTGACGATATGGAGTGTAAAATGAATGAAAAGTGCCGAGAAGTCAAAGGCAATTTGTTGTTCGCTTCTGTTTGTACCAAAGTACTAGATGAAATAGATTCATTTGAAGATTCTACAAAGGGAAAGGATTCAAAGATAGCTCAATTGGAAATCGAAAATAAAATTATGCGACAAATGCTCAATATTAAAAATGCGGAACTAGATGATAGTGATGAAACTTTTGGACGGCATTATGAGTCTTTGCTGGTTTCAGACAAAGATGATAGTACATCTTTTCATTGGTCAGATTCTAAAAATGACTCTATTGAAAAGGGAATTGAGGATCGCCTTATATCGTCCATGGAAGTAAGAAGGAATCTTGAAAAAGCTGTTTTAGACTCGATGCCCCCTCCTCCTACCTCAAATAAATAACTATCAAGACGTGGTATCTTTTTTGTTATACCGGGGGAAACTTTTGTATTTTATCATGAAATTTCGCAATAAATAAATTAGTTGCAAAAATAAATAATAACAAAAAGTAACACAAGATTTCATATAAATTTCCTTTATTTACTAATCAAATTCACACAGTCAATAATACAAATATACTCTTTGACTAATATTCAACTTTTTACGTTGAGGTTAGTTACTATATCCTATGACTGGTAAACATTTATTTATACATGTCCTAATATAAGTAAACAGGTCAGCAGTTGTTAGATGGAGGTGGCATCATTGTAATCGAGGATGAATTGACTGTAGACATCTTTGATTTGAGACGGAATCGTGCTTCTGTTTCTTTCTAAAAAGTAAAGCAAAACCATGCGATGAACAAAAAGGTATTGTAGGTCGTTTTGAACTGAGTACACGCGTTGATTACGCAGTTCCTTTAAGATAGTATCCGTACTTTCACAACTTTGGCCGGCGAACAACTTTTCCAGGATGAACTCAATAGCAACAATCGACCCTGTACGACCGATGCCGGCGCTACAATGGACTACTATTGGTTTTTTGGAGCCTCGGACGATAGAAAGAACATCGAACACACAATTTGTCGTAGATGGTACTCCACGATCAGGCCAATCCAACCAGTGAGTCAAATTGACACTTCTCTCCCCAGGATTGCAGCTTTCCCATTTAACCGCTAGATTGTGTCTTTTGACAGAAGAATCATTGACATCAATACTCGACAACTATCAATGAAATATTATTAACATAAAAATTTAAAATGTACCATTATAATAGACTCAGTTCCTTCATTGATAATCATATGCCAAAAAGTCGGACATGTCGTTTCAGTAGGCCCTTGAGCGCAAATAAAACGCTTAGGATTAACAGGTGTTGACACATAATTAGCATGAATGTAGTCAGACTCTATTCCAGGCCATTTGACAGGTACACGGAAAGCTGTTTGACAAGGCACATCCCTAAAATAAATTACAGAATATGAATTTAAGCAAAAACCAACCTGTACCGATTCTTTCCGGCTTCTTGGTTAGCCAAAAATAGAGCGATGCACATATTCTTAGGACAATACCTCTTCAGAGATTGAAATTCCTCTCTGAGTCCGGATACTTTCTTGGCCAACGCACGGTTAATCCATTTCAAGCATTCGTTGTTTCCAGGATCAGATGGTGGCTGTTGGGTTTTCATCATCTTACTTGCACCTCCATTTGTAATGAGACAATTGTTGTTTGATGGCTTCATCTTGGCATAAAGTAATACAAACAAGGAAGGCGAGTGGTCCGCTTTGATTTTAACCAGGTCTACTTATTTGGTCATATCATCACAAAATTAGGATATTATAAATATAACAGATTGGTATATTTAAATTATTACATTTAAATTGTACACTTATGGGAAATCATTTTATTGGTAACAAACTAAGAACTTTTAAAATAATCTAGAACCCTGAAATTCTTCCTAAACTTCATATTCGGGACTCTCGGATACATTTGGTGAATCTGCTGCCTAACATGGTTTTCACTAGTTGATTTTCTATAATCTGACGATTCAACAAAAACTCCATAATAATTAGTCTTTTCGTTGTCGGGCAAATTGTTAAGAATTCTTAAATAATCTTCGAGATTTCTAAAACTAAATTGAAGTGACTTGTAAATACCCCTGATCTGAATCAATCCAAGGTCATTCAGGGAATTCTATGTCCAAGACATTTTTAAACTTGACATTGATATTATTTTGCTGTTTGATGAATTTGATTGTTTGATCTATTTGAGTTTGACAATTTGTTATCGTTATTTCGAGAAGATTAGGAGCTCCTTTACAGAAAAATAAATTTTGTAATGTTTGCTCCTTGGTGGTTTTTACGAAATTCTAAGAATAAAAGTATATTTTACTTAATTAATTCAAAAACTTACATCATCAACAACAAATTTATTATTCTCAACGTCGCAGGTTTTGAATTTCTTATAAAACACTTGATGACTCGCACTAATACTAACTTGAGCGACAAATATTGTCTTATTGGCTTGTAATTTGTCGACTTCATCTCTAATCACATAAATATTTGCATTTTCAGTAAAATCAAGAGCTTCGTAAAACTGACTTTGATAGTCTTTGGCTCCAATTGGATTAGAAAAATAAACTAAGTTGGGAGTTTTGTTTTCTGAATTTACTCTTTCGAAGTAAATACGCTCCATGGGGAGTGAATGCTTTGGAAATTGGCTTTCGTAATAAGCATACAGTTTGATTCCACTTGATGGGGGGCACATATCTAGAATACAGTTAAAATCAGGTTGATGGACTGAAAACAAAAATTCTATTGAGGCAAAAAGATGTTTAAAGTCAAATATCTCCATTATTCTCGGATTTGATTCTTCCATTGTAAAATCTAGCCTAAGATTGATGTTTTTGTGTCGTTTGATGAACTTTTTCAATCTCATCAACCTGAATTCGATCATAAATTGGTCCTACATCTAAGATATTTGTTGCAACATCATCATCGAAGTAATATTTGTCGAGGCTTTTATCACAAACAAATACCCTCTAAATATACACACAAATATACATAAATTTTTAAACTCAACTTACGGGATCACGAATAAATGTTGAAGAATCCATATCTTTAAACTTATTATAAATAGCCGGAAGGAACTTATACACTGATAATCGTGAAACCAATATTTGATCCGTTTCAACCAATTTAACATCACCTGACTTTTTTATTTCCCTTTTTTCAACTATACTTAGTCCCTCAACTTCTTTAGTCAAGATAACTTCACAATCGCTTTCACTAGATGGATAGTCGATGTTAGTATCACTTTCGAAGATATCATGGAAAGGTTCATACGCCATCGTTTATAAATTTATTTGTATATAATAGCAATAAAAAGTATACCACAACGTCAATAACAACCTATACTAAAGTATATGATGACGATGGACTTAGTGGTTTATCAACGGAACGTATCTCTCTCTATTTACAACCACTACCCTCTCTCTTCCCAATCAAAACAACAAAATATATACATTTATAAATATATCGAAAGTGCTCTGACATCATCACCAAAACTGCAGCAAATCGCAAATAACACAAACTAATAAATATAATTGATTTTAAAGCCAAAAACAAAAATACCAAAGCTTTATTAAACAAAGCTTTACTAGACAAAACTTGATTGCGGTATCATAAGTGACTTATTAATTAGTGTTACGGATATTATACTTTTGTTATAAAAAACCAAATATTGGTTACTCTTTAGAATTAATGGAATAAAATTAGAAGTCTCATTAAACCACCGGCGAATAAAGCGGAAACTGGTAACGTAACGATCCAGGAAAAGACAATTCCCTTGAAAATGCTCCAGTCAATGGCTTCTTCTGATTTCATGGCTGAGACGAAGACAACACTTCCGACGAGGCAGTGAGTTGTTGAGATTGGAAGACCGGCTTTGGAAGCAAGAAGAGCGGTGACAGCAGCACCAAATTCAATCGTAAATCCACTGGCTGGGTTGATTTCTGTCATTCTTTGGCCAACTGTTTCAATGACTCTGTGTCCAAATAACCACAGACCTAGACAAATACCCAAAACTCCAAATAACAGAACATAAATTGGAGTCTCCTCTGACTGTAAGGTATTCCCCATTCTGTAAATTGAAAGGAGTGCTGCCAGCGGCGCCACACTGTTGGCTACGAATAAATGTATGTTAGCACAATTAATATTTTTACTTTACATGTAGATTCGCACAAAAATAAAAAAGCTGTGTCAATGCTAATTATACCTACCTACGTCATTTGCCCCATGGGCGAATCCCGCAAAGCATGCTGTAAATATCTGAATTGAACTGAAGATCTTGAGGACACGTGGGGAAGTCTTTCTGTCTTTTAGGGGAAGGAACCATTTCACAAAACCCTTGAATGTACCGTCTCTGGCTTGAGTTCTGGTTTCGACGCACTCATCAATTTTTTCTAAAGTTGCAACCTCAGAAACATTGGTAAATTCGGGACCAGTACTAATAGTCTTGACACTTCCAATTGTAACGTCAGGAGTAGTCTTGTCAATCCATTTTGAAAGTCTCGGTTTAACGAAAAATTGCATAATTACGAAAGTTAAGCCTCCTACTGCAAAAGCTATTCCAAAAGACAAACCGAGTGGAACAGATTTCAACCCAATAATCGTAGATCCTTGATAGACCACAGCAAAAGTATTGAAAGTGAGACAACAAAAGTAAAAGATAGGCAGCACTTTCAATCCACATTTAAAAGGAGTTTTTCTCCTCAGCACACTATGATCCACAATAATATAAAGTATCATTGAAATACTTCCAGACAAGATTGGTGATATCACCCAAGAGGAACAGATTTTGATTACCTCACTCACAGAGATACCGTTAAATCCTTTCATGACAACAGACATGCCAATAGTAGCTCCAACGATAGACTGGGTACTAGAAACAGGCCATTTCATAATAGTCGCCATAATCAACCAAGCCGCGCATCCTCCCAAAATGGCAACCTGCCCAATCAACAAAGTCCGAGGTTCGGAATTGTACATATCCGTATTAATAATACTTTTCCGTACTGTGTCCGTCACATTATATCCAACCAGAACTGATCCCAGAGTTTCAAAGATTGTAGCCAAGACGTAAGCTTGGAATAAAGTTAAGACCTTTGATCCGACACTAGTTCCAAAGGCATTTGACACATCATTGGCTCCAAGACCCATTGACATGAGAAAGGCAAGGATGGCTCCGACTATGAGGGCCCAGAGGGCATCATGTTGCCAACCGGCCAAATCCACCATAGAAGTGACGACGTCCATTTTTACTAAAGTTAAATGTTATTAATAAAAGTCAAATAAAAGGCAATGATAATAGTTGTAGGTATTTAAACTACAAACGAACTCCTTCACATTCTGAGGTAGTAAAGGGGATATAAATACTTGACAAAAGTTAAATAAAAGCTCTCAAGATGGTGATGCATTTATCCAAATTTTAAACATTATCTAACATCACTGTACAAGTCAAAACGAGTACTTGATGTAATGCTCAAAAAAGCGAGCGACTCTTTTTGTTTCCCGTTCACAAAGGAAGGTGTGATGATAGTGAAATATTACTAAAATGATAATCTAAAAAGTACAATTCAAGAAATACATAAAATAATGTTGGTAGCAAAATCTTTTTATACATACGCTAACTAAGGGGAAGGGTCATAAAAAAGACACACTATTAGTTTCAGAAACATGAAAATGATAGATCATTAGCGAGGTTAAAAATGAATCGTGTAGTGTTGATGTTTCTCATTAGAGCAAGTGGTGACAGTGCCCTCTAATTGAGCGGTAAACTAATACCTCCATGAGTAATGCTTCTTTTCAACATACACATTAGTATGTACAATTATAAAGTTTGCTTAGTCATTGCCTGATTGTTCTGAAACTAAATATTATTATTGCAAACACATTTAGTCAGATACATTATGGATGCCTAAGCCCAATCAGCAACTAAAAACTGATTAATTACTTGAGGCAATTTAAGAAGTAACAAACATATGTCATAATTTGCACAAAAAATTAGTATAAATTTACATTTACAAGACAGTGTTAAGCAATGTAATTAATCTTGATTTAAGAGGCGAACTTAAATAGTACCCAATCTAGCTCCTACCTCTCGTTAATCTATTTATAAGAGACCAAAACTTTTTTTGATTATAAAGGAAAGAATATTATCAAAAGTTCAAACAAAGACAAAATCAAGCAATAAAAATTCTGTATCTTGAAAAAGATCACAAAAAAGATCCTGAAAGAGGTTAAAGTTATCTGTGAAAAGTCAAAAAAAGTAAAGAATATGCTATAACAGAGGATCCAATTTGTGGTTAAAGGCCAAGCATGGGAATATGACTGTCCATACAAAAGGGGGAAGCTCAGCCACAAAAAATTTAATTGTTTCGTGGACTACCTATGGGTAAAAGAATGTCTCTTATCATGATGCTTTATATGTTACTTGTGCTACTGATGTCCCCACGTCTTATCATTTGTACTGTATATTCTTTGGTCATCTAGAACACATTTATCCAGAACATTTCAAGAAACAATGACGGAGTTGCCTGTCAAAGTTTGTTAAAGAGAAGTGTCTCATTAATTAGTTTGTCAAATAATGTACCTAAGGTGATTATTTAGGAATCAGGAACAAAAGATTATAGTTTTTCAAAAATCACAGACTACTAAAATAGATGTATGAGTGGCTGGGTTTGTCGTCAGGTTGGTTATCACGGAAATCACATAAAGTGAGATAGATTAAAAGGTATCACTACAGAATGTTGTAGATACATTTAATCAAACATCGTTTAAACTTTATATCATCCAAAATAATAATTGTTCTAAAAATAAACTACCATTTAAATCTCCGCATCAAATATAATATTGAAATGACTAAAATGATGGTATTCGCCATTAAATTCATGACTGGTCTGATGAATTTTATCCTTTACATTTTTGAATCAAATATTCACGACGAGGAATAACAATTGCAATCAAAATATTTGTATTCCAAGTATTGTTATGAATATGTCATCACCCAAAACAACAATTTAGTATGAGTCTTACATAACTTTTTAAGCCATTAAACTTTTAAACCAAAACGAAGCGGATATAAATGTATTTTTTATACTAATTAAAAATTTGTTAGCCCAATACAAAAATGAATAAACAAAATTGATGTAAATATGTATTAATTGTTAGTTTAACCTGTGATGTTAAAGATTTTTATTTTGCACTTAAATTAGTGATTTTACCGATGTCCATTATGAAATATATACAAACATATTAAGATCATCAGCTTTTCTTTCTATTAATTTTTCAGAGATTAGATGTTCTACTTGTTCTTTGATTATTTTGAGATTAGGCACGAAGACTTGCTTCAGTAGTTCGATTGTTTCCGTTTGAAGTTGGCTGAGGGTACATGTTTGGCGCATTTTCAACACTTTCACAATGGCCTCTTGACACCTGAGTTCACGCAATTGGATGATTTCTTTTTGTTCGACCTGAGCAGACATTTCAGCATTTAATTGCAATCTACCGATCAAATTGAGCTTTCCGTGGGCTTGGATGACATTATTTTTGACAATATTAAAGTCAAAATTCAGCCAAAATTTACTTGAATCATTGAAGTTTTTAGGATTAATGACGAGGACGTCTGTTAAAATTATTTGAGACTTCACTTTGGGGTAGGCCGTTAATGACACCAAGGTACGAGCTAGTTCGTTGATAGGAAGTTTGGTGGCTATTTTGAGAGAGTCCAATGATAATTGCTCACGAGGCTTTTGCTGGAAGGCATTGATGACAGTGATTTGAAAGGCGGACAAGTCGAGATCGTACTTTCCGTGATTACTGACGAACGTCATGGTGCCATGAGACCACTGGTGGATCCAGGAAAGCTTACGACCCATGTGTTTGATTTTGTAGACTTCTTCCACATGTGTCATTGCTTCTTCAAGCTTCTCGGACATTGACACGTCTACAAAGTCACTACCTCGTCCCCACGCACCCTCATTCAGGATCTTGACATTCATGGCATCCGGAAACTCGAAGTCCTTATTGTTGTTCTTTCCTTTGTTCTCTGTATGAAGATTACAATTGAATTCTTTGTTCAGTTCTTGGTCTTGAAGCATCCTGTATAACTTTGCCACTGTTTCTGTGGGCATGCCGCAGTCTCTAAATTGGTTGATGATGTTTTCTTCCTTGTCTAAGTCAGAGTAAGCTTCCATTATCAGGCGACGAGAGAGGTGGGCTTTGTGGTATTTGATGAACATATCCTTCGAATTTACATACTTCAAGACAAGCATCAAGTTAGTTAACTTTCTATCGATGTCTTCTGAGGTCAGTTTCTTTGAAACCCCTGACTTTCTAAGCAACAAGTCACAATAATTAGCCAACAACTCAGGACACCTTGACTCGTATCCTGTTCTTGGCTTGCCTCTCGTTGTACCTATTTCAATTTTGAAGATCTCCGTCGAATTAACCACCTCTCTAAAGGCAATATCTCTAATAGTAAGGAACCGGGAGTCCGCATTGAAAGCTTTTGTAATCAAGTCGGTAGATGCAGTGTACAAGCCCAACAACTTCTCGACGAACTTTTCGGGATCCGTAGTCACATCCTTTGCACTCTCACGCATCGCCAGTAAACCTTCAGAAGCCACGAACTCCTGCAAGCAGTTGAGCATCGAGTGAATGCCAGTCTCAGTCAAATTCATCGCCATGAACAAAATCTTCAATTTGTCAATATCACCGTTCTGGATCAACTTCCTAGTCTGGCCCAGCAATTGTTCCTGATACTGAACCACGACCACCGAAACAACCGTCTCAACCAACTTAGTCAACGACTCACCATCGTTATGCAAATACCTCGAAGCTCTCTCCTTTTCCTTCTCAAGAGTTTCATGCATAAAAGTCATATACTTTTCGACTCCATTAGTCGTAATGGTGTTTCCAACAACCATTTGATAGTACTTTTTGGTTGAATCCAAGTACTCGGCTAAGAATTGATTTTTGTAGAGACTCAACAGATTGTCCCCATTATCATCGAGACAGACGAAAGATTGGCGAACTGATTCGATGACTTTTCCATCTGAACGTCCACCTTCTCTCTCAGCACCTATCAATTGCATGGTGGTGGTAAGAATTTGTTTCTTTACTCGCGAGAAAATTAATTGATGCCACAGACTGTACATCTTCTTCTGAACAGGGGACTCTTGATTTTCCTGGTCTAGCTTGTTGTACTGGAAGTAAACAGCCTTCTTGTGGGACTTTTCTTTTGCCTATTTGACGGAATGGCAAGGGGAAGTATTGAGAAAGTATATAATACTTGTCCCACTCTTTTACATAAGACCACAGTATATCGATGTCTGAGGCATGACCGGTGATTAGCTAAAAATGTAACTTAAATGATGTACCATCATCATTTTAGACTTACTTTTTCTGCTGACGCCACATAAATACTAAGTTCATGATCTAAAGCACCAATCATTCTGTTTGTCCCCTTAGGGTCCCATGCTAAAATACGATTGACGATTGTAAAAAGGTCGTGCCAACGAATAGGAGTCACATTCTAAAATTGATTTTTCACACATTAAATAACTCCAAACAACTTACCTTTGCATCAAGCAAATCTAAAACAACCAACATAGCCTCCTTCCATTCCTTGTCAAATTCGCCATATTGCGCACAAAGCATCTCGTCACTCCCAAATCAAAATTAAAAAAGATACCTTACTTGTGTAAATATAAACGTAACACGTCAATATAACCTTTCAATAATAGTTAGTTAAATTAAGCTTCTAAGCATAAAAGAAAGAGTGTTGGTTAAAGTTTTATTTAGTCAACTTTATATCTCATCAAATTGGGAAGACGTCAAGGGTAAAAGGTGGTGGGATATTGGAGACAAATAAATATAGCTGTAATATAAGTCGTATTTTGTTGGTTGGCTGGAGTCAACAGAGAATATTTATTATATGTTCAGTAGTGTATGAGTGTATATTAACAAGTATGCTTACAAGGGTATCATTAATTTAGCGTGCTTTGATATTGACAAACTTGAATGTACTTTTCCTTTTCGCAAAATCAGTTGAGGAAGTTGGGTTGTTTACAATTTGGAAGATTTTTTTTTTCACTTTGCATTTAAAAGGGCCTTACTTTGATTAATGTATTTACAAAACATAAGGGCATATATCATTTAATTTGATTCCCTCTTATATAAATAACCCCTCAAACAGTTGCATCTCCTGACATAATCATAATGACAATAAAAATACATATTGGAACCAATATAAGTGAAGTGACGCAGATAAATTGGCAAGTAAATTTGGATTTTGTTTTGAGAAAAGTACTTAATTTGGTTTGTCTGAAACCAGTCTGTGGTCTGACACTAGTTACTTTGCGGGTTCCTTTTAACATTTTAATTAGAAGTTAAAAAGATTAGAGACTTACCGGGTGTTGGTCTGGTTATTTGAGGAATAGTGGTGGATGATTTTGGTTCACGGTTAGTGTGACGTGAATCGACGGTTCCAATCAGGTTAAGAGGTTCAATTGGAACAGGTTCAGAAATATCAAAAGTTGAATTTGTTGGGGATGAGACAATTGTTCCTGCATAAGGTAATTCACTCGAACGAATCATATTAGACGTATTACTTATCTTTGGATAGTCATATCTGGACAAGTTCCTTCTGGGTTGATTATTCATATACTGAGAATCATGTCGATGGTTATAGTAAGTGTTTTTGGGTAAAGGAACCAATTTGGTATGTGGATTGATAACTCTTTGACTGCCAGAGGTTATTGGTCTTCTGATGTTTTGATCAGAAAAACCGTAGTCGTTTGTTCCAGACATTTTAGATAATATTTTGGCGAATTTGGATAAATAAAATATAAATAGTATGTAATACCTAATTTTCTAAGTATTTGTAGTCACCTAAAATATCAGCGGTAATGTGCCTATGTATGTTGATATTTCAGCGCATATAATTATTTTAAAATTATGGATTATAAATTATGAACTGTTTTAAGGAAATAAAATACTCGCCTTTTGTCAAGTAAGGAATAAAAAATATTGTTTGCCAATCTAATAAAAATATTAATTTTAAGTACTAATTTTAAAATATTAATGAAATTGGTTGGTATTAACGTCACCAAGTAAGTATCTTAAACACACTTACTCCTTTCCCAGAATATTATACCTTACATCAGGTTGTAATTAATAAAAAACGACATATGGCTTTTTCTGTGCCATGCACAATTTTGAAAAAAAGTTGCTTAACAAAATGTTGTTACCTAATAAATATATTCTAACAGAAGACAAATTCACACTTCAAATAACAAAAAGCAAAGTAATACAAATTTTATTTTTTTTAAACATATGTGCGAAACAAAACTACATAAGGTTTATTTTTTAATCAAAAGATGTTTTTGTTAGAATAGTTTAGGATGGTTAAAAAAGAAAATTCATCGTCTGTCGATGGTTGGTAATTTGTGATACCAAAGAAGTCTTAAGTGACAGACTTAGGCATTTATTCTTAATCAGATTCCTTTGTATCATCTCTGGAGAGGGATTTTGATTGAGAGGCTGACTCTTCGGAAAGAGAGTTAACGTTTTTGTTGGAGATATTCCAAGAAGTTCTTTTGACGTTCTTCAGTTTGTTGAGGGAGAGAGCAGTTACGGAGATGTCTTTTTTGGCAAGAACAAGGTGGTTTTTTAGTGTTTCTGAAATTTGTGCAAAATTTGGTCTGGTATCAAGATCGAGGACAAAGATAGAGTTAACCAGAGTTACCATTTCCGGAGGAGATCCGACAGGCATCTTCCACATCTTGCACTTGCGAATGTACTTGGCAATTTGTTTGAAATTACTAATCTCCGGCCATGGCTTCGCTCCATTCGTGTAAATCTCAAATCTAAAGCAGTAATAATTTAAATTTGTTATCCACCAACTTACAGTAAAACGGCGAACGACCAAACGTCACTTTTTTCAGTGTACTTAGGTTCCCGGTATAATGTCTCTGGTGCCATCCAAAGAATTGGAATATGAGCTTTGACGAAATTTTCATTCTTCAACTCCTCAGCCATCCTGCTTAATCCGAAATCAGCTACTTTAAGTACCCCACTTGAACTAATGAGAACATTTCTCGTTGCTGAAAATATAACTACATCAGAAACAGCAAAGTCTATCCTACCTAAATCACGATGAATACTCTTCTTGTAATGAAGGTATTTCATTCCCCTAGCAATTTCATAAGCGTACAAGATTCTTTCAGCAGGTAATATAGTATCCCCAGCCTTAGTCAAATGCGAATCCAAAGCACCTCCTCCACAAAACTCCATAACCAACATCACAGGCGGATCATCACAAGCAATGCCAAAGAATCGGATAACATTGTCATGAGCAAAATAAGACATAATCTTAGCCTCCTTCATCAAATCATCCTTAGCCATCTTGATATTATTTCCATCTTCACTATTCATAATAGCGACCTTGACAGCGACATCGATGGCAGCAGTTGGAGGATCACTAAACTTACCCTTGTAAACGAAGGCGAAATTTCCTTTTCCTATCTTGTCATTCACAACATCAAAACAAACTTGACTTTTTTTGATTAGCCAAGCTGGTCTAATAACAGCCCTTTTCATCTGAACTTTCCCAGGCAACTTCTTATTCATGTAGTATTCAACCAAGTCTACAACACACATAAAGAACTTCTGATTTTTGCCTTTAGATGAAGCATTAAGAAAGAAGAATTTGTTGACATTGACGCCAAGAGACAAGTTGGTAAGTCCATTGCGACCTCCTTTGACAGTCAAAATTACTTCAAAAGTTCCACGTGTATCTGAAATACGTACCAACCAGTCACCATCTTCCTTTAGTAAATGTATGATGTCAGCGCGAGGTCTCATGGCATGGTACCACTTCTGGTCTTCTAGCTTTCTAAAGATATATTCACCATCTGGCCCAAACTTAGCATTAGTAGGAATTTGTTTGTTGGGTATGGTATCGTTGATTTCATTTGGGTCTGCTTTTTCTTCATCCTCGTACAACGCTTCCCATGTCTTCTTTTCAACAATGTCATGTCTTTTGGAAACATTCATTTTCTTAGGGGAGGCAGATGTATTGATGTCAACTGAAACGCCGGCTTCTGTCATCTTAGGTGGTTTGGTTTTAGAGTCAGTGTCAGCAACAGCACTCATCTCGTAAAGAAATTGGTATTTTGGAAATGTGGAAGCTTTATATCAGAGTAAAATTTGGTTTTTTGTGTAAATATTTAAATTTACATTTAAAACTTATTCCAGCACAACTTTACCTATTACCATTAATTGATATTATTTATACGTGTTACCTATCCAACAAGAAAAAACAAAACTTGATATAATTTATATTGAAAAGAAATTTCTTTTTGAAAATTTCTTAAATGATATTGAAAACTCAACAAGTTATTTGATGAAACCTAAAAGAGTGAATATTCCGAATTTTGAGAAAATCTACAAATTATTTGAGATGAAACTTAAAAGTAAAAAATAATTTTTCATTTTCCTAATTTATCAGGAAAACAAAGCTTCAATTACCAAATATTAAAAAAGCTACAATGTGACGGAATAGATTTTTGACCTATAGAAGTATGTTGCTTTATGACCATAATCTATTTAAGGAAAGTCTCTGCTTACTTTCGCCATGTCTAACAACAATGATAATAAGATGTTTTGCTTTTGATGATATCGGCCAATAACTGGCATATGCTTATCCTACTTTAAAGAAATTAGAACTGAGGGATGACTACTTCTCATGAATCTACGACAAAGACTTTTTTAACTTTACCAAGCTTGAAATTCTAACTTTGGATTGCATAGAATTGTTTGAATATCCGGCATCATTCGGGATTCCCAGAATACTACCTACACCTCATTTGCAACAAATTTCAAATCCGGATTACTATTTTGTGCTCAAGAATGTCAATTCTGAGTTGTTTTCTCCTTGTGTATAATTTTATATTTATGATATTAGGAATCTTAAGGAAGTATATAAAATCAAGAATGGTACCTGGGCAAACATAATATCTGAGTTTCCCATACAGGCGTTCATAATTTAATACTATTAAAGGATCCATATAATAATCATTACAAATAAATTGGATTTCATTAAAATATTTGGTACAAACAAGAAAATCATTAATCAGTTTAATTGCTGTTTTTCTTATTTCTTGATCATCAATAATTTCCTATTATTACATGAAATGTTAATTCGCAAGGATAAGAAACTATCAAAAATTAAATTGGTAATTTATTAAACATATTAACAAATTCATTTCCTAACTCATTATTTTGTTTGCATATATTGGAAAAATTAATTAATACTCCAAAGTTGGTGATTAACTTTTAAAAATGTGTTCTACTGCTAGCGCTGCAAGCATAAAATTTCGATTTGGTGGGAATAAAACATGCTTAATGATGATTTGGACAAGTTTAGTTATTAAATATGCTTTGTCGATCTAATATATTATCCCGCCAATTTATGTTACTTACTTTAGTAAATTTAAATGATGTTCGTCGTTTGGAAATAGACTTCTAGCCACCACAGATATTGTTACACGGAAGATTAGACATTTTCTTAAATAAGAGATCTGACTATTAAAAAGGGATAACCAAGCAAGACAATGATCTCAAACAAGAAAGATGATTTAGTATGGTGAGATTAAATTTAAGCATTTTCTATTATAACTATTTCCACATTTCTTTTATACATTTGCACACATTAATTTTTACATCCAGCTACTCCAAAATCACTTACATCTCCATTCAAATAACCTTTTCGAATCATGATTATAACTTCTAGGATATGTACTTATGAAGTGGGGAATTAAATGACTACATATCAAACACCTGCCACCAAACGTCTCCCTGCCAAAAAGGCCTCCTGCCACATTTTAAGTTTCCATAGCAACCAAACCCAATACATCCATATTAATATTTGCAAATCATTAAAACTACTAATCATGTCCAAATACCCTTCTGATTCTCGTAGAAACTATTTGCTACGTATAGCCACCAACATATTGTCACTTAACTTGACAGAAGAAAAGTTACCAAACTTGGAAGCGATCATTGCTTTTTGTGATTCGGATGTTTCTTTGTTAGTTATTAGTAGGACTGAGCATGTAAGTATATAAATAATAACTCATTATAATTAAATTCAGCGTGGCAAAGTCGAAATAAGCAATACTTTCAATGGTGATGCTCCAGCTTTGTTGCATGTCATTTTTTACAAAAATTCATCTTCTCCACTTGATCCTGACACTTATAAGACAGAGGTTAATGTTCTTAGTGTCAAAGGAAACAAAACCGAATTAGTTGTTGGTACCGTTCAAAACGTCTTGACAACTCTTTTTGGGAAGGAAGCGGTCCAAGACAGCCGTCCTACTCATATAAATTTGGGCAGCGACAATGGTTTGATTACTCACAAAAAAGACGACGGCTCATTTACGCTATATGGTGAAATCAGACATTGGAAAAAGCGAATGAATACCAAAGATGATCCTTCGGCTTTTTGGGATCATTTCGAGGTCTTGGAAGAAAAATTTAATCTAATCGGAGATGTGAAGACAGATTCTATTTTGGCTTTTGCCGAGGCAAGTGAAGATGTTATTGAGGGGTTGTGGCAACAAGATCCTCCTTATATTGAAACCAGAATGACTAAATTGATTCATGCTATAACTAAGGAGATTGTTGAGGCTAATCTCAAAATACTCAATAATACTGTTATTTGGAAAAGTGAAAAAAGCTTGATAGATTTAAATGCTTTGAAAGGAATAATGGATTCGTGGATGTATTCAATCAAGTTATTGACTACCAAAATATGGGTCAATGATCCACTTCATCAGTGGAAGAGTGGAGAGATTGATCTAGGATACTTCGAAATATTAAGAGATCGAGTAGAAACTATTATTTCATTAAAATCAATCAGTGGACAAGTTGAAGATTTAGTGGAGAATGCTTCGTTGCTAAACGAAATCAATGTAGCTATTGAGTCGACGATGAGGAATTTCCCGGTAACTTCTTTTTCTGTTAATAATGAATCTCAATGGAAGGCAAAAGTTTACGCAGTTGATGAGGCTCTAAAGCCAATCATGGACAATATCTTGCCTGTTCTCAAGTTGCGAATTCAACCTAATGCAGGTGACACATCCTTGTTGCTAAGTTACCTTATCAAATACAAAAACTTCATCGCCCGTCCAAAAGTCAAGTCTCATTTACGAAACGAATTGATGCTACTGGTCAAGAGACTAAAAGATATGATTGAACAAAGAACTAAAGAACTTCTTGAGTACATGGATCAAAAAAATATGATAACGGGAAGATATCTGACTGAAATAGCTTCTAAATTACTTTGGGTTAGACAACAAATTTATCAAGGTTTGCAAAAGAAATACAAAAAATTATTAAAAATACTCATCGGTAATCATCTTGGGTTTAAACATCTTTTCAATCAAGATGTCTGTGACTGCACACGTGTTGACAGAATTGAAAGGTAGATATCAGACATTCTGCATTTGACGTCATCTGATGCTTGTATCTTTCCACTAAAACAAACTCCAACTTCGCAGTCAATTCCTTAGTAGATACTGGAAGTTTGAGGCGAAGGGTTTCAGCTGGAAGATCTGGATCATCTGAAGTTTCTTTGTGTCAAACAAATCACCGTTCTTTAGAATACAATTGTATTTTTGAAAGTGCTTATCAATCCTGTCATATATTTTGGACTTCCCTACATAAAAAATTCCATTCTTGAATATTGAATAGTAGGTAAGAATGTTGCCGGCGTTTGTTGACTTAATTAGGAAGTAATAATAGGCTTGCTTTTCATTTAAAGCCAGCCAGGCCAAACTGGTCCAGAAATTAAGAGGCATTAAACTTGGTGTTGTATTAGTTGAGCAATACATAATTCTTCACAATCAAATGTGATCGTTAATGGTTTCTTACTCCCAAATACTACTTCCAGTGGATTTCTTTTGGACATTCTTTTTCTCCTTATAACGTTCCAATAATGCTTCAATACTAAATTTCTTCCCACAGACAATGATAGGTGGTTCCTGTCCACTGGCTTCATATGACAATTGTTTCATACCAAAAGTTATAGACATTGCCTTCTTGTTTGATTCGAGACTTTTCTTAAATTCGCTCTTGACATCATCTTTCTCCATAGTTTAACTCTAGATTAAGTGAAGGGACAACTAAAATAAGGAGGCAATAATTAGCAAATGTTGTAAGTTAAGTTACAATATAAGTGCAATACAAAAAAGAGCAAATTAAAACGTGATTAATATTAAAAATTTAAAAAATATCCTTTTAAAAAGAAGCCTTTAGTAATATTTTGGTTAAAATATACACTTTAACAAGCAACACAATATTTATTTAAAATTTAAGGTGAAGAGATGAAACAAATTTGTAATGAGTTGATGTCTGATGTGCCTGAATTTAATGAGTTTAATGCCAAGTTGAAGGAATTTCTGAGTAATTTGGCAGCTTCTGAAAGTGAATTATTCGATGGATGGTGTAGAGAGATTAATTCGTTAATTTCTAGTTCGAGTAGTAGTTTGAGTTTGGAGACTAGTGGAAGGATTATGAAGATGGAATCTGAGAAGGGAATGATTACTGTTTCTTATTCGGACAAATTAGTGAAGTTGCTGAGAGAGGTGAGGCAATTGTCTTCGATGGGATTGACTATACCGAGTAAGATTTTGAATGTTGCTGCGAATGGAGAAAAGTATTACAGACATGGAATTGTGCTGAAACAAGTTGCTCATTTTTATAATACAATTGAGCAGCAAATGTTGCCCTGTCAGCAGGCGATGATGCTGGAAGAGGCTTTGGCCTTTGAAAAGTTGATTATACCTAGAAAGGATGGAAATGTTTCTTCGATCGATGTAACTTGGGATGACCCTGAAAAGCTGGAACTTTTTATCGGCAAATTGCAAAAAGCTGCACAAAAGTTAACTACCCACAACCGTAGATTAAGACGAATTCACGAAGAAGTTAACCTAAAAGTGTCTGAAATGATGGTAACTGACTTATTCAAAGGAGAAGAAAAATGGAAACAACTTCTAAATGATATTCGTATCAAAGTCAACGATGAAAAGAAAAACGTTGGCGATGTTGGTAATATGCGATCCTGGAACATCCACATTGACCACCAATTATACAAAGCTTTGCATGTTCAATATTTGTGGGGAATTGAATCTTTGCATAGGCAAATACCTAAAATGCACGTTCAGTTAGTTTTCAGAGAAAATGCAGTTCAGTTTCTGCCACCTTTTGAGGATATAAAGGTTAAGTATTTCAAGGAACTGAAGAAATTTATCTCGTTGCCTATTAAATTTAAAGGAGTTGGTTTTGATGAAAATGAAAGTTCGGCTTTTAAACAAATCATGGAAACTAATGTTGAAAGATTTTATTCTCTCTATAATAAGACTGAGCGATTATTTGACAAAGTATTGGATGCTAAGAAACCTTTTGAGGATTGGACTGTCATTGGGCAAGTGGATCTCGAAAGTTTAATTGAGGAAAAGTTTGTTACTGCACTTGACTGGGAAAGTCAGCTAAAATTACTTAAAAGTAAAGCTAGGGAGATCGAAAAGCTGCCAGAAGAAATAAAGGTGGATTGTATTGTAATTAGCACAAATACCATTAAGGCGACGATCGATGACTTGTTGACAAGGTTGTATAATAGTTTGGTGTGGACATTGAAGCATTCAATTTTGGTGGAATTGAGTGATACAAGTAAATTCATCGACTCTGCTATTTCGACTTTGAATATTAGACCACAATCTATTGAAGAAATAGCTGAAGCTAACCAAACTCATTTTAAACTCATCAAAGCGCAAAAGGAAATGAAAGAAAAAATACACAAAATGGAAGAAAAGAACTCGCTACTAAGATCTGTAGCTGGCGGTGGTTTAGACCAACTAACAAATGTAGTAATGCAGTGGGAAAAGCTAATGACAATGCTAGACAATCATCAAGAAATGATAAAAGATCAAATTGAGCATATGAAATGTAAGTTCAATGGTTACGCAAACAAAAAATATTTTAAACATATTCACCTTCAATGAATACAACATTTACCAACTTTTCCATCTCAATTAAACGCATTTTCTATTTTGATGAGATATGGCAGTTTCCGCCTTTCAGCGTGACTGCTTGAGAACCGTAGCAAAACGATCTATTGCTAATTTTTTGAACAGTTATCCTGTATGCCAAACAACCTTCTTATTGCCAATGATTGTCTGGCTAGTGTTTTCCGTTTCTTCATCAGCTACATCGATAAAACAATATACTGAATACTGATGATGAAGTTAATCACCATCTTCCTTCTTAGCCAAGCAAAATATCATATTTTTGTTCTTTAGCTCTGAAATTAATTAAAATGATGATTAAGTTAAATTAGGTCTTAAAGAACTGTTGGTACAGCAAAAATATTTAAAAGGTCGTTGTCCAGATACGTAATAATATAGATGGCTAGATAGAATAAATCAAACAAGACGGCGTTTTCTAGCTTTAACTTCTTTGACTTTCAAAATAGATGAACAATTAGGGTCACTAATTGGATGGCTTTGTAAGAAACCTGTAAAAACTAGCGGATAAAACATGCGATACAAATTATGGTTATATAAAATAAAGGGATTGGTGAAGGTAAAAGAGGCAAAAAGAGTAATTAGGGTGTTAATTTGAATGCCACAACTAGTGTTAGCGAGCATGATTGTAGTGCAAAAGACACGCTTTAGAATCTAAAGGTTGAAAAGATGTGCCTCTAAACGGCGAAAGATGACTAATCTTTACTGTACGCAGTCTCTTTAAATTTGCTTCCATAAAACATCCCATAAGTAAATTGGTCGTGACCAGTATTCAAATTTACATAATAAAAAGTTTAAAGTATTGCATCAAAGATTTATTTATTAATATTATTATCTATCTAGCTAATGTAACAATAAGTTATCAAAAACTCCAAGATGATGGTGATAAATTATTTGCTCGATGGAAACAATTTAAACCAAAATCAGATGTATTCAGTGAGTCAAAAGAAGAATTGGCTAAAGCTATTGAATTCATCAAAGAAAAGAGACTTCAATTTGATGAACTAATGGAGCAGAAAAATAAACTTGATAGTGATTGTGAGCAATTCAATATCGAATCTCCGTCAATTAATATTTTGGCTGAAATTGATGCGGATATCAAGGAAAGTGAGACAAACTTTATTATGTTTGAGGATTTTTCACAAAACCTTAAACAATTCGGGAACGAAGAATGGGTTGTTTTTAGAGCAAAAACGTATCTCTTTGAAGAGTTTCTAAGCGAATGGGAAGCAAAGCTAAAGGAATCACAACCAACACATGCAAGTGTTCGAATCGGCAAAGAAATATTTTTACTAAAAGAAATGTGCCTTAGCTTAAAATTTTTACGAGGCGAAGTTCTAAGCGTAGATCACTGGTTGGAAATATTCAGATTGTTATCCATACCAAAGGGAATGACTTTGGATAAATTGAAATTCAATGATTTAATTTTGGTGAAAGAAGCAATTGTCGACAAAACAGATGAATTAAGAAACTTGAATTCACGTGCTCAAGGAGAAGTAGCAATGAGGGAAGCTATTCAGGAAATTGAATTATGGGCAGCTCAGGCTGAATTCAATTTGACTGAATATAAACATTCAAATAATCAAGTCATCAAAATTGTCAAAGAATGGAAGGAGTCTGTCAATCAAGTCAAGGATAATAATGCTTTGCTTCAAAGTTTAAAAAGTTCTCCCTATTACAAAGATTTCAGCGACAAGACAAATTCTTGGGAAATTAAACTAGCTACTTTGGATGAATTCTTAGGATGGATGACAACTATTCAGAGAAAATGGATTTATTTGGAACCTATTTTTGGAAGGGGTTCTTTACCGGCGGAGGCTAGTAGATTTAATAGAGTTGACATCGAATTTAGGTCTATTTTAAATGAAATTGTGAGAGATAAAAGATTGATTTCGTTGACTAGTAGAAAAGGCTTGAAGAATTCACTTGAACAAATAATTGACCAGTTGAATAGATGCCAGAAGGCGTTGAATCAGTTTTTGGAAGAAAAGAGAAATGCTTTTGCACGCTTTTATTTTCTAGGAGATGATGATTTGCTTGAAATTCTTGGCCAGTCGCAAAATCCAGCTGTCATTCAAAGTCATTTAAAAAAATTGTTCCAAGGCATTGATAAAGTTGTGATGAATGAAAAGATGACTTCAATTATTGCAATGGTTTCTTCTGATGGTGAGAATGTTATGCTGGAGAAAGGTGTTGAAATTGTATCTAAAGTAGAAGTATGGCTGACTAATTTGACTGAGCATATGAAAGAAACCATCAAAAGACTGGTTAAACAATGCTTAGTGGAAGAAGCCTTAGATCCATCAAAATATCCCTCCCAAGTTTTATGTCTTTGTGAGGAAATTAGATTTTGCAAGCAGGTTGAGGAGATTCTAAGCAAACATGGTGATTTGACCAAATTCCACCAAGAATTAATTGACCAATTAGGCAAATTTACTTCTGCGAAAGTTGATGACAAAATATTGACATTAAAGTTAAAAGCATTGATCCTCGATCTAATTCACCACATTAGTGTCGTTGAACAATTAATGGCTCAAAAGAATGTCGACATCTCTCAATGGGTCTGGCAAAAGCAATTGCGATTTTATTTCGAATCAAACTTAGTTGTGGTAAGAATGTCCAATGCCCAATTCGAGTATACTTATGAATACCAAGGAAACGCTCAAAAGCTTGTGCATACCCCCTTAACAGATAAATGTTATTTGACATTAACTCAAGCTCTGGATATGGGTTTAGGAGGAAATCCATATGGACCTGCCGGAACAGGTAGCTATTTTTGCCTATGGCTTTAAAAAAATTAAAAAGAAGTGATAATCAAATTTAGTTTTGATTAAAAAATTAAAAAGACATGATATTAGGAGATATGTTTTCAAAAATTTGTCCAGGAGCAATTTGACTAATTCTCTTGACAATAACTGGATGCTTTGAATGCATCACTTTCCTAAAAGTTGTAATTCACTACTTCTATTGTCAGTTCTCTTCATCTTGAAAGTAACTAATTTAAAATTATTTTAATGCTTATCCAACAGTCAAAAGAGACTTTTATTTCCAAAACCTATTTTCCGATTGAGACACTTTAATACAAATTTATTAAGCCAAAACATTAGCAAATTTTAATTCATATAATTTTTATTTTTACAGGAAAAACTGAATCCGTCAAAGCCTTAGCTTCTGTCATGGGCAGGCAAGTACTTGTTTTCAATTGCGATGAAGGCATAGATATTTATTCGATGTCACGTATATTTATTGGAATAGTTCAATGCGGAGCTTGGGGGTGTTTTGATGAATTCAATAGACTGGATCAAAGTGTACTTTCAGCTGTTTCGATGCAAATTAGTGCTATTCAAAATTCGATTTCAAATCATACTGGTGTTTGTATGTTGGAGAATAAACAAGTTAAGGTGGATAAGAATTCAGCTATTTTCGTTACTCTTAATCCGGCTTCGAAGGGATATGGCGGAAGGCAAAAGTTGCCTGATAATTTGAAATTGTTGTTTAGACCTGTTGTTATGTCTGCTCCCGATAATGATCTGATTTCGGAGACTTTGTTGTTTTCAGATGGCTTCAAAGAGGCTAAGATATTGGCTACAAAGATTGTTTCTGTTTTTAAATTATCAAAGGAAACTTTGAGTGTCCAAATTCATTATGACTGGGGTCTAAGAGCTTTGAAAACAATTTTAAAAGGTTGTGGCGATATGTTAGCAAATGAAGATAGAAATGATCCTAATTTTAGTGAGGCGAAAGTTGTTGTCCAAGCACTTTGTCTGAATACTTTGTCTAAATTAACTTATTTGGATGCCATCAAATTCCAAGCTTTGTTGGGCGATATTTTTCATGACGTTCCAACTAAATCTGCTGAATTTCCTTACTTACTTGAGTCTTTAAAGAAAGTATCTGATGAAAAAGGTATCGCTCTTTCCCCAAATCAAATCAAAAAGATTTTTGAGCTTTATGAGCAATTAAGACAACGAATGGGAGTCGTCATCATTGGTCCATCCGGTTCAGGTCGAGTTTTTATTGTCTTCTTCTAATAATATTTATTTTTAGGTAAGCAAAGGAGCAGTCAAACATTTATTGGAAAAGGGATAGCAATTAGACAAAACATTAATTAGATGATGTATTTTTGAGACAAGCCAATTTTGTCGAGAACAATTCGAGAGATTCTCTTGACAGTAGTTGGATGTTTTAGAAACATGACACCATTTGACTGTCCAGAGGCATCGATGTTTGTAATAGTATCTTGGAGATCAAGTATAACAGCATATTCATAGGCGAGTGCTTCATTACTAGATAAGCTGTCAAGATGCATAGCCACCAATTGTCTTTTACCATGCAAAATATTCATAATCTTGGTCTCTTTGGCATTCAAAGGGATGAATCTTGAGAAAAAGCGTTGAGTTGCTGTTCCGTGCTTATTAAATCTCGTTTGCAAAGCACCGGAGACACCACAATAGAAAATGGCTCCCATAAATTGCTTAAAAGTCAACAATTTAACGTCAATCCCTTTTGGAAGGTCTAGCAAGACATAGAATGACTGCTTTCCTTTGCAAGTTCTCCTAGATGCAGCTTTCTTTAGACTTTCCTTGAGCTTGTCCAACAATTGTTCGGGATCCAATTGCTTGTCTTCCTCAAATATCTTTTTCACTTCAGCTCTCAGTTTGCTACAAACTCTTCCTTTGCAGTGATAGGCAAATTGCACGTGGTAATTGAATGTAGCTTTACAACTTCCGCATTTCCAGGTACCACCTTTCTTAATAGTTGAATCACTGGTGTTTGGAGAAGCATTCATATGCATAACTTGGGATAACTATAATTAATAGCATATTCAATCCCAAAAGCAACATCTCTTGTGAATTTCTTTTTTGAAGTAAGTATTTCCACAGCCTCATCTTTTGCAAAAGAAGAAGCAAAATATTTCTCCTTTCTTACCCAAAAACGTCTTGCTATATCCAGTGCCATCAACTCCGTATGCCTTAATCTTTTCTTGGAAATAGTTATGACATTCAATTGACAAGTGATTGTTGTGAAGTTTGTCACTACCCACCTTGTTCTCC
The DNA here is from genome assembly GCA_963281155.1 of Rhabditophanes sp. KR3021. Taxonomy (NCBI): domain Eukaryota; kingdom Metazoa; phylum Nematoda; class Chromadorea; order Rhabditida; family Alloionematidae; genus Rhabditophanes; species Rhabditophanes sp. KR3021. Next base: position 1,031,605 of record CAUJLY010000005.1, on the reverse strand, counting down.
TCCAACAATTCTTTGAAATCCAGTTACGCTTTATCCTTCTTTCTTTCAATTTCATTCGTCGATACCTTTGCAAAAGATTGGCTGAGCTGTTCGAGACCTGCTAAATTGATTGATAGTTGACACTTACCTTCTGCATCTACTTTTGGTTCCATTACATCAGATCTTTTCAGAGGCACACTCTTGCTTGAATCACTATTTTCTTTGGTATTTCAGAGCTTTCTGACTTTTCCAATTTGCGTTTGTCCATAGCGATAAATGTGAGTTGATATAACTTATAAATGAACAAGTAATTTACTCTAAAAACACTTTTTCAATATCTCTTTAAAACACAACATGCATCATATTCATAACATCATTTAATCATTAATTTACCCGGTTCAGGAAAATCACTTCTTTGGACTATTCTGAAACAAGCTTTATGCTTGACCCATAATAATATAGATGTTATTACAATTAGCCCAAAATCAATGGAGCGCAAGAGATTGCTAGGATATATGAATTTAGATACACGTGAATGGACAGATGGTGTTTTGACAGCTGCAGCACGTAAAGTAGTCAAAAATGCCGGCAATAGTTGGGTTGTTTGTGATGGGGACATTGATCCCGAATGGATTGAGGCGTTGAACTCAGTTTTGGATGACAATAGACTCTTGACGATGCCTTCAGGCGAAAGAATACAATTTGATAATAATGTGAATTTCATCTTTGAAACAGATGACTTGTCTTTTGCATCCCCTGCAACTGTTTCGAGAATGGGTATGATTTATGTTAGTGAAGAAGATATTGATATTAGTCTGAATATCAACTCATGGCTAAAATTAAATCAAGAAACTTTCTCGCCTGATATGGAAAATTGGATGAAAGATTTATTTATGCCAGCATTTAAATATGTTCTAAATAAAAAATCTGAAATCATTTCAGGGCAATTGACAATATTGGAAAATGTTACTTCGTCAATGCACAATTGCAAGAATGTAAACGACTTTAGAGTAAGACTTTTCAGAAGTTTAATACCTTTCCTTCCTGCCCAAGATCTATTTGAATTCGCCACAACAATCGTTTTTAATGGTTCAGCCTTGCATGACCCAAAAAATCCATGGAATGTTTGCTATGATGATAGAATAGATTCACTGATTTCATACACAGATGACCTTGGCATTGAACTAAAAGAAGAAGATATCAGAAGAGGCCAACAAATACCATTAATTCTGACATCAGCAGTTCAAGCTAAAGCCGAAACTATCAACACATGGCTAAAAGAAGGCTCCCGTAAGCCAATCCTAATCATCGGAACCGACGGAGTTGGAAAAGAAAATCTGATTAAATATTGCCTAGAAAATGATGGTTCAAGCAATTCAGTAACAATTTACTGCTCAGCTCAGACTGATCCTGGTCATATTGAAAAAGTTTTGTTTCAACATTGTCTGCAAGTTACTTCCGTCAACGGTCGTACTTTGAAACCAAAAGATAAATCTAATTTAGTTGTTTATCTGAAAGGCTTAAATTTAGCTAAAACAGATAAATATGGAAGTTCCTGTATGGTTTCTTATCTACATGGAATCCTAACTTATCAAGGATATTACGATGAACATTGTGAATGGATTAGTCTAGAAAATATTCAATTAATTGTTAGTGTTACTTCAATTAAAACGACGGATGGAAATAGTCAATTGGCCAAGAGATTCTTATCTATGTTAAGAACGGTCGTTTTGGATGGTTTGAAGGAAGAGGAATTGATAACTATTTACAGCGAAATAATGAAACCGGTCTTGATGACTTCATTGCAATCTTCTTCTAAAATTGAATCTGTTGCTGGCTCAATTACGAGGATATTTATGGAAGTGAAGGAGAGATTTACACAAGCTTTATGTATCCATTATGTCTTTACACCGAAAGATTTAACTTATTGGTGTCTGAACTTGCTAAGATACATGATTACAGAGGAAAATATAGCTTCTTTAATGGGCGCAGCATTAGTTTATGAATGTTTAAAGATATTCAAAGACCGTTTAATATCACCTGATCATCGGCTCCATTTTGACAATATTATAAATGATCATCTTGGAAAAGTTGGTGAAAGTAGAAATGCCTTATTTATATCTAGTGGAAACTCGACTCCTGTTGGTAAAGAGCTCCAAATAATCAGTAAACGTGATTACATGATGTTGATTGAAAAAGCTGTTAATCGGTACCAATTTGAGATAAGCAATTTTAAGCATGTTTTACATGAAGAATTTCTGTATTTGTGCTTAAGTGTTGATAGAGTTCTAAGTAGACCACAAGGAAGTTTATTGCTTTGTGGGCAATCTGGTTCAGGACGATTAGAAGCAGTGTCATTGGTAGCTCACATGCAAAGAATGAAAGTAGTTAGCCCAAGAATTAGTTCAAATTATACAATTAAGCAGTTCTTCAATGATCTAAAATCTGTAATTTCATCTGCCTCCATCGAAAATGAAAGCATCTTATTTGTACTTGAAAACCACCAAATGATCAATGAAGCTTTCTTAGAAGTAATTAATTCATTATTAAATAGTGGAATGGTTCCAGGGTAAGCACATTTACGGAAAGAGACACAAAATAGAAAACATAAAAAATTACAGACAAATATAATTAGATAATTATGGGTGCATTTTGAAATCCTTTTAACAGTAATAGGATTTTTTAAAAACATGACATCACTGGACTGCCCGGATGCATCAAGATTGGTAAAGGCGTTTCGATGATCCATTATAACTCCATAATCGTATGCTAAGGCTTCATTGCTAGTCAAGTCGCCAAGATATACAGCTACCACCAATTGTCTTTTGTCATGTAGAATATCAATAATCTTGACCTCTTTAGCATTTAAAGAGATAAATCTAGAGAAGAAATATCAGTATTACTTCCCATTTCAGAGATGGACTTTAATTCCAATTTACTAGGGAATTGTGCACTTTCATAGGCAACATGAGACCAAAGATTTGAATGTCCTTATTTGAATTTGCTCAGAATATCTTTACATTGAATAACAATTCTGAGGAAATAGACACGGTCAAGTTGTTTTCTTTAAGTACATTCAATGTTTGATTGTAACTTGCTTGCCATTCTCTAACTTATTTTCATCTCCGCTGAATTGAGTTTAAAATATAATATAAAAGATCATTTCAATTTACTCAGCAAAAGAGACACTTTGTCAATTAACATCTATTTCATATTCATAACACAAATAATTAACAAACATTTACAGTCTTTTTACGCAACAAGAATTAGATCAACTGGTCTCTCAATTACGTGATTTATGTTCACAAGAAGGTTACACCAAAGATCTGTATTCATTTCTAGCACACAAAGTAAAGCAAAATCTGCACATAGTCTTAATTCTAAACATAGACAACTCCAATTTCACAAAACTATTAACCTCCAATCCAGCTTTATACAAAGAATGCACAGTTATTTGGAAAGAAGGGTGGTCTGAATCTACACTCCATTCAATTCCGAACCTTATCTTATCAAAAAAAGACTTCAATTCCCCAACCATCGACTCAATAGGTAGTACTTTTGTCACATTATTTTCAATGCTAGAAAAAACAAGCCAAAGTCCATCAAAATTTATGAAATTTGTTCATAATTTTGCAGATATTTACAACAAAAAGTATGGACTAGTAAATGAGAAGTTGAAACATCTAAAAGCCGGTATTGAAAAGTTGACAGAAACCAAAAATTCTGTTGCTACATTACAGAAGAAAGCTGCTACCAATTCGAAGAAGTTAGTTGCGAAGGAACTTGAAGCAGATAAGGCTTTGAAGGCGATTACGGAGTCTATGTCTGGTGCTACTGACCAGAAAGCAGATATGGAGCAGTTGAAGGGAGATGTAGAGAAAGAAAACGTTAGAATTGAAAAGCAAAAGAAGATTATTGAGGAACAATTGTCCGAAGTTGAACCTTTGTTGAAGGAGGCCAGGAGAGCAGTTGGATCTATTAAGTCTGAAAGTTTAAGTGAGATAAGGTCTTTGAGAGCTCCTCCTGAGGCCATTAGAGACATTTTACAGGCTGTTTTACTTTTCATGGGAATTCTGGATACTTCGTGGGAGAATATGAGAAAATTTTTAGGCAAATCAGGAATTAAGGAGGAAATAATTAATTTCGATGCTCGGAAGATTCCATCTGGAGCTGGTGCTAAAGTAAATGCCTTGATGAAAGCAAAGCCTAATTCATTTGATGAAAAAAGTGCTAAGAGAGCTTCAGTAGCAGCAGCCCCACTTGCCGAGTGGGTTAAGGCAAATTTACAATTTGCTGAAATCTTACAAAAGATCGAGCCCCTTGAAAAAGAGAAAGCTACCTTGCTAAAGAATCTAAGTAAATCTGAAAAGCAAATCGAACGTCTCTCTAAAGGATTAGTGAGTGTTGATGCCGAAGTAGCGGAATTAAAGGAAAACTTTGAAAGATTGGTCAAAGAAACAACTCAGATTAAGATAGACATCGACAGAGAACAAGGCACGATTAAGGCAGCTGAGGATTTGGTTCATAGATTGGATGGTGAATATGTTAGGTGGAAGGAACAGAATGGGTCATTGCAGAAAGAGTCTGATCAACTCGAGAAACAATGCCTGATTGGAGCTGCTTTTGTTACTTTTATGGGCACTTGTTCGGAAGAACAGAGAAAGAGGATGATTGATGAGTGGTGTGATGCTTTGTCTGTCACTGACTTTAACCTGCCTAAATTTTTGACTACAGATACGGAAATTTTGAATTGGAAGAGGAATAAATTGCCGGAAGATCAGTTGTCAATTGAGAATGCTTCTATCTTATTTAATTCGTCCGACTTTTGCTTAATCATAGATACAACTGGAAGAATTTGTACCTTCCTGCAGTCTCAGTTGAAAGATAGCAACGTTGAGGTCATTAATGCTGGCAGAAGTGATCTGTTGCTTCAAATAGAATTGGGAGTTCGTTTTGGAAAGACAATCATCATTGACGATGTAATGGACATTGAACCTGGATTAGTTCCTTTACTAAGAAAACAGATCTCGAGTCAAGGTCCGAGACAGATTATTCAAATAGGAAATAACGACAAAATAGATTACAATCCAGCCTTCAAGTTGTTTATGTGTACTAAAAATGCCCAAATCAAATTACCCTCGTACATCAGTTCAATCGTAAATGAAGTTAATTTTTCAACTACCAAAAGTGGATTGACAGCGCAACTTTTGTCTTTAGCTATCCAAATTGAAAAACCAAAACTAGATAAACGGTCTTCTGAATTAACAAATGAAGCCGAGCAAATGCAGATGAAACTAAATGAATTGGAAGGAATCTTATTAGATGAACTTGCAAATAGTACGGGAAGTATAATTGAAAATACCCAACTTTTAGATTCATTAAAAAAGTTAAAAGAAAACTCAGATAACATTACGATTGCCTTGAAAGAAAGTGAACATTTGCAGGAAGAATTGTTAGAGCAGAGAAATATATTTTTGGAGTTTTCAAAGAAGTCCAGCATCTTGTATTTTGCTATCAATAATTTGTACCGGCAGAATACGATGTATAATTTTGGAGTCACGACCATTATGAAGTTGTTTAAAAGTGTAATGGAAAAAAATATGGGGAATAACACAGAAACAGCTTTGGAAGGAGTTTATAATGATTTGAGAGAGACAGTCTTTATTTATATTTCAAGAGGACTCTTCAAAGCAGACAGACTGATGTTCTCTATAAATTATGTTCACAAGACGAAACCTGACCTTTTCGGGAAGAATGAATGGGAATTTTTTATTGGTTCTTTGGCGGTTAAGGAAGATGGGCAAGATAATAATAGAACGAGCAGCATCCAGTGGGTGCCTTCAATTAGATCAAATTCAGTCGCTAAATTAGAAAAAGCGTTGCCTGGTCTAGTTAAAGCAGTCCAATTATCTGACCAAGGAACATGGAAAGAATTTTCAAAAGCAGTTGATGCCGAAAATTATTTCCCGCAATCTACATCAACTAAAATGACTCCATTTCAAAAAGTTTTGATCATTCAAGCAATTAGACCGGATCGTTTGCACACATTTTTAAATAACTTCGCTTGCCAAGCATTACAACTAACATCAATTAATCCTCCACCCTTAGATTTAGAAAGTATCTATCAAGTTGATTCAACTGAACATGAACCTATTCTAATTTTAACTGGTCCAGGAGCTGATCCATCGCAAGACTTAGAAGAATTAGGTAAAAGAATAGTTGGCATGGAAAATTATTTGCAAATCTCAATGGGTCAAGGTGAATTCAAAATCTTTATTAAAATTAAAATTAAAATGCAGATAGATCTATAATCTTAGGAAGAGTTTCTTATATTAACTCGCTGATCAGCATCTAAAAGCTGTTGTAAGATTAGTTTTGCAACTTCATCTTTTTTTCTGGAAAAAGTTGAGTAACCATTTCATAAGTTGGCTTTCCAGAGTTACTGTTACTAACATTGCCTTTGCAGCTCAATTACATCCAAAACCTCATTCTTAAAAATATGATCTACATAGCATGTGTAGGAGATGTTAGCCAATAGCTTGTAATAGACTGATTTTGTAGACACAGTCATCTTATTCTGAAAAATCTAAAAATATTAAAAATTTATTACATTAATAATACTTTGTATGATATAGGACAGCAAGAATCTGCAATTCAATTTTTAAAGAAAAGTGCCGAACAAGGTTTGTGGCTTTGCATCAAAAATGTCCATTTAGTAAGTGATTTCTTACCACGACTTCAAAAAGAACTTGGCATGCTTACACCACATGCTAAATTTAGACTTTGGTTGACATCTGAACCCGATGAACGTTTTCCAGCTGTTTTAGCACAAGAAAGTTTAAAGTTAACATTCGAATCCCCTCCAGGCCTTGAAAACAACATGAGTCGTACTTATACTCAGTGGCTTCAAACTAAATTAACTAACTCAACTCCAATTAGATTGCAGAGTTACTTTATTGTTGCTTTTTTACATGCAATGCTTCAAGAACGTAGAACATACATTCCACAAGCTTGGTCTTCTTTTTATGAGTTTTCAAATGGTGATTTGAGAGCTTCCAAATTAATTACAGAAAGAATAGTTAATGAAGCTGATCAAAACGGAGGCCAAATAGATTGGAAGACTTTAAGAGGATTGATGGCATTTGTTGTTTATGGTGGTAGAATTCAAAACAGTCATGACGTTGAGATTTTGTTAGCTTATTTAAATAAGTTCTTTTCAAACATTTTTATTAATGGGTCTACGAGTGGAACTCTATTAAGAGACTTGGAAATGCCTAATTTTTCGACTCTACAAGATTACCTTAATTGGATCAAGAAATCTATTAAAAATGACGGCGAAAGTCAACTGAGAATGCTTGGGTTGCCACTTAATATTCACTCATCGTGGGAAATCACGTCAAGTTCCGAAACAATAAAGCAATTGAGAAGTCTTGAGTTGGAAACAGTTAATTTAAATGAATTCGACAAACAAGAATGGTCAAACAATTTAAAACCTATTTTAAATTTATGGAAATCACTAAATGGAAGTTCGAGTTATCACAATTGTGTCATTCCACAAATCACTACTCACACAAATCCCTTAGACGAAGCTTTTAAGGGGGAATTTGTATTTGCCTTGACTTTGATTCAAAAAATTCACTTTGACTTAGGACAACTTAGCAAAGCTTTGAAAGGAACCATTATCCCTACATCTTCAATTATTCAACTATGCAAAGAATTAATGCTGTTGAGTGTGCCAAGTAAATGGGATAATATTTGGGTTGGGCCATGGGATCCTTTTGTCTATCTAGAAACAGTTATAGCGAAAACTAGATCAACCGAACAAATAATGAATGCTAATCTTGATGTCAGCTTAATCTCGATAGATTTGAGCAATTTGTTGAGACCTAATAGATTCTTAAATGCTTTCAGACAGTTAATCAGTAGGGAAACAAATATAAGCATGGATCAACTTAAATTAGCTTCTGCGTGGCATAGAAATTTATTGGAAGAAGTTAAATTTTGTGTGGAAATTAAGAATCTAAATATCGAGGGAGCTTTATTTGATAGTGGGATGTTATCTGAATCCTTAGTTACTTCTTCACCCTTTAATTTAGTTCCTTCTTTGTATATATCGTGGATTCCAATAGTAAGTCTTTGATTAATTTATTAATATACCTTTTTTAGACCCAAAAAGATATTTATCCAGAAAGCAAATCTATCAACGCAGCTATTTACGAGAATGCTAGCCGAGAATCAGTTGTGACTTCTGTTCAATTACCTTTTGCTAATGAAATTGATAAAGATAAATGGACAATAACTGGAGTAGCTTTATTTTTAAAGCAATCAAACGTTTAAATTGCATATACATACTTAATTTTGCTTTTATAAATACAGGACTGTGTTTGGTTATTTAGTAATTTACATAATAAAAATGGAAAATTATTTCAAAACAATTTATGATTTGCATATTAACAAAAATGCTTTAGCATGAAGATTGTACGCATGTAGTTTTCGTTACTCAAATTACTAACAAACATTTCATTAACAGTTCTTTATAACCAGACCTCCAATAGTAATTCCAATGCACACAACAACTCCAATCCCTTATCACACCGTTGAATTACAAAAAAATAGGGGTTGGAGAAGGTTATTTTAAACAATATACATATTCATGTCTTGGGGTAAAGAGTGTCGATTTTAAAATCCAAAAAATATTTATCTAATTTAGCTCAAAATGTATTAATAAAAAGACAATGAAGAACACCAATTAGGAGATGGTAACTCAATATTTGATTTTGTCCATATTTTGGTTTTTTATCAAAACTATAAATATCTGAAATATTTACATTATTTAAAGAACCTCCGAAGCTAATTATCTCTGCAGATAATTCAACAGATCTGTTACCACTGCACATAATAGGTAAAGGTGTTGTTGATCCCATTTGTTAGCATTTACTTCATAAATGTCACAATTACCCTTTTTAGTCCAATTTTCACCTTCTTGATAAGCTCCACCACAGTACATAATATTACTATCATTTAAACAGACTGCAGCATCTTGTCTTTTTATTGGAACTTCAGCAAGTTTTTCCCAATTTTTAATTCTCGGATCATATCTAAAAATGAAATATCACTCATAATTAAAATATATAAGTATCTATAAAGATTGATAATTGTTAGTTTGGTATGCAACTTATGTAATAATTGGTGCTATATTTTCAATTTATTAATAAGTGATGGATCTTAGGCAAATGTGTTTCTCCACATATGAGTAAGATTTCAATTCAAACCGCTTATAATAGGAAATTATTTAAAGGAGCATTTTAAAATCCGATAAACATCCTTGGTAACATTCAATTCAAATGGCCAAGTAAACGCAATGAAATCAAGTAATTGAAAATTGACTCGTATAAAAACACATATTTGAATAAACTTTATATCCTCACTCCTGTATTTCATTACTTTTTGTTTTAAACTTTATTTTAATTTGTAGATTGTGTTAAAATTTAGAAAGTTTGCCCATTTAGTCCAATTAAGTTTCTTATTGACCAAATAAATACATCCTCAAAAAGACCGCGTTCACATTGCATTTAAATAATCCATCAGATTATATGTCTATTATTTGTCTCCATACAACCTAAATCCAAAATGTCTACTCATTCGACAACCTTCGAGTCTATTCCAGACCTTTAACAATCGTGACGAAACCAACCCTGCTAACAACTTTGGAATAAAGTAAATAGGCTTTGAGCATCTTGGCAACTGTAAACTTCTAGAACCACTTAGTAATGCATTTGTTGTTTAATTATAAATGAGATCTCTTTATCTTTATCGTTAGATTGTGTTGGTAATATCGATATATGTTATTTGCGCTTCCGTTCTTTAAACTTTTGTTAATCATTGTCGTTATAGGTAAAAACAAGATAAAGATGTCAGGATCAGAGGCAATGCTTTCCCTTGTTGGAAAAAGAAGCTCCGGTGAAGGAATTAGAGGACAGAATGGTATGTTTGACTCGATCTGATCAAATAATGTAGTGATTTTAGTTATGGCATGTGTCTCAATTGCAAACACCGTAAAATCATCATTTGGACCATGTGGGTTAGACAAAATGCTTGTCGACGATGTAGGGGATGTCACCGTTACCAATGATGGTGCAACCATCTTGAAATTACTTTCCGTTGAACATCCAGCTGCCAAGATTCTTGTTGAATTGGCTCAACTTCAAGATGCCGAGGTCGGAGATGGTACCACTTCTGTAGTTATTTTGGCTGCTGAGTTACTTAAATCTGCTGATGAGTTAGCCAAACAAGGATTACACGCAACCACAATCATTAATGGTTTTCGTTTGGCCTGCAAGGAGTCAGTCAAATACATCAAAAACAACCTCGGAGTTGAGGCTACCAAATTGACTGAGAGAAATAAGTTGGATATCGCCAAGACCTCCCTCTCCTCAAAAATCATCGGTGTTCATGATGATTTCTTCCCAAAGTTGTTGGTTGAGGCTGCTGAACTGATCAAGGTTACTGATTCTTCCGGTAAAGTTACCTACCCAATTAGTGCTGTTAATGTGTTGAAGGCACATGGTCAGTCGGCATCTGAGTCAACACTCATCAAGGGATACGCTTTGAATTGCACCAGAGCTGCCGAGGCTATGCCAAGAACCATCAAAAACGCCAAGATTGCTTGCCTCGACCTCAACCTCCAAAAAGCTAAGATGTCGTTCGGAGTTAACGTATGCGTCACAGATCCAGAGAAGCTCGAAGCTATTAGAAGAGAAGAAATCGATATTGTCAAGAGACGTATCGACCGAATTTTGGCTACTGGTGCTAACGTCATCCTAACTACTGGAGGAATCGACGATTTGGCTATGAAGCAATTTATCACCGCTAATGCTATGGCCGTCAGAAGATGTAAGAAAGTTGACTTGAAGAGAATTGCTAAAGCAACCGGAGCTACGCTCACTGCCTCTTTGGCTACACTTGAAGGTGACGAGCAATTCGATGCCTCCCTTCTTGGTCATGCTGAAGAAGTTGCTCAAGAAAGAATTTCGGACGATGAATTAATCATCATCAGAAACACCAAGGCCAGAACAGCCGCATCCCTTATTCTTCGTGGTGCAAATGACATGATGCTCGATGAAATGGAAAGATCAGCCCATGATGCTCTCTGCGTCATCCAAAGAGTTCTCGAATCCAAGAAGATTGTCTCCGGAGCTGGATCAGTCGAAGCTGCCCTCAACGTCTACCTTGAACAATACGCAACCACTCTTGCCTCCAGAGAACAACTAGCTGTTGCCGAATTTGCTAACACTTTATTAGTAATCCCAAAAACTTTGATAATGAATGCTGCTTCCGACATGACAGACTTGATCGCGTCATTAAAGAATTGCCATTACCGTTATCTCCAGTCCGTAAACTCAAAAGATTGCGACAAGGCCTTGAAGTACACAGGTTTGGATCTCGAAAATAATGCTATTACTATTCCTTATGAGAAGGGAATCATAGAGCCAATGATGTCTAAGATCAAAGCATTGAAGTTCGCAACTGAAGCTGCTATTACTATTCTCAGAATTGATGACTTCATCAAATTGGAAAAGATCCAGGGACCTGAACAAGAACAATGCCATTAAGTGGTGATGCTTTAAATGTTGGTACGCTGGCAAAAATAAACTCAAAATTTCTGCTAATTGTTTGTTGTGCGTCTAATGATAATTTGCGCTAATCATATGTGTTTTGCTTTGCCGTAATTAATAAAATATACCTATTTAATTTTGTTTGAATCGAAATAAAATTTTGTAATAGTTCTCTTCGTTTTGATTTCTACAAACATTTTTGTTACGATGCGGGCATATGTAGATGACACCGACATGCTCTTAATCTTATGCCTTAACATGCGGGTGCTCTAAAGGATAACTGTTCATATGAAATATCTTTTTGATGTTCTGGGTGCTATGGTTGCTTTCCTTTCAAACTAAATGAGTGAAATTTGGAAAAAATATTGGTCTCGAGGACGGAGGGTTTAAGGTCGAAAATATTGACTTCTTCCAGATTTCCGCTGGCAATGTGCCTTAAATTGAATTTTTTTAAAAACTGAGTTTAACGACATAGGTCAGAACTTTAAACCTCAAATGACCTGCTTGAAGGGACAGCTAATAATGTGGACCACAAAAGGTAAATAATATTATTTTTTGTATGATGAGTTTAAAAGAGTCAAAAAAGATTTGCATTAATCAAAACTCTTATGTAGAAAGAGACAAGCTCACTTGAGTTGGGATACCGTCTGCAAAACAATGATAAAAGAAAGAAGTTTTGAGAAATGCATTTCATATCTGGTTACAATTTATACACATGAAATAGTAAATCTCTTTTATTCAAAGCGACAATTTTATATCCTCATTAAAAATACATTTTGCGGCAGAAATTCCACAATCACAAATAATCTAGCCTAGTCGCTTGAAGGCATAACCTTAAGTCTTTCAAAGGCCGATTTTTCAAGAGAAGCACGGTGGTCTGGATGAGCGATCTTGATCATCTCATAAGCTCTTTGTCTCATATTCTTGCCCCAAAGTTCAGCAATTCCATACTCCGTAACGACTTGATTGACGTGAGCTCTGCTGGTAACAACCCCGGATCCTTGTTGGATCTATAAGTTGAATTAAAATGAATTGGACAATATTTAAACGAACCATTGGAACGATCTTTGATTGTCCCTTTTTAGTGTCAGAAGGCAACGCAATGATAGGTCTTCCTAGCCCATCGTCACTCAAAGCAGCTCCTCTAATGAAATCAACCTAAAATTTGAACTATTAAAGAAACGCAACAAAAAATGTGGCTAACTTGTCCTCCGAAGCCAGACAAAAATCTAGATCCAATAGAGTCAGCGACGACTTGTCCAGTCAAATCAACTTCTACAGCAGAATTAATAGCTGTGACTTTAGGATTTTGCCTAATGATGCTAGGATCATTGACCCAGGCGACATCTCCGAAGTGAACAAATGGATTATCATGAAGGAAATCGTAAAGCTTCTTGGATCCATAAACAAAGGAAACAGTCATTTTACCAGGATTGTGATGTTTGAATCGGTTGGTAATGGCGTTGCAGGAGACGAGGTCGAGGATTCCATCCGAGAACATTTCAGTATGGATTCCGAGGTCTTTGTGGCCAGTTAAAGCAGCAAGGGCTGCATCTGGAATAGCACCAATTCCCATTTGAAGAGTAGCGCCATCATCAACTAAGTTGTCAGCAATTATCTTTCCAATTAAAGCTTCTCTTGCTCCGATGGTTGGAGCAGCTCTGAGATGCAATTGATGGTCAGTAGTTTCCACAAGGACATCAATTTGTGATTGATGAATGACACTGTCCCCGAAGGTTCTTGGCATGTTTGGATTGGACATGGCAATGACGTGTTTGGCTGTAGTGATAGCAGCACGGCAAGCATCGACGGAGGTTCCGATTGAACAGTATCCTTTAGCATCAGGTGGAGAAATTTGGATCAAAGCAACATCCAAATTGATTACTCCACGTCTGAATAGAAGTGGAACTTCATGAAGGAAGCAAGAGTTGAAGTCAGCAAATCCTTCATTCACAGCTTTTCTCAAATTATGGCCAGTAAACAAAGAATTTGAACGGATTCTGTCCCGATATTCACCTTCAACCCAACGAGTAGGTCCTTCCAAATGGAGATGGTGGAGTTTGATTTTGGACAGATCTCTATTCTTTGCAACTTCGCAAAGACCATCGAGAAGTGGAGTTGGTGTAGCAGCAATCCCATGGACGAAGATATTGTCTCCTATAAAACATTCCCATCAATTCGATTAAAATATCAATTACTTACCAGACTTGACTAAGTCGAAAGCTTTTTCAACGGATGTAAGCTTGGGACTTTTACCGACAGCAGGAAAAGATCTTTCAATAAGTTCTGGACCACCGACAGTTGAACGAGCTTGAACAGGACAAACGCTACTAGTATGCAGAGCAGCAAAAACTGTCGTGTTGGCAACTTGTTTTGACAATAACATCTTCATTTTACACCTAAAAAATAACTAGCTTATAAAGAAAAAGTCAAAAAATGTGTTTATATCAATTAATCATATTGAGAAACGAGCATACACTATTATATTTGTTAGTATAAGTCATCTTATCAATCAAAATAAACAAATAAGTCATCATTAAATACACAATTTGGTGATAACGTCCCTGTCACCAACAACGAACTATATCATACAGAGAACAGAAAACGTCTTTTGCTCCGAACCTCAGACATCTGTATGCATGTACCACATCCTATGACGATGTACTGGTACACGCCACCCCAAGACATCAAGCATTTTTAAATTACTTCTCTTAACCCCACCACATAATTCAGATTATTTTTATATTTTGAACTTTAATAAAGTGGATCAAGATAATAAAAAGTAATTACAATTTATGCCTTAATCTACGATACCAAAGACAACATTTATTATGGCAGAATCGAGTCAATTTACCGATTTACCACCCGTCAATCAACCTGACTTCTATGCGGCTTTGCAGCATTACATTGGTGGAAAAGAATCTGATAAGATCTTGATTGCTTCGAGATATATTGATAAATGTATGCATGAAAAAGTAAGTTATTTTTGTTGTTTTCAAAATATTATTTTTGTTTAGGAACATTTCTTTAAATGGACAATCGAACTTTTTATCACCTTCAATGCTGATAAGGAAAGAAGCGGGTACAATATGGCTCATATTGGCTTTTTGTGTCAGATGTTGCGTTTATCTCTAATTAAACATACGCCACATGCCTTTTCTGATGAGTTAAAAAATTCAGTCCTTGAAAATACTCTCTTAATGTCAAAGCAATCGTATGCGATGTTTTTGGGTGATGAAAATTATTTGTCTCCATTCAATTGTATTATCAATTGCTTCACTTGCTTTTACCTTGTTGCTCCGAGTGGTAATGACTTCACAAGAGATTTTAGAAATTGGTTTTTGGAACAAGGTGAGAATAATGAATTTCTGTATCTAACTGCTCTGTCGTACCTATTTGATGAGATGAGTTCGAAGAAGATCCCAATTGGAGAAAATAAACGGGACTGCTTTAAAGAGCTGTTTGCCACCCATGTGGAAGACTTCATCACATTTATTCAATCTTATCTCGCACGTGTACCAATGTATTCAAAATACTACAACAAAGTCATCGCCTACTCCTCAAACTTAATGAGAAACGACAAAATCAAACAAGAGAACGAAAAATACCTCCAATATCTTGGCTTTATCTTAGGAATTATCTTCACCGACCAATCAGATGAAGAGACTCACGAAATTGCCTGCAACCTAATTATGGATATCATGTACATAATTGAACAAACAACTGACAACTTTGTTTCTCTCAATTATATATCAACTTTCATCAATACAAACTTTCGCTTTGTTGAAGAATTAGCCAGCAAAGGAGGTAGCCGGAGGCTCAAGAATATTTGCAGAATGATTGTTGAGAAGGCAGAGTCTTGTAGATTTGAAATAGCTGATAATATGCTGGAGGAAAATCATCCCTCTTTCTCGGATGTTCGTTACATCATTGCAATTGCTAATCTTGGGATGGAGTATGCTGACATGACTTTGCCTTTTTGGGGTGAAATTTCAGAGGCATTGCTTCAAATGGTTGAAAATGAACCGGAAATCTATCAGCAAATCAGACACAAATTGGCGGGTCCATTAAGTGAGTATTTCAAGATTTTAATTTCTCAAATGCAGGTTGATCCGGATTTGGAGTCTATTTTAAATCAGGATGAACATGAAGAAATGATCGGGTTTAGAGGCAACATGTACACAGTTGTCAGTGATGCGTGTGCTCTGCTTGGTGGACATGAAACCTTAATGATGCTTGCTTCTTGGCTGCCTGAAAGACCGAACGATTGGAGATGGGCAGAGTCTATAATTTGTATGTTGGCAGCTCTTGGAAACGAGGTCGGCTATGACTCAAGAATCATGATGGACGATTCCCCGGACAGGCCTCATGAAGATTATTACAAGTCAATGTTAAGGCAATTTATGGTTCTTGATGAGGAAACTAAGAAATCGCCACTTCATCCACAGACTTTGTACTCCGTTTTTGAAGTTTTGATGGAATTTGCTGACTGGATGAATCGTTACCCTGAAATGCAGGCTTGGACCGTTGAATTCTTGCTGGCACATATTTTGGATACTCGTTATACTGATTTGGCTTTGAAGATTCTCCAGACATTCGTTGAAGATGGGCAGTATTATGACATTGCTTGCATTCAGTATTTGTTGAAACTCCCAGAACACCTCGAAAAGTCTCCGACCGATTGCTACAAGACTGAGCAGACTATTCAAACAGTTTATAGAGTTTGTACATTGATGATAAATGCAAACTTTCAGACTCCCTTGTTTCCCTATATCCACAAGATGGTGACCGATTCTCTTGAAAGATTAAGAGTAATTTTTGCTTCTGGACATGTCACGACTGGTAATTATGCCAAACTAAAGACAAACCCATGGGCTGACTGTGAGGGGGATCCGATTGTCTATTTCCACAGAATTACAAGTGTTACAAGAAAGACTAATTTTGTCAACATGATAACAAAAGCTCCAGACTTGAAAGATGTTATTCTAAAGCTGGAAGCTTCGATGTGGGAAACAATCTATGCTTGCCTGACCAAATTGAAAACAATGAGTCAAGTTGATCACGCCGTTGCCGTAGTCAGATTTATGTTCCGAAATGGATACAGTTTGAAGATGGAAATAGCTCTTAAGATGATTCATATGTTTCTTAATTCTAGACATTACCCTCTAATGTATATTATTTCGATAGCTATCGATACGGAAGGAGATACTCTCATGAAAATGCCGGAGTTTTTGCAGCCACTTAGACAATTAATGGACATTTGTGCAACTAATTTCAAACCCAGTGGAAACGAATTTAGGAATCTCACGGAAGCTTTCGATGATTTCATGAGAATTAACAACAAATTAATTAAATGCCATCATAGGTTTTTCTTGGCCCTTCCGCAGTCTGAAGCTATATTTCAATTAGCCTTGCAAGCGATTGAATATTCAACAGATCATGACAATACTTGTCATTGTGGATTTATCGAGAACTTCTATATTCTCGGTTCTAGGGAAAAATCAAACCCAGCTTCGGAGGTACAAGTATTATGTATGCATCACATGAAACAAGTTATTGAAGTAACAATTCGCGCTTTATTGCTAAAACTCCATCGGGAGCGGAAAAGTTCAATTTGCACGGATATGTTGTGCTACGTCTATGCTTTCGACCAAGATCAATTTGTAGGCATATTATGGGAAGTAATAGAAACTATTCCACAAAATGGGTTACTTGGAGCTACTAGAGCACAAAAGATGGATTTCGTTACAAAAATCAGAGGCCTCAGCGACAAACGCAGCTCTAGTCATCAATTTAACCTAATCATCAACGACTTCGCCAGACTCTATAATTAATTAGTGTCTTTTTTATTAATTAGTCTCTTTTTATTTATTATTTTATTATCTTTGTTCGAATAAGTATTTTTCAACAGACCAAAAACAACTCTTTTTATATGTGTACTATTTTCAGGGCTTCCCTTGAGTTATAGAAAGGGAAGTCTTGATCTCAACAAGTTACTTGTACAATCAAAGTACATAAAGAACATTCATTCTGCACACTTTAATAACACTTACTATAAATCCATCTATTACCAAATAAATTTCTATTAAATATAAATAGATAACATAATCTAATTCAATGCAAGATATAGCTTTTTGCATACTAGACTTGGCTTAAACGAACACAAACTAGGGTGGTTTTGTTCCAAGTTGGCAATATAAAAGAATGTCTCTCTTTCTTATACAGTCCCAAGTTGTCTACCACATAAATTACTATATAAGCAAGTAAATTGTCTTCATTCGGTCCTTATACTATTGAAATCTCGTGTAGCTTTGGAACTGACATCAACCAAAGCATTCTTACTATAATGGAAGAATACATTTCTCATTTGACTAACGCAATTACAAACTTCAAGTTTTCATGTTTTGAGGGAGATATTCATGAAATAACGAGAAATGTTTTATTTCCACTGTATAAAAATTTGAAGAATCTTGATATGATGTACAGATTTTCGGATTATGACAATTCTTATTTTAAACTCAATTTTATGTATTTGTAATTTCTATTTTAGGTTTCAATGACAATTATTTGTAACAAAATGGAGATCCCTGGACAATGTAAGGCATTTTCCAGTATCCATTTAATGAATTTTACAATTCCTTTAATTCACACTCCGGCTATACAAAAATTAATATCAAGGAAGCCTTCGAACTTCTTTGCACTGTTGCTCTCAAACAACGTTAATTATTTTAAGTCTTTTGATTTTGTTTATTTTATAAATAAATGTAATATAAATATCCATGGCGTATGTTTCCTTTTGTTGTATTATTTGATTAAATTATATTTAAATTATTTTTTATGTCCTTTACCCTAATTTTATACCCATTTAATGTGATGATTTTGGAAGCAAAATCAGACTTACATCATGATAAGAAAGAGTTTATTTGTTTTGTGGTTTGAATCAAGAGAAGGGGTTGGAACTGAAAATGTCATTACCTTAACCCAATCTTCTAACACTTTTTAATTAAATACAAGTTGAAAATCTTCGTATAAATTAATTTATTAAAAGTCGATTAACTTAAAGGATAGTTTAACTGAACACATACATAATTAAAATAAGCTGTTTTATATAAAATTAAGGCCATTCTATTAACAGGTGTGGGGGTTTATATTGTATGTGTAGCTTTTTGTATTCATTGATAATTTTGAGGAGCAGAAGTAATTGAGTGTAAATTTCAATTTTTTCCCTCAAAAGCTCTTACGATTCAAAACCTTGGCTCCGTCATCTTCATATTCCTTTTTCGAAACCCAAATTTTCTTAAATGTATCCAAAGAAGCAACGATAGACCCACCAATCCAAGTTGATAGTAATCTTTCCTGAAAAGCGCAAATATTAGTATTTATTAATGTAATGAATGTTTAATATTTTTTAATAGTTAGGCTAAGCGTTGTATACAAATTTGAATCTCAAAGTCCAACAGAAATGAACGATTAATTTAATATGTATAAAAATATGTATTAGGAACTAACCTGGGGTGCTGAAATACGCCATTTGATATCCTTTGAAGCCATCTTCTTTGACTCAGCTAACAAGCGATCTCCGAATCCTTTGAAAAAGGTAGTACCTCCTGTCAAAACAACATTCTCATACAAGTCCTTTCTCAAATCAGTGTCACAATTTAAGATGGCCATCCCGAGACTTTCATGTAAACCTTGATGTTCCTGTCCAAGGACTTCTGGGTTAAAAAGAATTTCAGGAGCTCGGTATCGAGAGGCGCCAAGTGAAATAGTCGAATTATCAGGTAAGCGATAATCATGTGTCTTTGACTGATCGTTTCCCTGATCCTCCTTTGTTGGATTCATTGACACGAAACACTCTCTTTCCTTTATCTCCCTAACTATCTCAAATTCAGAGGAGCGACCTAAAGTTACACCTTCTCTAAAAAGAAGTCTTTTCAAGTACCTCGACACATCTCTTCCAGCTAAGTCTTGTCTATGAATTGAAGGAGTGACGGCAAATCCATTATAAATTGGGACGATGTGCGTAACTCCATCGCCACTGTCTAAAACTACTCCAGTGGTTCGGCCTGTTGAGTAGAGGGATAGGACAGCTTGAATTTGGATGTGTAGGGCAGGAACGTTGAATGTTTCGAAGAATATCTCAGCCATCTTTTCGCGGTTTTTGATGGGGTTGAGAGGAGCGTCGGAGAGAAGCACTGGATGTTCTTCGCTGTTTAGGGAAAGGTTTTCTGGTGAATAAAGATGGTTCCACACCAACTCCATGTCAGACCAGTTTTTGACGACACCATGTTCCATTGGGTAGTCTATTTTGAGGAGGCCGCGATGTTGCTGAGCCTTTTTGCCTGGAAAATAACGAATTAATTAAAATCAAGTAAAAATACTGCCTTACCAATAAAAGTATCTCCCTCTAAAGCTCCCGCCATTACACGGTGATACTTTGGTCTCCCAACAATATTACTAAAATGGCATTTGGGCGTAGCTTCTCCTGCAATTCCTGCCTTGATGCTACCACTGCCATTATCAATGACAACCGGTTGATTTGTATACATTGAGGTCATTTTACCTTGTACGTAAAATAGATATCCGGCCAAATATAGTGAAGTTTATAACAAAAGTTATGATTAACTTTACGTAGAAGAAGATGAGTAAGTTTTGCTGAGTAGAGACCGATACTCGTTACTCCAATCTAATGTTGTCAATTTAAATCAACCAATTCCTGGCAAGACGTTGTTTGTTTTTTGCAAGTTCATTTAATGTTGCGTCATTTAATTAAAATATGTTTATCAACCCAAATTTGATTTATTCTTCAAATTAATTAAAAAGAAAGTTATGACGAATTTGATGTGAGGAATTCAATTGATTGCACTGTCTTGCCTTTAATACTTCCAATTGAATAACTTGAGAAGTTAAGACATCTATAAAGAGAGTAAGGAAATATGTACATTCATTTCAATCAAAGCTAAGTGTTATGAATACTCCTTTTGAATGATTGCCAATTCTTTTTAAATCAGAAAACTTCAATTACATGGCGAAGATAATTATGTATTAAAATGTTCCATTGTCGTTAAAGAGATGGGGTGGTTGGAACAGTAATAATACATCTTCTATTATCCTCCTATCTCATTTAATGGCGACAGCTTCTGCCTGGCTTCATTCACTCTTATTTTGGCATTCATTTAAAAATAAATTACAATTTGGTGAATACTTAATTAGTACAAGATACATTTATATGTTACATTTATATAACTATATCAAAAAAGCTTTTATTTAATTCCTTTGCCAATTTAATAACTTTAAGGCTTTGTTGTAGGAAGGCATTTCATGGCTTGAGGAATTCTCGACATTCATCATCAACATCCACCCTTTCAAACCTACTTAAGTGCTAAACAGTTTTTTGGCGTTATTAAAAGTTATTAAGTGATGTTTGAATTATTTATAGGTTGAAGGCAATAGTATATAAATGTGGTTTCCTCCAATCAACAAAATATACTTTTTTGAATCAAAAATAATGTTTTCATTACTTTGTCTTTATTGGATGCCCCATCTTGAATGCACTTCATTGCCGACCTATTATTCTTAAGCTTAAAAGCTGTTTTTTAGTACCATTAAATTTACAATATCACAACTATTGTTTGTATATATTTTTAAAAAACTTACTTCCTTTCCAATTGCATAATAGCAAATATAAATTTGTAGCCCAAGCTTTCTTAATCATCTTCCTTTGTTTCAAACAATTCGTGGTTGGGATATGAGAATGATGTTGTGCTTACCAGAACAATAAAAGATATCGGAAAGTTATGGATATTCCGAAATGACTCTTCTCATATCTTTACCTCACGATCTATTTAACTGCCTCGATGTTATTTAGCTTAAAAGCGTAATTAAATTAAAGATTCATCTTTTTGTATAACTCACACTTAATATTATCGTATGCGTTTTTTGTTTTGATACAAAAATAATTATTTATATCTTTTAATTTATGCTTCCCATTATTCATTCAAATCAATAGACACCATCAAATTGAACTTGAATTCGTGGTGGAGCTTCCATTTAATTGAAATGAAGAAAATGACGTCAAGGAGAATAACTTTTCTTAGCTTTATTTTTAATTGATTAATTATTCACTGAGAGATGGCTGGTCGTATCTTTGAATGTTTAAATTATTATTATGTTTATTGTCAAAAAAACTTTTGTCCTTAATTGTTTCTCGGAGAAAAAATAAATCCTTGACGTATATGATGTTGCCATACAAAATTTATTGTATTTAAAATTTGTCTCATTCTCATATGTTTATACTTCAAATATTCTATTACCTTGGATGTTGTCAAATTCTTTGTTTTTATAAAAACTTTTTTCCTTAACTGTTCAGAAAGCTTGTTATCACCTTATCATAAATGTCTGAATAATTATATTCATTTATTATCCACACGCACAGCCACTTGCTCCGGCTGCCATCACAATTATTATAACACCCAAATTTAACAAAAAGACTGCCACAGACAAAAAGAATAAGATTTTCATTTACTTTAAAACATGGCCAAATAATAATATTTTTTACAGTAAATTAGCAACGATTTATGGGCACATATTCAATTAAGTGGATTAATTAGTTGAGGAAGAATATATTTATCTAATAATTATTAAAAATATATATTCTTTTACTTGGAATAAGTAATTAGGGGTTATCGCAGTGTAAAGAAGATATAAATACTTATCCTTTTTTGAGAACCGTTACTCCTACCCCAATAAAGTAAATTGCTTCAAGTTATGGATATGCTGATGAGGCCTTATCGCTTCATGGAATTGGTTGTACCAATTATAGTATGAACTTTCATATGACAGTCTATATCATCAACATGTGTCCATTTTTAAGTTGACAAAGTATAAAATAGTTGCCTAATTAGCGCAGTTTCTTAAACTTTTTTTAATTTTACAACTACTTACTCAATTACTTTTATTGCCCAATTTAGGGTACATTTAACAAAGTTTAATCAATTCATTGCAAGACTTGTTAATTGTACCTTTGGTTTATTGACTACCATACCTTCAACCTTAATACCTCCTATTGTAGGTACAAATCAAAGGTATTCAACCAAAAACGACAAACCTCCTCCTCTTTTAATTAAATATTTTCATCTAACTTCAGCCGAATTGTCACATCAGTTTAGGAGCAAGTTATGGATAAGGTTAATAAATAAATTAAGTCCCACTTCACCACCACTTTTCACTTTTCCACCTTAACAAGTTCAAGATATGTGTGTGATGTATATGTTAGGATGTTTGTTACCAATTCATTTCCATGGACCCTAATTCGTAGTAGCTCTATTCACTTCTAATTAATTACTATTTTCTTGCCTACATAAAGTATATATTCATCACTGCTGCAAAGACTACATTTTTCTAAAAATACTTGTTAAGACTTTTTGCATCATCAAAGTATAATGCCGAATTTGATTACAATTAACCTATTCATTTTATACACTTTAGTTTCCTTCTATTGCTTATCCTTTTCATCAAATTACGCTAGACAATAACAAA
The DNA here is from genome assembly GCA_963281155.1 of Rhabditophanes sp. KR3021. NCBI lineage: Eukaryota > Metazoa > Nematoda > Chromadorea > Rhabditida > Alloionematidae > Rhabditophanes > Rhabditophanes sp. KR3021. The sequence goes on along the minus strand of CAUJLY010000005.1, from coordinate 1,008,473 downwards.
ACCCTATTAATACAAATAGTTTCTATAAAGGAATACCATCACGCAATTATAAATAGATCCAAGGACTACATTAACACACTAAACCGTATTTGTTTGTTTGACCAATTAATGCCACAGCCAAACAAATTATTATCAAACTCTATTTTTACTCATACTCGTCTCCGTTCTTCATAAATATTATTAAATTATTTCGCAAAAAAAGAAAATGATACACAATATGAGAAAGTGTTTTTGCCAACCTAATAAATATATAAATGTGCTATATCCTAGTGCGTCACATATAAATATTTCCAACAAAAACTTAACAAAACTTTTTTAACTTATTATTAAAAGTTTAACCCTAAAACACACATTAATATAATATACTGTTCTCGGCTCAAGTCGCCCGATGGCGTAAATCTTTTTAGTACCACATCTTGATGCAGTTAATAAAAGTAATATTTATCTTGGGTATACCAATTAATTTTTATATTTTTGATGAATAAACGATAGACAATTTAGCACCTTTTTGCTTGGTTATGCCATTATTTTTAATATTTAATTGGTAGTTATGGTGCGCAAACAAATGGCTGGGTTGGATGTTTGCATATTTTAGTATCATAATAGTTTTTTTTCTTTTTGATAAAATAGTTACAACATTTTAGAGTTTCCATCTTGCCGAGGTGGATCATTAATACCTTGCTATTATCACAAATTCCATTATTTATTATCTGACAAAAAATGGTCGGCTTATCTGAATTCGGAGCCGAGGTAATAATGCTAGCCAACAAAAGTATCGCCTCAAATGGAACGGACCAAAATGATTTTATCCTAGTCCGCAACATCTATCAAGAACCCTGGGTCCACGCAACAAAAGTGATTCTCTCCGTAATAATGGCTTTAACCTGCATAATCGGAGTCATCACAAATACCTTCTCTCTAATCATCTACACATCCCCATCCTTTCGCAAAAGGTCTATTAATATATTACTGGCAGGAATGTCTGGTTCGGATTTGATTGTTTGTATAATGGCGTTTCCTGTTTTTATTGGGACTGAATTACCGACTTTGTTTCCTAATATACAACTTCCTCCCAAATTGCTGGCACTGTTTGTGGTTTATTTGTATCCGATTACTTTGATGGCGGGCAGTTTGTCGGTTTGGTGTTTGGTTTCGATTACGATAGATAGGTAAATTTTGGATTTGATGGAGCTTCTTAATAATTTGTTATAGATATTTAGCAGTCTGCCATCCCTTCATCGTCCGCATCTACTGCACCGTCAACAGAGCTTTGATAACTCTTGGGGTCATCTTGACTTTCACCGTAGCATTCAATTTCGTTCGTTTCTGGGAATACTCGATGGTTGAGCCTTCCAAACAAACTGACTTCAATGCCTTTGTCAAAGCTTTAAGAAATGAAAATCTGTACATTTTACTTTATCAAACTATTGCCACCACAATAACCCAATACCTGATTCCCCTTTTCGTTCTTTGTCTGCTTAATCTCGAAGTTGCCAAAACTATCCTGAAGGCTACCGAACAAAGACGTGAATTAGTTTCAAGTGTCAAGAGAGAGCATAAAACGGCTAAGATGATGATTTTTGTTGTGATAGGTAAGTTGATCTTATTTAGTTTTTATAAATTAAATTTAGTTTTCATCTTCTGCTACACTTTTGGAATATTTCTGAGTTTATTAGAAAGCTTGTACCCTGAAATCTTTGATACTCGCATTGGATATATGTTAAACGACATCAATAACATCCTCGTCGTCTTCAACTCATCTTCAAACTTTATATTTTACGTTAAATATTCGAGTAGGCAAGTCAATATGTGTTTTTCAAAAGATTCAATGATTATTTGTTTTGTCGTATTTGAGTAATTACTTATTATACATTTCAGATACCGCTCCCACTTACAACAACTATCCTGCTTTTGTTGCCCCTTCATCACAGAAAAATTATATTCAGATGGAAAAATAGTAACGAAAGTTCCTCAAACAGATGATTACACAGTGGTATCATCGACTTTACCAGGTGAATGCAATGAATCTACACGATTAAAGGTATCCCGTCATTCAAGAGAAGCATCATCAATGTCAATGAACAACAAATCAGATTCTAAAAAAATTTCTCTACTAAATATAATAACCAACAAATAACTTTTGATATTTAAATTTATTTATACACAACTTGTATTAACTATCACTGATCTCTTCTTTCCATTTGATACAACATTAATCCAATAAACAATTATATAACTTTTTCTTGCTTCATTGTCATAATAACTACCCACACATTCACTCAACCATCATAATCTTGATCTCCAAATACTAAGAACAAATATTACAAGCAAATATGCACGTGTTTGTAAAGAAAATTGTAGAGGAACGGTCTTTAGTATTGATAGTTGGAATTACTCATAGTAGTTAAAGATTCCATCTATACTTTATTTATTACTTTTAGATATTTAATTTTGATTATTTTGTAGAATGGCTGCTGGATGGAATAAGTTTGCGAACGAAAGCTCTTGCCCGGAATTAGTTTCGGATGGCTCACATACCTCGATGTCTCATGGAATTAAGACGAATAGAAATGTTCGCTTAGGTTGGGTAAGTTTGTTGTTCTATTTTGATGTTGTTTTATAAAATAAACTTTAGCTTCAAGGCAAAAGAGACTCTCAGATGGAGGAAGAAGTCATCAAATGGATTGAGTTAGTTCTAAAAGTTTTTGCTCCTGCTGAAAATGAAATCCATGACTGGTTAAGAGATGGCACTATCCTATGTCGTCTCTTATCCACCATAAAACCAGGCTGTCTCCTTCGCAAAGTTAGCACCAGACAATCTCAATTTTCATCTTCTCAAAATATCCTAAACTTCCTCGAAACGTGTGAATCAACCCTTGGCCTAAAATCAAATCAACTCTTCACTCTACCAGACCTTCAAGATGAAAAAGACCTAGGGAAAGTGTTTCGTTGTTTAAATGTACTAAAAGAAATGTTTACTGCATAATAAAATAAATTTAACTTGTTTTTGTAAAAAAGTTTGGAGAAATAAATGTTGTCTGGATAATTAAAGTGTTTGTCTGATTAATTTTAAATTAATGTGAGGGATTTAATTGGAGGGTTATTTATGGATTAAAGGGGTTTGAAATTTATATGATTTTTATTTAATAGATATTAATGATATGAATAAATAAAATGAGGCACATTTTAAATTAGATAATTATGAGGGTATGAGATTCTCAATAGATATTGGAAAAAGAATAGGATTACCAGTTGTTACCGGTTCTTCAGAATAGTATATTAGAGTATAGAATTAAAAAATTCCGATCTCAGATGATGGTCTTCCCCATTTCAATTTACCACCATACGATGACAAAGTTTTTGCATCTCACTATCATTGACACAAAAAGAATCATTTCCATATCTAAGCAAATTAATTAATAAATCAACAATTTAGAATAAACTAACTTGTTGTTCCGCTCGTTTAACCCGTTAATAGAGTACGTATTTTCCCTCAAATCCTTATCTAACTCGGCTTCTATCAGAACACCACTAGGTTCTTTCATTTTCAACATTAATCTGTAGGAAGCAGTGACAGTGTTGGAAATTAATTTGCCTTCCAAATGAGGGTCCAAGAGGACATTCTCTTGCTTTTTGATCTGATGAGGCAGACAATTTAACAGCCAAAAAAGGCAAGCGAGTTTCGTAGCGACCAGTCAAAGTGTCCCTTAAAGCATCATATCTGTTTCCATGATCACTAAAAATAATGGCGACATTTTCTTTCAAGAAAGTAAGGCACACTTCATCCATTGCGGAAATGTCATTTAGATGGCCATGTGACATTTAGTAGACCACCACCAAGCGAATTTGCTTTGATCCTTGTAAGTTTTGAGGAGTTGAGTAAGGTAGTCGAATTGGATTTTGGTATTCGGACTTTCCTGACAACATCTGTACTTGCTTTGTTTGAAAGCAAAGGACTTTTCAGCATCTAGTCAGAATGGTCTGAAGTAATGGTCGACCGGTTTTCCTTTAAAACCAAATGATTTGCCAAGATAATTAAAGGTAAATGTCTGCTCGATCTTCGGTAAAGAAAGTTGCATAGTCCGCTTGGGTAAAGTTTTTCTAAATTATAGGGAAGTCGTCATACCTAAAAACACATTATTTAGACTAATATTGATAAATGTACCATCGTCCCCACGATTCATTTAACGGTACAGGAAATTCAGTAGAATAACTGCCTCTAAGCCCTGTTAATATAGAAGTCCAATTTCCAAAGCTAAATCACATCAATTAAAGCATACTCAACTACTTAACATACGTATTATCTGCAATCTTAACATGCTTTTAAATCAATAAAGCCATTGTCAAGCATATACTTGAATGTTTTAGGCAATGATCTAACAAAATTTGATCTCGACAAAGAATCCATTCCTACCATAATAATACTAGTATTCCCATTTTTCTTAAGTTGAAATTTAGCATTTTTAAGGTAGTAGCGAAGGTTTTGGTGGTAACTTCAGGATTAAAAAAGCCATTTGAGAATCATTTGACTTGCGCAAAGTTCCATTGTCATTAAATTTTCTCCCATAAACAACATCGTCATCCTTTCCATCAGGTTTCAAGTCAAATGATCTACCTTCACACCCCATTTGATTCCACACATCTTGTTGCGCCTGAAATAAATTACACAAAATAATAACAACCAAATTTACCTTAAATAATTCCCCTCCACCTTAGTAGCATCAATCATCCTCTCATCTTTGCACTTATCCTATCAACCTTCCAAGCATACGGCTTAATACTTGCCTCAAACGGATCCAATGTATCAAATTTGCAGCTCATATTAACATAACTTCCTTTACTATCAAAATCAGTAAATTTCCTAATCTCCTAGATCGCATTTTCACTCTGATGTACTTGCCACAGATAATAACTGAATGTGGTTCCGACAAAAGCGAATAAAATCAGCAGCAAAGTAGAGTTTCGTAACCACGGCATCGTTTAACGAAATTATAAAACAAGACACATCTACTAACAATTGCTTCGAACCGTCCAAGTAGTTGGAAAGATTTATAATACTAAAAAATACATTATTCATTTGCAACGTATATATTTTATATATAAACATTATTTCATTTCCAATCATAATCATGACAATTTAAAACCTTATCAAACTTACCACCTTAAAATACTACTTTATCAACCCCAACCAATTAAATTTATTATTTTGCACCACTAACCAAAAAAATGATGAAAGTACCGCTAAAATGTGATCCTTAATACCATGGTCATCCCATCCATTATTTTTGAAAAAATAACTAATACATTTACAATTCACCAACAAAACATCTAAATATTTATTTGTCCATCATTAAAAAGATAATTTGTTATACATTTTCAATAGATCATATTTATTTGAATCGTTGAGATTAATTATGATATGTCTTCGTCCGAAAGTGGATATTAATTGCTGGTAGATCTTTGCGAATTCGTCTTAATTTGAGGCGATTGATAATGTAGTTTGTGTTATATGGTGGCTAAGATGTGTCTATACTTGGTTTAAATTTGTTTGCTGTTTAATTAAAACATACATTTTCTTTTTATATTTAAATCAAACCATACATTTACAATAAACTCAAAGAGCTTTCATCCTCTAAAAGCCTTCATTTCCTATTTTATCTCAAATATCCCTTTTAAGTTTAACTACATTCATCGTCGCCCCACCACGCAAAATGCAATCCTTTTGCCGTCTCATAGACTTGCATCTAAAAGATGCGATACTAAGAGATGCCTAACTCTCAAAAGGTTTAGCATACATTGAACTAAAAAATGATATATGTGTCATAGGCATCATCTCTACTCCTCTATCGAACAAAGTCTTGGATAGTAGAAGGCCGTCTCCAATCCACTTCGCCTCCATCCTATTCATTCACATTTACATAAATAAAAAGCAATTTATATAGTAGTAATGTGTTCTCTCTTCACTTACTTGACGATCACAAAAAGTCCCTTTTTACAATGGGAAGACGACGGCTGTAAACCAAATAAAAGGCCTATGTCTCTCTTTCCCTTTCCATTAACATTTCTTTTGTCAAGATGTCTGACTTTGCAATTTTATCTACACTTCCCTACTAAATTCATCCCTACCACAGGGGTATGTTAACGTAAAATTGACTAAAAAGACTAGCTCACTCACGAGGTCAACTTAGTCTTATTGATTCGCAAAAAGTGGGGTTGTTTGGTTGGAAAGGAAAGTGGATGTTTTGGGTGAAGGTAGGAATATTTGATGAATTGGAATTATTTGATGCCTTTGTAGTTTGAATTTTTGTTAAAAGGTACAAATAAGTTATTTCAAAAGTTGGAAATTAATTGTGTCTTTTTATTTATTCGAAAGATGTAATTCAACAAAACACAAATAAATTTGGTTGTTACAAAAGAAAGGCAACTCTTCTTTATTAAAAAGGTAATTAACAAGAAATTGGGAAAGAAAAGACAAGATGAAGGATAAAAACAAAAAATTGGGCATAACTTCGTTGCCATCTCCAAAACATCTCCTCAATATTAACTTAATAAATGACAGCATTGGACTACGGGTAGGACTATCAAAATCAGACATACCCAGTTGTCAATACCGTTATTCACTAAGCCAAAGACTTTACTCTTCCTTGAATCAATGAGCCGCCACAACTTACCTTTTAAAGGATCTAAATTATGAATTAAGCAACTCTTTTTTGTTGTTGTGAACTGATATATATCCATACCACACAACAACTCATTCCCAACTAGAATGTGTATGTATATGTGCCAAATGTTGTACAAACACATCTAAGTAGAGAGGAAATTGAGGGAAGCGACCGGCCTAAACGAGCACAAACATTGAAATGAGTGTGGTTGTAGGGAGTGGACTGGCGCGCGTACCCCCATTTTGTAGTGATGGGAAGGCAGTGTGATGGTGAAAGAAGTTAAGTTGGTAGGGGTTGTTGTGTGTGTAGTCAGTCTCACTAAAACAGACATGACACGACTGCTTTTACCCTGGGCTGGTTGCATCAAGGCGGGGTGCAGTTAAATGTACTTACTTCCCTAAATGAATTCTTGTCTATCTATGCTATGTCTTTTTTGCCTTGGCACCAACTAAAAATAAAGTAACACAAAAATGGACAAACAACCTTGTCCGAGCCATCTAAAAGTAGTGACTAAAATATTTTCACTAAAATAAATGAATCGCGATGAGGCGGCCGGTCATTTGGGGGATGGTCAGTTTTGGGGGAGGATGATGTGATATAAATATAAATAAACACACAAAAAAAGGTTTGGTCAGGTGAGAGAAGGTCAGGATGGTTTTGGGTGATGGGAGACTGAAATTTGCATATGTGTAGTTGGGGGAGAGATGCATAGTGGAAAACAGGTTAATGTGTGGTAGTTAGAGGCGGAAGAACTAGACTTGGCTTGGTGTGTGTGTGTGTTGTTAAATAGAGTGGACATTAGGTTTTTGGTTTGGGTTTATATAGGAAAAAGTAGGTCATTTGGCAGATGGATGAGATGTGGCATTTAAGACAGATGGTGTGTTGAAGAGAAAGGTCATCTTGGTGTGTATGCTAAAAAAGTGGGGAATGGTTGTGTGGGTCAACCGTTAAACTGTCCTTTCGTTTTGTGTTGAGTTTGAGAGGGATAGAGGTCATCGTGTTGAATGGACGTTTGATTTCGATCATTTTTAAAGTTCCAAATGCAGAAAAGGCATCTGAAAAGTGATGATGGCAGTTGCTAGATGAATCATGCTCAAAAGCTAATAGCTTTAAATCCAATCAAGGTTAACAGACGTTCGTTATGAGATATAATTGGGTTGAGCAGTCTGGTTTAATCAGTGAAAGCAAATTATTAGCATTGATTCCGATTTAAAATGGATGGAAGTAAAGATTCTAACGATATGAAGGAAGTGCCAAATACGGATGGCAAAACTGAAGTTGGAAATTGTTTGTATAGCGGCAAAGAATTGAAAGATGCAGCTGTAAGTTTTGTCGGTCCCATGATCGACCAATAATTTTGTTTGATTTTATAGACAAAATTAGATTTATATTTTGGACCTAAAACTATCAATGATAGAACTCAATGCATCGAACCATCATTCCGGCTCTTAATAGGTGTGACAGGATCAGTTGCTGCTTCAAAGCTTCGTTTACTGGTGGGCGAAGTTAGAAAAGTAAAGACACAAAAGCAAATTGAAATATTTGTAAGTTTTTGATGTTTATAACTGGCTTTAAATGATTCGTATAGGTAGTGGCAACAGAAACAGCGCGATTCTTTTTTGATGACGGGAATTGCCAGGATCCGTTTGTCATTTTCCGAGACGTAGATCAATGGGGTTGGGGGAAGATAAACGATCCGATTCTCCACATCGAGTTGAAGAACTGGGCAGATTGTATGTTGATAGCTCCTTTAGATGCTAACACGATGGCCAAAATTGCTGCTGGTATATGCGACAATCTTCTCACATCAATTGTGACGGCGTGGGATAGTGAAAAGCCAGTTCTGTTTGCTCCAGCGATGAACACTCAAATGTGGAATAACAGGATAGTTCAGAGGAACTTGGAAACCATTAAGGAAATGTATGGATGGAGACAGATTGGTCCTATTTCGAAGATGTTGGCTTGCAAGGAGTTAGGAATGGGTGGAATGTGTGAGGTTGAAACTATTTGTGCAGTTGTGGCTGAAATTGTTGATGGTGCAATCATTAGTTAGGCAACACGCTCATGAAAACCTTAAAGCACCATTTTAAAAAGAATGTTACGTATTGGTTATTTTAATGAGAAACTTCTTTATAATAAAGGTATATTTTAATGTGTGTTCTTCATTTTCTTAAAAATTAGGTGAACTCAAAAATTATATTCCATCTCATCCCCAATAAACTATACTCTTTTTATCTTCGTTGGTAGGGTAATGCGATAAATGTGTTGCTCACATGACGACTATTTTTTAGTGCTGAATGGATGGTTGTTGGTGAGAAACAAAAGATTATCGTTTTCAGTTGTACCCCATCAACACAAGGCTATTAACGGGGCTAAAGGAAATTGCTTTTAAAGCAATGATAAAACATGTGATTATTCGAGTATTATCAAACTGATCGTTTACAAATTTTTTTGCGTGGTATCAATAAAGTTGGGTATAATTGTTGGTTGTTATACTTTTAAACTAAACAAAATCGTATAGTTTTAGTAATGTTCCCATCACATGACCAGTGGTCTAAGGAAGTGAGAGAGATGAAACACATAAGATACTTAATGTACTTTTCCCAGACATTTAATGTATACTTATTTTCTTTAGAACAGCATCATTTGTATCCAGGCTTAATGTCCTCTAAACATATGGTGCAATTGTCAGCTGTTTCGATGTGGTTTGTGGTAAGGCAAAATGTATATAGTATAATCAGAGACAATGAAAAATCTTTTATTGCAAAGTTAGCAGGACTTTCTTAGTAGCTTGATTTTGTGTATAAGTTTTGGTCATTGAAAGTTTTGAGGGTATCAATTAGATATGTAAATATTTACTGAGGTACAAAAGTGCGAGGCTCTTTAAATATTATTCAAAATAAGTATAGTCGTCAACAATAAATAATAACCACTAATTCTGTTTGGGTAATTGAAGGGAATACCTATGTTAAGTGCTTTTTCCATTATTATCGTCTTTTCGAAAATGTCTCCACATTTTTTTGGTCCGCATTGCAAAAGAAGTTGAAAAAATGATGTAATCGTGGTGTTGAATAAATAAAAACAACCAAACAAAAAATCGAGTTGCATTGAGTAACAAAAAATGTTGTGTATTGTTGAGAACAATACATGTATTTATTTATCCCTTCTCCATTGAAATGAAATCATATGTCTAGTTTTAAAGGCATCGTCAGCATTGCTGGAAAATCATATTTAAATGAGTTTAACAAAATATTCTATCAAATATTGGATATGTACTAGACATTTTTCATGTTTGGTCCTAGCCATAAATTGCTTTGATATCGAATTTAAGTAAACATGTCAAGTAAACGTGGCTATTTATTATTGTTTTAATAATAGACAAAATAAGACTAATTTGAATAATTGAATAATATTTATGGTTGGAATGATCTATGAGCACATTCAACATCTATTTATATATCGAAAAAGTTATATTTAAAACTACCTCCAATTAAGTTAATTTAATTAATGTATTAGTTGGTTTCCGGTCTAATTCTACGTGTATATAAAGTCGCTACTTTTAAATTTCAAATATATTTACTACTATTATTATTTATTTATCATTACTAATATGTACATAATGAGACTTTCCTTGTTTAATTAATAAACTCACACTGGTCTCTGAAAAATAGTTGGGTTGGTTCGAATGTACTAAAAAATTTTATTCGTATTGCATCATTCTTTTGAATGATAGTAACGTTATCATCACCGTCATTCGCATACATACATTCGAAAAAAGGTTGTCCCTCACCAGATATAATACTGCATTTCTATCTAATTAGCAACTTGACCTGCCTTTATATATGAATTTTCAATTGTTTGCTAATATGTTTAGCTTCGTAAAAATGATGCAACTTTGAAGTAACAAAAAGTGTGATGCCATCCTTTGACAGATAAATATATATAAAAGAGAATCAAACGAATTACTAGAACCACACAACTATCCCTCTTATTAATGCTTCCAAAAAGCGTGTTCATCTATTTTTTAAATGATTAACAGATGCTTACAAAACAAAAATATTATTTAGATGTTATTTGAATATGTTTTTTATTGCTAGACATTAACCATGCATGTTTTGTGGAAAGAAAGTTCAATTGGTATAATTTGTTTGTTGCGGTACCTCTCGTTTTTGACTATTTAATAATTTGCTTTATCTTAAAATTTATTGTTTTCATCTTTTCAGATTTAAGTTAAAAACATATTAAAATGTACGTGTTCGGTTATGGTTCGTTGCTTTGGTACACGAACTTCGAATACGATGCTGTAGTGCCAGGAATTCTAAAAGGTTTCGTCCGCCGATTCTATCAACTTTCTCCAGACCACAGAGGTACTGAGAATAATCCTGGAAGGGCTGTCACTCTTGTTCCCGAAGCTGAAGGTATCTGCTGGGGAGTATCATATCATGTGCCAAAAGAACTAGAAGAAGAAACAATTGCCTATCTGGATCACCGTGAAAGAGCTGGCTACAGAAGTGAATGGGTTGATTTCCAACCTGATGACAAGTCTGCCTCCTTCAAAGTGCTGGTTTACATTTGCATTCCAAACAACAATCCCTATCTTTCGATTGAACCTTGCGTAAATAAAATTTGCGACCAAATCATATCAGCTCATGGATGTAGTGGCAGCAACTTGGAGTACGCAATCAGATTAGTGCATTGCGTCAAGAAAATGGCTCCACATGTGAAGGATGATCATCTTTCTGAAATCGAACAAGAATTACTTTCTCGCTGCAAGAAATTCCTAATTCGTGACAAGGTTCTGATCGATGTTGGATATCAACTCGATTACATGTCTGTCTTAGCCCAAAAGGCCTAAATGTACAAATTCAAAAAAGTCTTTCTGGAGATAAATCACTGTCCATCATTGAAACAGGTTCAATTTGATCAAATCATCCCGATCCACTCCATCTTTCTATTTTTCTCTTCAAATACGTTAGTATATTCTCTTTTAGTATCTCGAAGTATTATTTACTTTCTGCTTTATAATGGTGATCAAATAATATGTACAATCAAGATATATTTTTATTAGTATATCAATCTTAAAAATATGCAATACTTTAATGTACATATTAAACCAGCTTTTTATTAATTTTGGAAATAAACTTATTTTTTAAAATGATGTTTTGGATGTGTTGTGGTTGATATGTGAATACGCCTACGTTGTAGGGCAAATATTTGATATTAACAAGGATTTTATGTGTAATAGGAAAGTTTGCAAAGGGATATGTGCGAATGATAAAATAATTTAGGTTTCTTATGAAAATAAATAAAATAATTTTAGTCATACAGATCATCATGTAATTCTGTTTCAAACTAATTCATTACCTGTCATTTATTGGGAAGTTTAAGAAAAATTAAATGATAGCCTCCATTTATGGCCGCAATTTTTTGGCAAGATTAGTCATATCTTGTCTGACAATTTACATTCTTTAAAAACTAGGATCAAAAACAAAATATAAAGTATAGTTTTACATAGACACCTCAAGAAGCTCTAATACTATAAATTGGTGTTAACATTTAAAAACAATACTTGCCAGCTGTACATAATACAATAAATGAAAATGGATCGTCGTTGGATATCTCTAATCTACCCTAATGAAAGAAACTTGGCATATTCACAAAATGCTTAGTAACAGTGGTATCTTATTGGAGTAAAACATATTACATACCGTGGTTCAATTGACTATTGACTATTTAAGGCTGAAAAAACACATAAGCAATCACATATCTAGGAAACACTTTTGCTGCTTTCGATACTTGGATTAAATAACTTTATATATTTATAAAAACTCTTTATTTATTTACGATTACAATTATTTCTGCTATTATAAAATGAATTCTTCAAATAAACAAGCCATGGAAGTTGCCCTTAATCAATCTCAAATATCAAAGTATTGCACACATAATATACTGACCTCAATCGCATTATCCAATACGAATACGAGATATTATAATTTATGCGATAAAGTAAGAACTACAACTTTTCCAGGGATAGGTGGCAATAAATATAATCATTATAATGGCCTAAAATTATTTTGGTAAACGACGCTGCATTTATAACCGATTATTTGGTATTACCGTCTGGAATAATGAACCTGGCTTAATGAGCTACTCAACATAATATCTTTAGAATGGTATGATTTCATCACAATTCTTGAAATTCAATTACAACATTTTTTCCTAATTCCAATGTTGATATCTATTTTGTTCTTGCAAATATGCTTCATACTATATTTGGCTAATTGATCAACTTAAAAAAGTTAGAAACTAAAATAGCTATAGCAGGTCCGCTTATTGATGGAGAGTGTTAACAATCTTGTTGATACTATGAATTCAAATAGAATCAGAAGAATTCATTTTAAAAATCTTAGATACACAACAGTAACTCAACTATTTTCTAATACTATGAACGAAAATAAAACTTCAATCTCCAAACATTTATTTTATGCCAATCTGAAAGAATTAGAAATCTCGTCGCAACATTTTTTTTGTCTGACGAAGAAATTATTATACTTAAGGAAAGTGTTTGTTTATTTTCCTCATTTTTAACAACATTTATAATTCAAGAATTAAAATTCATTATTAATGATATCGGAAAATAATTAGCATTTGCTCATCCTAATTTGAGCAAATTGAAACTGTGTGATAATAGTTTTTACGAATCCTAGAACAAACAATTTTTTGTCAACTTTGCCAAACTCTAGGTTGTATAAAACTCAAAGAATTTGAATATCCAGCATTGTTTAAAATCATCGGAATAATATGTAGATCTCATGAACAAAGTCCTAATTGCACTAAAATGGAAAACCGAAAGATATTATTCCTGATGTTTCAAATAACAATATTTGCCTTTGCTGCAAATATAAACAGTCGTTTATTTCATGTTGGGTAAATTATTCTTTTTACAAAGTTCTATTCTGACTTCATTATAAAATGATTTAAAATTAAATTTTCCGCGATTATTTGTCTCATTAAATCAATGTATTTGTTCTTAATAATATATATTGTTCCTTAATTTTTGTATTGTATATACATTATTATTTAATAATGCAATCTTCTTGTGAAATTACATTTTTTAACAAAGATAAAAATAATAAAATCTAAATAAAAGACCTTCATTTACTCAATGTGTTTAGTTTAAAATAATTAAATGTTTATAATGGCAATAATTAACTTCGTATTGACGTCACAATTCACTTTTTTTACCCATATAAGACTTCTCTCCATGTGACTCCGTTGCAATGCAGAATCCCAAGGCCACGACTTTACATTCTTTGGATCCAACTTTGAGACAATTGCAAAACTCCTTGTCACATTTTTGCTGGCCTTTCTTCAATCCATAGCAATTGTCGTGTGTATAACAACATTTGTTAATTAGATTATCTACACACAATAAACATTAAATTGATTAGATAGTGGTTAGTTAAACGTACACTCTTGTGTTGTACAAAGGGATGTAACCGCTTGTTTAGCTAGTAATTCTGTTATCAAGTCTACTCCGCAATACCAAGCACGTTCATTAAACGGATGTTTATGGAGTTGATTTGTTGCAAAAGCAAAACTAAATAAGGAAATAAGTAGAATTAGCTTTGGCAGGAGACAGGACAAAATCATTTTGCTGTAAGTGACCACACTGACTTCGTTAAAAAGAGAAGGTGCTATGTTCAAATTTGGCTCTTGATGTCAGCTTTATTTTATGTATTATTGTAAATATCATTATATATTTATATTAAAAAAACCCCAACTTCCTTCCAACCAAATTAAATATACATTTCCTTTAAAACAAACCTTATCTGCAAATCTATTGCCCCGTATATCACGATACGAATCAAAGAAACGAGTTATATTGCCCAAATTAGGGACATATCAAAAGATTTATGCTATATGAGTCATGAAATACGGTGTTTGACTAAGGGATTTTTGAATGGACTAAAGTAATTAGGTTTTAATGAGTAATAAGAACTAAGGTGAGATGGTTTGTGTAACAAATTTATTTTCACATAGTTATTACTAAAGTCTGCAATTGTGGAATACTATTTATCAATTTTCCCATAGCTCTAACAACTTTAATTTTGACTATTTATACGTTCATTGATAGATCAAATGACCTAAATGCATGTGCATTAAAAGTGTTCGAGATATTTAATTTAATTATTAAAACAAATGACAAAATTTAACTATAAGATAACTTATTAATCATCATGAATTAACCGACAAAGTATTTGGAATTGTTCCTTGAGATATACTTGGATCCACTGAGGCCAGTCTCTTGGCTCTTTGATCGACAATAGAAGATTCTAAGTATTCAATCTTCTTTGGTGTGCGAAATTTCCTTTCTAGCATGACTCCAATTGTTCCGACTAAAGCAGCAGCAGGTAAAACGGCAATTCTAACCACATTTGGAGCTTAAATAGATAAAAATTGATTAGGCAGGCGGTTCATAAATAAACTTACTAAACACTTGTAATAATCTATTAAAAAGCATCTTTTGTCATCCGTCTAATCTATCCTATTTCAATAAGTTTAAAAGTATCTTTTTGTTAATACGTACTCTACCAACATCGTGTCTCTAACCATTCAAATCACCACCACTTAGATCAACTCTCATTTTTTAAATAATTTAGTGATATGCTCTAAAAGCACTAATAAACGACGGTTGATTTATAAATATTAATTATTAAATCAAAATGAAACTTAAGAAGGAAGATATTTCTACTCCTCATGGGTTTCAACACAGAATACATGCTACATATGATCCTATTAATTGCAGTTATGAAGGGTTACCGAAAGTAAGTGTCTACAAGTGTGATTTTTAAGTTGATTAATTTTTAGCAATGGCTGACTATTTTAGGATTGGGAAAAAATAATCCAAAGCGGAAGCCGATAGACCCAGCCAAGTTTACTCCCTATGATTTGTCGCATTATAAAAGAATCGTTTGGGGTGATAGAAGTGAATGTGGAAGTAGGCCAGAGTCGGCAGTTTCGAAGTACAATCATTCGAACATGGGGTCTCGAAATGCTTTTATGGCATCGCCAAGTGCAAGTCCTTTTAGAAGTCCATCGACGCAATACTATAAAAGATGTGATTCATTCAGATCACCTGAAGCGGGGAGAATTGTAGGGACTAAGGTTAATGTTAAGTCGCCTAGTTTGAGAAAATGTGCTACGGAAGTCAATACGTCTACTCGACAAGACTCCAAAGGGAACAATGGTTGTCCTCTTTCTAGAAAAGAAAATGCCAGTATCGGTCCTATTCAGCAAACCAAAGCAATGTCAGATGAGGAGTTCAAGCATTCATTGGAATGTGTGGTGGATAAAGGTGACCCAAGAGGAGCAATTAAAGAATTTGTCCAAATCGGGGAAGGTTCTACGTCTCTTGTTTTCCGTGGCAAATTTGTTGCATCAGGAGCAACTGTTGCAGTCAAAAAGATGAAATTAAAAGGTCAACAACGGCGTGAACTTCTTTTCAACGAAGTTGTGCTGATGCGTGACTTTTCACATTCTAATATTGTCAAGATCTTCAACAGCTATCTCGTTGAAGAAGAATTATGGGTGGTGATGGAATACATGGAGCGGGGAAGTCTGACAGAAGTTGTCACTCAAATGCGTCTTGAAGAAAGTGTGATAGCCCTCATATCAGCTCAAATATTAGAAGGCCTGGCATACTTACATAGGCATCAAATTGTCCACCGGCAAGTTATTTCGGGATGACACAATGGGAAATCGTTTTTTTATAAAAATCAAAAATTAGGATAAGATCAAAAGAGGTGATTGGTGTAATTTGTGAAGAGCAATTTTGCCGATTTGAGTGACAATGGAAGGATACTTGATCCACATTATTTTGTTAGATTGTCCGCTGGCATCAATATTAGTCATTACTTTTTTCATCTTGAAAATAATGAAATACTCAGTTTCAAGAGCTTCATTAACATGCAAGTCGGAAAGAAAGACAGCAACAATTTTCTTCTTTTTTAACGATTAATTCAATTTGATTGCGGAATTTCTGTACTCGGTTAAACCCATGTGCATTCGATCATAGATTCTACCCAATTACGTTTGTCTTTCGCTAATCCAGCAAACTCGTGTAACTTTTCCCTATCTTTAACAAAATATATGAAAAAGAGCCCATTGTATGGCCTAGTCTAGACCTAGCAAATAGAGCTTTGGCAATTGCATAGTTTTCAATAATACTCTGGTTGACTGGGACTTCTGGTAGATTGGTGCTTAATGCCACAGGATAGAGAAGTCGGTACCTTCCAGATTTGTTTAGAAAATCTTCGCAGCCTTTGTTATCAACATAAGTAATGAATACCATTCAATAAGCCTTCCATTCACTTCTTGTCTAATTGACGGATCTTCATTATACTTAAGAATAAGACCCATATGACGACGTAAATTATCTTTAGTGCAACCTCTTCACCAGCTTCTACTCTGGTTATTCTGAAAGAATGGATGGCTCTTTCTTCTCCTAACATTGAAACGCAATAGTCAATCGGAAGCACACCAAAGGTTCCGATACTTGGAAAAATTGATCGTGTAAACTACAGTGGTTCCATTAGGATAATTTGTTGTCTTATCTACCATCAAAGTATCTAAATAATCGTGATATTCTTGGGCAAGATTATTATATTTCTCCACAGTTGTTGGTGGCTTTATTTCATCAGCTGTAGACAATTGGGACATGCTTTGATTAAGCTCCATCGCTTCATCTAAAAATTTGACTAATTACTTTCTCTATCTTCATGATTACTTAAGATGTATTCCCCATAGTATTCCACTGTTTCTTCAAGACATTTAGGCCAATTTTAAACTATACAAAATACATAATTGTCGCTTAAAGAACTAACCAAAATATCGTGTGGATTTAATTGAATTTGCTGGAAACGACTTTTAAAAATGTATCTTTGAAAAGATGGTGCTTAAGAGTTGTTACAGTTACTTTTTATATAGATGGATTTTTGAATAGTATTTAAGCGACAACCTATTATAGTGCATTAAGTCTAAATAATATTTATACCCCTTTTGCCATATTTTTAGAGATATTAAATCGGATTCTATCTTATTTGACAAGGATGGATTTGTGAAAATCAGTGATTTTGGCTTTTGCGCACAGCTTACGGTGGATAGGCCTAAGCGTAAATCACTGGTAGGTACGCCCTATTGGATGCCTATGGAAGTTATTTTGAGGCAAGATTATGACACGAGTGTTGATATTTGGGCATTCGGAATTACGGTGATCGAGATGGTAATGGGTGAACCTCCGCACTTTGCAGAAGATACAATTAAGGCTTTGAGAAAGATTATAGATTCGGCTGAACCAACCATTTCTTCTGAATTTACTGTTTCGGGTGGGCTTTCAAACTTTATTTCAATGTGCTGCCGCAAAAAAGCTTCAGAACGAGCAACAGCTCAACAACTATCTAGTCATGCTTTCCTAACATGTCGGTGTGATCATAATTATTTAGTTTCTATTTTTACTAAATTATTTGACACGATTAATAATAATTAAATCATATTTAACTGTGCCTTAATGTAAATTATAAATGTTTTTTGAATAATAATAAAATGGACAACACACAACACAGTTTATAAAAGTATTTATTTATCAATTTATGTATTTAAAAAAATCTTTATAGGTAATAATTAATTAAAGTGTACTATATGACAGTTTTGGACCACAAAATAGAAAGGCCCTATCGTTGGTTTCCCAGGTTTACAGATAAATTATGTGACGTAGTAGTTGATTTGTCCTATTGGCTACGGTAATCTACGGTCGATAAAACCATGCTTTAACGTCTAAATGAACCCCACAGCCAGAAAGTTGAATTAAAGATTTGATATCCAACATGTGATATCATTGCCCATTCGAAATATCTCGAGTTGATAAGATGAACATAAATAAATGACAATGATCCATTTAACTTAGTTGCTATTTATAATTGAATGTTGTCGTTTTATTAAATTTTTCAAATAACATAACTGCAAATAAGTCCAGATATGCAATTACTTTTATTAAAAGTACCTTAGTACGTAAGATAGGAATAAGAAATAAGATGCCAGTCTCTTAAATGTGTCTGCTTAAGTATGAACATTAATGCTGTGATAACAAGATTATAATCTATACAACAAAAGTGGCAAAGGTGATGTAAGACCACTTTGCAGTATTATCATTTTAATGTATTTATTTGTTATAAATAATTGTGATTAAGGTAATAAATCAGAATACCTTTAGTTTTATCGTTGTGTCTGTTGATTCTCTTGCGGCACTAAGCACCTCTCTTCGAGGAGTACGACAAATTTATTTAGTAAAGATAATTTCTGCTGCTGTATAAATGATCTGTCTATCAATTACTTCAAAAAGATTATATTATTTTACATTTTAAAAGTCAAACACATGCTCTCAGTATTGCCACTCTGTTGTTGGAATAAAGAATACTGCCTTTGACCGTAAATACTTGTTGAATTTTATAATTTTATAAATCATTGCCTATTATTTCAAAATGATTAGGTGGGGCCAATTGAGAGAGCTGCTCTTACTAAAAATGTTATGCATAAAATAGTAAACTATGCTGCTTCTGATCACGCAACTTTGGACAGTATAGGAATATTAATCATATTAATGATGCCATTTCTTTTATCAATTATTGTTTAAACAACCTGTTTTTTAATGCAAGGATAGTTTTAGCAAAAAAAATTATTACAAAATGCTAAGCTCAATCAAGTCAAATTCGGTTGAACTAATTACTGAAAAAGAAATGGAATATCCTGCCAAACCAAAGATCATCATGGACAATATAGTTAAAAACATGCCAAAATTAAAGGGAATTAGACCGATGGCAACCAATCCAATTACAAATCTGGCAAATTTTAATAGAAGAGTTGTGGATATTATAAAAAAAGGATCCGTTTCAACTTACTTCATTAAGTTTCATGAACCTAGAGACTTCGAATTTCCGGGTGTATTGAAAGGAATGCTAACAAATGCCAAGACTCTTTGTTATAATAATGTTGCATTTCATGAACAACTCAATTTGTTAACAGAAATAAGTCTTACAAACTTGGATTATTTAAAAATTGAAAGCGGTACTGTTAAAATTGAAGATCAAACAAATTATTTGGTTGCCTTGAATGAACTATTCAAAAAATCGGCTACTTTACCCAATTTTAAGCATATTTGTTTAGAATTTTTCCAATTTAAAAAAGATATGCCCATTAGTCATTGAAGTAATTATGAACTTACTTTCAAAAACTTTCAAACGATTAAAATGTCTTGTTCAGGCATTTCAAACATCTTCATTCCTAATTCAATTGAAGTTTGATCCATTTATTGCGGCTGCAAGTATTTTCATCATCCCGTATTAATCAAAAGAGATGGTGTTACTTGCGATAAACTTTTAACGGATGAAACAAGATGTGTTTGTTTAGTTGCCAACTTGCAATTTAAACATTCAATGACAATAAATTCAACTGGAAATAGAAAACACGTATGGTAATTTACAGCAACGATATTTTGGACGAAGACACTCAAAATAAAATGGTAGATATACCATAAACTCTTTTCGATAATTCCTGAATGTTTTTGCATGTTTTTTTGAGTAAGTATTTATAAGAGTTAAATAAAATATTCCTGGTCAAAAGTGTAAATTGAATTGTATTTTATTTATTATGCTGAATGTAATTATTGAAAAGGAGTATTTCAATTGAATACCAAAATATTTAATCTAATAAAGCAATATTAATATTTATTATTAGTAAAATAGCAAAAATGCGTCCGCCGGGAATCGAACCCGGGTCGCCCGCGTGGCAGGCGAGCATTCTACCACTGAACCACGAACGCTTGATAAACAGGGCTGGCGTTTCCCCACACAAAAGTCATTTTTTAATGCCAATCCTGTTGATGAATGTTTAATATAAATTAAGTTGAAATTCTCCATCTTTTGCCACACAATAAAAATATCTTAAAAATGTGATTGTGTATTAAGAAACTTGTATATTCATATACAATAATTAGGGAAAAACATTTATTTTAATATTATGAGAAAGAACATGAATTTATTAAGATTATCATTTAAAAGCTGCATTATAATCGTAATGTAATCTTACATCATTCGTCATTTTGTAAAGAATTTGGCTGGAAGTACAATTTACACAACATGAAATAAATGACTGCTTGTATTTACAGCAAAGACAACTATTGTTATTTGCAATATCAGGCACACTATTTTGTAATGACTCCATTTGAATATGATCTATAATTGGCTTTTCATGATAACGAGCCTTACATGCGATTTCGAGGATCTTGACTGATTCTAGATACTCAAATTCTTTTAGCTTACGCAGTATAGGTCACAATTTCGAGTCTGGCAAAGTGAAGAAAAAATTCCTTATCGAACAATTCATAACTAAACAATTGAATGCCCAATTTCTTTAAATTAGGATAGGCAGAAGCCAATTGTTTGCCCCATCTCATGAATATTCAATTTTTGATGTAGTTAAAAATGGAGAAAATAGGCAGAGGCATTTTTTAATTTGAGAGATGCAATAACTTCAATCATCTTGGCAGGCCGCTTTTCCCACAAATATGCATTTCTCTCGCAACTATCCAAGAACAGAATAGACGATAATAATTGAATTCAATATAAATAAATTCTTTTGCCATGAAAATTATATATTTTGTATAATAAACAATGAAATCTTGCTTTAATAGTTTTAATCATTTGTTATTAATTGAGATATAATTACAAATGGTATTAGTAAATAGGCAACAAAGGTAATAAAAAGTTTTAATTAAATCCCTAAATTAATCACATTGTCTTATTGTGATGTTAATTCTATTATTATTTGCGTATTCTAGAACATCGGTAGGTACATTTGGATTAGCATCAAATTTAGTTGTCTTGAGGATCTTGGGGACTGCGTGATAGCATAGACGGCATTCTTTGCTCATTACCATTATGTCAGAACTGTTGAGTAAAATTGCTTCTGTTGCACATTCTTCTTCCACTCCACCAAGCAGAAAAACAGCAGACTGTCCAAAACTCAGTGAAACTAAAGGTTTTCCTAAGTTTCTTTCAGAACTAAAATAATTAAATTTACTATCTTTATTCAAACAAACTTACTGATCAGTATGGGGGCTCAAAGTCGATTTTTCCGGATAGTAATTAATAATCGCAGTATCTCCACAAAAATCGCCCAACTTCAGCAATCCACAAACCAACTTCCCAATCTTTTGAAATTCTTCTGGAAATTGTGATGTCATTCGATCCGGATATACCTTACTAGTCCAATCATAGTCATAACCTTTTGTCACCCATCTTAGTTTTTTCCCATGTGTCTTGAAAACATCTGTTAATTTTTCGTGACTATTGCAGTTCACGTTATTTTTGGATCCGTTTTCTGGATAGCTGTGCAAGCAATTTACCATCCATTTGAGTTGTTCTTCTTTTGAAAAGAATCCTTGGAGAAGGTAGAAACCAGGCCTCGACTTAATAGTCGCCAATCTTAAATGCTCCCCTTCAAAATCTTTAGCAAGCTCCTCTGAAATTGAAACAGGGACAACGTTGATACCCTTGCTTTCATCTGTAACTGTCAAATCTAACACATTTGAATAGTCAGGTTTGGGAATATTTGTTTTATAGTATTTAAATGCGGCCCGTATTCCTGTACTGGAGACGTGATTATTACCAGCAGATTCGTAATGATCTGCTTCCATAATTTTAGTTTGAATAGCTCGAAATATACTTAATTGGCGAATTCTTTTGGCCATGCAATGCTCAAAACAAAGTTAATGATTTAATTTTGGTTGTTAAAATATTATAGGTATAAAGAGCTCGAACTCATTGAAAACAATATGAGAAATATAACGTTTTATTCAAATCTAAATAACATCATTTTGAAGCTGTCAAATCAAATTTCTTCATTCTTTCATCATGATAGCCCCTATACCTGGATAACAATTGTTTCTTTCCTTCTGCTAAATTTGTTTCGTACTTCTAAAAGTTAATTTAATTAAAATCATTCAAATTAAACCACTTACAAGAGTTGGATTATAAACATATGTAATCAATTTACATCCTGCAACAATCCCAAGCACCAAGATTCCTATCTTCCGCCCAGTATCAGCAATATTTCCTTGATTTCCAGCAAAAGACATTTTCAAATCAAAATACTCTTATTGAATAAACGACCTCCAAATCAAATCGTGTCAGGATTTTAATTGGTTGATTAGATGACTTAAAAATGTTTAGAACCTTTTATAGAAGAATGTCCACCAATATTGAAGAAGGTCCAATGACTAAATTGGTTAGACAAAAGATAGCTGACGCTTTTACCGCAAGTTGCTTTGTTCTAATGCTTAAACCTTTTTTTAGCCTAGCCATTTAAAAGTTGTCTGTGAATCACATATGCACGCAGTTCCCAAAGGCTCAGAAAGACATTTTTTGGTGGAATGCGTTTCAGATTCATTTGAAAATCTGCCAAAAATCAAGTGCCATCGCCTCATCAACGAAGTACTGAGTTCTGAACTAAAGACAGGCCAAATTCATGCCTTGCGTATCTTTGCTGTTGCCACTTCCAAATTCGATGGTACTTTAGCTCCTGAACCACCAAAATGTGGTGGAGGCGGCCATTTGTAGTTGATATTCATTATACTTTCACTCTCCTTCATATTTAATAAATATAATATAAACAAACCGCCGAGACATTTCAACATCCTCTCTCATAAATATATTTATCTGAACTTACCTTATCTCTAAACAAATCAGTATATTATTTACATTAATATCTATGTCCCCTCAACTTATCCTTTCTCCTAATTTATAGACTCTCATGCACCTCAAAGTAACCCTTACTCCTGTAGGCATACGCTTTTTGTTTGGTGGAGTCTTCATCTAAACAAATATAATATATTCGCCTAGTTACCATCATACATGCTCCACACATGCCGACATTTGATGGTGACGCCATCAATTCTCTACAACTTACTACTTTTTTGTTTATTATTTTTCCTTTACGCACTACCACACCGTCCACAGACAACCAACGCGCGCCAACCACACCATATCTAAATTCATTTGTCCCATTATTATTATTTGCAGGCTTGGTTTTAAATTTCATCTACAAGATACCCTACAAATAAGTCTTTCTTATTTAAATCTGATTGGGGTCTATTGATGTTGCCCACTTCTTCCTCCTATTTTGGCCATCTAATTAAGAAGCTATCCTTTTTTAAGCAAAAAAACAAACTAACCACCTAAAATCAAAACATTTCGGTCTATTTATAATACCATGCCCTTTATCCGCAATTTTTGTCTTATTTGTTGTTTATACGTCCATATTGTTAATCAAACCACAAAAGAAGCACAATTTTTTGTCTCCTTATTGTGGCGGTGGCATGTTTATATGGGTAGATTCATATACACATACAAATTTAGATATGTATAAATGAATTCTCTCCATTCACAAAAAGTCTAAGTCCTTTTTGTGCCTATATATGTAAGTAAAGTATATATTTATGTATGGTGGCAAAATTCATGTGTGTATTTTATGGAAAAATTGTTTTTTAATGCACAAAAGACATGTGTATATATCTACAAATTTCATTTATACACTCATATTCATATATACTCATGTTGTATAACATCCTATCATCAACCTCGACCAATAAAATTATATTTCTTCAGCAAAAGGGTGTGATGTATTGACTAGCCCATGTAATATAATGTATTTTTTAAGCTTCTCGTGATATTTATTTGAGGGTGTCCACAGGTTTTCTCTCTCGCATTCCCTCGTACTTTTGTGTTACTTTAGAAATAATTCAATTTTTGGTTTGTTAGCTTTTTAGTGGTTACAAATTGACGTGTGAACTAAAAGACGGAACCTACCAAATATTTCTACTTTATTTTGTATTAACAAAATCAGCTTACCACTAATTTTGACAAAATGAAAACCGACACCAAAACGCCCAATCAAAAGATGTTAGAAGCGGAATTAGCGGAAATCAGAACATCTCTAGTTGTTAGTTTTTATTCATCTCTTTCTTCTACAATTATTTATTTTAGAATGATATTGTATTAGCCAGAGGCAACCCATTGGCGCAAGCTAATAAGAATTCAAAGAAAACACACCGCGTCCGTTACACCCACAAAAAGGTTCTTCTTGGCCATTATAATAAGATTCAAGATTTGGATTGGTGTGTGGATAATAAACACTTGGTTTCGTGTGCAATTGATGGTCGGATTATTGTATGGAATGCTTATTCTAATGATAAGGTCAGTTTTTATTTTGATTTCATTCAATCATTTTTAGATTCATGCCATCAAACATCCTACTCAATATCTTACAACGTGCAAATATTCTCCCAGTCAATCAGAGGTAGCCGTGGGGGATTTGAATAATACTTGTACGATCTACGCGCTGCATGGCCCTCGAGCTGGAACCGTCAAACAATCGCTAACTGGGCATACCGGCTCCATCTACGACTGTTCTTTCGTTGACAAAGACTATATCCTTACAGCTTCCGGAGATGGAACAATCAATGAGTGGAATGTAGAATGTGGGAAACAATTAGGGACTTTCAGAGGCCACAACAAAGACGTCTTGTCATTAGCACACATTCCCGGAACATCATACTTCTTTTCTGGTTCGATTGACAACACTGTCCGATTATTTGACACCAGAAATAGAGAATGTATCAGAGTCTTCTATGGACATACAGCTGATGTTAATGGAGTAACTTTGTTTCCAAACAAAACAATGTTCGGGACTGCTTCAGAAGATGGATCAAGTAATTTATACGATTTGAGACACAGAGACCCTATCGCTACATATACTCAAAAAGAAAGCAAAGCTCGTAAGTTTTGTCTCATATTTATAAATAATAGTCAAATCTAATTTTAGCCATAACAAGTGTAGCTTTCTCCCCTTCAGGAAATCTCCTCTTTGCCGGAAGTCAAGACAACAACGTCTATGTGTATGATACCATTTCACAATCACCCTATGGTAAGTCAATACACTAAATTAATTACATTATTTATGTTTAGCATATCTGGCCGTGCACGATCGTCCTGTAACAGTTGTTAAGATTCAAAACAAGGATGGCTTTATCACGACAGGTTTTGTTTGGAGGAGTATAAAAAAAGCATATAAAATTTACTTAAAATCACAACAGATGACTTCTTTTAGTCCAAACATCTTCTCAACTAGAATATGCCCAATTAATTAAGCGTTTGCAAGAGACATTTGTACCTGAATATCGGTAATGTCGACATTCTTTATTACCAAAGTAAAGATGTACTTTACATTTTCCGAATTTTTTTAGATATACATTCATCTTGACTACAATAGAATATAAGACACTTTTTAATAGACACAGCAACTGCTTCATCCTGATAAATTTCACCTTCTAATTGTAATCACTTTATCTCGACATGACTTTTAGTTTAAAATAGCTGTTCGACTTGATAATTCTGGTGATAAGAAACTGAATTTGTTCATTTTTCCTGTATATTCATGACGATTAAGTACAGAATTACAATTTAAAAGACATCAATCATTACCGTTTTCTCTTTTTCCTAAGTAATAACAGCAAGCTGAACCGCATTTGCTTCATACGACGCTTTATCTAAATTTCTTTCCACTTCTCCTTGATATCTTATCGTTAGTGTAGGTAATTAAGTGCAGTTGTCTAGACTTTGACTAGTTAAATATTATGATTAATATTGATAAACAATTTAATTAATGAAGATAAGAAGGTACCAGTTTGTCAGAAGAAGAATGGAATGGCAAATCATCCTTAAGGCATAAAATAGCCAAATTTTAGTTTAAAATAATCTTAACACCAACTAGTCCAAAGCATTTTTGGTGCCTTCAATTTTAAAAGACACCAAATATTTGTTTAAATTTAAGAATATTTATATTTTCAGGCTCATATGATTGTCAAATCGTGTTGTCACGTTGAGGAAAAGGAATTGGATAACTTTATATTAAATATTTTCTTATTTATACTTTATTCATTTTTGGAAGACCATTTATACTTTAACATTTATCAGCAAAATCGTAAAATAAATATTCGGAATCAGTTTTGACTGTTCTTTGTTAATGTGCATTTTTTGTTAAAAACGGGAAAAGTGGGGTTAGTTTTTTGGTGGTACTTGAGGGTTATGATAATGGGATTTGGAACAATTAATAAGAATAATAGTTAAGAAAGATAGTAATTAACTTATGTTAGTTGGATTTTGCTACTTTTTGAATGAAAAGAAGAGGGTTCGGTAGAGATGATTATTGTTTGATTTATCATTGCTATACTTCTAATTGCGATATTCTTGTGCTGATTCACGTCTATGCCCAAGTATTAAAGTAAAAAAGGCAAGGAGATGAAAGTCAAGGTAAGTGTTCTTAGGCTGTCCATCTCTTCAACATCAAGTCAATCGAAAGAAAATATATCTGCTAAGCCAGTTAAAAGTTTAATACATGTTAAAAAAGGACGCATTACTGATAGACCAAACAAGTTAAATGAGTCTTTTTTATAATTATCTAATACATATGATTAATGACAGATAATAATACTCAGATAATTAATCTTTAATTGAAGTTATATTATTTGGCTAATACAGATGTTCGTGAAATAAATAAAATGATACATAGATTAAATGAAGCAATAACATTAAAAAGTTTCTTCATCTTCAGAATAAATAGCTCCAATTATTAAACTGCCAGACATCAATTTCGGAATATTTGGATCTAGTTGCTCTAATATCATCTTTACTTTTCTTGATGGTCAATAGTTTGTTATGATAGATGTTTTTCAATGCATGATAAAGAGATTTTTGAGAGGCAGTTAATTTAGATGCTTTAATGGCATAACCAACTTTTATTTCAGCGATTTCTCTTTCCTCTATTCCGTTGAGTTGTTTTTTGTAGTTAGCATATACATCCTAGTTTTTGTGACATTAAATTATTAAACCTTTTAGACATACCTTATCAGTGTCCAACACACTTGGTGAAGCAAAGTAAGCATCCAAAGCTGCTACTTAGGAAGCATAAGTCTGATCACGGTTTTTAAAAATTGGTTTGACTCCTTCTTTGGTCTTTATAGTAAGATCATCAACTAATTCATATGGTGTATAATCAAATTCGATTATCATCTCAGCTGATTGATCATAAATACCTATTTTCTCAATTGAATAAGCCGTAATAGATGTTACAATACCAAGAGCTAGAATAATAAATTGAAGTTGCATTGTGAAGTAATATTTTACAGAAATAGGCAACTATTTGCCTTTTACATATCATTTATATTCTTGCCAAATGTTTTAAACGACTATTACTCACTCCTTACTCATTAAAGTTTGATACAAAACATTTTGGCGTTATTAACTGATTTGAATGAGTAATCAAAACAATTAGTGACTAGAACAAAATTGTGATTGACCATCATTTCAGACACATTAAATTATGCAAGGTGATACCATTTAAATTGGTAGACATTATTTGTTGTATAATTGTATCACATTGAGTAATGATATCAAGTAGATTAAGGCAAAAAGCTTACACCACTACGGATTCCCAGGACGTCTCCGATCCAAGTACTAAGGTAGCTCGAAGTTGATTCACTTCTCAGATCGAACGGGATGAGGTGCTTTCAACATGATATGAGCGTAAGCGATAATGCATATCAAGGACATTTATTTAAAATAAAGAGACTTTTTGGTACGCCAGCTCAAATGGGTTGCGCCACTAATTCTTCCATTTTTGCAATATTATATTAATTTGATACAAGTTTGATTTTTAAATGAGGAACAAGTAAATTGTTCCGCTCCCAAAATTTAGCTATTAAGATCATTTAATATGTGTATTAATTAAAAGCTTATTCTGTTCGTTTCAACGTTACAAACTTAAACATTTAGAAGAATTGAAAATAAAATTCAAATATTTTAATAACATGTGAATCGAATTGTCTATACAATTTTAATATCAATGACACTAAATTGATTTTACTTGTTAATTTCAACACCTTAAAAACTTTTTATTGCTAAAATCTATCATAAGTACATTAAGTGAATAATCTCAAAACTGAAAATATAAAATGCTGCAAGTTAATTAGAAGCCATAAGTCCAAGTGAATTTTTGTTATTTATATTGGTTAAATTGTTGTTGTGGTGGATAATTAGTTGGTTGACCCACGTAGTTTTGGGGTGGCCTCTGTTGCGGTTGAGAAGCAGTAGGATAGATGTTTGGGGGTGGGTGAGTGAATTGTTGTTGGGGGTGAGATCCATAGGATGTTGTTATATTTTGAGGAGGGATGGCTCCTTGAGGGGGTCGATAGAAAGTTTGGGGTGGAGCTCCGTATTGTTGTTGGGGGTGAGTTTGTGGAGCAGATTGTTGTGGTTGGCTAACTCTTGGCTGTTGATTTTGAGAAGCATAAATTGAAGCCATGTATTGTTGGTGGATCAGTTGCGGATTTATAGGGGGCTGGTAAGGTCCTGGAGCTTGCTGTGTTGGGGGAAGGGGAGTTTGTTGAGGAATCGGAATGGGCTGAGAGTTGGTACCTTGATAATATTGGGAAGGTTGTTGTTGATACATTGAAGTTTGATTTGAAAGTGCTGCCTGGGGGTAAATAGAAGATTGTTGGTAGGTTGATGTTTGGATTGGAGCTGTATTTGTTGAACCTTGTTGGTAAGGTTGTGCTGACTGAATTGAAGCTTGTTGATAAACCGATGTTTGAATGGGCGCATGCTGATAACCAGACGTTTGCATAGGAGCTTGGTCATAAGCAGAAGTTTGAACAGGAGCTTGTTGTGGATATACTGAATTTTGAACAGGAGCTTGTTGTGAATATACTGAATTTTGAACAGGAGCTTGATCATAAGCCGAAGTTTGGACTGGTGCTTGTTGCCGATAACCAGAAGTTTGAATTGGAGTCGTAATTGGCCCTTGTTGATAAGCTGGATTTTGAACTGGAGTAGTAGTCGGAGCTTGTTGCTGGTAAGCTGTTGTCTGAACAGGAGCTTGCTCGTAACCAGAAGCCTCAATCGGTGCTTGATAACCAGAAGCCTCAATCGGTGCTTGATAACCAGAAGTTTCAATCGGTACTTGATAACCTCTAACTTGATTGATAGAAGGATACACTTGTTCGTTTCCTTGACTGTAATTCATATTTTGCTCATAGTTATTATAAGCTTCATTTGATGCAATTTTAGGATATTGAATATTTTGTTGGTCATAGGAATTAGTATTTTGTTGATCATGGGAATTAGTATTTTGTTGATCATATGAATTAGTATTATGTTGATCATACGCATTTTTATTCGTTTGCTCATCATCAGATGAAGCAATTTGATTGTCTTCACGAACATTTTCCGCAATTTTGGGAGGAAGTTGAATAGAAACAGTCGTAGCTTCATAACCTTTCATACTAATTTGAACCATCGGAATAGCTTTCTTTGGCTTGGCATCTTCTTCATCAGAACTAGAATCATGCTGCTCAAATTTACGATCATTAATCTCGAGTTCATCGAAGCCTTTTATATTTCCGTCATTCTCGTCATTTTGATTACCTTTAACCTCATCTTCCTTAACTTCGTCAACACCCTTTTCAACAGCACATTCATATCCTCTTTCAGCATCCAAAGAATCACAATGGAAGTAATCTATCTCAAACTTGTAATTATACTTCGAAACATATCTCACAAATTTCTCTACTCTATCACTATCTTCATGTGCCTCAACTCCAATAGATCTAACAACTGTATTTGAAACAGTCGATAGTGGCATTGTAAAATCGACATCACAGACAGGAAGAAAAAGCTTCTGGCATCAAGTCAAAACTACTTAATTCAAAACGACAAGTCAGCAAATGTGTTTTGTAAGCTTCGTGATGTTTTTCAGGCAACTTAGGAATTCTCCACACTAACGATCTAAACAAATGTTCATACTTAGCTTCTCCAATAGCCACTTCAATCATTGAGTTTTCAGTATGTTTGACTGCACCAAGGAGTTTATCCTTCAAGTTCTTAACTTTTCCTGGTCTTCTGCTTTTGGAATGGATTGAACCAACGCCCCATGTTCTTTCTTCTCTGAATAAGTAAATCCAAGCTTCGGGAATAGGAAATTTGATTTGAATGTCTTCGCATGGAATTGTTCGAACATCTTCTTTGTGTTTTTGAGTCGAGGCTGCTGCCATAGCCTCAATTCTAATTTCTATTTTGGAGCCAGCTATTTTCATTATACATCTTACAGATAGTGGCTTTTCCTTGTTTTTTGGTGGTCTGATACGGAAACGCATTATTTCGAAGAAGACGCCATCGGGCGGAGAAAGCTTCAGGTAATGTTCATCGATGAAGACAGTTTGATCAATGGTTGAATGAAATTCAATATTTTGATAGACAATCCATCTTTCAGTGAACATCGGCAAAATGTCCTTCCTACGGACGATTTCCTTTCCTTGTCTTCTTCTATCATTCAAACCAATTTCAAGAGATGGCTTACCTGTCAAAAAAGACAAGCAATACAAACGAACTCTGGCCTTTTGCTGTGACAAAGCATTCTTCAAATCAACATATCCAAAATACTCATCGTAGCAATGAATTTGCACCTCATCTTGAGTATGTACAGGATTAGTTTCTCTTTTGCAATCACAATGAAACAAAACATCCTCAATGGCAGATATAAAAGAAGTCAACGAGTCGGAATTAGTAGCTCCAAACTTAGCCAAGACAGTAATTTGCGCAGAATGCTCAAGAGGCAAACCAAATTTAGTTACGTGTCCTTCGACTAATCTTGAAATTTGTCCTTGTCTGATGCCAACCTTTTCCTTATACAAAACATACTGAAGTTTAACTGTATGTAATTTGCCATAAGCATCATAAGGTTGAAGAGCTGAATCACTGATGGAATAGGTAGCTTGCAATAGTAACTCGAGTAAAGGCCGTGGATCTTTTCTGTCATTGTATACTTTTAGATAATTGCCTTCTAATTTACAGAAGCATGGTTTCCAGAACCTATCTCCCATCAGCTTCTTCTTGAAAGGATGTCTGATGAGAAGATCCCACCCATCTCCTTTATGTGGTTCTCTAAACACTGGAATAGCCTCAGTCTCATCTTCATCGAACAAAGGAGTGGGTGTGTGAGAATAATAAACGTCTTGTGCTGTGAATTCGTCATCAAAACACATTGGACGGTGAGAAATAGGAGAGCCTCCTTCTTGGGTTGGAGTAGATAAATTGGATCTTTTGTCAACTGTCAACATGTTTCCGTCGTAATAGTCTTCATCCCCACGCAAAGCTAGCTTTTGTTCAACTTTAGCTTCTAATTCAGCCATTACTTCGTCTGCAGATTTGACATCGAATGGATCAAAGACATGACCACTGCTTTTTTGACACTCACCTAAATTAGATCCATAATTATTACACAAAACATAAATAAAGAATAATTTAGACCGAAATTTGAATATTAATTCCCGCCAAAATAAGGGTAATTTGATGATTTTAAAACATCTCATAACCAAATTTTAGGGGTGTGCCACCATCAAGTTTTAGTATATGAAACAATCCCAACAGATGTTCTTGAAAGATGGACTGCTGGGTTCGGAAACATTGAGTCATTGACCAAGTTTCATGGTAAAGGCACACAATATCTTTAATTGTATCTTAATTTTTGGAGTAATTTAATAAAAACGTTTAACTGCTTTTTATTTTGTATTTACTTACCTTCGCTCCCTGGAGCCTGGAATGGATCTTCAATTTCTTTTGTAATAGTTCCAACAGTAATAGGAGCGCTTTTAAAGAAATCAGAGTCAGAAGCAACAATGGTTGGTTTATTCTTATTAAAAGTATCATCAAAACCAGCCCAATTATTGCTTCTTTGAAAATTGGGTTCAACTGACTTGGCTTCTTCTTTTAAAATTTCAGGTTTCTTCCAATCACCTATATCATCCCTCATTTCACTTAGCTTTTGGGCTAATTCAGCTGCCTTTCTGTCCATCTCTTCTTCCTTTTCTGGGGAATAATCCGGTAAATCCTTCTTAATACCGAGATGCTTTTTGAGTTTCTTTTCTGCCTTAGCATCTTTTTTAGCTTTATCAGCAGACATCATTTGTTTGTGCATTCCAAAGTTGACCGTACCTTGAGATCCACCAACTTCTGCCATATAAGATTCATCCTTTATATCTACGCAAGTTGATGTTTCCCCGAGATGTTTCAAGGATTCTTCCGTTTGCTTGACCATCGAAGTAATATTAGAAGACATTTTGTTGAATCTAGCCCAAGCATCTTCTTCTTCTGGTGCCTTAACTGCAGGTTCAGCTTTCTTCGAAGGTGGTGGTGGTCTTTTGGGAGTAACTATTGGAGCGGAAGGTCTTGCCGGGGGTCCAGCTTTAGCAACAGGAGGTCCAGCAGGTCTAGGAGGTAAAGATGCTGCAACACCTTGACTAACCTCCTCTTGGTGGTAAGCTTCCTCAATATTCGAAGCAGATCCCTGTATCCTTTCCTCCTGCAATTCCGGTCCTTCAGCCGCATCTCCCCAAGCATAAGGATCCGCAACTTTTTCCAGTTGTCCGATTTCCGCCTTTGAAAACAAATTTAAAGCCATTCTTGATGGCGGTATGTCTGCCTCTGCCGGTCTACCATAAGAACTATAATCATACGCCTGCATTGGCTCCTCTACATCCCCGGGTATTCCAATTTCTTCCGGTATCTCTTCGGGTTCTACATCAACAGCTCTTCTTGCGATTAGATGTTCAGGTTCATCTTCTTGATTTGCATCATAATCTAATTGAACTTGATCAGGAAGTTGTTCATTATTCAAGTCTATTCTGACGTCATCTAAGGCTGCTGGAACCATTGTTTCATCGTAGTATTCGTGATTAATGTCAACTGGGTACCATTGATTGTCTGAGCGGAATTAATTAAATTTACTCATTTTGGTTGTCATTTTAGGTTAATCCGAGAGTATTAGAGGGTGCTGATTTCAGCATTAAGTTCGATGAGAAGCTCAAAGAATGGTCTAGCCTATTGCTGACCCAACATCTCGAAAAGCCTCACAAAAAACTACAACTTTGAAAGAAGTTAATCAAAGTAACAATAAAGGAAACATTCCGTTTGGCGGTTAAACACAGGGTCAAATTACTTATGTATTTTAGGAATTTGATAAGTCTCCTCAACGCTCTCTTATTTATGTAGAACGAGATGCAAAAAAATGGCCAAAGTATGCTGGAGTTTCAGCACCAGAAGCTGGAAAGATAAAGAGCCTATCAAAAGAATGGAAGGGCATGTCAAGGGTGTTTCGTTGGCTATTTTGAACACCGGCACATGACGTCTAAAGGATTCGAATTTACCGAATTGTTCGCGGAGGAAGGTTATGTTGACGTAATCTACTCACCAAAAAAGTTTGCTAGAGATGTTGCCTATCCAATGATTATAATGCGAATGCTAAACGTCGCTATTCAAGACTCATTCCTTTGAATGCTAAAGAGACATTAATCATAGGTAGCTTGAGATATAAAAGACAGGTCGTGGCGGCTTACATCAATGGTCTATCTTCAAATGAAGCTCTTGCCCTTGAGTACTTAGTTATTATGGAAAAAAGATGTTTTGGCAAACATTTACTCTTCGGTCAATCTAATGAGGTACAAGGAACATCCAATAATCATAAAAGAATCTCGCACATTGTTTGCAGCAACATACGTGACAATCTGATCAAAATTACTGAACAATATGGTGCCAACTTTTAATAAACGTTTTGATTTAATTAACCCGATTGTTTAAATAATTACCTAAAATGAAAAGAAAATTAGATAAGGTCATCGAGGAAGTATTTAACCTGAGGCAAGATAATATTGACCATCTTCTGAAAATATTACTCCATTATCATAGTATTGCTCGCCATTTTGGTAAGCTTCTACTGATTGAGCCTCTTCAATTGGGGCCACGACATTTGTATCCATTGTTGGCACAATGTTTGAATCGTCCCCGTAATATCCAGTTTCTTCTTGTGGATAGTTATTGTAGTCGTATTGTTCTGCTCCATAATATTCGGTTTCTTGATTGTATTCGAGTAAAGCTGAAATTAGTTAAATGTACTCTTTTTTGATTTTAAATATATTTATGTAGTGTGTTTTTTAAGTATTCATCATACCCGGAGTAATTTAATATCGATGTTTGTTAAAATATAAATTTGGACTAAATGTTGTTCTAAGAGGATGCTAATAGGAAAAAGTTTTTCACCTGATATCCCTAAGAAAGTGCCAGAAGTTGTGGCAGAAGCTAAGTTGCCAACAATCAAACATAATCACCAATTTCTCAGACGTGGAAGTGCTTAGTCAAGCCTCGCCAAGAGTCTCAATCTTAGAAGCACCGGAATTTACTTTACATCAAGAGTACCTTTTAGCAGTTGAAGATGTAAAAGAATATATTGGAGAATAATTTTGGTACAATTAGAAGTTATGATCACGATGATGCTATAGAATATTGTCCATATTACGGTGCTGGTTCGATTCAACAGATCATGTTCGCGAGAGAAACTGTAGGAAATGCAAAGTCAAGCCGCAATTCTGAATTAAAAACTAGGGGGTAAATCAAAAGAATTCAGTGGACAAAGATTCGCACATTGTTCTCTGCAACATACATGACAATCTAATTAAAACTACGGAGTAATATTGTGTCAACTTTTAATATTTTCCCCATTTTTAATAAACTTTTTGATTTAATTATTCTTGGTTGTTTTAAATTATTACCTAAAATGAAAATAAAACTAGGCAAGGTTATCAACAAAATGTCTTACCTGAAACAGGATACCATTGGCCATCGTCGGCGAGATAGAATTGACCGTCATCAGTATATTCAACGCCTTCGGGCAAATGAGAAGTGTCAACTATTGCTGCTTCTATTGTGCCATACTCATCCATATTTTCTGGTTCAGAGTCAATTGTAAAAACAGCTGTATGTTCTACATTTCCGCTATCAGCAGAATCCATTTCCGTGACTTCAATTTCAACCACAGCATTTTCCTCATTTTTAACATCGCCTGTTTCCATAGCTTCAGATGCTTCTGCTGCTCTCTCCATATTAATCTCTGTAAAAAAACAAAAAACAATTAACTTTTAACCCAAACGGACAACAATTAAATATATTTTATTTCACAATAATGGTTTTGTCTGACTACATAATATTATGTGGCCAAAGTAATATATTATGTCTATTGAGACTATATACTTGTTCGGAGGGTGTAGACTTTTCTTACACACATACAAATATATAACTTCCTTAAATGTACACACATGCACACTATTATATTGGTAAAAGTATAAATTTACATGCCACATCCTAGGCCCTTAAGCCGTTTAAATAATCGATCTTTTGATAAAAATGACGTACCATGAAGGAAGGCAACCTTGTCTGCAATGGATGAACAATCCTCGAAAGCTTCCCAGTCTACTGAACTACGTCTGTGGACAACTGGAGCGACCGGAGCTTTGTTTCTAAACTCGTAATTATCTTCTAATAAATCACCATCTAAGTTGAAAGATTCTGATGTTTTCCGGCATCTTGAGGATTGACCACTGGCAAATGGGTCTTCTGGGCGGATTTGCCAAGGACTCGAGGCTCTATCATTTAACCTTGAATTACCATCTTTTGAGGGCAGTTTAACAGTAATTTTGCCACCAACTTCCGAATTACATCTATCTAGAGTACTCTGGCCAACAAAAGATTCCAAGACAGAAGAAGTCAGTGGCGTTGTAGGTCTGGGTCGTTCCTTCATAGATTGTCTATACTTCCTTCCCATCTCATCTCTTTCCCTTCCTCCATCAGTATTAATAAAGCCAGGTCTAGCCACAACAGTCGTAACCTCAATACTCTTCCTCAAGCTAACCTCATCATCTGAGCCATCCGGAGACGCGGTCTCCTTCAACAAAGATTGATGCTGCTCCTGTTCTTGGTCAGTATGCCCAGGTCCAGGTACAGTCATCAAATATTTGTGCGTCTCGCCCATCAGCTGCCCATTAGCATCCAATTCTTCTTTGCTTAATTCAATTATAGTATCTTGAGTACTAGATGAAACCATCCCCCCACCCTCATACTTGTCAATGTCTAAATTAGATGGCAGTTCAGGAGCTGGGGGCAAATCCATATCAATTGATTCCGTAAAACTCCTAATTGCATGGTGATGTCTTTCTTCCATCTCTATAACTATAAATAAATATTTTTATAAATAGGAAATTGCAAACTAATAATAATAAATATACATATGGGACACTTTTAACCGACAAAACTATTGACTACTCAAATATCTACAGACTTCTCCAAATACAAGCCACAACTCTTTTTAAACATTTATTTTGTAGCATCTATATAGTCCCTGGTTAAAAGAGGGTTAAGGCAATAAAGAATGGGGTGCTTCTAAACAAAAACTTTTATTTATCCAAGCCCTAGGCAAGAAGTATGGCATCATCTTTTTGTACACATAGACTTATTTAAAGTTGTACACTTACCACTCTCGCCATGGTCTTCGCTACCGGAACTTTCAATGCTAGTGTCATGTCGAAATGCGTTGCGTCCACCGTTAATATTGTAGTTTTTTTTGTCTTTTGAGTGATGATTTGGTGATGATGGCATATCTGGAAAGGAATATTCTGATTACTAATTAATAGATGTATAAAAAGAGAGTAATGGTGTGAGTGTTAGGAATGTTTAACATTGCCCGTCTATTATATACTAAGAAAAGGATAATGGTGAGGGGTGCTTTTCTTAATTCATTTTCATAAGTTATCTATTTACTAAGTTTGCAAGCTTGTCCCTGTCTTTTTGAAAGAAACCCCTCTCTTTTGTATGATGGCTGGCACTTTGTGGATTTATATCCTATCCAACTACTTTAATTTTGTGGAAAGAGATGGACACAACAGTAAGTGGACTTATTGTGTAGTGGTCACATTTGTAGTCAATCATAGCTTAAGGAAATCGGAAATCGATGTAAAAGTTGGTAACACAAACATTGGTATGTGCCATAAACTAGGAAAAGTAGATAGGATTATGTGTGATGATAATAGTGGTACGTTTATATCATGTTACACTACTTTAAAAAAAGTTCCCAGTTTAATATTGATAAGAGATGTAGTAGTGCATAAATATACATATTTTTACTTGTTTGTGTGTATGCGCTTGAAAAGAAAGGTGAATCAGCATTATAAAAAACATAAATTTAATAGAAAGGAGATGTTTTTGAGTGGCTCCTGAATATATAAAATGGCAAATTATATTTTCTAAATACTTTATATGTTTAAGGAAGAAATACGAAGGGCATTTATGGTAATATGTGTTTTTTATATATTCCACCACAAATAAACATTGATAAGAAGGAATAAAATTATAAAATTTATTATTTGGATGTTTCAAGAGTGATGTGTACGTATAAGCAATTCATTTGCAAATTAAAAATTCATTGCAAAAAATGCGTATATTTGTTGGTGGGTGCTGCGTTTTATATTGACCGGAGTAATGAATATATTTCATCACATATTTAAAAAATGTTAAGTATACAGAGATAATTTTGTCAACATCGTTCAGTAATCACATCACTTAGTTAATAATCGCAACTTCGAGTTTCTTTTTCAAAGCGATAAAAGAGATCTATTTGGCCAATGTCGAATGTTTTGGTTGCTTTTTTGTGGTAGATGTAGGAGACTGGGACAGGTACTTCTATCATTCTCATGCAAGGCTAGAACACAAAAGTATTAATAAATTAATTAGACACACATACTCTGATCCCATCATTACAATCAGTATAAATCCTGACAACACCCTCAATCGTAGTAAATTCATGAGTTGACCCATCCACCAAAAACAACCCTTTTTGATCCGACAAAACTTCATCCATCAAATCATCATCATCTCCTGGATTCCTATCCAAATCAAATAACTTAACAATCTCATTATTTGCAGGTTTATTATTGCATAACAATTTGCCCTTTACAGATAAACCTTGTTTAAAAAAAGCAAATTCCCCACCAACAATAAAATAACATAATAATAATATGTGCAAAGACTTCATCTATACGACAATTCAATAAATGAATCAAAAAAATCGTCCAAGAATACTTCTAATTTCCAATAAACAAATGCCTTAAATTGTTTAAAAATATCATATTACACTTTCTAAAATTAAAACCATCTCAACCAATCCCTTTCAATCATCATCGAAGCCATAAATCACATTAAAAGCTTCTTATATTATTAAGACCAAAGACACCCTTTAACATATAAATAACAAAATACTAATTTCAAAATATACCGGTGCTCCTTCCTTTCAACAATATACATACTAACATATTTGTGATGTTAAATTTCAAAATATATGCATATTAATCTATTTATTTACATTCATTTAGACTTTAATATTTGACAAAAAGAAATCTTTATTATTTACTATAGGACATAACATCAATATATTTCTTTATTGGGATAACTTGGGTTTGAACACGGGTGGAACCAACGTTTTGTTGGTTGGATCGGAGTAGCGGATGTCTGGGGCTAGGTACATTGAGCGCCCTTTGTAGGATGAGTCAACAACTAATGGGCAGCTAGGTGAGGAGCTACTGGGCAAGTGATGGCTTCGATGATCCCAGTTTGGCGAGACGGAGTTGCTCCACGTCCTAGTTTGGTTGCCTTGGTAACGGCTTTTTTAGCCGATGCTTCGGATACAGGGCCTTCTGGCTTCGTTTCTTCTTTCTTTTCTCCAATAACTTATTTTACCTTCTCACCTTCTAAGCAGATTCAGCTTTGACAACATCAACTTTGTTTCCATTTCCATCAACACCCCCTTCTTCTCCTCGACAGCAAGAACAGCTGTAGCAGTCCTGACACTATTTATTGATCCAACAACACTCATTGGAGCAGCACCATCTGCCTCCTTGTTGACAGGTCCCTTCTTCCTACCATTAACAGAGTTAAGAGATGACTTCTCAACAAACCTCACGGCAATGGTCTCTTCCTGAACTGGAGCTGTGACGTAAAACCAAGCCCAATACCAAACGGATAATCCTATAACGGCACCATAAAAGATGTGTTGGCCGTCGTGGATGCTTAAATCGGACATGATTAATACGTAGCGATCTTGGATTGAGTTGCCTTTTTGTTACTTATATACCAGAATATATTAAACAAATTTTCAATTTAGCGCATATTCATATTTTTAGTATACATATTTATTCATAATTATTTTCCCTTCTCTAACATGTTTAAAGATAGTGAAAAAGAAAGCGTCACATGGTTACAATATAATTATTTA
The DNA here is from genome assembly GCA_963281155.1 of Rhabditophanes sp. KR3021. Taxonomy (NCBI): domain Eukaryota; kingdom Metazoa; phylum Nematoda; class Chromadorea; order Rhabditida; family Alloionematidae; genus Rhabditophanes; species Rhabditophanes sp. KR3021. The sequence continues at coordinate 968,496 of CAUJLY010000005.1, read as the reverse complement.
TTTTAAACGCTCACAATATCTATTTATAAAAGAACATTGACTATTCTTAATATTTGATAACTTCTTCCTTTACATAAAACTAACCTTCACGCCATCCGTGTCACAAAACCATTTAAAAAAGCTAAAATAACTTTATAGAAATATTTGATCAAAAGATCTCGCATAGACATGCCCTTTAAAGATGTCGATGAACCATATTTTTGGATTATTTTGGCGTTGTCCTGTGTTGCAGTTGTTGCTATTGCTTATTTGGCAAGTAAAGTTTATCGGGCAGATAAGATTATTAGAGAGAAGAGAAAGGGAGGTTTTGATTTGAAGGGGAATTTTAATCCTAATATTATATTTACTAAGATGGATGGGGGTAAGAAGAAGACTCAGGATGGGGGAGAAGAGAAGGTGTTGCTACCGCAGCCGATCAATAATCGTGTGGAGGATGAGGATGTTGTTGAACTTGGTGAAAATGATAGAATTGAGGATGTCGATTGTGGGAAGAAAGTTCACTTTGAAAAGTTGAGTGACGAAGAAGAAAAACGATTCGCTACAGATATAATTAATAATGATTGCTCATTTGAGGAAGGCTCTATGGATTTGCTGACTAAATTTGGTGAATTGCATGGAAAGCTGGCAACAGCTAAAGCTCGTATTGAAGCAAAGAAACTAGAAAAAAGCATGTCTGATTCGGAAAGAGCGGCTGAAAATGCGATCAAGGAACAACAATTAAAAGATATTTTTAATCTAGTCAAATCACACGAAGACAAATTTGGCATTCATTCCAAAGCTGAAATTGAAGAGCAATTTAATTTGTATGCAATCTAAAAGTTATTTAAAATCCCTCAGACGAGCTTTAAAGTATTAATATATATTTTTGTTGTGCTTACCAATAATCTCATTTCATTTGATAAGTGACTAATAAAGATTTTGAACTTAATTTGTTTTGAACAGGTAAATGACATTTCATTCACAGACAAGGAATATATTAAATAATATATTATTTACATGTTTGAAAATTGTTCCGTTCCAGGCAATTTATCAAGATCCTTCAAAATATTTTATAAAATTATAACTTCCTTTGAACACGATTTTGTTATCTTGATCATCGTTTTTTCTAAATTTGCTTTAATTGAATTTTGTATGTGAATGCATGGTTTTCTCCATTCAAAGGTCTTTTTTTAGATTGAACCCTTACTTCCTCATACAAACAAACACATTACTTTTTGATTGCCTTGAATAATAAATATAGATGGGTTGGTAATTGCGAGGTACATTTAAAAGTACATTGCTTTCAATTTGATTTGCGTGTTAGGGGAAAATTGCTTGAGCATTCATTTTAAATTCTAAATTTGTATTGCAGGATGGTGTTCTTTCTTCAAATATTGTTAATTTTATTTAAATGTGTGTTTTCTGCTGTTGCCAGTGAAAAAGGTAAGTTTTATATGTTTTAAATTAATCAAATCATTTAGTTAATGGCTTTAATATATTTAACAAAAATTACACTTACACAACCAACATCCTAAACACAATAAATACTCACTCACCTGACAGAATTACTCTCGTTATTACATGTTCCAGTTCTTACCTCAAGCCTAAATTTGAAGCATCTATTACTAATTGGGGTGGTCCTATGATTCTAGGTGTGTTAATAGATGACAATGAAATAATTGGTAAACAAACGGCATGTGCTTATTGCACTTTAAAAAATATGAAAGGAGTTAATTTGAAGTTGAGCGTACATTTTATTTATAAAATTAGGTATCCCGATTATAGTGAGGCTGAATTGATGAAGTATCTTAGTTTAGTTGATTGTAAGGATGAGTCACAGGTGGAAAGTATTTGTCAAATGAAGAAGCTTTCTTTTAAGGAAAGGGTCATCAAAAGTTCGATGTTTCCTATTAATGTGTTGAGGAATATTGCTAGAAGGGAAGTTACAACTGAGTTTATGATTTTGACTGACTTGGACCACGTTTATTCTGAACATTTTGAAAGCAAAATGGCTGCTTTAGCGAGGAAGGAGTTAAAAGCTGGCTCGAAGAAGGTTTTAGTTATGCGGTTCTTCGAGGTAGCTGATTCAATTAAGGAACCAGTCAAAAATAAGAATGAATTAAAGAAATTAATGAATGCAAAGCTAGCTACTGAATTCCATATTAAACATTACGGAGTCGGACATGTTATTCCTAAACTTCCACAATGGTTCAAAATAGAAGATTCGGATGTAGCTACCGTTCAATTTAAACAGCCTTATAATGTAGTGGAATGGGAACCTCAAATAGTTTCACGTTCTGACATTCCTTTGCATTATGATATGCCTTATCCGATTCATTCCCATACTTCCCATAGAAGAGAACTTTGCAGAGCAGGGTATAAATTTTTAATAGTAAACGATTGTTTTGTTTACCACCGTGGATTTAAATCAAAGGAGGAATTAAAATTCGTAAAAGCCATTACAAATGTCCACATCAAAAACAAAATTTTCAACAAAAAAAATAGAGCTTTTGAAAAGAGACTTGATCGCATTTACCCCAAAACGCATAACAAATGTCCAAGATGGACTTTATTACTATGAAAGTTTTTTACTATTTATTTAATGTATTCATTCTGTTTAAATAAAAATAATCATTTGTGCTATTTTTTATAAACCGTGCAATTTTATATATTTTCGGGAAATAAAAAGCTTTCAAAGTGATGCTATTTCATGTCAATTAGATGGCAATTATTTGTATAGGTAAATCATTACACCATTACACCTTTTAATTGTTTTAATTTTGAATGCTATGTAATTGCCTGGATTTTTTTATTTGTATGTAATTATTTTGCGAAAATGTTGATAATTACAATGAGATAATTGATTAATTACTGAGCTGGTGGCAATTGAGTACGGCCGTTTTGGTGTTGAGTAGTTGAGACTGAAACTTCGGTTTCTAACCTTTTTAATAGGATATATCTTTGAAAAAGCGTTCGCATCTGTTGATTACATGCCAAATAAATGACTAAATTCAAGCCACAGTGAACGCAATTAAGGTGATTGCTTATTATAATGAGAGTAGATGAAACTTCAACATCTGAACCTATTATCATATAAAAGAACAAAACAGCTTGAGGAATTGCCCACATAATCAAATAATTTGCTATAATATACTGGATGGCTTTCTTAACTTTCGTGTACTCAGTTATAGTCTTTCTGTTTTCATCAGCTTTCATAAAAAATGCATTGTCCTTTTGGTGGGACAAAATCCAATTCCAGATTGTGACAAGAAGAACAAGGAAAGTCAGAAAACAACCCGATCCCATATAATACAACAAATACTTGAAATTAAAGACATAAAATATTTTACATTCCATTGAATTATTGTCTACAATTCTAGTTAACCATGAAGCTGCCACACTGAATGAAGTGTAAATGGAACAACTTAATATAGTAATTGTTATTTTTAACTAAAACAAAGTAATTAGCTAAATTGAAAATGAATAACTCACTTTATTTGAGGTGACTCTGTAACTCATTGGAAATCTAATAGCGCATATTTTATCTATAGAAATAAAAAGAAATGTTGTTTGACGCATTTGATAGGCAATAATTACAGGTGTCAAAAGAGCTGTACAAGCTGTTCTAGCTACTTGGTCCGACAAACCATAAAAAATGGGAAAGATGTCATTATATACCCGCAGGAGATTTCCGAAACCAAAGATAAAATCAAATATAGCTAATTGAAATATCGTATAATTTGTAAAAGATTTTGTTACTTTACCAGACATTATCTCCAAATATATAATAATCAAATTAGCGACAACGCAAATGACACTAGTAGATCCACGTATACCAGCGTTCAAAACCGCCTCACTAGTAGACATATTTAATGTATTTAATGATGAAAACATAAAACAATTTAACTTAAAATATATAAAATTCAAAACATATATGAATAATCCGTAGACAAGCCTTCTTTTTTTTGTATTCTAGAGATATATTTTTATTCACTCATGAATATATTATGAACCTTTGTTTAAATTTAAAAAATGGTTTAATTAGGTTTAATTTAAAAAGGGTAAAGAGTTTGTTGAATGGGCGATATTAATATCTATGAGTCAAGAAGGGTATGAAGATAGGCAATTGTAGTTAGTTAGGAGTTTTTAGTCAGGTTCAGATAAGGGTTGTTATTATCTGTTTTATGTAATTTTTGTACTTTTGCCTTAAATTAAGGACAATTGATGCTTGTTGTGGGAGAGTGAGTCAGAACTTTGAAGTAAAGATGATGGTAAGAATGTGATGCATGAATAAACTTTCACACCTTAGAACTTTCATGAACATTTTTTGATTCAATTTAGCATTTGTAACGAATTTTGATGGACATTTTGTGTGATTTAATTAAATTAACATTTGTAAGGAATTTATATTTAAAAATGAAACTAAAAAGTCTGGAGAGTGATAAGATAAACTTTGGCTTTTCTGAAGGTTCCCTATAGTTTAACATTAACAGAAAACTACGCTGCGCTAATAAGAGTTTAAATTGTGTTAAAAATGGTGTTGATTATGTAATTAAAATTTAGTTTAAATCTGATGCAATGGAGCAATACGTGTTTTGATATGATTTATTGGTATTGAGTTGGAGTGCTCTCCGTGAATATGTTTCATTAAAATATGTTTGTTGAACAATATTCGCATTGCGGGATATGTTTTGAGATAAATAAAAATGTTCACAGCACTTTGCCAGGAATTCATATGGTTTTGGATGATTATTGTCTCGGAAGCTGTTTCTTGTGGAACACTAATAAGCAGAAAAATAAACAAAATCATTTGGGGCATTGCCCATAAAAAGAAAAAGTTAATTAAAACATATGTAATTGATTTTTTGACTTTTGAATATTCTGACACAAAGTTTCTATTGTCATGAGTGCTATGTTTAGCCATATTCTCATTGTCTTTCTTGTGTGACATTATCCAATTGGCGACTTGCATAGTGACGACAGAAGTTGTCACCAAAAAGCCGTTGCCAACATAAAATAGCATGTAATTGTAATCAAAGACATAGAAAATCTTGCAAATTCTAGTTGTAAATGGTTGTCTAGTGAGGTATGCAGGAGTCATTGAAATTGTGGCGTAGCAGATGGATACAAAGCACGTGTAGAGGATTTTAGTCTAACCGGAAATGGTATTAGTTATTGCTTACATTTGATGTGTAATTAACTTACTCTGATTGGAACTAACCGATATCTGAAGGGAAATCTTATAGCACAAAACATATCTAGAGCAACAAAGAGGACAATTAATTGACGGAGTTGGTAGCTCCATACTTGGGGTGTTAATAAAGCTGAACAAATGTTGTATTGGTAAGTATTCCCGAAATCGACTAAAACCGGGCTCAGATCATTTATACATCGTAAGATAGCTCCGAATCTAAGAAGGTAATTTGTAAGAATATATAAATGTCGCACAATTTAAATTTACCCGAAAATAAAATCGGCAACAGCGAGAAAAAAGATAGTAAAGTTAGTATAATTGGTCAAAAACTTCTTGGACCTAACTCCCAAATAAATAATAATAACATTTGCAATCGTAGCAACAATCCCACTACCTCCCCGAATAATAGCATTGACCCATCCGATAGATGAAGACATCTCAGAAGAAATAAAGTGAAAATAATAAACACTAACGCAAGTTTATTTAAGCACACACCCTAACAAATTCACGAGACCTTAATTTGAGGTTTAGTCTCTACTAATTACGTTAATTGTTTAACACTTTTGGACATATATGGTCTTGTATTAAATTTTAGTTATAAATAATTTAATAATTTTCCTTTGTACTAAGTTAATTATGGTGGAAAGGGCTTTTCTCGAATGAAAAAGAGTGGTAATTTCAATGTATTAATGTGAAATGATATAGTTTTAAAGGTATCGTTTTCAAGAATTTGACATTTTAAACAACTAATGTGTTTGCTGTTTTGGTTGTTGTGTTGAGATTATTATTGTTATTATTGCCAACAGTAATACCACCGTTGTTTGACGATGAAGATTCAACATTTTGCCTCAAAACATGCCTTGAAAATAGGCGCCTCATTTCTTGATAAGTACATATATAGATTAATAAATTAATGCAAGAATGCAAGCCTTGCAAAGCTGAAGCGTACATGAAGATATCTGAAGCTATTACATGATCATCACCGAACATCATAAAGATAAAGAAAACTGCTTGTGGAATGGCCCATAAGACCATGTAATTAATTATCACATATCCAATAGTTCTATTTACTTTGCCATAATCTGAAATGTAATTTTTTTTCTCATTCTGAACATTATTAATTCGCTTGTTAACGAGGTTCTTATTTTTTGTATGTGTAATTAGCCACGACCAAAAATAAACGCCAAAAACTATAATTGTAATGACGACACCTGCCCCGATGTAATATTTCATAAAGTCATAATTAAAAATATAAAAAAGACGGCATCTTGAACTAGAAGATAATGGTATTCTAGTAAACCAGGCGCATAGTGACGTTATAGTTGCGTAGCTTATTGCTAAACTCATGTTAATTAGTATTTTGTGCTAAATATAAATAATATTATTGTTATTATTGTGTGTTGGAGTTATCTTTGAACTTACCAGTTGGGAAATGTTTCTGTAGGTGATTGGAAAACGGATTGCAAATAATTTGTCTGTAGCAATAAAGATGACTGTAAATTGTCGCATTTGGAAGCCAAAAATATGTGGAGTTAATAAAGCTGTGCAATAATCTAAGGCTACATCTGAGTCCACATGTCGTAGAATGGGGTAGATGTCATTGACCACTCTTATCAACATTCCTGTACCAAAGATAATATCTGCTAGTGCCAATTGAAATATAGTAAAGTTGGTAAAATTTGTTAGAAATCTATGCGATCGTAAGGCAATATAAATAATAATAAAATTAGCTATAACACATAGAAACCCCGTTGATCCTTTAACGATTCCATTTAATAACAAATCTGGAGCATTCATGTCCTATATTTCAAGATGTCGTGCAATATCCAAAATATTTTAAATAACCTTCGACTGGCACGAGGCAAAAAAGAATCAGGTTTAGTATTAGGAATTTTAAATTATATTAGTTAATGTCAGTTGTTACACCTTTATGTGTTAATGACCAATTTAGTAAACTTGAAATTAGTTTGACTCTAACTTATATTTCATCAGCTATTCTAAAGGTACAAAAAAGTAAAGAATCACAATTTTAAACCATAAAACATTCACAAACTAACTTTGATATCACATTTAATAATAATTGGTTGCATTTTAAATTTCCTATAAACATTCATTATAGGCACTAATTTGAACGAAGTGTAAAAAATATGTAATATCAAATAATTCTTTCTCAGCATGCGGAACTAATCACATAGTTTTTTGCTAAACAATTTAACTACATGCAATTAAATAAATAAAATAAAGAATACAATTACAAAGGATGTGCTTGAAAAAAATTTATTATATGTTGGCAGAATATGAAAATACATTTTAAATGCTGTTAATGTTTAATAAATATCCCCAAAAGGAGGTTTGTAAAGTTAATCTGAGGTATACTTTAGCTTTGGCCTTTTGAGAATGGAAGCAGTGAGAGCATCCATGCGTGACTTGGTTTCAGAGATCGTTTCAATTCTACGCTTTGTAGAATTATTTTCGGAATTTTCCTTTTTGTCGAGCGCTTTAAAGGAGAATTTGAGATCTTCTAGCCCAAGATCAATGACCATCTTTTTGTAGTTTACCCGTTGTCTTTCACTATTGCAGAACTCTCTATTTTGGAAAAGAATGTCATTTTGGGCATGAGCAAGATTTTTCAAAGCTTCATTTGATCCTGTGATAATATCCATCTCTTTCCCAAGATTCTCCATCTTTTTGAACATCTTCCTATCGCTTTCAATCTTCTCTTTTCGTAGTGCTGCCAGCTTGAAATCAACATCCCCATTCAGAACATTAGTTGAAGGAGTAGATGATTTGTAAGTTTCAAGTTGAGCCTTCAGAATATTGTTTTGATCCCGCAACAGTTCAGTCTCCTTGGAGTTGCCTTTTCTACTAATTTCCACCCTGCATAGTCTTGCTTTCTCATTTTCCATTACTACAGATTGTAGTTCGGCTTTCAGATTTTCAATGGAAGCATGAAGCACTCCATTACGTTTCTTTTCATTAGTCAGCATACAATGAACTTGGATTAATTCATTTTCCGCTTTCTTGCCTCCTTCGATCAACTCTCCAAATAAGTTATTCCCACATTCTGCCAAATTGCTATTGACGATCCCGTTTTGCTGGGCAACTTGAAGACCAGCAACACAATTCGAAGCTTCATCATACTTGAATTTGATTTCGCGATTTTCAGACTGGAGATGGAGATTTTCTTCGCATAGGCTCTCAAGCTCTTCTTTGGTGGTTTTTAATTCCTCCAGAACATCATTAAGTCGTTCATTACACTCAAAAATAGCCTCCTCCTTTTCAATCAATTCATTCCGCATGCAAGCAAGCTCTTCATTAGCTTCTTCCAGGCAAGTTTCATTTAGAGGCGCCACAAAAACTGATCGGTCGGCACATTTACACTTAGCGTTTATATTAGATTCAGCCTGAGAACGAAGACGTTCATTTTCAGCCGATAATTCTGCGATTAACGCTCTCGAAGTCCCCAATGAACTCGCAAGATCATCTACTTGTTTAGCCTTCTTTCGTAGTTCCCTGCAACTTTCTTCCACTTCAACTAAATCAGAAACGGCTTTATCCAAGTCCTCCTCCATATTTTGATTGGCTAGTCTCTGAGACTGATTCAGACTCTGGAGCCTAGCAACTTCCTGAAACATTAGTTACAATCTCTTTGCTGATTGATGACTTACGTGTTTAAGTTGAAAAATCATTTCTCGCGATTCGGTACTTGGGTTTACAGAGGTAGGAGACTCGTCTTGTGACATAGCTAAAATTGTGTGTCCCTATTATCAACACCTATAAATAAGTACTTTTATCATAACATTTGTTTATTACATCCAAATTTACATCTTATAGATAAAGGAATGCGCGGTAGTTAGTAAATTAACATTTTAAGGTATGGGTGATATGTGTACAAACGGTAAAATAGTACGGCAGACAAAGAGACTTATGAGTTTATTTGGTAATGATGATTTTTGGGGAAATGATTTCGAAGGGATGTTTGTTGGGGAATGGTTTATCTGAGTCGTGATCATAGATTGAGTTTGTCTGCATCTTCAATCAAACCAAATCACTTTATTTAAGTAAATGCAGTGATTATGACGAATGTTTGTAATTGTAATAACTGTAAATCCTTTAAGTTAAAAGTTACAGTCTATGTTGTAATGTTTTGGCATGGTCTTCGCAGGGTTATATATTAAGACATTATTTGGCAACTATAAAATAGTGGAGATTTTTTATCTTTTTTGCATCATTCAAGAAAAGTTGTTTTCATTTAGCTTGAACCCACCAATAAATGCATTTTTAATGTTTAGCAATTGATCATATTCGCACATTTAAACTACTAAGAGGTAATTAAAAGCATAATATATGGGACTTTCTTTGATCCATGGACATTTTCCGAATGAATAACCCGTCTCGAATCAAGGCCGTAGATCATAGCATCATTAGGCACTTTAATGCACCTTAGACTTCTGTTTCCACCACAATTGATTGGTAAAATGGCTACCCCTTCTTTCATTGTAGCTTCCACTGCATTTACCAATTTACTCCATGAATTGACAGCCGTAAAGGTGAAAGACACATTGTCAGAACTTAGCAAAGCCTAAATTAATGTCATCAAATATAGCAATCTCTTTATCTTTACAAGCTATTTTTATAAAGAAAAGGCACTTACTGACACAAATGATTCTTAGCAAAAAACAATCTTAAAAAATCTTACTCATCTACGCATTTCAATAATCATTTCCTTATCAAGCTGTCTACCAGCAAATAAATTCTTATTACTCACCTTAAGTACACAAAATGTTATTTGTTCTTATCTCCCAAAATCATTGATTCATTCTCTAAAGTACCTATTTGCATTCATATTTTGATAATTTATTCTTTCTGAATGGCTGTTCCTTCACATATATTAAAAGCATTTCCGGTTTTAAGACTTGTAGCTTTATTAATATGTTTGATAGCAGCAGGCCTGATATTGTTTTCACCTATATTCTGGGATCAAGGAGAAAGTCCGGGAATTATTGTGTATGCATTTCAATTTCTTAGTTTGGTGTTGCCAGTTATTTATGCTATTGTGATATTTGTTTATTGCTACAAAATGAGACATGACCATGTCAAGAAAAATAAAAGAAGAAGAAAGATTATGTGGCTAATATTCCTTGCAGCTGTTGTTTTCTTTTGCTCTGGGATAACAGAACTTATGTTTGCATTGAATGCGTCTGTTCAAGCAAGGTTTTGGGTATGTGCAGGATTATTATACTTATTAGCATCTTTAATAGCTATTATTGATCTGATTATTATTAAAGTGTTCGACTTAATATAATTTTAATAAACACATTCAAAACGAATATTTTAAAGAATATGAATTTATTCAATTCAAAATAACAAAAAATTAAAATTACAGCAAAAGAGCATTAAATTAAAAGACACAAATTAATTATTAAAGGAAATTAATAGGTTAGATAGAGACAAGATATACATGACTAGGAATTAGTCGTCTTCGCTAAAGGAAGTTGTTGTTGAGTAGTTGCCTTTGATGCCATCTCGTACACTTATTTCCGACTCGGCTTTGTCGTTTTCGCCGCTCTCGTTGTCACGTTGGTACTTGAAGCTTTTTGGGATAATATTTGGATTTGTTGAACCGACGGAGGCCAAATCGAGGTGTTCATTTGCTGATGGACGGGACGTCGAATTACCACTGTCAAACATGGTACTTTCAATCAAATTGTTGTTTGCATCTCTATAGTACTTTCCAGAGGATTTCGGCTGATTGTTGGAAGCCAATGGAGTCATATCATAGTCTTTAACATCTTTGACCGATGCGAGTGGAAATTTCTTAAGAACAATCTCAGCTGTAGTTAGATCTTTGTAGACAAATCCATTTTTGTCACTTTTAGTGTTTATATTTCCACTAATTACAAGATTGGGCTGAAATAGTTGACGTGCCGCTTCATCCGATCTATAATAATTTGGAACATAAAATTCGGCTTTAACTTTGAAATCAGCAGTTTCACGAAACCCAAGGACCTCGGAATCCACTGTCTTGCCATTCAAAGAATCAGAATATTCTGAATGAGCACAATTTGTGTCACAACGATGACTTTCTTTGAACAAATGCGACCGCTCTTCAGGATACTCCACGAATTTCCACACCCCTTCCTTCCGATGCTCCTTTTTAAGTTCTTGATGAACAAATGCGCTGAAGTGGAGCTCAGTTTGACTTCCGCAAGAGACAAGGTTTGGTGTCGGGATGGACCTGAGAAAGTCTTCAACAATCTGTGTCCTGTCATGTACATCGGTTGACTTTGGTAGAGGATCATAATTTTGACCTTCAAGAGAATATAGTGAGGAAGAATCTTTTGATTTGCCACAGTCTTCCAATAGTACGGCTGCTTTTGTGCCCCGTATTTGATCTGTTTGATAGCCAGATCCGACTGTGCACACATCTTCCATTCTCCCAATGTCGTTGAGAGAGTCAGTGTTGGAATTTTCATTCAAAAGGGACATATTATTTGATTGGGAATTTGAAACATATCCAGAATTAACAGCTCGACCAATGTTCTCATTATTAAGCGGTAAAAGTTGATCTGTCAAAGAGATGTCAAGCACTCCACTTTTCATTGATTCGTCCTTTAATTCAACTAGGCTTTGTTCCTGGTGATTTACCTGCCCACCAATGTTATTTACGTTTGTATCTCGAACAGTTTCTTGTAGATTAAAGTAAAATTCTGAAGTACAATTAACCATCTTCAAACCTTCATTCTCAACGACACCATTCTCCTTAGAAACAGTAGAAAGATGGGTAACCTCGATGTCGACAACCTTTTCCATTTTGTGTGTGGAATTGTTGGCGTAATGTGAAGCATAAAACGTGCCATTACTTCCGGTTACAAGTATAGTTTGACCCTCCCTATTCCTAGGTACTTCAACATACTTGTAACGTGTGCCACCGACTGTAGTTCTCTTTTTAGTGTTCTTGTCTGCCATTTGATCAAGACGAAATTTATTATACCCACCGATAGGCATGATAAGATTGCAATAGTTATTACAAAGCAATTAATATGTAGTAGTTGAAGAGATGTAAGTTGATGCAATTAAATTCAACAATAATAAATCTAATGACAGGTACGTAAATGTAACGGCTAAAAATGATTACTCCCAAATGATGAGTTGTCAGAGTGATGGTTCTTTTTAAACGTTTCCATTAACAAGAGTACATTTTTAATCACTTTTGAAGCCTTTAAAATTGATTGGATGGCAATGTCATAAAACGGGAATAATTGGGAAAAGTTTTGAGTGTAGGCATGTAAATAGCTTTAAAGCTATCAACGATACCCCAAAATGTGTGTGATATGTTGAAAGTTAAGGAGGAAGCGCATCTCGTTCGATGATTTAAAATAAAGTATGTAAGTGCATGTTATGGAAAGGAAAAATGATAAGCAGAATTGTTAATTAAATAATGGATATTTATAAAAATGATTATTTAACAGCGTACTCTTGAGGTGTCAATAAAAAATTTATTTTTTGCTATTACCTGATTTACAGTTATCTAATCAGTATATTTCCTTACATGTGCTTCGTCTTCTAAGGTTTGCTAAAATAACACAAATTGAGGAATTGTCTTTATCTATAAAAGGATATTCAATCCAAATTGTGTAATATTGAGTAAAAGGAATTAAGAACTGGTTAATAGTGAAAATTCGTTCTCCGATTTGGTCATAAAGTGGTTCCCTTAGATTGCTAAAAAATAAAGAATATTAATTTCAAATGTAATTGATATTAAGTAGTTGTATAAATATTATTTTAAAAGATTTATTAATGGACTAAATTAAACGTATTTTAAGGAAGGGGTTTTTTACATTTTTTTGTAGAATATAATCAGTTTGTTAATGAATCAAATTAAGTGCAATTGGGATAAAGTGGTGTTATAATTAATTTGGTGGTATATAAGAAGTTTACTTTTCAGCATATGTTCATTATTAAAATTATTAATTATGAACTTTGTGTTTTTCTACTATTAGTTTGTATTATCAGCATGAATGATACATTTTCAAATAGTAATATTGAATTTAAGTGCAAAAGTTTTTCTTTTGGAAATATTAACAACGACCAAGCTAATCCATTAGAATTCCGTATGGACTGTGATTTAACCTACACACCCCCTTCGTGGTAGATTTTAACTGGACGAAAATGCAATATCAGCAATTGTAGTTACTTATTTTTGAATAAAATTTCAACTAAATGGTTTCTAAATATCGAATTAATTATTTTGTTAATCAAAAATCTTAATAGTTTAAATTGAAACGTATTCATTGTTTTATTATACTGTCATCATATCATTTATGCTTCCTAGAGACTTATTTTTATAGTTAAACGTAACTAATTATTTTTATAATTGCTTTTCCGTATCCTTATATTTTCAAATAAACTTTTCGTTAAGTCCCTTTAAAATTTGTTTGTTTCTCAAAGATGTTAGTAAAAACATAATCAGGTAGTACAATGATAGATTGAATAACCCATTATAACAGTTTAATATATATTATCCTAATGAAATTAACAAGGAAAAGTATCGTTAGTCAAAAAATACATCGCAACTGCCTCTTTAAGATTCTAATAGTATTTAAAAGAATCGGTCGGTTTGTTTAAAGCAGAATTATCAAGAACCCAACTACAAATATTTTAACGTATAACATTTTAATGTTCTAATATTCACGATTAAAATCATTATGATCTTTTACAAAATTTTCATTAAAATAAACTTCTAAATTTTACGCACAGTTTTAAGAGCAGTGAATTGAATGTGTATCACTGCCAAATTTTAAATCTAGCTTTATGCATTTATATGATATCGCTAATTTACATATTGGACAAATTAAGTTTATCTCCAGCTGTTTCTTGGCAGTTCATAGACACCAATTATTAACAGGTCATATTTCTTTGGACTATAATATTCATATTTGAGTGGATTCGTTGCTTATAATATTACTATTAAATGAGTCCACTATTGATTGGTTGTACACATCTATTCCACCAACTCAAGCAATCACGGATGGCTTTCTTATTTGATGGACCAAGTTCTCAAGTATCGCTTAAAATGGATGCTTCAGAAACCAAAGACAACGTATTCTGGAGATTCAGTTTATCGATGGTTCTACAAGAAAGACAACTTTTCTTCAAATATGACCGGAATGAGATTATGCCAACCAAATTATGGTTCCATTTTGTATGAGTTTCAAGGCAATGCCAACCTAGTTCAAGTTTTTGCCTTGGACAACACTTGGGGCACAGTTGTCAAAGTTGCCAAATCTGAAATTCGGTTAAGATCAAGCTGAACGTGCCAGCAACTGAAGCCAAGAAAGACACTATGGAAACAACTTTGTCTCCTAAAGATGACGGAACTGTCGTTAAAAACTTGTTTTATGTACTCGACTTTCACTCCAAATATGTTGAAAAAATGATTCAAGAGAAGGAAAGTGAAGAAATGCAATGAAGACCCAGTAGTTGGAGTCACCGGAACGATATTCCCTCACACTTTCAAATGAGATCAACTGAGAAACAAAGCCTTGGGACCAATCTCTACAATGGAATTTCCCAGATCAAAAAACGCCTAAGCATTGATTTCAACAGTAATAATCGTGTAAGGAATTTGGGCGATTTTCAGACTATGAATAATGTTTCGATTAACCATTCCGTTTACACGTCATTATTCACTGAGCAACCACCAAGACTTATGTCAAAATGTAATTGACTTGACAACTAATTTTCTTATACTTAAAGAAACACTTACTGAAGTGATGCCACTTTATAGAAAGTATTACTAACTACAAGAACCGTTGCAAAGGTCCAGCAAATTTCTGATATTTTAATTTACATTCAATCATTTCTGCAATAAATATACACATTGTACAGCTTCTATATAATTATGTTCTTCAATTTGATTTCAAAAATATTTGTAGTGAAATGACACCTATAGTTTTAATTTTTAAATTCTGCGTAATAATCAACGTCCATTTACACAAAACAGAGAGACATTTATATAATGTTGTTCTCTATAAACTGAAGTTGTTGATTCGTCCAATTTCAACTAATCTAGCTCAAAAGTTAACAAAATATCGGATGCCAGTCTAATCTATCTAATTAATTATCGGCTAATATAATGAGTTATAGCACACATAAACAAGCTCCGACCCATTAGATAGATTAAGATAACTCCTTTTGTAAAACAAATGCTTGTTTTCTTACTTGGATTATGTGTATCTGCAGGTTTGGAACACGCCCATAGATTAGAAGCTTGTATATAAACAAAGTTTTTCCTCATAAAATCACTTCCTTATTGATTACTTTCATTAATAGAGTTATGAGTTCTACCTGCACACTTCCTGTCATGAGTGTCGATAAAGTCGAGTACGACCTTACTGGTAATGTCGTCAAACAATCCGGCACTTTGTCTCAAATGGTCAGTGGTAAGCTTTTATTTTCAATTGTCTTTATTAATTATTTCTAGACCTTGGAATTGATTTAGACTCCGAACAGCCACTTGATATTGAGAGAATCGAGTTGAATAACTGTTCTGGCCACATTCTAAAAGCAGTTATCGAGTGGGCCGAAGCCAACCAGAAGGCTCTAGAAAAGTTTGAGAATGAGACTGAATTTGAAGCAGTCCAGGATGAACTTGCCGAATTTAACGACAAATTTGTTAATGACAAAAGATTGGTCATTTTTGAATTGATCTTGGCTGCCAACTATTTGGATATGAAAGATCTTTTCACAGCCGCAACCGATTTTGTCTCCGAAACATTGCGTCTTCATGACCCTGAAAAGATTCGTGAAATGTGGGGTCTTGAGAACGATTTCGATCCTGAAGACATCGCTGAGAAGAAACACGAGATGGATATTGATGATCCAAATGAGTAACATTATTTAATTTGCCTATATTTCTCCTTCAAATTTGCTTAATAAACTTTTTCAATACCCGTCTGTGTGATAACTTACAAAGATTAATTATTGACTGTTCAGCCAATCACAGTTATACATCCAGAAGTAAAAATGGAAGAATATTCAAAAAGAATAAGTCAGGAATATATAAAAAATTGAGTAGTTAAAATATGGGCTCTGAGAATTAAATAGAAGAGAATTATTGTTTTATCATGTATTAATAATTTCCCAAACCCTGTGTTATCAATTATAGACTCAATAGAAATTACTTTGACGCTAATATGTTTAAAAAAGAAGTTGAGGAGTACTTTTTAAAAATAAGTTCATTGTACCTCTTAAAGAAGCCAATTTTGATCATGACTATTAATGTGCATATTAAGTATGTATTGTTGTTATCTATTGACTATGTAGATATGTAATAATGATATTGCCGCTTATTTCTTTGTTTATGACTGTCGCAGTTTAGGCCAAGCTGTAATTACTCCATGACCAGGTCGCTAACTCTTGTATAAATGTTTTTTAAGCTGGTAATTTTTCATTATGGATTTCCATATATCGTTATCATCTCATTATTAATAAGAAATATAGATAAATAGCAAAACATTTTCAAATCTTTATTTTAATAAAGTATTACAATTAAAAAGGCACATGACTAATAATAACTAAGTCTATTTCTCGCCAACACTATAAACCTACTATAATATAACAAAAAATTATTACTATTCAATGATGTCCACCCTCTGCTTTTAGATGATCTGGTAATTTAGGAGTAATACCCAAATATTCGACTTGAAATCTCATAGATGCAACCTTCATTCTGTCAACCATATTAGTAAAAGAATCCAATGAAGGTCTAACATCGAGACCAGTGAATAATTTGGTTTCAGTGTCAACTGGGCCGGCATCATAATAGTCAATGATGTAGTGAACATCAGAAATTCCACATCTGTCTACGATCCAGTCGTGTCTATCGAAAGGTAATTCATAGCCCATCCATGAGCGGACTCTTGCTTTTGGTGACAGTTTTTTGGCATTGCCCTTAAAGCTCCTAAGTTTTGGTGTGGGGCATTCACTAAAAGGCAATAATTACTAACTACTAATTTGGTTCAACATACGGGTGAAGCATATTCTCCCATTTTAAGATCTCTTGCCAAGCTTCTTCGTTATTGGCATTATGAATAGATATTAGCCTTTCCATATCTACCTGTGACATCTTTTCTTCCTTCCAGTTCCATCCTTTTCTCAACATAGCATTCCAGAACATCTGTGGGGATGGATATTGCCATTTTTCGTCATTTTCCGTTCCAGCTTTAGGAATCGAGGAGGTTACGCGAGCAGTCGGGAGAGGAAAGGGCTGATCTACTGCAGGCTTTTGATTTGGATTTTCTTCTCCATTTAAAGGGTCTTTCTTCACTGGACATCCGCCTTTTCCAGCAGCAGAAGGGCACTCAGAGACATACAGCACATTATCAGTCCTTTCAACAGGACAACCACCTTCCGCCTTTACAACACTCTCTGAACTTCCCCAAAACCAACCCATTATATTAAACAATCTAAAAGGAAAGTAAAAATTAGCCAAATAAAATAGAACTAAATATGCAATAAAGAAACACAACGAAGAATCTCCAGAAAAGACTAAAAACACCATTTGCTATATTCATTTTGAAACAAAATTACTAACCTAAAGCTACCCCTCTCCAAGAAGCCTTAAGAAAGTCGTTTCAAGATATTCCCCAGGGGAAGTACCGAAACAAATAAATGCTCCATCAACTTTATTAACAAAAAAACAAAAAAACCTCTTAAAAAGCATGTTCCTTAGTGAGATGCATGGACGAGATCATCATTGACCACATTCTGTACATCAATCATCCCACGCTCCAACCTAAAAGACTTAATTTAACACAATAATATTTTAAAAGGTGCGCAGTGCTGTCGACCGTCCATCCAATCAAATTAATTATGCTTAACGCAAATCCTGTTTAGAGATGTGTAGGTGTGTGTTGTATAAAGGCAAAAATCTTTTGTGACTTTTTTAAATTGTGTGGAGTAGTTTTTTGGTTGACTAAATTTTAAATTGCAATTGGGGCTGTTTGATTTTTTCCTGTTTGTAGTTTAGGAAGAATATATTATGAAGTTTGTGTCTATCCTTGTTGTTGCCTTTTTATTGATAAATGGCGGAAATTGCAGGTCTGTTCAGTATTTTGCAAGATTGGGTGAGGCTGTTTATTTTGACTTTGGTGCTACTGCCAAGGAGTTAACGCTCTATCGAATAAACAATGATTTGGAGGAGGAACACCTGTATGCTTCGGACTTTCAGAATGGGCCGTGGACTGGAGACTTCAAATCTAAGTTGAATTCGAATGCTAAACTGACTAAGGATGGTTTGTTAGTCATAGACCCAGTCACTGAGAATGATTTCGGAGAGTATATTGGCGATGCCATTTTACATCCCAAATTTGGAAAAGCATCGTTGACCGTTTTGTTACGAGACGATTAGTTATCACCTAATAGACACTTTATTTGGAGATAAACTAAATAGAATGTAATAAATGTATTATAATATCAATAAAAAACTTTCTTATTGAATTCATTTTATAAATTTGCTTGATCGCTCACGGAGGATGTTGAGAGAGACGAGACTGAATTTTCACTTTCATCTCCACTGCTATCCATATAAAATTCAATCTTACTAGACATAATCTGTAGAGTATAATTGCAGTCAATGCATCTTTTCCTAATTGTGTAACAGTCGACACAGTAAACTGCATGACAATTAACACAGATTCTTGTGTTATGTCCATCTGATATTCTTAAATCACCACGAGCACATTTGGTACACGCGTACGTGTCTTTTGATAAAACTGGCAAGGCACGATTTACTAGATTGCGTTTGGGACCGGCTCCTTTGTGATCTTTGATCAATTTCATTTGTTGATCCATTCCACGAGATGCCACCATTCCTTGTTGGATGGAATTTCGACGATTTTCTAGGATTTCATTGTACAGCCATATCAATCTTGCTTTTCTGCGATTTTTAAAGAAAGATTCGGCGACAACATGTCTAAACCTTTTAAAATACGACTCCATTGGGCATAAAAGCAACCCAAACAGAAACAAGTAAAACATTCTTTCAAATAAAAAATAATCCGGTGGACTAGGTTCTGTCATACATCGAGTCCACATATTATCCTTCTTCTGAGTAGCTTCACTTAATGGCTCAAAAATAGCGAGAATCTTATTGATCAAATTTGCGAACATTCCATTGCCACCAATTTTAAACTTATACAAACTGGGAAACTCAAAAAAAGTGTCATCTGTCAAGAAGTGAAAAATCATTTCGAAGCAGTTGTAAAGAGTTATGTCTATTGTAATGATGAAGAAAGGAACAACACCACCAAATAAAGTCATTGCTATTCTGTAGTAAGTCCATCTCCGTTCATCTTTGACCATTTTTTTTTGGTAGAATCTAATATATTGTAGCTTTTCTTTCGGCAGTAGAGGCAACAAACAACTCATTCCTTGGATTTCTCTTTGAACGTCATATTTAATGAAGGCTTCCCCGATATAATGATTATCCTTCTTTTCGGAGATTAAAAATTTAAACAAATACCAAGTAGACCAAGCAAACCCTTCGAAGATCAAAAAATAAAGACCAGAATTCAAAAACAATTCCAATTTTTGACTAAACCACACAAAAGCCTCAAATTCCTTCTTAATAATCTCTTGCACCTTTCCCAAATCAACTTGACTCTGAAAGTCGGGCTTGTATTCGTTTGTAAAATTCAGTCCAAAATCACGAACCATGGTCTGTCCTTGTAGCGCCTCCATAGCCATTTCACTCATCTCTCCAAAAATAGAAAACTTCCCATTATCTTTGATGTTGGAGATTGTCTCGTTGGTGGCCGAGTTAATGATGCTGTTGACACCTGACTTGACGAAGGTCATTACTGAAGCAGGAAAGTTGCAACGAGACACAGCCATTGCAAGGGCATTGCAGGAAGTGTAGAGGATGTTGATGGGGTAGCAAAGAGGATCCCACATGATGGTTTGGCAGTCAGTGATGGATTCGTTGACAAAACGACGGCACTACAAACATTATGATCTGGTAATTTTTTGTGATACTTACCCTTGCTTCGGGACCTGCTGCTGTTTGATCACACACATCTTCTACTGCTTTGAAGAGGGAACTTTGACCGGTGAAGAGATTCGTTACCTTTTTCACCATGTCCAAAAGACCTGCGATGTTTTTCTTGAATGTTTCCATTGGGGAAAGAAGGGTCTTGACGATTTCAATAACTTCGTCAATTGTTTGCTGAAGCATTCATTTAATTTTGCCTTCAAACTAAAACTTTACCTGCCCAAGTGCGTCATTAGCATTTCCAAAGACTTCATTAACAGTTGAAATAACTCTATTCTGAACACACGAAACTCCCTCCGCCATAGTCTGCAAATTGGATGTGATATTCATGGCACTAGACTGAAATGTCCACAAGATAATAAACACCACAATAATCTGCCTGACTTTGCTTGTAAAAAAAGCAGGCATAGATAACAAAATGATGCATCTGATATGTTTGCACCAAATAGCAAAGGACGTTATCACTTGGACAGTTATACCTATCAAGACACCAGCTCTTTGAGGGAATATTGCGTACTTGAGAAGAGTGATGGTCAATATAAAAAGACCAATGACTTGAGTCATGGCGAAGAAGAGAAGAATGTTGCAGAATGAGTTTTGCCTAAACTAAGTTGACTTAAACAATAGATTGGTCTAATTTTACCTTGTTCCATCAACAAATATGTTTTCATACCAATTACTGGCACCATAATCATGTTCTTTTCCTAAAAAGGGAAAGATCTTTCGGAGAAGCAGTTGAAAAGATGAATACTCTGACAACATTTCTTTCTCTCCTTCCTGTTTGCGTTTGCTGTTTTGCTTTGATATTTCGAATTTGCGTATGGCTTGGAGGCATCTTCGGCGGGCTGTGATGATGTCTGTATAAGACATGATTAAACCCTGGAATAGGTAGTGACTAAAGATTCGGCATTGCCTGTGTTTTGCTAGAAATTTGCATCCTAGTTTCATGTAACAAACGTTTACTTTTTGAATGGCGGTAGGTCCTGCAAAGAAAATTTGAATTACAGTTGGGGTTGCGTATGAGGAAACTTTTTAAATTTTATTAAATTACTAGTGGCAAATCAAAGCATCCAAAAGCATTATGTCTGATCAGATAGAAACATTAATAGAAAAACACGTCTCCCTAGTCTTCAAATGCTGGGAGGTTATAGATTTCATTGTATCGCAATCAGTTGGTGGATCAGATACAGTCGAAAAAGTTGAATGGTACGTTTAGATTTAACTGCAACTCATTTTATTTGTTTAGGTTAAAGGAAATTTGTGCTGAGTATGCTGTTAAAGAAAAAAGTTATGAGGTGGCAGATTTTGTTGATTGGATTGAAAATGTGCTGAATTACGACTTTGATTTTGTCGTGGATGATGGGTCGACTGGAATCTATGCGAAGGAGATCCTCGATTACGCAAAAGCAGTAAAGAGCAAAGATGAATCGAAAATTTCAACGCTAGAGGCCAGGGTAAATGATATCTACAAGATGAAGGCTCAAAAGGGAAAACCACAGCACACAATCCAGGAGGACAGTGACGTCGAGGAGTCAGATGGGGAAGAGTCGGGGGAGGAACCGATGGACGAGTCGGAACCAAAGGAACCTAAAAAGAAAGGAGGAAACTACGAGGACGAAGATGGCTTCACTGTAATCAAACGCAACTGATTGCCCCCACATTTATTAACATCATGCTGTTTTAATTATACTCTGTTAAAATTTGTTTTATTGAAATAAATAATTTTACAAAACACTTTTTTATTGAAATAAAATCATTTACAAAACAGTCCTTTCCATCAAATAAAAGAATCCTTCATTTAATTACATATTTTTTATTATATTATTTAGGACAGCCTCGATTTTAGCTGTATACTTCTTCCTAGATTCAGCTTTTCTCATGTAATCCTGTTGGATAGTAGAAAAGTACGCTTCATAGTGAAGTTCGACAAATTCAGCTTTCCATTTTTGGTGGAATAAAAAATATTGATGTTGCTTCTCTTCTGTTGAGGAGTACTTGAGGATGTAAAGGATGAAGTAAGCAAAGTGAGTCGGGATGTTTTTGTATTTGAGATAAAGAAGGTCAAAATTGTCAATGAAAAAGGTACGAATTAATTGAGGGTGAGGGGAATGTGTTAAGTCGCTGACGAATTGACGGATGTCTGATATTATTGGACCGGTGACGTTTGTTGGAATCAAACTATTGTACAGATATTTGGTTAATTCTTCCTTGCGAGGAATGAAGACGAATGCTTTGCGCATTAATGTCCTTTCGGATTCATAATATTCTTGATGGTATTTGCTCAGGAAAAAGTTAAAATCGTCCATGGATCCTTTTTTGATCATCGAAACATACACCATTTTGCGATCTTGTTCTGGGATGGAGTTACATTTTAAATTTGAGAGTAATAAATCTTTACAGGCAATCTTTATTTCACGGTACTTTTTTAAGTTTTCTTCATGGCAAGGTCCATTCCCATCGTGACAAATGTAAGTCTTAATCAGCTTTCGATACATATACTTAACGAAAGAAGTATCTTCGTCGTGAATTCCGTCATTGATCTCTTTATAGGCCGGTTCAAATAAAATTAAGGCAAATTTTGCAATCAAAGAAGCTGTTGTTGCATTATAGTCATAACCACTCAAGAACCCTAAATGCTTCTCAAAAGTCTCAAATGGAACATAGTCACGTTCTCGAACCATATAAGTAATCAAAGTAAAGGGAATCTCATATGAAAGGTAGCCAAATTCAGCCAAAGCAAAGGCATCGTCAATCAAGCGAGCACGAGAGGCGATTGAAATAGAAGTATGATCACGTTTCAGATTCTTGATGATTTCTTCATAAATTTCTTTTGAATAAAGGATTCGGTAGTAGCCGCGAGCATGAGGATCCAGTGGG
This sequence comes from Rhabditophanes sp. KR3021, assembly GCA_963281155.1. Taxonomy (NCBI): domain Eukaryota; kingdom Metazoa; phylum Nematoda; class Chromadorea; order Rhabditida; family Alloionematidae; genus Rhabditophanes; species Rhabditophanes sp. KR3021. Next base: position 945,391 of record CAUJLY010000005.1, on the reverse strand, counting down.
ATCGAATATTGATGTGGCAACATATTCGTCGTTGTATTTGGTATCACCCAAATAATATCATGCTTGTTAATAGTAGGGTTGAAATTGAAAACAGGGATAATAAACTCCTCTGGCTTGGTTCTCTCACCGTTAACATTTCTTGAATTAAACAAAAACTGATCCATGTGAATTGACCCATCCTCGAGTTTATTGACCGTAACAACAGGAACTCCTTTCTGCAAGACCCACGAATTCATAAAATTAGACATGCTTATTCCAGGTGGTAAAGTATGATTTTTGTTTCTTTTTGCTAAAGGTATCTTCCATTGTGTCAAACAAATGTTCATTTCGAACATTTCTGTAGGCATAATTTTCGAGGAAGATGTTTATTGTTTCGCGATAAATGTCGGCTCCGATGACTTCTTCAGTCATGAAAAGAATAATGGCGGTTTTTAGGTAAAGAATCCTTAGTTGGTAATTGGCAACATTGAACACTACATCTTCTTTCGGCTTGATAGGGTGGGTTTTGAGGACATCTTGGTCAACGTAGAGACACTTGCCTTGTAATTCGGAAAAGTAGAGGCCGTCACTTAGAGCTTTCGAGGTCCCTACTGATTCCATTGTTCTAAACGCCATCATTGAAGCGAAACCTAAAACAAAGTTTCTTATCTATTGTAACAATTCAAACTAACCTTCATTCAGCCAAATATCTAACCATCTATCCATCGTCACTAAAAAGATGGTAATGAGCAACTAAGTTGGGACCTACCTAAATTTCCAAACCACATATGTGCAATTTCATGTGCCAAAGTGGAAAAAACATTATTCTTAATTTCAGGGGAGTGAACCTCTGGATCGTAAATGCCTCTCTCACTTCTTAACGCAATTGCTCCCCAATTCTCCATAGCAATGACCTTTAAAAAAGTATTTAAATTTGTAACAATCTAACTGACCTTCAATCTGGGTAGAGCGAAAATATCCAACTTCGGCAAGGGATACGTAATATTAAAGTATTTCTCATAAAAATGCAAAATCTTCTTAGCAGATTCCAATGCATGGCGGACATGATTAATCTTGAGAGGTTCAGCATACATTCGAATTTTGACATTATTATAATAGATTTCTTTGTAAGGGAAATCTGATATAAAAATTGCTAACAAGTAAGTAGACATTTTTGGCGTTTTGAAGAAAGTGGTTATTTCAAAGTCAGCAGACGAAGGTTTTCGAGATCGAGCAGGAGCATTGGATACAACGTGAGTTCCTATGGGATGTTCGATAGAAAGTAGAATTTCGGCTTTCATGTTAGGTTGGTCGAAACAGGGGAAGAGTTGGCGTGCGTGTTCCATTTGCAGTTGGGTTGCCATCATATAATGTTTGAAGCTATCTGGGTCGGGTTTGTATTCGACTTTGAACATGCCCGTTGATCCGCTTAATGATGTATAAGCATGGTAGCTTATGCTCAGGGAATAATCATGAGAAGGTACAAGTGGGGACTCGGCTTCGATGATGTAAATGGACGTGGCATTAGAAAAGGTAGGATCCTTTATATCAAGTACATGATCATCTTCTCTAGTCTTGCCCAATCTCTTTAAAACAGTCTTATCTCCTCTAAAAAACAAGTTCTCTGCATTCAACTGAATGATCGAGGTTGCTTCGTGACAGTGGAAATAAATGATGACACTTCCGTAAATAGAGTCATTCAATAATCCGAAATTGAGATGTGGGAAAGCCAAAAGGTAAGCTTTTATACTGAGTTCATAAAGGTAAGGTTTGACAGGAGATGATAATTGCCCAGTTGGCAAGAAAGATGAGTTTGTTGTATGATGAATTTGGGTTGAGTGATCATTGATAGTAGGGTATTTTTGGGGCCTGATTTCACTCATTTGATTTTGGTCTGTTTCTGTTTTTGTTCGTTTATTAAAATCTTCCTTACTGGTAATTTTTTTTGCGGCAATTAATGATATTTCGTCTTTGATCACATTCCACTTGGAGGCTGAAGCTTGAACAGGCTCCTCCACTGCCCAAAAATGATGGGAGCATTTGATGAGTACTGTCGTTAAGACGACAAATGCTATGATTCCTAGAACCACTAACGCTCCACTAACCCAGTAGCTCCTAGGTGAACCTTCAGGTTTTGAGCGAACCGTAGTTTGAAGAAGCGCAGCAGATGGGAGACGTAGAGATCGCCGCGCCATAATGGACTTAGTTATATTTAAAAATAGCAAGGCAGAAATGTCACCTTTGTAAGTACTTGCTTAATAGTGTATGTCCAAGAGTTTAACGAGTATTGTGAATAAAGTCTGAAAATGATGTTTTGATATCGGTGATATAAGTAATTAAAAGGCGGCTCTAGACATTTTGTGTTCCATATGTGTATGATCTGTAATTTATGTGGTAAGAAGTATGGTGGCAAAAGATAATAAATCAAAAAAGTTTTAAATGCACCCGAATATTTATCAAAATAATAATTTATTAAAGAAAGATGTCATGATGTTTATTAAAACAAAATAATACTTATTATATTTACTGTGAAAGAGCTTTTGGCTGATTTCATTGAACTGATGGGTCCGGAGATGGTTTAAAGTTTTTTGGTGATGAGATAATGTGTATGGGTAAATTTATTTATAATTCATTAGAATTATATCATTTTCTTGAATAAAATAAGGAGAGAAAAGATGAGTGATGATTAAACATATCCATTAAAGTAAAATGTGTCTTTTGAATGGGAAAAAGAATGCGAAAGTCGTTTGATATTTCTCATCTTTTATATAAATTTAAGAAGATAAGAATTAAGGGTGACGATGGTGGACACATTTATTAGACTTTTTACGTAACAATTTGTATGCCGAGGGAAGACACCCTCATTAAAGGAAAATTACATGTGATAAAGTGTGTATATATTAGTTTGGCATTTATTTTGTCTTTAAAATAATTTTAATGATAATGAGATGGGGTGTTTGAAGGGAACCAATATAATTTATAGATATTTATATGTCGAATTTATATATATAGTTATTGGTGTTGTAGATTATAATTAGTGTTAAGGCAGCTTAATGAGCCTTACCAAATTTTGACATCAGACACACAAAAGAAGGGAAAGTCAAACAATTTAAAAGCAATGAGGATGACTTTTTTGATTGAAGCTCACCATATTAGCATTTTGAAAGGTTTTGAGATAATTAATGGTAAGACAACATATATCTATAAATATTTATTAAAAAAATTAAATTTATAATACTCTTACAGCTTCTCCTGGAATAAAAAATGAGTTGACATTAAAAAAAGAGAAAAGCAAAAAGATAATTGGCAAATAGAACCATTAAAAGGAGTGAGATTAAATTTTTGCAAAACCTTGATTAAGTCTTTTAAAAAATGTTACCAAATTCGGTTATGTATGATGGGTGTCACTTATTTTTGATATGTTATCAATATGTAAAGGAGGCAAAAAATGTTTGGCATTTTTAATTAAAATGAAGTATACAATTGATTAATTAGGATGTACATACAACTAAATGTTTTGAGAAGTCATTTTTGGCATTGCTAAAAATAACATTTCTTTATCTTTAATTAAATCACTTTCTAGAGAATAGGAAGTAACTTCAATTAAGGGTTACATTTGGTTGCAAAATAAGTAATAATGGCTTTAGATTGCAGGAAATAAATTAGCTTCATTAAAGGCGCATGTCTTTCTCGCGTAATCATTTTCTTTTTTAATTGCATAATTTGACAACCTTTAGACAGTTTCGTTTGTTGAGAGAAGGATTGTGCAAATAAAATTGAGTTGTTTTAATTGTGTTCAAATTAATTAAAAAGGAAATGCAAATATGGCAACGTCACTTTTTTGTGATAATTATTAAAGATTTTAGGAAAAATAAAATAAACGTTTCCTTTTTGTATTGTTCAAGGGCAATTATTCTTTGATCAGCTGTTAAATGCCATAATTAATTAGTTACTTTTCACAGGTTTCTGCTTACCCTTTGCTCATTTAAATGGTAATTAACTTGGTGCAAAGCACTTAAACAAAGCAATCATCAAAGTTTGGCATGTGTGGTCAGCTTACATTTCGTGATATCACTTTGTAGTTGATTTGAATAGAATATTTTTTCAAGTTCAAAGGATAATACATATTGTTATATGCATTTTTGATGACGTATCGGATAAGAATTTATTAAGTACTAACTTCAATAAAAGCTGTCCAGGATTTCGTTTATCAAATTTATATTCTGTTAACGTATTCAAAATTGGTGTAAAATATAAACTCAGCCAATCTGTCACATATATTTCGAAATGCTCAACAATCAAATGAATAACCACTTTATTATGGAAAATTCTTGAAGTTGTAGAACGACAAAACAGCATTTAAATGTTTATATTTTTGAATTTAAAAGATAAGAGCTTGAAGAAAGATAGTTCTTTGAAAGTAACTTAATTTCTAAGTATAAGAATACTTTAAGTGTCAAATTTGTAATTTCTGATTGAATTTAATCTCCTTTAATTTAAACGGATCGTATATTAGCTAGCTTCCAGATGGATAAAGTCAGAAATTCATTCGTACCTCAAACAGTTAACTTCATTTTAGCGTCAAACTACAATTTAAAATTGTGTTTTTAAAACATTCTCCTGTAAACAAAACAGTGAATATTTTGCACCGGTTTATGCATTATTTATGAAACAAAACACCTATTGCATCAATTTAATATTTAAATATATAAAAGCCCCATAAATATTAAATTCTTGATCAACGACATCCGCCAAAAACACATCTGTTCCTAAATACACTTTCCAGACAGTTCCTTTTACTTAAAAGTTTCTCCTCGTGATTCCCACAAATCAAACGCCAAATAAACAAATTTTTCTCAGAAACTTAGTTACACTTGAAGCAACATATTTACAAAAACAAGTGATATCATCAAACATAATTTTCAAGTTTACCCATAAATACAATAAAACCCAATATTCTTAAACAATAAAATATCATCCGATACGTTGAATAAAAACAATCCAATTTATTTGTTTTTCACCCAAAAACACCTTTTCTTTAACCCGAGCCAAATTGTTTTTCTTTTAAACATGCCAAAATATTACTTAATTTATTCACACACCAACTTAATCCTATTTTCAATACCATTAACCATCTATATTTATCCATTAAAGGCACTACAACAGGCCTTTTATCCATAATTATGCTATTTTGAAATAAATACCTATTTTTTTCATTTTCATTTTTAAAATTGAATATTCATATTTTGGTTGAATAATAAAGATGAATGAAATTTGAGAAATATATTAACTTACTTACGTACTCCATCAAAACAAAAACTTTTATAATATTGAGGCTAATACTAGGATTGTAGATGAAAAAACGAACTTTATTCTTTTTAATTAAAGCATATTCAATTACTATCAGATATAGACCGTCGTTTTGTTTATTATGGCATGCCATATTTCCTTTCAACAATCAAAGGATATTAGAGGAGTACGTCATTTTTATCAATCGTATCAAATGCATTTATCTAACTTATTTTATCATAAAAGAAAGACAATTGACACCAATATTATATTTATTAGTACACTTTGATTATTCCCTAAATTCAAAGGCTTCTTTCCTTTCGCTTAATTGTCGTGGATTTTCTCTTTCACCTTAACTTCATTACAATCCATTATCTGGACTTTATAATTATTCTATAATAAGCACTCAACTTTTATTAAGTTACATTCTAAATTCAAACAAATTCATACAATTTCAAAGTTTACCAACAAATTCTTACCCACATTCAGGCCACGTCATCTACCTTTAAAACAAAACAATTAGTTAACACCTCCTTTCTTCAACTTCATTACCAATCATCAGTATAAGTATACCTACCGAATATCCATTCCACGCCAAAAACAACTCTTCACTAAACTGTACTTCCTATTCATTCTTTTGCTTCAAGTGATTTTAAAAAATATTATTAAATTAAAAGATGTTTACTGTTAAGGAACATTGCTTTTGACTCAAAAGAAGGTTGGGTCTCTGGCTAATACTTTATACCTAGATTACTTTGTTTTTATCCAAATAAATTCACTTTCTGTTTGCGCCTTCTTTTTTATATCAATTTCATAAAATTACACCCAAAAATAACTTTAAACTTACATTTTTTTATAGATAACTAGTTACGTAAGAAAATGGTTTCGAAGGTTCTTTGCATTGCTAATATTTGTATTTTGGTATCGTGCTTTAGCCATGCTCTAGAGATGTCTGATATTGAAATTATGGCGGGAAACGGTAATGTTCAGAGATTGAAGCCTAACCAAGATTTGCTGTCTGATTATATGGCCCGAGGATTGTATGGATGCTCGTCGGAGTATGTTAGTTTGCTGACTAAGATTCATAATTTGATGAAAGTAAGTTACTATAATGTTAACTATATAATCGTGGTTCCTAGGAAGCTTACACTTCATACAATTCATGTGAGGAGCAAAGCAAGAGAAATCCAAGAACTTTCCGTACTACAAGCATCAAGACTGTCGATGATTTGATGAGAAATTACAAAGCTCAAAATAGAAACAAGGATCTTTTGAATGACATCTAACCAAATTTGATTTCAAACTACATACATTTTTAAATTAATTTTACGTACACAATCAACTTCTTCCACAAATAACCTTTGATCATCATAATTACAATCTCAATTTCATTCTCATTTACAATTTATCCATTAAAGTATATGTTTAACAAAAAATTTACAATAAAGACACAGTTGATTTTTATTTGCTTATCACCTATCTCGTCTTTTCTTAATAGAGAAAAGGGACCAACAACCATCAATACCTTTCTGTCTTCGAAAAACGAACACATGGAAAAGTATAGTCAACCAGACTAGTTGTAAATCAAAAAAAATCACATCTCTACTTAATTACATTTTCTCAAACAAGTAAAGTGTGTTTTATCAAAAAATTACTACTCAAACATATGCCTACACAAATGACTTCATTTTTTCATGCTAACCAATTTACTTATTAATATAAACATTCTTGGACAAACAAATAAAACACTTAAAACAGGTTGTATTTTTTGACACGCAAAAAGGTGTTGTATTTGAATGTTTCTGGTGACAATGAATTGACTTTGAATTCTTTTTTAAAAGATAAATATTAAGGATCACAATATATAAAGGAAGTAAGTTAGAATATCCGGACCGAAATCATGTCGAAATTTCATATTACATTATTTTTAAATTTGGGACTAATTTACTTTGTTAATGGGGCACCACTGAATGTAAGTACAACAACCACCAATGATTCATACCCAACTACCATTATCTCTGACGTAACATCCTCCGTTTCCTCTATATTATTAGAAACTTCATCTACAATATCCACTTTAACTACAACATCCCAATCCTCAACTACGATAAGTGAGACAACTACTTCGACGACATCATCTACTTCCGATCTTCCGCTTATTATTAATAGTACGTCACAAAGCTTTAGCAATGTAACGGATATGAAGTTACAGGATGCTTCATCTTTCAAGGACCAAATCTTTGAACAAATGGAAAGTCAAATTGTTAATGGAAATTGTTATTATGAGGTAGGAAATTTGAGAATCAGAAGTTGTTGCCAGTTATAATTTGATTCTTTTAGGATTATTATATCTTTGAGGACGGTATCAAAAGAAACATGACACTGGATCAAAAAACAACAATAGATACTTTTAATAGTGAAACCACTAAATTTATGAAAGATTGGATTTTCGGAGACGAGGGCTGGCAAAAATCTTCGCCAAATGTCACTTCAAATATCGAAGATTGGCCACAAGTCCCTTGTTTATGTGCTTATTGCAAGAATGAAACTTCTCTTGGACCCAAATAAACTTATTTCAACGGCAACAAAAATATCTTTTTGTATAAACTTGGTATAAATAAAAGTATACTTTTATAATGACGTTCAAAAACAACAATAAACGCTTCCTTGACTTCATATTGCACTTTAACCAAATTTCGCTAATCAAGTATCATGTTATTATTTACATTTTATAGTAATTCACACAAAATTGTTGATGAAGTGTAATGGGAATTTATTTTTTGCGTTGTTAAAGAAAATGAATGTTTTAATTTTTTTAATAAGGATGGTAATTAAAAGATAGACATCTCCAACGAGAAACATATGATCAACAGGTTCTTGTGTCGGCAAGTTCATTATTTTTGGAAACATGCAATTCCAAGAAATTGGGTTTAATTAAATGGTGAAGGTCATCACAAATAGTTATGTTCGGGGTGATTTAGAAATTACATTTTTTGAGGAAGGTTTCCCGATATGAGATAATTTTAAGAATTTGAACAGTGAACTTTGATTTGACTCATTTTTGGTTACAAGATTTGGCATTCTGACAGAACCAATTGCGTATATTACAGAAGGGATTAAATTATCTGCAGGAAGAAACCTTAATTCTTTATTTTTATTTCTATCTTGCTGTTTTTTATTTTCTTATATGCATATTTTGGTTTCCTTGATCACTCTACAACACAAATAAAATTAACAAATCAACTCGTTTGATACATTAAAGTTCCATAAAAACTCCCTTTAAGCATATTATGCACCCTAAGCTGTCCAATTTAAATATATTTGTTTGACATTCCACCAAGCACAAATATTTACAACAAATCATAGCCCTAAAGAAAAGTTCAAGCCACTTTCGAAGACAACATCTATTTGATTCACATACGTTTACTTATATTTACGACCTCAAAACTCATTATAACAGGATGTTTTTTTAGATGAAGGGTCCCTGATAGCTTTTCTTGGCAAATAGCCATGACACGAAATAAAAAAAGTGCAAGCCCACACCAATCCTGCTCCAGCTTCTTTTAAAGTGCAATGTTCAAAGTTTTTTACCATAATATTTTGTTAGGCCTTTGAACTTTCGATAAAGGCATAATAGTGTAACTACAGATGTTTATATGAATTTTTGTTTTTAATGTGCAGTCCAGTATGACCTTTTTAAAAGATATAATACGACAAATTGTGTGTAAAGAAACATCTTTTTTGGGAATTCAAGAAAAAGTGTGATGATGTAAAATTGTGTTTTGGTTTTAATAAGGAACCATTATCAAAAGATAGAACAAGCTTAACAACATATTTTCTAATTTGTTCCATCAAACCTACCCTCTCCACAAGATGTTACCATAACTCTCGGACAACAAAAGGGCATCCAAAGGACATAGGAATTAGGGAGCGATGATGATGGGTATTCTATCATTGAGCATTCCTTTTTATTTATATTCATTCAAATCAACGGTTTTGCGTGGTTTGGTTGGCAATTAAAGTAAAGAATAAAAGAAACAAAATTGTTTTATTTATTATGATGTGAGTATGTTTGCAACTTTTTTCTATTTTTTATTATCGTTCCAAAATAAATGCCCTTTTGCTTTTGATGAGTGTTAAAATATTGAGATAGTGATTTAGTTCACAAAAGTTAAAATAAAGCATATTTCCTAGATGACGATGTTTCACAATACATTATATTTGATTAGGTATATAAATGTTTATTGCACTTTAAAATAATATATCCAACCACCATCAACATGTACAAAATATCTATAAAATATATAAGCTATTCAGGAATATTAAATTAAAAAAGTTGCAAAGTGCAATTTTAATATCAGTTCTAAAGTGCATAATCATCGTGAATTCTGTCGTATTTTTATAAGTTCACCTCCTACCTATAATGTAGATTTATGCGATGGTAATAGCTATTTATCATGTTTTTTGTAATAATATCAGTGATCACTCCTGCATATATTCATTTGTGTACTCCTTTACCAAGCAAATGATAAATTCAACTAAAAAACAACATTTTCAGAATACTTAGTTGGATATAAACGTCAGGTTTATTTTAAATGTATTGGTTGTTTAATATTTATTATTACATTTTCGTTACACTATCTTTTATCAAACCAACTAATTAGATGCCCTTTCTCTATTTTGAAACATAAGACGAGCTACAATTTACGCAACCTTCTTTTTGTTTCTTTTATCCTTCTTAGTACAAAAAAGGGCATTTAGTGACATGTTTTCCTGAAATTTTTGTGACAATTAACCTTACACTTCATTTCCTGCACCAAACAAGATTCACCGTTGGCTACAACGAAAACTGCATACCATAGGTGCTTAAACATATATTACACTTTTTAGACTTTATACTTCTTACATTTATTAGTCTAAGGTCATTTTAAACCCAAAAATGATTAATTCTAATCTATTAAATGCAAAAAAGTCTCACGTTTTCACCTGATCAGACTGAAACATCTTTTCAAACAACTATTCCATTTTTTATATCCACGACACTGATAACGTAACACAGACACACGCCATCATCTCTAGACACCCTGAAATCACTCTGATCACCACAAACCGCCACAAACATACTCGACGACTCTTTTTAAGGCATAAAAACTTCTTGAAGATTATTTAAGAAAAGAAGATTGTGGTGATTAGTCAGTTACACCAGTATCGCAATCAAAGGTCTGCACTTTCGATGATGCTCTTATTAAATTTAGATATAAACGACTTTTCGTAATGTTTTTGCAAATATCACTGCTTCTAATATTTATCTGAATACATTTCTTCATTTTTTGCCTTCAAATCACACTACATACAATCTGATGTGTGCCTACCCATTTATTTCATTTATTTAAGAGGGTTTTTTGGCGTAGACATTAATATATTCAAAAATAAAAACGCTTAAAGTGGCTCATTCCGACGGAGGCTACCAGAACACCTGCTCCTTTTGACATTGATCATAGTTGCACTTTTAATGGGTCTTTCGAATTGACGGAACACATAAAAGATCACCAATTCCCTCTCCAATATTTAATTTTGTCTAATATGTAAATTACGTCTCTTATTTATGCCTGTCCAAAAAATATTATTATTTAATATTTATAAATCCCCAGTCCCACCCAATCCTTCTTCGTCTTCTCCTTTCCCTTTGCACACACCAATTTATCCATGTAAATAATTTCCACCAAAACATTAGGCTGAAAATGTCTACTAGAAATAATTTTTTATATTCTACCGTCTACTAACAACCAAAACAACAAAAATAAATAAATAAAAAACTACTCACACCCCGTCATAATATATTCGAATGGAGAGAGATGGTAAGTCTAGCTGACATCGAAAAAATTGCATAAGCTCTTTTTATTTTGTTTTTTTAACAAAAAGGAAGTAGACATTTTTTAGTTTATCTGCTCTCAAATCGCACCACACATACTGGGTGACGACTACTACCCTTCTACTACTACCCATATACCCTATTTATTTTTGATGTGGATGTTGACCGTTTAGAAATAATATCAAAAAAACAAAGGGTCTCCTTCATTTTAAACAACCCAACCCAAAATGACAGCCCATCGAGGAAGGTTAATGAGGATGGGAGTTGGGGATATTTACAATTTCCCATTTAGAACCGCGCCAAAAATAGCCCCACTTTCAATAAAACTACCAAATTGAAAGAGCTTTTTAATCTACTCCTCTTCTGTGGTTTTTCCCCTTCTTTTGTCAAGAAGAGACACGATTAAAGACAATTGCCTCTTTATTTGCTGTTCCTCGCGGCCACCACTACTTATAGATGCACGTTCAACCCTGTAACATATCACCCTTTGGTACACCATCAAAATTCAGTTAACAAAAAGGACCGACCACCATATCAAAATGTATAATCTTCTTTTTTTGATATTTTTGTTGTGAGGACTTTGTCTTTTTGCAGCCCCGCTATCACTTTTTTAACTTCTCTTTTTGTAGACTCCTTGTGGACAAAGTAATTTTGTGGGTTTGTGTAGATTGTTTTTTCGTAATATGTACAAATATCTTATATTTATATTAGTAAATGTGGTCCTTTCATGAGATACGGGGGCCATGTACGTTGGTACTATTATTTGGACATAAAAAATGAGCCTACAATCTATTTTTGTGAAAGTAGTTGTAAGTGTAGAGGCAAAAAAAAGATTCATTTGACGACACTTTATATCAGAAGAATGCTTTGCCCCTAAATATGATTAAGGCCTGTTTGTTTTCAACGACGGGGACTGCGGCGTGGCGATGCGCGCACTCTAAGACCTTTCCTAACCAGCTACCACCACTGCGAAAATGTCGAACAAGAATACTACTTCTTTCTATAACTTCAACAGGGAGGTGATGATATTGTTGTATTATAATATATTTTTACTTATTTTTCTTATTCTTTGATGGGGCCAACATTTAAACGAACCCCAAAAGAATAACTCTCCTATCTTTATCTTAGATCTCCTTCCTCAAATAGTTGTAAATGTAATCAAAAATCGTAATAAACACTTCCTAATTTTGCATGCAAACAATCACAAAAACTAATACCACATCCTTCATTCTACAAATTGATAAGGATTAAGTGTAATTTGGTAAGGTTTTCAAAACAAGCTCTTAATTATTGTATTAGCTTAATTTTTAGTTACTTCGTTTTGGTGCATAGCTTTTCCAGTATTTGTTCTATTATTTTATAACCTGATAAAGAATTACTTTGATGTAGATAAAGGGATATAGCTATTGTACAATCCAATAAGGTATATACACTTTAATATAAAAAACTATATTGTAGTCATCATCGATGAAAAAGCATTGCAGATGCAGTTTGATTTTTGCTTCTTTCTACATTTATAAATTAAAAATGACAGGATATCCAATACGTCCAATAGGCTTACACTCTACGTTAATATATTAGTTAACTAATATTTTATTAAATTGCATGATGCACTTGCTCTAACAAGAGATGTTGTTTAATTGCGTGCATCTAAATAACAATTAAGGTAAGAAAAATAATGGACCTAGGTGGTGACATAACTATTACAAAAATTGTGGTGAATGTTCAGAAATCATTTCCGTTTACGGCAGAAACGAGATCGCGACAAATGATATTGGTGGTGGTTGAATCGTTTATTATTTTTTGGCCTTGCGCAACTACTATTTTGTTTACGTTTTTTTTAATCGCACAAAACATTCCTTTTGATATTAATTAACAAAAGAAGAGATAAGGTTTGCTTGCACATGTGTGTTGGTGGAAGCAGAGTACAAACCCCCGTGTGCATGATTTAATCAAATTATATTGTGTGAATAGGAGATTTGCCACACTATTTTTAATTTACCATATTAATATCGCCTAAAGACTAATCTCCACATTGCAATTTAAAAGATGTCCTTTATTTATTTGCAAAAAAATAGATAAATAAATAAAGAACTTAGGGAAAAGAAAAAAGATCACACATACCTGCCTTTGACTATTAATAAACAATAGCAGAGAAAAATACGTTTTTGGTGGTGATAATGTCGTCACAAAACACTTCTTCTTTTCATCTTCTTGTTCTTTTTGTTATCAGTATAGAGGCTCTACCTATGAATGAAAAAATGTCATAACCAAATAAAATACGAGGAGACGCCATCAAAAGTTCCGTGTTATTTGCTTTTCCCAACAAAAAATAACTTTTTCTATTGAGCCTATGCCTGGCTATCAAGGAACTACTGTTCGCAGGCCCAATAAAAAAAGTCTAAACTTTTTTTGACACTATGTTTTGATTCTTTCTTTTTTGTTAAATAATTCACTTCATCCAGTCTCTGTCTGTTACTAACATTCATTTTTTGCCCGACCAACCAAAACAAACTTTCGACCCAGTCAGAAAAAAAAGAACTTGCCCTTTGTCAAGAGACTTGACACCCCCACTTAGTTGTAGATGTTATTTTGAATAATTCAAAAATGTCTGTTATTTCTAAAGCTAACAAAAAAGTGTAATAATAATATATTATACAATTCAGGAGAATAATGTATTATTATCGTATATATGTGATCAGGTGTGTGTTATCATTATCGGAAACCAAATTATTCATAAGTTTTCGGGCTAGCAGTCATTTTTTTAAATTAATCATCCAAGACTTTTTGTATTTATTTGGGGAGAATATTTTTATTTGCTTCAGAGGTTATTTTCTTCCTGTTTTTTTAGTTGAGGTATACCTAGTAAGCACTTTTTGTTTATGTGATCAGTATGTATTATACTATTTGTTGTAAGGATAGAGGTTGATAACTATGTTTTTGTTGTGACATGTTCACAAATAAAGACTGGTTATACCATTATTTTTGTTGGTACTATATTGAAGTATATATTGAATATATCAAAAAATTGATATTAAAAAGATGGGGTAGGAAGTATTAAAAAATTGAATGTTTTTCTGGATGTGAGTATGTAGTTGATAGTACTTTTGCAGAAACGACGTCAAGTCGATTTGAAAAAGAGAACACCAAACCAAAATAAGGTCATTTCCTTAGGTGGATTGGACTTAAAAATGACTAACAATCAACAAATGCTGATGTTGTTGTTTGTTTTGGGTTAAATTTGATTTTTTGGTTGTATGATGGAAGATCTGATTTCATTAAATATCAGTCGTCCCATTTGATTTTGTCAATTTATTGCCCTTTTATAATTTATACACTTAGTTAGACTTTTGCTATCTTAACTTAAAACTAATTATAATAAGCTTTTTATAGTTGAAAACAGTTTACAAAACGAATTTATAAATTCACCGGATGTTTTGCATTATTTTAGGATGCTCTTAAAAGTGGCTACAAATTTCGTGAAGAGACGTCTAATTTTAAAAATAAATATTTCTATTTTGAATTAATTATATGTTTGATTTTTGGTACAAATGAGGCTTTCTTCTTTTTGTTGGATTAATTATTAACAAGGAATAAGTCTCCTCGTCGACATTTTGTAGATGTTTGCTTGTAAGTAAGTATCTAGATTTTTGATAATCATAAACTAGGATAATAAAGACATTTAACATTTTAAAAGAGACTGGAATTTAGGGAACCAAAAAAGGACTACAGGCATAGATTATTTAGATTATATTAGTGTGTTTTGGATGACGACAAGATTGTAGTATCGGGGTGCAGTATGACCTTTCGTTAACTTCTAATTTGTTGTTTTTCACTAAAATCAAATTAAGAAAGTTCTGTACTTTTACCTACTTAATTTATAATAAAATATATTTTGTATTATTACAACAACCACCTTCACTTAATTAAACGTCATTTATCAATAATAATACATATCTTATCACCACAAATATGGTGATTATAGTTTAACATTTGAAGGATCTTTGCTACAAAAAATGTTTCACGTTACAACTAGAGCTAATTAATTATTTAGTTTCACCTTTTAAAAGAGACGTTAACAACTGTCAAAATGGCCACACGTCGTCATCAATCGTTGTATGATTGTCATTTTGAGTTGTTAAAACACAAATACTCAAATATTTCCCTATTCATTTTGAACAAATTGTGATTTTAGATATTTTAATGGTGCAAAATCACAAAATAGCCAACTTAAATACATCGACCCATTTTTGAAAACAAGGAACCTTTAAAAATATCTTCTATACTCCTCTTCCATATTTTTTCAGTAATTGTCAAAAATAAAAATTCGGGGAACTATATAAATTTATTTAATACTGGATAATTGTCTTCCTTGATAAATTTATACTATTATTATTCTTTTCACAAGTAGTAATATAATAATTTCCTTTCTTGTCACAACAACTTAAAAAGGAAGTAAGTAGAGGAGACCATTTGGATGGTATAAAGTTTATGAATAATCTCTTATTGTCTTACTCCAAAATTCATAACTATTGCACATCTTTAACTTTACGTGATAAGATACTGATTCGTGATAGCATGCACACCATTTTTTGTTGCAATCAACAATAACAAAAATTACTACAATTTACACCTCCAAACAAACAACATCTCCATTTTCAGCAAAAAAGTAGGCAAAATTCCTTTGCGCATAAGTTCAGAAACTTGCATTTCAAGGATACATATGTTAGTATATATTTATTATCTTTTAGTGACATTCTAAATTAGTGCGCTTATCAATTTACCAATTGATAGCTTGTTGTTTTGTTACAAATCAAAAAAGATATTATTATGCTTTTTTGTTAATACATTTTAATTGACCATAAATCGTACCATCCCGAGGTCGTGTCGCACAATCCCACCATGCCATAGTTGTCATCAGGTACGAAAATTAAAGCATATCTAACTTTTTTTCATCCAAATTTTTATTCTTCTTCGACAAGTTGTGTACCTCCACCTACTACTTTTGTCACACAATCGTTGCAACACCCATTACTATCTTTTGCTAATTTCACTTCCAAAAGCCCCGTGTTGGTGAAGAAAAAGTGCAAGGACATGAATAGGTTGTTCTTTAACTATACACCTTTTTCTGATCGTCATGGTCAATGGAGAAAAGAAATGTATATAAATAGCTTTTTTTAAATATATTTTTACACATTTATTAATCATTCAGAGATATATCTTTTTCCCAACTATTAATTAAGAAGGGTACAAAATAATTTGTGAGCTACTAAACGAGTATCAGCTAGCTTTTGGTTTCAAAGTTCAGGCACTGATAATGATCTCTCTCTCTTCTCACTTAACCCTTCAAGTACCCGTGTCCCAGGAACCAGAAGTGAGTAGTTGGTTGGTGGTCACTTTTTGCGATAGATGTTTGGTTTGTTAAGAGGAAGAGGAAAGTTGCGACACTATGTACCTACAAATGATTCTCTTAATGTTTAGCCCCGTTGACTTTTTTCTAAACATATTTATTGAAGTTTTCAAAATTGGTTCAATATGTGGTGAGCAAAGTGTATATAAAAACTTTGCTTTTTTTTGGTTTGAGGCTATGCTAATATACACAGCATATTTATTTTTAGACGTTTCCACGTATCTCTCTCTCTCCATCCATCCTTTTATTTATTATTTTTGGTAATGCAAAGTCAAAAGGTGATTCTTTTAGGGAAGAGGAACCGATTGCTAATTTAATCTTTAACAATACACACACAAACACAAAACATTATCTCTCTATATTGCATTACATTCTCTCCGAACAAAATGGAGGAACTAAAAGTGAGGGCCATATTATGATTGCAAATATTACACAAACTAGTTCTTTTTTCTGTTATCATCATCTCCAAATTAAGTTGCCTTGTTTTGATGGAAATTATTTTGTTTTGTTTGTATGTAGTCGTCTATACATCTTCTTCGATAGTTTAACTAAACATACTTATTGTCTATAGCTGAAGAAGATAAGATGTAGGATTGTCACCTAGGTTTTCTGTTAGGTACAATTGAAAGAGATTAATTTGTTGTTATTTAAGAAGGTTTGTGATAATAGGGAAAAATTGGCTTAACACAATAATGATGATGATTAAGAAGATATTATCATACATACATAATCAAATGCATTGCTTTTGACAAGGGGTCCGATTGACAAAAAATTTGTTTTGGGAACACATATGTATAAAATACTATGATTATGTTAAAATATATATTTATCATCTTTTTGTTAGCAGCTTTTTTGATGTGACTTTTCCTAGCAGTAGCATCAGCAAAAAATCACTCTTCAAGCTCATCACCCTTTTTGTTTACTACTTAAACCAGGAAGCGTGCTTTTTCTTGCAACTTCCAACAAAATAGCCATCACCCGAAGCATATTCACCCCCAGCTAATACTTCTTATCGTCATGCCAAAACATTCAAAACAAATAGAATAAACAATAACAAAATATTTTTACCCTCCTTTGATAACAATTAAGTGTGTGATAATGAATATCATGTTACTTTTTTATTTAATTTTATTCTTCATTATAGATATAAATATATTTTCGACTTGCTACCAGTCTTATTATTAATCTGAAACCAATATCCATTGGATTTTTAATTCAAGTATATTTTTATTCCCACTATTTAAATAACACACCAAAAGATTATAATTGGCCATGCAAAACAACCTCGACTCCTCAAAGGCGTCTAGCCATATGGACATTATCAAGACTTACCTCAGTCTGACCAACTCATTAGCAAATGTCCCTGTCTCCACACCCTTTAATCAACCGCAGCAATTGCCGGCCCTATCTCCAGAAATGCTCCTTTCCTTCCTTCAGTCCCAAATCCTGGGAGGGATGAATCAAGGCACGACTCAAAACTTCATTCAGCCTCCCTCATTCAACCACCTTTTTATGCTGAATGATGCAAGAACCTCAGGTGGGAATGATGTTTCAGGGTTGCTGAATAACTTTGTCACTACTACACCGGCACCTACTCCAATCAATCTCCAGACACTTTCGTTGTCTGGAGAAGTAAATGGAATGTTTGGACAGGGAAGTTCGAATTTGTTGTTGAATAAATTGAATGCTTTTAATGGGAATAATTATGGGATGGAAGGTGCTATGGTAAGTTTTGAAATAAAAGAATTATAAAGATTTGTTGTTTAGAATTCGCCTCTAATGTCAACTCCAAGTGCTTTAATGGACCTAAAGTTGTCTTCGTTTCCCTTGCCAGCGTCAGTATCTCCACCAATCGATAACATCAACGAGGTTAGGGAAAGGCAACGCAAGAGATCTCATATATTTAAGGTTCAGGATGAAGAATCGGGTTCGGCAAAGGTTTTTATTAAGCCTAAATCAGCAACAAATTCAGGACGGTCTTCAGTTGAGGTTGGTATTAGAAGGCGGGCCTTCTCGGACATGCCACAACAGAAGAAGATTGGGTCGAAGGCTAATTCGAAGTGTCCATTGAGACATCATCCCCAAAATGTAAGTTGGACGTTTCGGGAGTAATCATGTAATATTTTTAGTTGATCCCATCAGACTCTCGAACTAGAGTTATTGAAGGTGCAGGCGCCCTGTTTATGCTGTATGGCCATGGAGGATCTCTTCTTTCCCTAGAAAATCTGTCCAGGCATTGGAATGAAACAGAAGAAAAGGGGTCAGTTGGTGCAAAAATCGAAGATTCGGGCTACTCCTCAGCAGACTCCTTATCTCAAGAAATAGAGGTAGTCCAGGTCAAAGAAAACAAGGCAGAACAACTAGACCAAGAGATGGATGTGATAAGCGTGTCGCCATCCATCTCAGAAACAGATTCCTCTGTCTCCTCAATCCCAGAAAAACTAGGCTCAATATCACCTGATCCAAAGAAAACCCTAGAAACAATGATCGTCGACATTCTTACCAATATGTTACCAAGTGAATCTTAATTTCAATTGAGAAGTTTATTTATTTTCATTTTCACTCCTGGTAAATCTTGATTTTTATACTGCCGAACATCAGTCCCCTGTCAATAGTCGTCAAGCTAACAAAACTTTTTTTCTAAATATTTTATTTGTTTATAAAAAATATTCCCATCAAATAGTATGTTATTATGTCTTTTGCCATCTATATTTTTGTGATATTTTTGTACTGTGCGAAATTATTATATGAGACTTCCTTGTAATTATTATATTTTAATAGATTTGTAGTAATAAAGACTTTCAAATAAATTTTGTCCTAATATAAAGACCAAAATATAAGTGCAATTATCAAGATTTTAACAGAGTGTAATTGTAAAGACTTTAGTCAGTATAAAGTAATATTACAAAATTTAGCCAATGCAAAAT
This sequence comes from Rhabditophanes sp. KR3021, assembly GCA_963281155.1. Taxonomy (NCBI): domain Eukaryota; kingdom Metazoa; phylum Nematoda; class Chromadorea; order Rhabditida; family Alloionematidae; genus Rhabditophanes; species Rhabditophanes sp. KR3021. The sequence goes on along the minus strand of CAUJLY010000005.1, from coordinate 925,914 downwards.
GAACAAATGAAAAAATTCTTTACCAAATGAAAGCAATAAAGACTTTTTTCCTGTACTTTTTGTGTGTGGGAATCTAAAATTTAATTATATTGTGAGATCTTGAAACTTGTGTGTAATTCATCTCTTTCATTTCAACATTTTAGACAATGCAAGATTTCTTAAATTATTCAATTAAGTGACGTTTTTGAATACATATCTCTGTCTTACAATATATTTGATAGACTGCAAATAATATGGAATGGTATTCTGGGAACAAACGATTTAGAATGAATCAAAAGAAAGCAGGTGAAAATATTAGTAATAACATTTATATAAGAATATCTAAATGATTTAGGGACAAAACCACATAATCTACTATATTTGATCGCCAAGTGAATCATCTCCAACCGGCTTGATCAACCATCAATGTTGGCTCCAATTGCTAGTTCGACAATTTGCTTAATTAATTTTGTAATAAGGTAATTCAGATCCACAGCAGCATCCATAAAATAAGCATCAGCTGCCTTGCAATAAGCAACGGATCATGTTTTCTCAGAAGCTGCAATTTGTTGCAACAAATCTGATTGGTGATACAATTCAACAATGTTTACCTAGATGGATGCACTGTCAATTGGACGAAGAAGAATGAATTGGATTAATCAAGACTAAATGTTCTTCCACATAATGCGTAATTAAGTCACACCATATTTGATTTATTGGTACTACATTAGGTGAGAAACTCAAATCAAAGTGTTGTTTGGAGAAAATGTTTCCATTGCTTGGATAAATGCTACAACTAAAATGTCAACTACATGAATGGCACTTGACATTTTTAAGTACTAATCGTAACTAATACATAAATTGCCTTGAATAAGATACTGGATGTTAAGTGAATTCGAGATGCGGTTATTTTTGGGATTTTCCTTGATATTTTATGGACAGAATATGTTCTTTGTAATAAATCATTTCTCAATAAGACTAATTAGAGCAATTTGTTCGTAGAATAGACTCAATTCAAGTTTCTTTTATTGATCTTAAACTACTAGCAAAAATAACTTCATTTCCTGAAGAAATGTGTCTACTAATGACATGGCCATCCTTGCGATCATCTTTAAATTATATGATAAAATACTTTCTATTGTGAATTAAACAAAATCCATTCAAATCACCACCTAGGAAACAACCGCAAATATATTCAAACTTTTGATTATGAGTTAGTTGAGTTTCAGTAGATGAAACATTCCTTGAAAAAATAGATGATGAAAAGAAGATGGAGATTAATAATTCACTATAACCTCGATTTTTTCTTCTACAAAGAATCCCTGTATTTTTTGCCATTGTAGTAGATTAATTTGCTTTAAAATATAGTCTACATTTTTGCTATAAACCTTTGTGCATTTCATAAAGATGGCATGAACCAAATTTATGTGCAGCAAATCAATTATTCACAAATTATTTATCCCATAAAATCTTAACATCAGGTACTCCCAAAGTCCACCAAAATTTGAAGCCCTACTTAATTAATTGTAAAAAACACCAAATTAGTTTCATTTCCTAACCATTTCTCTCTCACCTTGACAGTTATATCAGGCAACTGTTAATCAAATGTCAATTCCGGTAAAATAATTGTTACTTCCTTGTCACTTTCTTAGATGTGATCCAAATTAAGGAAAAGGTACCGTGACTATGTCATAAGATTGCCCATCAAACCAATAGCTTTGCTCAGGATAATTAATGTTAATAAGCTTGAGTCTATGTATGTAAATTTCTATGAAAAGTGGAGCTTTTTATGGTGGGTGCATTGATTGTTCGGAGATGGTGACGTTTTCCTTTTTTGAATAAATGAAATTTGTTGTAAAGGGTTAATGTTGATGTGTCTTTCAGTTGCCTCAATAAACTGTTGTGGTAGAATTTGATAAATTCCTAAAATAGTTTTGGATGAAATTCATTAAAAGTTTATTATTTCTTATATATCTAGGTGTGCATATACTTTGTTTTTTGCCTTATTGAAGGTGCACTCTCTTGATAAGAAGGATAAAAGGTGGTAATGAAATTTGTTTAATCATGTAACAAAATTTAATTCAAAACTATAAACCCTTTTCGAATTCTTTTTAAGTAGCTTTAAAAAGAAAGACACAATTTTATATGCTCTTTTATGTTGTTACAAAACAACAAATGAAGAAGTTTTGATACCAGTCTATATAAGTTACATGATGATGGGGGTAGTGAATAGTTGGTAATTTGAATTAAAAGAAGGAACGGGGAAGTAATTTTTTGGTGATGTATCAATTTTTTTGATGCTCAATTATTGTTTGTTTGATGTTAATTAGATTATGGTGTGAGTGATGTGAATGGATGTGTTATGGCTTTTCGGGGAATAAGACCAAAAATCACTTGTAACTATGTTTGGTATCAGTTATAAGTATCTTTAGTTTAAAATAACGTATACTTTCATCAACCTTTGTCAAGAGATCCATCACTAGTGTACGGCACAGTTGTGTGATTCTGGTTGTTTAAAAGTTAATAAAATTCAAATTAATTACCAACACACATGACTAAACTTGTGACAAAAAGTTTGCCAACTACAAGATAATTTTTTGTGATATTAAAAATAGTTAGTTTTGTGAAATCGCAACAAATGTCTGGCGCCAGGTCTTTGAATTTATATTGTTTGAATATATTTTGTTCACCATCAATCACTTGACAAAAAAAATTATATCATATATTTATTTAGTGAAGTTAAAAAAGATTTTTTTATTGGTTTTGTTGTATAGTTAATTTGTATAAAGTAGTCGTTTCTTTCTATCTCTAGAACCCCTTTTGGGATAGTTGATGAGGTACAAACAAATTAATTAATTAAATTAATTGATACTACATTAACACTTTTTCTGGTAATATTAAATGGAAATGGAAAAGCGATTGCCCTTTGGATGAAAAGAGACGCACTCCGCTTGTGTGTGTCTTATCTAATTAAATATAATGTTATTGGGAAGTAAAATATGATGGCTTATGTGTGATAAACTCAAAAAACACTTACCCTAAGATAAACAAAATTGATGTCACCTCTGCTCACATATTCAGAATGAACAAAATAAATTTGACCTAAACAATAAGTATCAAAAGTATATTTAAATCAAAAAGCCATGTGATGAAAACGATCTCTAAAACAAACAAATACTCAATCATAATGGTGACAGATAATATCACGAAAAATTATTATTATTTTGTTATGAACAATTGAGAAACCTTCATCTGTTACCTTTTTAGGGTGTTGTTGTAATATCTAAAAATGGACATGACAAATGATATTTTAAGAAAGTTATTGTGGCAGCAGGTACGTGACTTCAGGATGACACATATCATATTGAGAAAAATTATTATTATTATTATGAACAGGAATGTTGATTACAGTTATCACAGTTGGGATGTGTTCATTGCATGGTTGTTTGGCAAATAATTAGGAACATTGATGTCGTTAATAAGAGGGTTTTTATGGTTAACTACTAATTATCAATATTTTTAATAATGCGAATTCCGAACATTTTTCTACCGTCATTTGAAATGTAAAAAGGGTTGTGGGAGCTTTTTTGTTGTGGATTGTTATCAATTAAAGTCGGCAATTAAGGCAACTACGACATAACATCAACATTACTCATACACACTACCATTACTTGAGGAAATTAAAGTACTTCTAATTGAATTGTGGCTTGTTACGAATAATTAACAAGGCTATTCAGTCTAATTAAGCAACAAACATTCTTGTCAACGACAAAAACCATTCCAAACTAACATGCAAATAAATCTTTATTTATAAAATATTATAGTACCGTCACATCATCACTACCCTTCTTTTTATACCAACTCAACCCAAAACTTTTTCTAATCAACTTTGAAACAATTTATTATATTAATTTGGTGTGTTGTGGCAATAAGTGTCTTTGATCCAAAATTGGAATGAATCGAAAAAATGGTGATGTATGGAGAAAAATTTTAATATATGTAAAAATATATAAATTCAACTTTGTGTGGATGAGATGGTGCCCGTTGATGAATGCGTTTGGAAGGCGCAATCATCTCGTGTGTGTTGTATATTATAGTAAAAAGATGGTAAGACGAACAAAAAACACTTGTTTGTTATCTTCTCCCAATTGACAACAAAATAAGTAGTATACAAGAAAAAGGTGGGATTCGTGATCCAAAAGAAGTTTGGTGATGGCGAAGGCGCTCGCGACATACTATCAACAGCAGCAGTACCCACCAAAAATGTTGACAAAGAATAGATAGTTGAGTGTTGAGTGGGGTAAAAAAAGTAGGGGTAAGGCGGAGAAAGCGTTGAAGCAATTCGGTACATGGTTCATCAACATCTTCCCCTAACATAGGCTATATAAAGGACTACAGGCAATATTTCAAGATAGAATACTTTGGTTATTCTTAGATAATTATATTCTATTATTACCACACCATCACAAATAAAAATTAATATAAAGAATGTTTAATTTTGTTGGTACATTGCTCCTTGCTACTTTGATCTCAACTATTATTTATGCAGCACCTAGTATTAAACCTTTTATGGATAAGTCAGGGGATCAACAAGGTAAATATTTCATCTTGAGGAATTTTTTTCATCGCTTTTTCTTTAGACTTATATTATTCACCGAATTCGGGTTTTGTTCGTCCACAAGAAAAAAGTATTGCTACTGAGCCAGAAGTTAGTGGACACGATGATGATATGTCCAATTTTAGATTCATCGAGTCCTCAGCAATGTTGCCTGAAAATGCTGAACAAGTCGGCGATAGTAAAAACACCGAAGATGCCTTTGCTATTGGTTTTCCTGTAATGGAGCAAGACAATTCTCCATCTTCAAACGACAAAGCCTTTCCCGATGGTTTCCCTCAATTCAAAGACTCCTTTACCTCAAACTTTGAACAAACCGCAAAGGCCAAGACAGTAGCAACTGAACCCATCACAAATCCAGCTGCCTTCTTCCTAAAAGGCGCCTCATTTGACAGAATAAAGAAACCCAAATGTGAAATGATTGGATGTGACGGTCCATTCGCTGAAGATATCATGTCTGCTTCACAAACCCCTTTCAAAAGAACTTCACCCTCGAATGTGGGTGAAACATGTACTCAAACATTTGTAGCTATGAATTCATGTACCTCAGACAAGGGATACAAGACAGGAATGGTTTGCACTATTTGTTGTGAGTGTAGTTCTGAATTCGTGGAAGAGATGGTTAAAACAGTTGGTTTTAAGGAATCTCCATAAGTATAGAAACTGATCAAAGGTTATTATGGAATTTTTGTATCCAGCCTTGGTTTCAAAAAAACGTATCATTTCAAGTATACAAATGTAAATAAAAGAAGAATCGTGAAGCCCTATGGTGCTTAACTATACAAACAAAATAAGAATGACCTGCTAATTGGTGTTCGATTCTTAAACCACCACTACCCAGAAACAAAAAACTTCTAAAAGAAAGTAAATATCTATCTATTTTGCCTTCAAACTCAAACTCGGACTTTTGTATCAAAAGGAACCCATAAAAGAAAGTAAAACAAAAAACAATTTGTTATTGGTCTCTACAATCTCTCTCTCGTCTTTAAAAAGTACTCTCTCTATTTCTCCTAATTAAGAATAAGAAAAAGTTTAATTGTTTATTTGAATATGTACATAATATTAAAAGTGATTCTGATCAAGTATATGTAATAGTCTATTTTTAACATACTTAAATCTTGTTCATTTTAATAATAAAAATAAATCTAATTAAATATGAGACTCGTATTTGGCATTGTTATAGGATGTCTATCTATTCTATGCAGTTCATCATAAAAAACAAAACTTTTCAATAAATTTTTTCTCTAATTAATTGTCTTTTTTCATCTTATTAATTTGTGTGATAAAAATAGATTAATTTACCCTTTAATGTGTATTGATTAAAGAAGATATGTATCATCTAATAATATTTAGCGTTAAAATCGCATTCCAAGGTGACTTCTGTAATTAGGCAAATTTTTGTCTTCGTTTGGGGGTTGAAATATTTATTTGTCAGGCTGCGCAAAGTCCATCTTTAAATAATCATGCTTTATATAAAAGAATGTCATAATGAATCGTATGGTATCTACTATAAATTGATGTTGTGGCGCATGATATAATAAAAATAAATACGAGATACCTTTTTTTGATTTAAAAATATACTACCTAAACGTTATCCCTAAATAAATGACCAAAAAATTATGATGGAGAGACACACACAACTCTGCACATGATCAAAAAATTTTAGTTAATGAAACTAGTCGTAATTTTGTCATATTTCGAGTTCAACTTACTGATGATGAGATATGCGATGAGGAAGTTAGACATTTGATTAGATTAAATAATTGGAATTAGAATGGGCTTTTCAACATGGCATCATTGTTGACACTGAATGTTGGAGACCAAATGCAACGGGTTTCAATTCATATTTTAATCTCAATAATTCATCTGTATAAATAACTCTAAAGAATAGACCAATCTAATTCTATCAAACGTTTCACAAAAGATACTCAAACATCTTAAATTTTAACATTAATTTATTTTAATATTTCGATAAATGCAAAGTGCCTTCTACGCACAATTTCAACATCAAAATACTATGCATTAAACTTTGTTAACAATACAACGCCATTTTATTTAGCAATTCTACTAATATTCAGATAATCGACATTTATTTTTGAGCAAAAGCTCCCATTTCGCAAAGGAAAATTGTATCCTTCTGGGTAATTTATTTCATGTACGTCTCCGTGTCCGACTTATCAAAGCCATTAATCCTCCATTAAACATTTTCCGACATCCAATTATTTTTTCCATCAGTTTATTAATACTCAACTATTTGTGAGACGAAACCATAAAATATTCATCATCATTAATATTACTTGAATGAAGAATAAAAAAATCAAATAAATTCTTTGCGCCTACTTACTTAGGGTGGTTAAATTGAAAAGCTGTACTTAAACCCAATGAAGAAAATTTAATGGAATTGCCTTTCGTTTGTTCAATTTTAGTACCAAAAAGTTTAGATAAAAGGGAACTTTTGCGTCCATGCAAACTGTTCGAGAAATTCACTTTTCACTTATTTGTTATCTAATTTTTTGACGACGAAATTCATTGAAACATAATTTGTAACCTTCATTTGCAATGGTTAAGTATTCTTGACAACCCAAAGTAATCACACTTGAACTTTCTTTCTTACTAACATGTATCAGAGTGATGAGATGTTCCGTTCCAGCTACCAAACAAACAACTTTTTGATTTGAACCAAAATTTAATCGAGGACACTTGGTAACATTGCCATTTTTGGATGGAAAGAAACGACCTTCCTTGTAGATGGCAAAACATTTATTGTTGGCTTGTTGAATGGGTTGAATGAAGGTGTTTTTGGTGACAAAAGGCTAGATGATTGAGTGTTCGCAGAATGAGTTTCAATAAAAAAACTTCCGCAGGACCAATGATCTTTTTGAAGTTATTTAATAAATTTGTTACCTCATTTAGATCTTGAAGTTGTTTGTGGTTAAACATCAGAATATTTCGTTTGTAGAATGATGTCCTGGAGTATGTGTGTTCATAGTCATACAAAAGAAGTGAATACTCAATTACACTTTCATAAAGGCATTGCATAACGTCGTGTTGACAAACGGAAATCAATATCAGTAACTTATAAATCATATACACACAACAACTGAATCAAAGTATAAAAAAGGCAGAGAAGAGCAAAGCACACACAATAAACTCTTAATGTAATAAATAATACACAAAAATTTAGGCCAATGCTTTCATGAATGTGCATATAGGATCGTGGTATATAAACGACACTCATTGGTTTTAGTATATACAAATGAAGTATGTTTATTCATGAAATCATCCATAATTCTGACTTGTTGAGGATAGTTTGATTCAAGCTACAAGTTTTTGCAAATTAGCTAAAAGATTGTTTATCGAGAACAACATAATATCCTTCGCGATGAATAATCAAACTAAAAGTAGTTTTGTGCTGATATCAATAAAACACAGTGATTTATATCCAAATGTATAATTTTATTGTTATTTGATCATAAAAAGAAAGAAATATACATTTGTCTCTTAAAGGCATATGATAAATTTGTTGAAATAGAACTAATTTTTATTGTAAAGATTATTTTGTGTTTGTTGATTTTAAATCAATTTATTTAGAATCACAACTGGACAAAATAAACTATAACAGATTGTACCTAGCTTTTGATTGACTCCAATCCAGAGATGACGTATTGGTTTCCAGTAAGTCTGTGGTCACGTTTTGAGTTGTGGATTCTAAAATATTTAATTTGCTTTTAAATTTAGTACAAACTTACCTATCTCTAGTTCCATAATTTCTTCTGAAAGCACGTCCAACATCAATCTTGTTGAATGGATAACTCATATAAAGAGCTCCGGCAACAAATCCAGTAGTGATAATTCCCGAATAAATTTGTTCAAACCACATTCTCGTCCTACAAACAGCTAATTAGTAAAGTTCGACGAAATTGGGCTAGATTAGTTGATAGTTTGTTGTAAGTTTGGTGAAGATTGGAGAGATGACATTTTCGTGGTAGGAGTACATTAGGTTCCCAATTTCGAAATTTATTCTTGTGTTTAGCTTAATTTATTAGAATGCTGCGGATATTAAGGAGACTTTCTTCAACTACAAATAGTGGGAATGGAGTTAACAGCTATACGCTGCGAACGCATAATTGTGGGGAGCTAAGAAGCTGTGATGTTGGAAAGAATGTTAAATTGTATGGATGGGTCAACTTTAAAAGGATGAATAAATTTATTGTGCTGAGAGATGCTTATGGAACTACACAATTAAAGGTCAAAGAAACGGATGTTGGTAGTACGAAAATGATCAAATCACTGTTTCTGGAGTCTTGTATTGAGGTTGAAGGAGTTGTTAAGGATCGTGGGGAAGATAGGAGTACGCAAATGACAACTGGAGATATTGAGGTCGAGATTGAAAAGATTGGCATTCTTAATCAAGTCACCTCAACATTGCCGCTCAATCCCAAAAATGAAAGCAGCGAATTGCTAAGAATGCAGCATCGCTACTTGGATCTCCGGTCACCGAAAATGCAAAGAAATTTGCGGATGAGGTCAGAAGTGGTACACAAGATGCGGAGGTTTCTAGTAGAAGAGGCTGGTTTTATTGACGTGGAAACCCCCACCTTGTTCAGGAGAACGCCAGGAGGTGCCAACGAATTTATAGTGCCAGCAGGTGGTGAGAACAAAGGAAAGTTCTATAGTCTGCCGCAAAGCCCTCAACAATTTAAACAATTGCTTATGGTGGGTGGCATCGACAAGTATTTCCAAATTGCAAGATGCTATAGAGATGAAGGAGCTAAGCAAGACCGCCAACCTGAATTCACGCAAGTCGACCTGGAGTTGTCTTTTACTACTCAGGAAAAGGTTATGAAGTTGATTGAAGAGCTGGTGGAAGCATCGTGGCCAGAGGAACTAAAGGCTTTTAATCCGGGTAAAAATCTGGAGACGAGGTCATTCGAGGAGGTAATGAAAAAGTATGGAAGCGACAAGCCTGACTTAAGAATACCATGGATGCTCGAGGGGGTTCCTGAATCGGTCAGGCATTTGCTGAGAGCCAGGGAAATGGAATGTTTTGTTGGCAAAGGAGTTGCCTCTTCATTCAAAAAGTCTGATAAGAAGAAATGGGAGAAGATAATGAGGGTTAATGGGAGTTGCTGTAATTTCGTAATGTTCAGTATGAAGGATGACAATTGGTTTAAGGGGAATGCCGAGTTTAAAAACACAAAGGAAGAACTCATCAAATCACTTAAATTAGATGGAGAAGATGTGGTAGTGATGGCATGGTCAGACAAAATAGAACATGTTCAGTGGACTCTTGGTCAATTGAGAAATCATCTTGGAAGCATCTTGACGAAGCCTATGAAGAATGTGTTTAAGTGCTTATGGGTTGTAGACTTTCCTCTGTTTGAAAGTGAAGATGGCGTCAATTGGACATCTACTCATCATCCCTTCACTGCTCCTAGACCAGAAGATCTTCAAAATCTCGGGGATTCAAAACTCTTGCATTCAATAAAAGGGCTTCACTATGATCTTGTGATAAACGGAATGGAAGTAGGAGGTGGGAGCATCCGAATTCACGACGCTACTCTTCAAAGGCACGTCTTTAACAATATTCTAAAGGAAGACTGCTCTGAAATTACTCATTTATTAGATGCCTTAGCTGCAGGAGCACCTCCTCACGGTGGATTTGCAATTGGCTTGGATAGGTTTGTGTCGCTGCTTGCCAGCAATGGTGATTCGTCTGAATCTATTAGAGAAGTTATTGCCTTCCCTAAAAGTAAAGAAGGCAAATGTCACTTGACAAATGCTCCATCTGGAATTGATACAAAAACATTATCAAGGTATGGGATCCAAATAACTAATAATTCATAAATTAACAACTTCAAATATAATATAGCTGCCTTTTTAATAATAAATTTTTTTAACAACCAAGTTTCTTCATGTCTGACTAATTATATTGTTTTCGAATTTGATGTGATTTATTTAACGTTGTACAATAGAAGATTTCAAGTTTTAAAATTCAATTGACAAGAACTTGAAAGTTATTTATGAAATGGAACTTAGTGTGTTAATAACGAAATAAGATCTTGTGATAACATGAAACTAAATATCACAAGATTGCCAAAGTTTCATATTTGATGTCAAGTTTTAAGCTTTTGGTGCAGCCCTTCAAGTTATGCACATTTAAAGGCATTAAAAAGTATCGAAGTAGCACACATAATAAATTAGATAAAGGTTTTATTTTTATACTAATTGAATATACATGAAAACTCAATGGTGGAAATAAATGTATAAAAGTTCTTTAAAATGTATGGTTTGTAAATTTGTTTATATTAAAGTTATGTGAGTCTAAACATAAATAAATCAAATTCTGGCAAACAGATCTGCTGATATCTCCATATCACTATAAAATCGTTGGACCATGTTTTCATCATAAGAGATATTGAAATATGTGAAAGTATTCTAAAAGTAAATCAAATAAGCAACATTTATAATTATAAAGTACTTACATTTGATAGTGGGATAACATTTATATTGTTAAGCAAGTGTTTAAAATTGCGGAAATTAATTGAATCATTAAAGGCGAAAATTCCATGACCACGATCAGGGGTGTCAGCACACATTGGAAATACCCCTTGGCTTGTGTAACTATCATTAAATCAACTGGTGAACACGATATGTCTAAGCCAGTCAATTTGATAACGTGGATTTCATCTTCTTTAACTTCTTCCATTTCATAATAACTGCCTTCATTGGGATCATAAAATTCTTGATTGGCCAATTCGCAGTAATACTGCTGAAGTGCCATTTCATTTTTGTAATTACATTTAAATTTATCAACAGAACCATCTAACAATATTCATCGAACATAATAAATCTTTTGTCAATAATTTCTTTTGAAGAACACTGACATGCTTTGATAATTAAAATGTATTAGTGACACAATAGATTGGAGTCGCATATTTTATGTTGAAAGAACACCATTTAATTTTAATCATAATGAAAATTGCCTTGCTTTTAAATAATTGCTTATTATCAAGATGACCTTTAATTCTTGTAATGTACAAATAAAGTATATGTTTTAAAATTGTACGTTGTAGTCTGGAAAGACGTCTCTTTTAAACTACAGCAAATTTTTTTTAGTAAAGGCAAGTAATTATGAAAATTGCACGTTTACTAGTCGCAGTTCCCTTCGTTTCTTCATCATTTAACAATGATCAGCGTAGAGAGAATGTTATTGCTCCTAGGACTTTCTCAAAAACGTTAGCTGCTTCTAAATCTTTGGTTACATTCTGTCACAAGTCTGGTACTCCGGGCATTTCCGTTGCTGTTAGCAAAGGTGGCAAGATAATTTATGCAACAGGTGTAGGATGTTCTGATGTTGAGAACTTAACTAAATGTACTCGAGATTCAGTCTTTAGGATTGCTAGCATCAGTAAATCTATTACAGCAGTTATCGCCGCAAAATTAATGGATCAAGGAAAGTTAGATTTGGATAAAAATATTCTCGTACGTTTTGATATCCTTTTGTTTTGCTAAATTGTTTTTCAGGAATACATTCCAAATTACCCAGTACCAAGGTTTGAAGGCAAAGACTCTGTTATTACATGCAGGCAACTTCTAAGCCATACTTCAGGAATCAGACATTACGTAAAGGTAATTAATTACATAAAATTTTATTCGAATAACACAGAAATAATAATGTGCACACACGTACTAAAAATATCGGAGGCTATCTTAATATTTTGACATTTATTTCAAAAATTCGTTTACTTGGCTTCAGCAGTCACTTGTTTTTTCTTGTAATCTTCCAATGCACCTTGAATGGCATCTTGAGCTAACACTAAACAAATTAAACGTAAATTAGTATGAATGTCTTCTATCAACTTACTTGAACAATGCAATTTGACTGGAGGCAAAGATAGTTCCTTCGCAATTTGTTGATTGGTTACTTTACTAGCGAAGTCAACACTTTTTCCTTTTATCCATTCAGTTGCCAAACTTGAACTGGCAATTGCTGATCCACAACCAAAGGTTTTAAATTTGGCATCAATGATCTTTCCGTTGTCGTCAACCTTTATTGAAAGCTTGATTAGATCCCCGCATGCCGGACTTCCAAGAATTGCTCTGAAGAAGAGTACATTATTTATATTGAGCTATTAAAAGACTTACGTTCCAACATTCTTATCCTTAGCATCCAATGAACCAACATTTCTAGGATTTTCATAATGATCAATTACCTTCTCATGGTAATTAGCTGTCTGTACCATACGAGGAATAATAGCCTTAGATGAAGCGAAGGTTGTTAATAGAGCTTTATTCATTATCTGAAAATATTTTGAAATAGTTAATTAGAAAAGAACAATTGTTAGTTTATGCGACAAAGTACACGTTACCAAGGCATATTTAAGTTAACAAAGCGAATTATGTAGTTGCAAAAGGAAGTTAATAAGAATAGTGTAAAGGTTGTTTGAGACGACTGCTTTATGTAACAGTCTAGGTTGTAAAAATAATTAAAGATATACCTATTCAAATGAGGAAGCCACTAAAAAACGTTTTCTCGACATTTAGAGTATTAGATGAAATTAACATACTTCATAGGGCTTTGTAACTGTCAAAAGATATTTTAAAATGCCTAATTAAAGAGCTTTATAATAATTAACTTGTGATAAAAAATAAAATAGACGCGGTTCCAAATCACATTCTAGTAAACATCACAAGATGTTGTGGGATAATTGATAAGAAGAAATGAGTTGTTTATGATCTATTTATTGCAAAGGATTAAAGGACAAGCAATATACATAATATATTTACATTCCAAATCTTTTTTAAATATGTTTATATGTTTGTTCTTTTTATAGAAAGAAGATATTGACAGGAATGAAAAGGACAAAAGTCACGATTTGAAGCCATTGGGAGATAAAGAATTTTTGCTAAATAAGCAATACGATAAAGTATGTGATGCACTTGAGCTATTCAAAAATGACGAATTACTTTGTGAACCTGGCACCAAATTTAACTATACAACTCACGGATTTTGCCTTCTCAGTCACGTTTTGGAAGAAGTTTCCAAAGAAAATTTTGATGTTCTCATAAAGAAATTGTTTATTGAACTGGGTATGAATGAAAGTTACATTGATGTTAATGATAAGATTATTCGTAACAGAGCCAAATTTTACAAGCGAAATGGAAAAGGTTTAGAAAATACTCCGGAAGTTAATAATAGTTACAAAATTGCTGGTGGCGGTATTTTATCAACATCCACAGATTTATTGAAGTTTGGGAACGCAGTTTTGAATAGTTTTAATGGCAGCATTGATGACAAGCATGCTTTATTAACCAAAGAAACCGCAACCAACTTATTCAGCAACCAAACAGCAAAAATGGACAACTTCTACTGTCTCGGCTTTGTAAACTACCCCTTTAATGGTAAATATAGTGGCGAACAAAGTTTCAAAAGATCAGGATATTGGTATCACACTGGAGCAGGGTCGGGAGCTTGCTCAATCTTACTCATTAAACCAGATGAAAATGGAAATAAAGAAAATGACCTTGTCGTTGCATTACTAGTTAATCTGCAGGATTGTTCTGGATCACTAACTAACTTGGCATTGGAAATTGCGGAAATCTTCAATTCAGCTTAATTGTATTACAAGATAAATGCGTAAACTTCATTCAATAAATTTGATTCAACGTGATTTCATTATTATTTTTCAATTCCTAAAATGATTAAAAAAATAAGGTAGATTGCTAGAAAACATTTCGATTTTAATGATATTAGGAAGAGCAAATAGGCCGTAGATCACACAAATATCTCTCTATATGACTCCTTAAACAACCGAGAAATTTTAGCATCGATAAGACCACAAAAAAGTATACTGCAAATCCTTTTTCAGACCTTTTTTACAAGACCCATGGCGAGCATGAGACGATATAGCAAGATAGACAAAAAATAATAATTAGAAAACAGAGGGGAAAGAAGGTGCTTGTTGTTCACAAGCATATACTCATTGAAAAGAATATTATAGGTAACGATACAATAAAAGTGATTAATAAAGAGAAGATTTTAATAAAGAAAAAATTTATTCAAGAAAAGATTGCAAATATAGAACAGCTCGGTGTTACTGGTTTTAGTAAAATAGTTAATAATAGAGAAGAGTATAAGTTTCGACCCCAATTATTGTATAATAGTTATTGTTATATGTGTTTGCATTTGAAATAGGGTAAAGTGATACCTGGCAAAAATAATAGATAGGTGCATATTATGTTTGATGTGATTAAAGTTAGGAAATTGAATAAACACAAAAGTAACTTTTATAAATGAAGCAATGTTATACACGAATTATTATTTCCTCTACAAAATATAATATGAATAATATTGTTAATGCATGAATCACTGTGCCATCAAATCTAATCATTAATCAGACTCAACCCAATAGGGAATAAAACACGCCATAGATAGTTATCTTTACCCAAATCTTTTAACACTTCAAAAGTTAAAAAGTATCATTTTAAATGAAAGCAATATTATTAGTTTCCTATATTTTCTTTTTTATCTATTTAACCGAAACATCCAAGCATTTTACTGTTAAACATAGACATCAAGACGATATTATACCTAACAAAACAGCAAGTCAATTGGATTCCTTTAAATATGCCGGAGTTCAAAATAATAAAGAAGTAACCAAACTTTTGGATGACATTCTAAAAGATTATAATAAATTTTTACATCCGAAATTTGGGTCACAAAAGAAGACAAGAGTTTATATTGATATTTTTGTGAGAACAATGGGTCCAATTAGTGAAATGACTGATGTAATTTTTGTTATTCCTTGTTTTTTACTTTCTTTGTAGACTTTTACCTTTGATTGTTATTTTCGACAAACTTGGCGCGATACAAGATTAAAGTTTAAAAATAATACCCACCAAACTTTGTCGCTGGGTATGTCTATGCTTGATAAGGTAAATTGTGATATATTTTCAAATTTATTAATCAAATATCAATTAGGTATGGAGACCAGATGTCTACTTCAGGAACGGTCGTGATTCATTTCTTCACAAATTCACCACTCCAAATCGGTTAGTCAGATTATCTCACGATGGCCGAATTTTATACTCCTCTCGTCTAACAATCAAAGCAAAAGTTCGAATGAATTTAGATAGATTTCCTTTAGACAGACAAGTCTGCAAACTTATTATAGGAAGCTTCGCTTATGATTCAAAACAACTTATTTTGAAATGGAAAAGAAACGAAGAAACAAAAGGAGTAAATTTTGACATTCAATCCCTGAAAGAGCTACCTCAGTTTGAGTTAACGGGCTATCAATTGTTAAACAATACCATTATTCAAGAAAACAAAAACTTTTCAACCTTAGAGGTGAGATTTTATCTTTCAAGGCATATAGGCTATTATTTGATCAACTATTATGTCCCATGTACTTTGATTGTTTTGTTATCATGGATTTCATTGTTTCTAAATAGAGAAGCAACAGGCGACAGAATTGCCCTTGGTGCGACAAGTTTCTTGACAATGACTTTAATATCACTGGATTCAAAGGCAGACTCGCCCAAAGTTAATTATCCTACAGCTTTGGATATGTACATTAGTATGTGCTATGTGGCTTTGTTTGTTTGTATAATTGAATTTACTGCCGTACACTGCACAACTAAATACCATACCGATGACCAAGACCTACAGAAAGAACGGATTCGGAGTCTCATAAATAACCTACCTAAAGGAAATGGAATGGGAAGTAGACACCATAATAGACCTGGCCAGAAAAAGGAACCAACAAATGAAACTTTACGAGCCGGCTTAAGCAGTTTAATAAAAAATAACATTCTCCTAGATACAGTCTTAGAAGACGAAGAAGCTAAAAAACTTACAACTTTCAATAGGCGTCTCAAAAAGAGTGGTAAAAAGAAGTTGTCAAGGAGAGATGGTGGTAGATATTCAATTTATCACAAAGCTAGCAAAACACCTCCTTTAAATCATCGCAAAATATCTTCTAACACGTCATGTCCAACTAATTACACCATTTCAATAGATAAATTCAGAAAAGATTCTATAGGTTGGAGTGTATATCATTGGCTAATAAATATGGTAGGCTAAGATAGTTCTAAAAACATTTACACACCACTTTCAGAACGTCAAGGAAGATCCTTTGGGAATACACAAAAACTCATCTTCCTCAATAGATAAAGTATGTCGAATTTTGTTGCCTATTTTGTTTGCTCTCAGTATAGCAGTATATTATCACATTTATGTATCAAAGCCATATGGATTCGAGTCAGAGGATATAATTTTGTTAAAAACAACTGAATAAAAAGATATGCATTTTTTAAAGACAATACACAAATAAGCATAAGAATTTTATTGATATGTTAGGTTTTGATAAATCATTACAATACCAACACAAAATTTGGTTCAAGTGTTGGCTAAATACCTTCACACAATTAGTGTTTAAGTGGCAATATCGACACCCCATAGCATGTTGTAGATCATCGAGTAAAAAAAGACTCGGAATATTAAGAGACTGTTTCAGGTGTATTTTGTGTCCTTACACTAACACCCAATCACCCCATATATGAGACTCTTGCAACGGTCATAAAAAAAGATATGACTCACTTATTTGCAAATAGCCAGCAAATGATCGGTAAAAACGTACATGTGGATGATTAATTTATTAATTCTTATTCATAAATACAGCTAATTTATAGGCTTAGTTAATTTTACAATCGAATACAAATTTTAGTAAATTAGAATATTAGGATAGATTATTTAATAGGTTAGTGTTCATATTTTATACTATATCTACTTACTTCCTCGGAGGGATTTTTCCCATTCAAAAGGTTGTTTCAAGTCAATCTTGAGTTCATCGATGATTCCGCGGAGTAATTTGAAGGTAGCGTAGTAGTCAAACTTGACTTCTTGGGAGAGGTAAGAGCTGTTGACGAGATCGAGAAGTTTGTCCAGAGGTCTGGGAATCTTCCTCTTGGAGTTGCAACGAGGGGAATCAGTGAGGAAGAATTGATGCTTGGCAGCTTTAACTTGGGAAAGGCGTTCGAGTCTTCTCCATGTAATGCAGTCTGGATCTATGCATTCAAAGAAAGTGTAAACCCAAGCTTCAATGTCATCAACAGGAGTTTGGTCCTTCAAGTCGTGACATTTTCTTGAAGCATATCTAATTGTGCCAATAAACTTTTTCTTTCTTTCGGAAGGTTCTTCAGGAAAAGGCTTTCCGATATAGTTTCGGGCTATTCCAAAATCCAACAAATACAAAGTTGAGACAAATTGTCCTGCGCCGATAGTCAAGTTATGAGGCTTCACGTCACGGTGCACGTATCCGATTCGATGAACAGCTTTCAAGGACTCAAGACTTTGCCATGCGACTTTCAAACAGGAGGACAATTTCAAAGCTCCATTTTTCCCTCTAGAACGTCTCAGGGAATCTAATGAAGGTCCGGCTAACTCCATCACAACAAAGTTGAAATCTTGATAGATTCCATCATCGACCCAGATAGGCGAGTGTTCAGCCGTCTTGGGATTGCTGGTCAACGTTCTCAAGATAGCAGATTCCAAAGGCAAGCGAGGAGTAGAAAGAGGCTTGGGTCTGTTTCCTTTGCTCTCTTCCTTAAATTCCTCAGGATTGATTTGGCCGCAGCCTTGCACTCTCAACTCTTCCTTCAGTTTAGCTTCATTAGAGTCTTGCTTATTGGAATTACCATTTTCCTCTTCATTGTCACCAACTTTATAATCTCTGATCGAGCGTTTGTTTTCTTTTTTAAAGCTAGACTCAAATCGAAGCAACGCATCTTTAAAATCCCTGTCAAACACTTCTGTCTTCATAGCATAGGAGTTACCATCCTGATCCGCACAGAGTACAACTGCACCACAGCCACCAGCGGCAACAAACTTTTTGATTGTGTACCTAGAACATATTATGATGAAAAGAAATGGATAAAATTTACGTTCCAAATGAGCCGGTGATCACTGCATCGACAGGAAGTACTTTTTGTTGGCCCATAATGAAAGATGTATCTTAAACGAAATTATGGCTGCAAATGAGTCATTTTTAATTCAAAAATATTTGAATATCTTCAACATTACTTATATTAACACATTCAAATTTTAGATCACCATTTATATTTAGAAACACTAAGTATGTACGTGTTTATATTTACAGCACAATTGTCATTGATACACACTCCACACTTTGGCAGCAATGTTTTTTTAACACACAGATTTAATTGAAAAGAGATAAAAACTTTTATGGTAACATTTAAAATATAATCTATTCTATAAATTAAATGCTGACATATTTGCATTGACACTTTTTACAATATTTTGTTATTTATATTAACAGTATTTATTTTTATTGACACTTTTCACAACAAATTTTTTTGATTAAGCCAAACTCGTCCTCGTTCCAGTTGTATCATGTTTAACTGTTGACACGATTCCTTTATCCACCAACCTCTTAGGCCTACTTTCGATTACTGCCTTTTGAAGGTCCTCTTTTGTAACCACGATTTTACTGTCCTCATCCTCTTCATCCACTCTTTTCAAGGCCAGAAAATAACAATTCGTCAACATTCCTTTGATCTCACCAAATGACCAATTGTCCATATCAGTTGCAATATAAACTAGGTCATTTGGCGTTATCTTTTCTTCTTGAACCATTCCCATTTTAGGTAGATATTTTAAAAGGAAGGTCACTATTTCATTCTAAATATAACATACTTTAATTGCAACATATCATTTTTACTTACTTGGCTGGGAAACACACATTCCACCTTATGATCGAACCTGCCAGGCCTAAGTAAGGCCGAATCAATTAAATCTATGCGAGTCGTTGCGCCAACCACAAAAACTCCATCCATTCCTTCTACACCATCCATTTCAGTTAATAATTGATTGACGACTCGATCTGTTACTCCAGTCGAATCGTGGCCTCTTTTTGGGGCAAGACCGTCAAATTCATCGAATATTATCAGAGATGGCTTATTTTGACGTGCCTTTTGGAAGGTCTTTCGGACGTTTTCTTCTGAGCTACCTATATACTTTGATAGCAATTCGGGTCCGTTTACAGTTATCGTAAATAGATTTGCCTCTTTTATTAAAGCTCGCATTAAATAAGTTTTGCCGGAACCACTTGCCCCGTGTAATAAAACAGCTCTTCCTAATCTAATAGGGCAGGCCTTATACAACTCCTGGTACTTAGAAGACCACAAAATAGTTTCCGTCAATATCTGTTTAGCCTCCTCCATCCCCACAACATCCTCCCATTCAACTTCATTAAAATTACCTGCTTTGGTAGAAGCCGATCCAATCGTGGACAAAGCATCATAAGCTACCATCGCCCCATCATCACTAATTCCACCTCCCGCCGCCCCAATAATTATTCTGTGGGCAAGACGTTTCATCGACGACAAACCCCAGCATTCTGTCACCTTTACGACTTCATCAAATTGACGAGTATCTTTAGATGAACCACACCATTTTGTCAATATTTCAATTTGATCAGCCTGAAAAAGAGACAATCAAATATATAGATTCACTACAATTTCCACTTTGACACAATACCACAAAACTTGATTTAGAAATGTTTGACTATTTTGGGGGTGTATAAAGGTACCATCTATTTATTATTTATTTCATTTTTATAGAGACATGACTAAAGGTATTTCTACTCATTATGGGGAGGAATTGTCTCCTGATTCTAAGTATTTGGTGGATTCTGTTAGGAAACAGTTGAAGCAGGCCATTCATCCTAACTATGATACAGATTTTAATGTCTATCGGTTTGTGATGGCTGCTGAAAGACTTCACAAAAAGAAGGATGAAATTGTTAAGGTGGCTGGTGACTCACTGAGCAATCATTTGAGAATCAGAAAGTCATTACAACTTGATACAATGGCAGATATTCCATTTGAGGAAAATCCTTTGTTCAAGAAGCAATTCATGCCACAAGGCGATATCATCGACTCAACTGACATCCACAACAGAATCTTGTGGTACATCGAGTATGCTACTATCTCAGTTGACACAATTGCTCATGGCATGAGATCATCCCAATCTTGTATTTTGCAATTTTACCAATTTGAACATATGCTCAAGATGATTAATAAACAAGAAGCTAAGACTGGGAAACTTTCCTCTGTCAGACATATCATTGACATGGATGGCTATGAAATTAATCCTTTTACAATGTTATTTGTCTCGTCTGGTACACTTACCTACTACTCCCAACTTTTCCATTATGAAAACTACCCAGAACTAGTGACTCCCGTTGATATTGTCAGAATCGCCAAATGGATTCATATTCCATATAAATTAGCTAAGGCCATGATGCCAACCGGCTTTTCTGAACGATTCCGCCTTTTAGATGACAAGTATCTTCAAGTGTTGGAGGAAGAAATTAATCCAAAAGATATTCCTGTCAAATTAGGTGGCATCAATGAGACTATCTCATGTAAAGGAGCTAAGAAGCTACATGAAGAAGAGTACTGGAAACCTATGATGCCTGGAATTATTGATACTTTGGAACATTTAGTAGTTCATGCACGTAAAAACAAAGTCATCTGCATTGAAGTAGAAACACCTAAAGAACTTGCTTGGTACTTCAAGTCAGAAGGAGACGTCTTTTTTGGTGTTTTTTACGACTCCCAAAACAGTATTAAGAGTGATGAACACCTCGAAAAATTCGACTTCGAGGACACTGAAATGGTTTATCCATGGCTTAAAATCGCCGCCAAATTAGTACATGAGGCTGGGACTATCAAATTAGATAGACCAGGCAAATACTACATGGTATTTGGAAATAAGCACAGTTGGATAGCAAAGCGCACAATCGAACTAGGCTTACAGCTAAGAGATGCCACTGGAATAAAAAAACATAGCCTCGACGGTTCTCTCCAGAACGCCACGGGAGGAGAAAGTATTTTTAAATGTTTAGAAGCTGGTTTTGAATAATGTAAACTTACTTGACTTAATTGTGGGATTTTAAAAGTATCATTAATAAAGTTATTTCTTGTCAAGTCAATCTTTTTGAGGAAGTCTAGATCCTTGCATACTAGAATAGTTGTTATTTTGGATGTGTTGATCAACTTTAAAAGTTTGGTGATTAAAAGCAGCTTTGAAATGGTGCGTTCTTCATCATTAAATGTAACGTAAAGTGCATCGAAGTTATCTAACAATAGAAGGGATGGTTCTGTCTTTTTCAAATAAAAACATATTTTTTCAAATTTCGTAAATATTTTGGAGGGGTCTTTTCCCCGATGTTCATTGACATCTTCATAATGAACATAGCCACTTTCATTTTTAAAGAATCCTTTGCCGATCTGTTTCAATATTTGAGATCTTCCTGAACCCACTGAACCTTCAAGTACAAATACCTTGCAAGTATTGACTATATTATTAGCAAAGTAATGAAGTAACTTTGTAAAATGCTTTTCAATAAACTCGATCTGCCATGTAAACATGTCTTCACACTTAACAACTCTCCCATAATTAACAATTTCGTTTAGGTCTTCTTTCTTAGGCAAATCAGGAAGTTTATCTTCATAAAATTCCAAGCTCATGTCAGGAAACGAATCTGTGTAAAAATAACCATATTGATCATGTTCAAGCGTTGACTGGTAAACGCCATAATTTTGATTAATTAAAATACCAGTACTATTAAATATAATTCCGGTGAAATCATTTTTCATTTTTAAATATTTGCATACATTTTCCTTTTCAATGCTGATTTTAGGGAGGTTGTCAACTTTGAATAATTTCAATTTGGCTTTGGTGATTTGCTTTAATTTGCTAAAGGGCAATGAATTGAAGATAATTTGAAGACCTTCGGTAAATTTAAAATTAGACGATATTATACAATGCTCTGATTTCACACATTTAGGTTGATTTTTTAGGCAAGCTATGTCGGTATCTTTATATGATTGGCATGAAACAAAATATATTCCATATGGAATTGAGTTGTCTGATATAATGATCGAGGAGTAGGGTAAATCTGATATTTCTTGAACTCGATAGCGTTTATTGATGATCTTGAAGATGTTGTATTCTAATAAATTAGCTTCTTCTAAAGGTGGGGGAGATGAGCTTGGTGCAATTTCATTGAATGATTCCACCACGACTTCCGTACTATTACTTAATTTAAAAACAGCCTCATTATCAAGAATAGGTTGAACTGTTTTGACGGTCAAACAAACATAAACATTGGATTTAACCCACAACAAAAGAACCATTCCCTCCTTGACAATTCTAATTTGATCCAAAAAAATATCCTCAATCAAAGTAGCTGTTTCGGAAATGATCTTAAAGTCATTGACACTCTTAGGAACCAATTCAATTTTATCACTCGAATAAATCTCTTTGACGGGCTCTAATAATAGTTGATCACCATTTTGAATGGCATAATAAGTGGCTTGAACGGCATTTAATATCAGGAATAATTGCTTCCCTTTAACGAGGGCTTTGTTTGCTTCTTGAATTGAGTAGATGTCAACGATCAGGTGGGGCTTGCCTAGTACTAGGTAGGCTCCGAATGGTTCTCCATATGAATTCTAGACAATAATAAATTGAAATTATTAAACAAAGTACTTACTGGATTTAAATATGGCAGTTCAGAGATGAATGCGTTCGAATTACTTCTTTCGTGGAAGGAAACTATAACGGAAATTGACATGGCAATATTATGTTTATTACTTTTATTGGCAACAATTATATGTTTATTAATTAACAATATTAATTAAATAGGAGCTATATTAATTTGATAGAAACAATATTAGGTTTAATAACAGAAAATAGATGGAACAATTTAGAACAAAAGTGAATCAATTAAAAGCACCAAAAAAGGTTGGTCGCTTGTACTTTGTAGTGGTATTCCTTTTGATGATAAGATTTGTGGTCATGATAAAATGAACTATAATAGAAACACAAATTATCAAAAATAACGCTAAATTGGTAATTTGATTAGCAGATAAAGTAAATTAAAAAAGCAACAAATGTGACCTCTTTTGTGACAACTTATCAATTTTCCAACCTATTAACTATATCGCTTTAAACGCTATAGGTGTGATGAGTGGCAGCTTTTAAAAGTAATTAATCACCTTTTCATCTTATTATCCCTTCCAAATCCACCAATAAAAATCTTTCTAACTACATCGTGGTTTAAGAACCTTGCGGCTATACTTTTAACTGCACTACATTGCATAAGCAATTAAAAATTTGTTAATATCAAAAAACCTATTAAACACACTATTACCAATATTTATTTATGTTTTGATAATGTCTACTACTAAATACTTACAACATCCATTAATCTTGCCCATTACAACTTGTTTTTTTAGAAGGCAAAAATCCAGAAGATAAATAAATATTGTGTCTTTTTAACATTTGCAACCCAACGACAACTACGACTGGCACCCGTCATTTGCCTCTTTCTACCATAGCCAAAAGGTAACATATTTGTGAGAGTCTAACACAAAAAACAAGATAATTAATTGGAATAAAATAAGAATGATGTATATTTAGATTGGGCCTTTTTTTATCCTGCCCCAGACTGTTGTAATAATGGAAAGAAAATATAGGTTGTAGGTTTGTGTTTAGATTTATGATAGGTTGCTAATCACATTCAACGAATAAATGGATAAATACTTATATTTTGAGGTATCTATATATCTACTACATTTAATTATTATGTCCGGTTAGATTGGACAAAAAAGTTTGATAAGAAACAAACAAAATGAGGTAGTGCCATTTTGAGTTTTGATTCAATTAATACATTTTTATCATGTAGTAGTTAAATAAAATAAGTTTTATTTTTATTATATTGTATATGCTTTTTGTCTGTATAATTAATTAATTTTAATCAACTTTTAACCCCCATCTTGACCCTTTTAATTTAAAAGCCTCAATAAAATCCACAACCCATTCATTTTAATAAACACTTTGTCTGATCACTTTTTTTGCCTCATCTTAAATCTATCTCATCTCCTGGCCAATAAATTGGAGAACCTCCCTTTGTGTCTTAACTACTCGCAAATTGATCTTATTAACGTACTACACTACCTTTTGTCCTACTCCAACCAAAATCCTTCACCCTTGATGGCAACAAACTCCTTCTCTCTGCTTCTGAATCAAAGTTATAGTGGCAAAGATATATATTTCATTTTGATTGTTACTACCAATAGACTTACATATGTATTATATTATTATAATAAAAATATCAAATAATATTTCTATATTCTGATTACATTTGTTTCTTTTAATCTATTTTTATTTGTAATGGAAAGGTTATGGATACGAGATGGTTAAACAGATACTAAATTAATAATCCTTATTGATACATGGCTTTTTTATTTGTTTTAGGAACTTTTTAAATACTTACTTATTTTATTATTTTTTGATGCCGATGATCTCAAATTATTGTTTTTATTGTTAACTTTATACATATACCACACAACAACTAAAAGAGAACTATTTATAAAGAATGTTCAAGAAATTAAAATCTATGTTTGGCACAAGCCCAACCCATTCAAATGATTACGAAGCGGTCATAAATGAAGCAGGAGAACATATGATGAAAGAATATGAGATGACTGAACCTAGAAAATCGGTTGCCTCTGATGTTGGAGGTTCTAATTATATTACAGCCAGTGGTATTGAATCTTCAGAGGAAGAAGCTTCTGCTAGTAGATTGGCTAGGCGAAGCTCAGTTTTAGCTGATTTATTTTCATTGTTTAGACGGCCTAGCGGAGGTGCCTTTAAAGGGCATAGGGGGCGATATCCATCTAGTGGGGGGCCAGATTCAGGCGAAATTGAAGATACTGAAGATGAAGATCCAAAGAACATGTCAAAAGAAAGGTTGATGAATACGATTAGACAGAAGAAAGAGATTATTGGGAATGTGAGGTGTAAGGCTTGGAACATGGAACGAAAAAGAAGGACTTTAAAAGTAGTTCGTCACCATCTTCAAAGACAAGAGGCTGAAATTAGTCGAGGTATCAATAAAAACCAAGTTATATTAATTAATCTAAAATTTGTTTCAGTAAAATTGTACAAAGTAGAAGCAGCTCGTGTATTCCATATTGTTCTTCGATGGTTCGGGAACATCAAAATCTACCTAATTCCATGGGAAAACAAAATCAAAAATATAGAAAGTCACTTTGGAAGTGTTGTTTCAAGTTATTTCACTTTCTTACGTTGGGTCCTGGGTGTAAACATTACATTAAGTCTCATAATCATGCTATTTGTATCCATTCCGGAGGTAAGTTCATACAATTGTTACAACAAAATATTTATATCTTTAGTGGCTAGCAGATAATAGAAACGATTTGGTCAGATATAATAGGACCCAGGCGATAAAAGTAATGCCCGAACAATTACGTCTGAAGGCAGATGAGTTGACGACTATCTATGATTTTCGGGGATATTTAGAGTATAGTTTGCTATTTTATGGCTATTATTCAAGTGAAACTTATTTTGGAGATACAATTCATTATCGTGTTCCATTGGCATATTTTTTGGTTAATTTAGCCGTTCTGGCATTTTCATTTTTTATTATTTTGAGTAAGATGGCTGACAATGCTAGAAATTCAAAGATGAGTGGTTCTAAAACGGAGCAGTATGTATTTTCATGGAAAGCCTTTACTGGGTGGGATTGTTCGATTGGAAATTCAGAAACATCTTCTAGTCTCTATATGGCTAATGTAATTAAATTTCGTGAAACAATAGCTGAATATAATGTCAAAATCAAAAAGAAATTTGTTTGGCTTGAGGCAGCTGGAAGATTGTTGGCTAATCTTATAATCGGCGCTATGTTAGTATCCTCAGCCTGGGCAATTCACACAGTATCAAAAATCACTAACAAAGATTCATTTATTAAGCAAAATGCAGTCTCAATAACAGTGTCCTTTATTACGTTGATATTTCCAAACATATTCGAGTTGATCGGCAAACTAGAAAAATACCATCCACGAACGGCATTAAGATTTCAATTAGGAAGGGTTATGATTTTGTATGCTGTGAATTACTATACTTTGATTGTTACATTATTATTTATGTTGAAAGATTGGGAAGAGAAGGGCAATCAAGATGGGAATAATTACTATGAAAATGGCGTTCAAACGATTCCGCTAGCTCAAACCTCAAATAGTTCTGATTATTACCAAGTTTACAATAGAGCGGCAAGGCAATTAGTAAATTATTCAACTACGCCTTCTCCGCTCTCAACTTTAGCACCTCCATCTGTTTGGACGACCGTTTTCTCAAATTATGGCCCTATAGGTGTATCAAATCCAAAAGCTATAGTCTCCCCAAAATTTAGTACTTCTTACAATACAAACGACAAGATAGTCTACGAATCTCGCCCAATCGGACCCAAAACGTGGTCAGATGCCAACAAAACAATCGAAACAGTTGTCTTAAATTTTACAACTTCCTCCGGCCGTCCCGTAACATCAACTCACTTTGGCCAAAGACACGATGATCTTTGTTGGGAAAATCTCCTAGGCCAAGAAATTATGAAAATCGTCACAATGGATTTACTAATGACAGTTGCTGCCATTTTAGTTGTTGATTTTTTCCGTGGTCTATGGATTAGACATTGCAGTTTGTGGTGGTGTTGGTCGTTAGAAAAAGGATTCCCGTAAGTTGTGGATTCGTTTTTCTTGACTAATTTGCTTTTGTTTTCAGAGGTATTTATTAAAAAGAGACGTGTAAATATGTAGGAGATTAGCGTGTTGGTAGACATTAGGGTTAGATTAATTGGTTTGTTTTTGATGTTAATTAATGATGATTTGTTTTTTACTGGAATCATCCATTAGTAATCAACAATGTTGGAAGGCTTAGTCTATAGCGAGTTATTTTGTTTATTTGAAAACATCATAATTTTAAATACGAGTGGACAAATTAGCAACAGCTTATTTTAAATGTTACTAATGTTATGCCATGAATAGACTTGGGCACGGAATTTTTGAAGACTCATAATCAGCAACGCTTTATTTACTTAGATGCAAAAGATTGAAAATATTATCACAGATTTTAATGTTTAATTCATGTTAAAATGATAAACAAGCAATACTTAGCAGAAAAATATGATCAAATAATTGTTAATTTTTGTGCTTTCAGAGTATGGTGAATTTAAAGTGGCGGAAAACGTAATTTGACTCTTCGATGACATAAAATGACTTCCTTTTAGGTGTTGCATTTAGTTAACAATCAAGGCATGATTTGGCTGGGAGTTTTCTTCGTCCCAATGCTTCCTGCAATTAACAACATTAAGCTGGTCATTTTGATGTATATCAGGGGATGGGCAGTTATGACTTGCAATGTGCCAGCTAGACAAATTTTTAGGGCATCGAGGAGTTCCAATTTTTACTTACTATTATTATTAATTTGGCTGTTTCTGTGTACCTTGCCAGTCGGTTACGTAATAGCTTCAACAAAGCCATCCAAAAATTGCGGTCCCTTTTCAAATCAGCCTCGTTTCTATAGTGTTATTCAGGCTTGGATGAAAGAGAATTTAAATCATGGCTTGGTAGGAATCATCGAATACTCAATGTCTCCAGGTGGGCTTTTCGTCCATTATTAATATTTATATTTTGATCTTTCCAGGAATCATAATACCGTTTTTGCTCTTGTTAATGTTAATCATATACTTCCTGATAGCATGTGTCCATGGGCTAAGATCTGCGAATACCGACTTATCAGATCAATTAATGAGAGAAAGAACCGAAGAAAAGAAAAAGATATTTGAATTAGCTGGTGGAAGAAAAAGAAGGCACACTAAAAAGGAAAGCAAGAAAAAGATGAAGGCGAGACTTAGAGAAAATGAAAAGAAGAATGGCCCTCAAAGAAAGAATACTCATGTTTCTAGTGACGAAGAAAGCTACATCAAGTCTACTTCTTCTCGGGCAGCCGTTCATAACAAACATTTCGTTCCTTCACTTGGTAGTGTAAATGAAGATGATGGCGAACTTGATGAAGTCAAACAAAGGCTGCTGCAGGAACATGACATTTTAGATGAATTTGGAAACATTAAGTCTGGTAAAGTGAGAAGACGTGAATTTACACTGAAAGAAAAGTTCCTCATTTGCATGGGAATTGTAGATCCTAAGAAGATAAGAGAAAAAGAACAACAAGAAATTGACGAGGC
Source organism: Rhabditophanes sp. KR3021 (assembly GCA_963281155.1). Lineage (NCBI taxonomy): Eukaryota > Metazoa > Nematoda > Chromadorea > Rhabditida > Alloionematidae > Rhabditophanes > Rhabditophanes sp. KR3021. Next base: position 897,180 of record CAUJLY010000005.1, on the reverse strand, counting down.
TGAAGAAAATTATAAAAGCTTATTCGAAGGTAGTACCATTAATAGGAGGAGAAATTCAAGATCTAATACCAAGGACGTGAATTTAGAAAATATCCAAGCTGAAAGGAAGGATGCTTTAGGAGATTCGCCTACTAGAAAAAGTGACATTACTGAGTATCAATTTCATGAGATTCAAAACGAAGAAGAACCTGTTGAAAGAAAAAGCGAACTAGGAGGTCATATTTTAGTTGACTATGCGTCACCATCCAATTCTTATTATCAAGCTATGAACAAGATGGAGGAAGAACAAATTAAGGATTCAAAGTATAATTTAGACAATCAAGGATACAGACACGATGACAGACAACACAGTTTAACCGGCCACTATGGAGCTCTAGTCAAAAAGAAGAAGAGATCGCCTAAACTAGTGAAAGACACTGTTAAAAATCAAAGAAGCATTGAAGATGGTAACTATAGTGACGATGAAGAAAGTTCGCGACACCATTTAATTCAAATGGAATCACATACAAATTATACTGAGTATAATAACAATAAAAAAGAGGGTACTGATACAAATGAAGGTGAAGAAGAGACAAGTAGTGATGAAATTGATCATCCCCTCAAAAGAAAATGCAGCGTTGCTGAAGATGTTAGAAAGCATTCTGTTTCACCTGCCAAAAAACCACTTCAGAGTCCACAACAAGATAGAAGTTTTGACATTCCTAAACATATGTCTTTATCTCATACGAGTCAGTCTCCAACTATTATAGAGAATCCTTTCATTAAATTAAGTCCATATATCAATCCATCTTTGTTGCACGATTCATACAACTCGCCACAGCAGCTGCAACAACCTGGAAGCAGTACGATGATGTATTCTTCATCAAGTTCAGGAAGTCAGCCAATAAATTCCTATACAGCTGCTATGAAATCGCCCGTCCGTGAAATTATTAAGCTGTCCGAAGGCAGTAATTCGGGGGATGATTGGCCGAAGATAAGAAACATTGATCGAGGCAAAATTCATTCAGCCTCCCCAATGATGTATAGACCAGAAAAACATGGGTATGTCAATCCGCTGACAAGAGTTGAACCATCTTCGCCTAAAAAGCAGTATGTGATAGAAGGGCACAGATATAATGCACCTCCCTCGACATCTTTGACTCAAGCAATCATAAATCGAGAAGGGGACCCAAATAGAGGAAGAACATCATCTCCCGACAAAACAAGCTATGCTCCTCGATTTAGAATCTCTGCTTCTCCGCCGAGAAGAGCAGCCCCACGGCATAGATCGCCAAACAGAACTTCAGGATCTCCGAGAAAGTATACGATGCGAGTAGAAGGCATTCTGACGTCAGATTCAGAACACGAACCTTCGCCTACTCGTATCTATCGTCCCTCCACTTCAAGGCAAAACTCAACTACTAATTTAACTTTAAAAGGAGGCAAAGTTAGTGCCGAAAAAAGATCCCGCACCAATGAAAGATCCCCGAGCTGTAGTCATCAACAAACAGCAGTCTAAATATTTGCAATTACGTTAATTAATTAAAATAAATTTAATTCCATTTAACCGTTTAAGATTAGTAAAATCATAATCCATTCAGTATGTTGATATGTCGGCTTTACATACTTGGTATAATAGATTTACAACATACTGCAACTTTTATTGTTGTTAATGCCGTTATTATTATCACACCACCAGGCTTTCTCTTTCTATTGGATACGCTGGTTCAAACAAGTAATATCAACAAGAACTATTCATTAACAAATGCTGTTATACAAAAAAGAATGTATGCTACATGTTGCTTTATCTGAATCGCAAACTGTAAAGAGTTCTCCTAAAACATGCATGTTATTAATACATCATCTTTTCTTTCTATATAATAAAAATTATTTTAGTAAAATTATAGATATTAACGTAATTTATTTACGTAAGTATTTTACATTTTAAGGATGTTGAATATCAACTGCATATTCACATTTTTCAACTTGAGTCATTGCGTCATCGTTTGCTACTGTTTGATGTCTGACAATTGGATTTGTTTGATAAAAAGTAGTATCCAAATCATATTCATATCTGCATATTGATCAACTCACCCTTAAACTGCTTAGACAAAAATTATATTATTGTGACAAACAAACTTGCAGGATAATAAACTAACATTTGATTCCCAATGCACTTAAATATGTCAATGAACGGCATTTAATAACTTGCTATGCTCTAATAAGAAGGCTTTAACGGATGGCCCATAAATCGAAATTAGAAAGGCAGTGAAGCTTTATTATTGAGAATCCATCAAATAATGTACCTGGCCATGGTTTTTCTATACAAAGTTGCTTTGCCACTTATTCGAATGGTAAAGCTACAAGGGCCAAAAATTGATTTTGAGAGTAATGGGCTAGATTGCAATTTCTTAGCAAAATAGAAGTCAACTATTATTGTCTCTGAAATTTATTCATACCGTAAGATTAAACAACGGAAGGGAAGCTTTGGCATTCCAGTAGTTTGTGAGCTAGACTTTTTATCTAAATCTTTGATTGAAACTGTTTATTAAGCAATCTAAAGTTACCTCTCATTTTAAACAAAGTGTCGTCATATTTCATCAAATTTAGGTGTATTTCACGTGTTATGATATTGTCTTAATAGCCTGAATCCCGTTTAATAATTATCTAAGTAATGTTTCGATGATTTTAAATTTTGAATGATTAAAAAGTAACAACAATATCAAAATGGATGCGTTATGATCATAATATCTTCAACCAAGAACCCGAACTGCTGCCTTTAACTACCACAAAATCATCTTCTACACCATATGATGAACCTACGACTGTAAAAAAGGGCAAGTATTAGCTACTGCAAAAACTGAACAACAAACAATACCAGCGACTAATGGACAGCCACCATCAATAGAACTACCACGTTTCATCACTTACCCTCAAAAGTGGAATATATTAATAGTACTCGTATTAGCCAACATAGTCTTCCACTTTTCATGGATATGCTTCTCACCCGTCCCTGGAGCTGCAAACAAATACTTCAGACAAAATGATGCTTCCTTCTTGATGTCGATCTTATTTATTGTTCGCAACATTCCAATGACTTTAATCACAATTCCTCTGCCGGAGAAAGTTGGGTTACGAAGCATGATTATTATCGGATCAACTTTGAATTTAATAGGTTCAACTTCAAATTTGGAGCTATTGTTGTTGGTGAAGATTCATGGTACAATATTTACTAGTGTGCTTGATCATTGGAACTGCAAAAACTATCTTCAACACACTATACATCTTTTCTGGAGCTTTTTTGTGTCCAAGCGGGTACAGCACTGTCTTTTCAGGATATTTGACTTGTGTAATGGTAATTTCCGGAGTCGTTGGAACATTCATCTTTAGTTTTTATGTTGATAAAACAAAAAAGTTTATGCTTCCACTTAAATTGACTTTTTCAACGGCAGGAATAATGGTTGTTTGTTTTATGTGGATGTTGTCATTTCCAAATATTGAAATGGCCATTATGGCAGTTGCTGCTATAGTTGGATTCTTTGGAATAGTTGCTTTTGCTGTTGGGTATGAATTAGCTGTGGAATGCTCCTTCCAGTGTCATCGGGAATCGGTTCTGGATTTGCGGGAATTAGTGCAGAAATTATTTGTCTTATTGTGTCAAAGGTTGTCAGTTTGTTGAAAACTAAAGCTAGTGAAAATCAAATACAAGTCTGCTACGCTAAGAATGAAGTTAATGCTAGACATTTTTCATTCAATTTCAACTACTCATTTGTTTTTATCACGATTCTTTTAGCAGCTTTAATTGTTATAGTTTTATTTTGTATGAATCCTGAATTAAGGCGGCTAGCTTCTGAAAGGGAGAAAATTGATAAATCTAAAGATGCCTGTGATTTAGGTTTGACTTCATTGCCTGCAAGTGCTTCAACTACAATTTAATTATCTTTTTATTATTTTGATGTTCATTAAAATTAAGGTATATATCTAATATTATATATTACTTTCAATAAACCATTTCGAATCTACAACTATATTTTTTGTAATTCATATCCGATATTTCAATATACTTGTTGTTTAACAGAAGAATGTTCAGCAGCTCCATCTGAATTTTTATTTGGCTGCTAAATAGTATCACTTAAATCTTGGTCACGTTTCGTAAAGGTCACAGTCCCTGGAATAACCAAAAAGCAAGCAACTAAGTGCAAGAAGAACATCAAGTAATTGTATTTGTATTAAACTGATTAAATTTAAAAATCACTTATACTTAATTTTTTTATTATTAAATGAAAATGGTACATTATGAACTATTAAACTTCGAATAAATACATTAAATCTTTGTGAGATAATTTTTCTTTCGGATCTTTCTTCTTGCCTTCCAGAAGCTCATCGGACATTGCAAGTTTCATTTCTTGGATCTTCATAATTCTTTGATCAATACTGTCGTCAACGACAAATTTATAAATGAACACTTCTCTAGTCTGTCCGATTCTGAAGATTCGATCCATTGCTTGCTTTTCACTAAAAGGATTGTAAGCTTGGTCAAGTAAGAAAAGGTGATTTCCGCCTAAAAACTAAATGAATAATACTAATAAAATAACTTACCGATCAAATTCAAGCCGACTCCTCCAGCGACTAGTGATAACAACATTATTTTAGTATCTCCACCTTCTTGATTGAAGTTTGTCTGGGCAGTTGTTCTGTCTGCAGCACAAATTGCTCCCGTAATGCTACAATACTTGATTTGATTTTTCTTTAACTGAACCTCCACTAATTTGAGCATCGATGTCCATTGAGATATGACAACGCACTTTTCATTGTCTTTTTGGATATCCAAGACCCGCTCCATTAAAGCTTCTAATTTACAGGATTCATAATCTTCATCGAATACTTGTAATTTGCTTGTTATGTCATCCGCCAACTGCAATGGGTCAACAATGTCTTTAGGATTTATTTGGTAAGGATCATTAATAGGTTCTTCGGAATTTTCACTATTGTCAACTTTAAAAGCATCCAAATCAATTGCCTTCTTTGTAAGAGAAAAATGATTTGCTGCTTGACGTAGCCTAACAATCAACGACAAAATACAGGACATTCCTTTTTCAATATCACTATTGATAAACATATTCTTCGCAATTGAAAAGGGATTTCGACTTTGCTCTTGAATGTCTCCAATGTTACTTCCACTACTATTAGAATCAAGAAAATTTTTGACAAACATCCTCGAAGCTTCATACATCTGATCGTAAACTTCTCTTTCTGTCTTACCTAATTTTAAAGTTATTATGCCGTAGTGACGTTGTTTGAGATCTATCAACCGTTTTCCAGTCTTAGGACACGCATCATCCTTCTTTCTCCTCAGCAAAAGTCCTTTAATCAAAATATTTTTCTTTTCCTTTTGATTTTTACTATTTGGATTAAAGAAAAATTTCCAAATATGTTCTCTGTCGAGTGGGTTGGTTCTTAAAAATTTAAACAGTGAATAAAAGTCCCATAAATTATTATTTACTGGTGTTCCAGTCAATGCCCATCTATTGAGTGCGGACAATTTGCAACATCCTTGAGAAGCATTTGTCTTCCTATTTTTGATGATATGTGCTTCATCAACAATAACACGGAGAAAGTTAATTTTCGCTAGTACTGATTTGCATGTATTCACATTTTTGAGCAATAAATTTGCTGGAGCTTTCACATTTTGAGTTACAAAAAATTCATCTTCGCTAGCAAAGGGAATGCCTGACATTGAGTTTTCATCCATTGTGTTTTCTTCGGATGTTTCATCGGAGACAGTTGATTCGGAGGCACTTTCATAGGCGTTGATGTCGTTGTCTTTCTGATTTTTCTTTGATTTAGATGAAAATTCGGAAGTTATAGTAGAGTAAGTTGTGATGACGATATCAAATTTGATCAGATCATGTGGATTGGAAAGTCTCTTAGGGCCATGAAATATAAGGACTGTCAAATAGTTTTTCTCAACAAATTTCTCTATTTCTGCTTTCCATTGATTCATCAGCGAAGTAGGAACGACGACTAGAGTGGTTTTCGAGAAAATCAGATTATTTTCTTTAGCCTTCTTTTTTCTTAATTCTTCAATTTCTTGAACTCTCGCATCATCGTCGTATTTCATTTTCTGATGGACTATTAGAGCAATCGTCTGCAGTGTCTTTCCCAATCCCATCTCATCAGCAATAATTCCATAAGGCAACTTCGATTCACGGTACACCATCCATGTCAAACCTATCAACTGATGAGTCTTCAAGGGCACATTGAGTTTTTGCGGAGTAGTCAACGTTTCCAATTTAGAATGTTCATCCGTCTGAATATACAAACTTTCTAACAATCGCGACAACAATATCTTCGTATCCTGCGGCCTTGCCGGCACCAATTGACCTTCAACAACATCATACTCATACTGAGGATCAAATCTTATCAAGTCACCTAAGCAATCCTCCAATTTAATAGAAATACCCGTTGGTTTATACATATTTTTGATAGCATTATAATCTGTTACATAAGAAGTCGACGCAACATCATAAGATCTTTGAAAAGTGAATTCAGAAGTACCATAATAATTCTTTTGATTTTGTTGCTCCGGAAAGTACTGATCAAATTCATCCTTCACTACATCTTGAATGCTAGCAAACTTGGTATAAAAGTCTTCAATCGTATAAATATTCGATGAACCATACTCTTTTTTGAGACTACTTTTTCTTTGTTTGAGCGTGTCTATAATATGAACAAACATTGCATGCTGCTCAGGCGCAAAACGGACTTCCTTTAACTTGACACGGGCATCATCCAACAACTCTGTAATTACATTTAAAGACGAAGTACTGGTAGTCAATTTAAATTTGTATGCAAATCTTTTGTAGGTTTGGGAAGTTAATTTGCCGATATATACATCAAAAAAGTTGGTATTTTTGATGAATGCGTTTCCAGTTATATGTTCTCTTTTGAAGATGTTGAGAAATTGTTGATCTTCCCGGTCATCATCTATGCAAATCGGGTCTTCTGATGTTCCTTTTTGATTTGGGGGAAGGTAAGTTGAGAGTTGTGGTTTGTTTGATATTTCCTTTTTTGAAAGTTCGTACGGCCTTTTTCGTGAATTGGAGTTTGTCCAGGATGTAATAGATGGTTGAGTTGATCCACCATAAAATGAAGGGGCTGGTAGGTCAAATGCATGTGCCCCTGATGTATGATATTGTCTTAGATCAGGATAATTGGTTGGTGGGATAACGATGACGTCTGACTCATCAGAAAAGTACTTAGGTTGCGTCTAAATAAAGAATATTACTTGGTCAATTTCGAAATATTTACCTGACTCGTTGTATTTGTATTATTAGAATATTGCATAGAGCTGTCTGGCGAATAGTCAAAATATCCATTTCCAGTAGGAAGATCTCTTCTAATTGGAAGCATCTTTATACTCGGCCCTCAAACAAATGTAATATTTCGATAGAAATATGGCAAAAAGCCAGTCTTTAAAGGCTATATCACAGACTATCCAGAATTTCGATAGATAAATGGCTGCTCAAAAATAATAAGTAATAATTATTTTGTACGAAAAAATGATTATTATTTATTATATCCAGTATCATAAATTTGAGTACGCATGTGAGATAGGCACAAATTGATAGATATATCACCACTAATAAAATCACAAGGTTGTCTTTGGGAGTACAAATAAGCGGCGTTTGTTGTATTTGTTTCGTAACAAATATTAGAAACCAATAGAAAGAGAAATAATTAAAATAGTCAGAAACTAATCCCTATTTATTGTTTTTTGAGTCTAAAATTTGAAGAATTGATTAAGAAATTGTTTTATGCTAAGTATGATGTTGAGTAGACGCGGGTAAGGCTTCAAAGATCGACAAAAGTATAACGAATAGTTTTAGGCAGTCATTTTTGTGTAATGTTTAAAAAAAGTTACGGCTTAGCTAAGATAAATCTAAATAAAAATAAAGTTAAGAGGAAATCGTAATAATTTAATTATATATTAAATAATAACATAAAATTGGGGAGTTTGTATGGAGTCGAATCAATTCTTTTTAAGTATTCGTATGATGAATGTGTGTGAGTAGATCGCGTTTGAAGGTCTCTTCTCAATTGACAGCTGATTTTGGAAAGCAGTAAAGTTGTATGGTGTCAATGAAATATTTACATGTGATTAGATTATTAGGTGTTTGCTTTACAAGATCCAATAGTTAATTATATTTAGGTTTGTTTGTTTTGAACTGCTTTTCGATAAAGAATACAAAAGATGCTTGTTAATTGTACTATGTCTTTGTTCCAACTCAAGCGTGCCAAGACTTTTTGTTTTGATGCTTATTGACGAATAAATGAAAATGAATTTGTTATAAATTCCGACTTATTAGCCTTAATCACTATGACGTCAATGCTGCCTAATGAACAACTAGCTCGGACGCCTGAGTTATTTGCTCGAATTATTACGGACATTAGTGAAATGAAGGATCTTAAAAATGTTGAACTAACTTGCCGTGCTTTCTATGAATTAAGTTCCCAAAATTACAAACCAACGATCGATTTATATCCCTTTGCTTCCAAATCTCTAGGATCAAAACAAATCAACGGAATCTATTTCCGAAATGGCCAAACTAAAATGACTTTTGCCAGCATATGCGTTAATTCCAACCACATCAAAAAAGATCTATACATTCGCGCTCTAGGCAAACAAATGAAAAAAACGACTGATTTGGTGGTTGTTGGAATGGACAGCGAAGCAACGGAGATAATGCTCAGAGCAAATTGTTTTCAAAATGTTAAAAAATTGACTTTATCAATGATGCAATTAAATGAGTATAGTCTGAAGATATTCGAATTGAGTACTATGAACCCTGAAATATTATGTCTCGACTATTGTCAAGCCATGTTTATCAGTGAAACGGAAAACGACCTTTCGCATCATGTGCCTCAATCCTTAAAGCATCTTATTATTGCATCTGCGTTAATCTCAATTGATCCCTTCATTAAAAAACTGCTTAACAAATTCGGAAGTAAATTTTTGGAATTGGCTGAATTTAAGCCTGAAGCCATGCATTGTATTAATTCGAGAAATGAGCTGGCCTGCTTATCTAGAATTTTAAGTTTGACAAAGGAAGCCAATATTATGGTGTCTAATGAAAGCTTAAGGAATTTTCCAGCACTAAAGCAGGTATTAGAAGAAGAAGCGAACTGCTCCAACCTTACGATGATAATCGAGACTTCCGTTGAACGAACTTTTTTTGAGCTTCTCCGATGTGAAAGTTTTGACCAGACTCTTAAGTCACTGAAAATAGTCTCAAACAGTGAAAATCATGAATACCACAAATTAACTAACATCCAAAAAACGTATATTTACGATTCTATTAAAAATTTGGAACATTTAACACACATCACAATAACTGGCTTCTTGGTATCAGGTAAATTTCTTACTTTGTAGTCTAAAAAATATTATAGTTGAATACAATCTCAATGATTCCCAAAGACAAAACGACATACATAGTTACGGCGAGGTACGTGACAATTTTAAGTTGTTGTTCTCCTCGTTTACTCCTAATCTAACTTCCCTCCACATAACAAAAGCCAGTTTTATTGAACTGCAAGATTTGGAAATACTGAGTCAACGCTGCCCGAAATTGGAAATACTTATTATTGAAAGTATTGAATCGTATTTTATAACACTAGATAAGGTTATCAATATGTTTCCTAATTTGACAATTTTTGACGTTGGAATTAATGATAGGGACACAGGAAAAGCAAATTACGATTGCATATGCGATGTTTCTGACACCACAAACGTAAAAATCAAATGGCCACCAATTAAATATGTTCGTTTCCGTCATCTCCAACAAGATGGCGACTTGTATTGTAGGTATCAACAAATTGCATTCACAACGCCTTACAAAAACGATGCTTTCCTCCTGTATCAAAACATCCACACCCTCAAGTTTGACGTAATCTTCACCTCAAACATGAATTTACTAGAAGAAACCCACAAAATTATAAGTAAATAATCTCTTCCAAATTCATTAATAATACACAAACAGCTGCAACCAAATGTGAAGGGTGTCCCAGCATCCTTATCAAAGAAAACAGTTTAAAATATTCGTATATATTCCTTATCATAATAAAGTATATTATTTTATATTAGTCGAATTCTCAGAAATTGCCCACCAAAAAGTTTGTATCCTCCTTCAAGTAGCTCCTGTTTATTTACTTTCCTGGCCATTTAAAATTACGCACATTTATTTTAATTGTCAACAGCCAAAACTAATAATTATAATAACCAACAACTATTAATTACGACAACCAATTATTTTTTTAAAATTATAAAGATTCTAACTTTTTTGTGAATGTCATTTTTACTAAACTAAATGACGTGCATATTTTAAAAGCTAATTCAAGCAAATATTAGCTCAAAAATCAGCCTTTATTCTTATCTGGGTAGTAAAGAATCTGAACTACTAAAAAAGGCAGAATACTTATCATGATAAGGCTATATTTAAACTGATTGATGGTGACGTAAACTATCATACCAGATAAATGTTTATGAAGGTGTTTACAACATCATATACATTTATTTTGTGCATTCTTATTATTAGACACATGTCAAAAATTACTTCTTCATTGACGTATTTTAGCTATCCGTGACCTATGATAATATTCTAATGTATATACCTTTTTTGAGATATACTTTACATTTTCTTTATTAGTTTAAAAATCTTAAACAAATACAAGTACTTGAAGTAGATGGGACTCTCCGGCCAAGGCAAAAACTTAAAGGGTATAATTTTTACGCCATCCCATATATTGAAAATTGTCTAAAACATGCCCTCTACTTCTCTGTTTTAGCTGCCTAAAAAGTCGCTGCTGCCAACAACAAATGTTTTTCTATTTTATAGACCCCATCATCGTGACGTCACTTTTTAGCCTATGTATATGAAATTTAAAAGGCCACAACGATTTTGTACCAACCGTACATAATATTATTTGTCTTGGCCTTGCAAAAAAAGGCATCCGTTAACCTATTGTGTGGCTCCTTATTTAAGATTTAATAAATCTCATCTAAATACCTTTTAATCATTATTCTACGAAACTTGCCGTCAAATAAATATTTCCCCCATGATAAAATGTAATTTACAAAAAGTTACGATAATTTATAGCAATGTGTAGCAATAGTTTACTGGTTCATCCTGCCAATTAATTGTTACCACACGGAGAATAAAGATTTAATAAAAAAATGCACACATAAATTCACATTTATATGCATCCCACTTCATTTTTTTTATATATACATTTACAACTACCAATTTATTCACTTTTATTCCATGCTCATTTCCTCATTTTTACCGAGAAAAAAAGCAAAACATTTTGTTATAATGTACTTCAATATACACATATTTAGTTGGAAGATATGTGAAATTCTTTTTTGACTGCATGTAAATATGTTTCATTTAAAAAGACCTACACTTGTTTTTAGGGATAGTTATGTGTGTTTTTAGGAATATTTATGTTGGGGATGAATTCAATTAAAGTGTATATATTTATTTAGAAGCTTTCATTTATTTTAATAAAAATTAATTATTTGAAACCATCTATCAATGGGCACTTTTAGGACAACATTTTTTTCCTATGCATCCAAGGGGAATGTTATTTTGTTTAATATTGTTTCATTTTGTGTGATTTTGTGATTCCTTAAATGGATGTTGTAAAAGTTAAATGCTTTCTAAGAAATTTGTCAATGCTCAATTTTTAAATACACGTTGTTTTTATTTATATCTAAAAAATAGAAGAGGACTATTTCGTTTTATGTTGATAATATTTAAATTGTTAAGATGGTAATCAAATTGGCTGTTACATCTTGTAAACATGAGCCGTTCTTTGAGCCCACGCGCCAAATCTCGTCAAGTTGATTTGTGGAGGCGAGGATCTTTTGTTCACCCCCATTTTTAACTATTCAAAATCACTTCACTTTTTCCCCATCAACATTCTATCTAATTGCGTCTAAAAAAACAACGAAGGAATGTGTATTTGCAATTAAATCAAATGAGCAACCACCATCTTTTTGTAACAACTAGCTTAGATAATATTTTTTGTTCCCCTTAAACACAACTTTTTCGTAGTTCCTCGAACTTTCAAATAACCACCCAATATTTTCAAAAATATAAAAATTGTTATCTTCAAAAAATGATTCAAATGGAGGCAATAAAACATTATTAAATAAAATACACAAGAAGATTAAAATTACTTTCAGCCCAAATGACATTCAAACTAAAATAACTTTCTTTGATTGCTTAGATTTTTAAAAGTCAAGTACATTTAGAGATATACCCAACGTCATTCTTTTTTTGAGCATTTATACAATATAGTAGTATATTTCTAATTTTTACCAAGTAAAACTACTACATACCTTATTTTATCACAATCTAAGTAAGTGTATTGTTTCAGTTTTTATATTATGTGTGTACTTATATGTAATGTTTAGGTATTTTCATTAGGTATATGTATTATTGAAGTATTCTTATTATCTATTACCGATTTGATTTATTTATAATTTGAAGAAAGTAAAAAATTAAGTATATTTACATCATCATCCACATTATACCTTTTTCATCTTGATTGATGTTCATCAAGTGGTACCTTTTTTGTCTTAACCCCATCTATAAAAAGCCATCCTACAAGGTGAAACTTCAGAGACAAAGTTAATGTATCATTAACAAAAGTTTTAAAAGATCAGCATCAACTTCATACTTCCCTTGCAGACAAATTAGGTATCGTCTTCTTGATACCACTAATATTGACAAAAAAACAGAATGTGGGCACGATGGTATGGAGATGTTATGATTGGAGGGTTGGTGTTATCATCAAAGTATATATAGGTTCCTTTTGTTAAAAGTTTAATTATATTATGCAAACACATACACTCGCACAAACATATCTATCCGTCCTGTACACAAAGTACATTTCAATTTTTGATAAACAATTACCCTTCGAACTTTTTTAAATGCACCTACTACTATGTTATTTACCATAATTTCTGGCTAGCTAATTAAGACACTTCTTCTCTCCATCATCTTTTGAACCAATTCAAAAAAGGTAACAAACTTAAAAAAGACATAAGGTAAAGAAATTAAAAAAGGTGTGGGCAAAATATTTACCTTTGCAAGGCCCTACTTCTCAATCACAATAGGCCTTTATTATACCTTTTCACATGCAACAAATGACTCAATTTTTTGTCTATATGGTCTATATAAAAAGGTGAATGTTTTTTGATTTTCATACAATTTAGTAGAAGAATATCGTACTTCTCTTTCAAAGGCTTCATATTTATGAATGAGGAGATGGCATGTAGGTATTGTCATGAATGTGGTCATACAATATTTTTTTACATGTCATTTTAATGCCATTTGTATCCCTTAAACTCACACTTCTATCCCCTTTAATTTCAGTTGGAATGTCTTTTTATCTTTTTAATATTATGATTATCCATTACTTTATATACTTAACAACTTAACATATATCATTTTTTGTATCCATTACATTCTTACTCTTCATTTTTACGAGCAACTATAAAAATGAATATTATATCATTTTCTTTGTAATTTATTTGTCTTTCATTAATTATTACCCGTTATTTTGTACTTTTACCTACAAATTGATTACAAAAACTTCATTTAATTTTTAAACAAACAAGGCGCCACTTTTCTCAATCACATCATTTTTCTCATTTCTTTTGTCATCTCAAATAAAGCTTCTACTCAAATGCAATTATTCCGCGACACAAAACCCATAATCTACTTTAGTTTAAAAAGTTGTCACTTTTTGATGTATATTCTCTTTATATTGTGTGTTCATATAAAATAATAGCTGACGACAAAAATATTTATATGCTTACTAAATATAAATATAAAAAATAATGTAGAGAAGAAGGAATGTGTTGTGGTGGAAGTAAGGCTTTATATGTGGTTGCTGGTTTATTCTTTTTGTACTACCAAATATCCATATATTTGATGCCATACCGAGACAACGCTCACTACACCATACTAGACCGACCTCTTCAGGAGCTTTTTAAGGCACAATTGTTGGTGATGTCATCAAAGGTCCTTTACACTAATCTTCCTCAATAGCCAACCACAAAAACAACAAGCCTCACTTACGAAGCATCCCTGCCTTTTATGCTATGCATTAATCAGCTATTTACAAAAGATTTAAGGCAAACCATTTCTAAAAAAGACGTGTATAAGCCTTTGGCGTTATTTCAACGAGCTAACATTTTTAATATGTCGTTGAAGGAGAGAACGCAACAAAAAAGTTGTAAAATTTGAAATAAAAAGACAGAAACGTCATTTTCCTTCTTTTTTATGTTCATACATATATTATAATCTCCACACACATACATACCAACCAAAAAATCTGAACAATATATTTATACGCAATCTCTAAGACAGCTAAAACAAAAAGGATAAACTAAATGGATACTTAATGTTGTTTTCTTTGTAAATAAGTATTTTAAATATGTATCTAAATAGATAAATGAATATATAAATATAGTTTGATGTCATCTTCACCAGATCTTACCAACTTTTGCTTTTAAAGAATGATCGCAAAGATAATAACCTGAATAGTTTATCAAAATTATACTTATTTTTGACATACCACAACTTCTTACACCAATTATCAAAACTGTACCCTAATTTATGTGATATTCCACCAAACATATATGCGATACTAGTGATATCTAGCAAAGATGCATCTGATATTCTTTAAAAATTAAAAAAGAATGTTTAATGATCAATTTGTTGATAGGAATGCATAAATAATTTATATTGAATGTATTTATTATGATTGTGCATCTATACAAATTCATTACACACAACTATTGCACCACTTTTAATATTCAACAAAAGCGTAAAAACATACGTCATTTTCAAATTAACCTAAACACGTACACGCCTTCCTTTATATTAAAAATCTGTTCAAATAACATCAGCACCACAAATTAATTGTAATCATTGTAGCGATAAAAGGTAAGGAAGATGCTATTAATTTATGGTATATGTTTATTGTACCACATGTTCTTTAAGCTTCCCCATATCATTTAATCGCCACCCTATTCCTTTCTCCACTGCAAAGGTATATTTCTTGATAACTTTTGTGTTAAGAACCTCCCTTTTTGGAGAGATATAAATGCGTGTACTCATAATACTTCTTCATGATGCCGTCTTAAACTTACAGACAACAACGAAATTATTACATCTTCCATTTACTTTCTGTGATATTCTTTATTCATGTACCAACTAATTATTTAGATAGACATGAAGTTAGACAGATATTACATATACTTATTCCACCAAATCTTTTAATTTAGGCAACCGAACATTTATATTATTTGTATGGCTGGAGACTTCTCCTTTTTTCGTTGATGAAACAACCACATATTCAATTATCACCCAATCTACAAGTACATTCTTCTCGGGGTTGGGCACCGCCTTTTGTCGAGACACAACCATACAAACTTTTTTTGTTAATATCGCATAAATAGTATTTATGCGTATAATAAATATTCTTAACAATATCATTATTAATATTAGTTTATAAATTCTTATACCAAACGCTACATACATCTCTTAACCAGATATTTTGAATTTCAGAGCTAAACACTAAATTAATTAAATTTCAAACACCTATTCAAAGAGCCTATCCTGTTCTAAAGACATTGTTTTGTATTAATCCACTCTGGAAGTTACTAGAATGCGTGCCTTGATTTATGATACATTATACTAAACAATTATCATCATTGCTGTGGAGGTGCTTCTATTTTTAATATAAACAAACAACATATATAAACAACGACAATTTTAACATGACTACAAACATAATTACTCAACTTTTCAAATCATATGGGTTGTATAATTCATTGCCAGAAAATTTAAGACCACCCAGTCCGAGTCAGAATAAGAAATTTATTAAGACTATTTCTTTGGAACATCAGAATTCAGATGGTATTGAGGTGGCTTCTACTTCTTCTTCGACCTCTTCGCTTTATGGGGATGATTCTTCCTCGGTCAAGTCTTTGTTCGAGAGGATGATTACGAAGAAGGCTAGGGGCATGCATCCCAATTCCTCACTCGACACTCACAATTACTCACCACCACTGTATGACATATTCTTGGGAGGATCCTGCGGAGAAACGGTTTGGAGACGAGAACTAGTCATTCCCTACCTTAAGAAGCGAAATATTTCGTACTACGACCCCCAAAGAGCGGTCTGGTCTAAAGAAATGATCTACGAAGAGGCGATCGCCAAAGAAAATTCCTCTTTATTTCTTTTCGTCCTAGACCCTACCACCGTCAACGCAACCTCCTTCCTCGAGATCGCATACTTTGCCACCAGACAATCTCCCAAACTAGTAGTAGTGTTCCTAGACCGCAAAGAATGGTCCCACAAAGCCCACCCACTCGACTTGCCTGACCGTGAGCGGACCTGTGATCTCATCGAAACCATTCTCACCAGACATTCCGTTCCCCTCCTTTCCAGTATCAACGAGGCCCTCGACTACATCGATGAAATGATCATAGGCGACAAGCCATGGAAAGCTGCTTTGGCCGACAAACTTCAACGCATTCCTTACCTCAAAATCCAAGGTAATAGAACTCTCAGAAAAGTTTCCCACACAATGACTTCACTAAGATCCTCTAAATCCACATTCGCAAAGTACTGTACAAATGTTGTGTGCCTTCTAGCTGTTCAGGTCCTTTTTATTGGGTTACTGGTGTATTTATGCCCACTAGGCAATGATGCCTGGCTAGCAGCTTTTGTCCTCGTGTTTTTGCTGATCAATGTTGCAGCCATCGCCTCAATTCCTCTGATCAAACGTTGGAAAGGCGCAAAAGCTGTCCCAACAGCTACCTTGATCCTTCCTCCCCCTCCACTTCCGCGAATCTCAACTTACACTCTGAATGAAAAAGGAGAACAACGAATCGGTGCCACCACAATTCCTTCCAACACTCTCAGACAACAACCTCACCGCCTAACTAGACAATCAGCCTCTGGCAGTTTCCTGAAGCCAACACCAGTGGGGTATGATGTATTTTTGTCGTGTTCTAGTTCGAATGAACTGGACTGGATGACGCAACGTGCTATTCCCCAACTAGAGTAACTTTTTGTGTTTATTTATTTTTATTGAGTTTTTTTAGGAAAAACAGCCTTACTTTTACATCATCAGTAAATTGCGTGAAGGAAATGAAGATGCCTTTGTTGCATGCATCTTCTCACATCTTGTACTATATTCCTTCGTACAAGACATTTTTGAGTGGAATGATCGAGATAGCCTATTATATTGGGCATTCAGATTGGCAGGTGACGGTTTGTGTGCCTCGAGAAGCGGAATGTTTAGTCCTGCTCCAAGACTCAAACCACGACCCCAAAACCGTCCAAACAGTGGCTCGTCGCAACGAATGCTACCAAATGGCATTCTGTTACCTGAAAGATATGGCAAACCGCCGTCAATGTCGCGTCTTCACCCACTGCGAAGAAGCCATCAAGCATATCGCAACCAAACATAAATTAGCTCGGGAACAATCCGTCGAACCACACGAACCAACTGTAATGGCAACTTCCAAAAGTGAAGACCGAATCTCCGTCTCTTCCAACTTATTAATTAGCAAATGAACCAGGTTCTCTAATAATATTATCTTTTTAATTAATTTATTAAAGTTTTTGATCCGTTGGGTGGATCATCAATTGTGGATTTAATTTGAAATTATGCAACAATTTAAATGTAAAAAATAAAGTTATTTATATTGATTGCTTTAAAGTGTTCATCATTTGGGAGTAAAGAACTTTAGTTTGATGCAGTGGATGATGTCGTTTTGGTAATATTTGTGTTTGATAAGATTAAGATAGCTCGAAGGATTATGGCGGTGATTAAGTAAAGAAGGTAAGGTAGGTGATTTTAATCAGGATTTGTATTTTTGACATGAACACAAGGATTATGATTAGATGAAGTGATCTTTAGTTGTGCATATGCTGAAAGCGAACCATGTGTTCTATTTCTTAAGTTTAGCATAAAAAAATCAAAATTTAATCTCAAATCGAGCCATTTTACGTATCATTTCTATGCAGTACTTTGCGTTGATAAGTGTCGCATATTTATAAACGAAACACAAATTAACCAACCTTTTTATCTTCTCAGTTCATTTATTTCCTTCCACAAATAAACAACATTAATCCAAATAATCCTTCCTTCCACAATTTGATTGTAACAAATCGAAAATTGGTAAAATCAAGATGACGTCAGGAAACTTTAATAAATTATTTACTGTATGATCACCTTTTAAATACAATTTTGTTTAATTATTTTGATGGATGATATGCAAATTTGTAAACCAAAAATGCCTGACCTTCACGGTGCTTTTTTATGGTAAAGTAATGTTGAGGTAAATTGTGTGTAGATATGATGCATTACATTATCTATAATACATTAACATAATTTATAATATATTACCATATGATTTAGGCGATTAAAAATAATTTATTTGTCAAGTATTTTTATTTTTTTCAGTTTACAATAATATGGTAAAGGACAAAAAAAACAAATTGAAAAAGGATGATGAAGTCTGAATAGAGCATCATTAGGGACCTTTTTGTTACATAAATATCTAAACACACAAAGACATGGTTATTACGTTAGGGCAATAAAAGAATATTCTAAAGAGATTTTGAGTTTTATTAAGTAGTAGTAGCTTACTTTGTAGTGCATTTAATTTATCATTAATTTATCAAACATGTGAAGATTTTGACAGGTGTCACGTGTGTGCTTTATTTTGTTAATTATATTATTATACTTAATATCAACAAGATAACTTTCAAATTTATATTAAAAGGGAAGTTATTTTAATAGGGTCAAGTTTAGAAGGCACATATCTTTTATCACAATTAAAAAAGGTCCGTATTTAGGGAAAAACAAGTTGATTAATAGTAAAAAAAGAAAGATATCTGATTAATTGGTCAAGGCCTCTCACCAACTGCCCTCCTCAAACTTGATTTTTACTTGGGGTTGATTCAAGACAATTTTTATTGGTGTTGGGTGCCATGCTGATTATCTTGATAAAGAAGTTATGTATTTTTTTCATAAGTAAGTAAGTATTATGCATATCCATTTGTTTGTACAAAATTTTTACACACCAATTTAGAATTGTGTGGGCCGAATTTTGAAGTCTTTTTCTAGATAAAATATAAGATGATTGATGATATTTAAAGATCCCGTGTTAAGCTTATTAAATTATAATCCTGAAACAACCGATGAGTTGTTTTTTAGATTAGGCGTTCTTCTTTGGCAACGGCTTGCATCGGTAATGCATAGGTTGCTGCGATGGCGTGTTCTTCTTTGGCTGGATTGTACTTGCCATGCAGCTTGCGGGACCTTCTCATGTAGCGGATAGTGCAGAAAGCAGCTATTATTATGAGAATTGTTATTATTAGAATACACAGGATTGTAATGATCCAAGTAGTGGTAGAGGCTGAGGCTTGGGGTCTGGAGCCACGCGTGGGTGAATTTGGCTTGTCTTCTGTTTCGGGGTGTGAATTAAAAGCAGGTTTGGGGGATGTTGCCACTATTTCTTCTTCAGTTGATGCCGTCCCTGCCGAGGTTTCCTCTTCAAGGGATGCTTCTGTAACTTCAACAAATGGTGTCGTTGATGGTGTTGTAGTGGTTGGGGGTGTTGTAGTCGTGGTTGTAGTTGTTGTGGTCGTAATCGGTGTAGTTGTTGATGGACTGGTTTCGATTATCTTTTCAGTTGTCTTGACCGTTGGTTCAACCAATTCCGTCGTTTCAGTGAATTCTGTTGATGCTGGTGTGCTTTCAAAGGACTCAATTGGCTGTTGTGTGTTTTTGGAACTTTCTTCCTCTGTCAAATTGAAATCGTCTGTATTTTCGGATGGCATTCCTTGGGTAGTGAGTGGTGGAGTGACTTTGGCAAAGGTAGTGGTGGTTGTTGATGTCTTTGCAATATCTTTCTCTTCCTGTTTCTTCAAAGCCAGAAGTAAACAATCAGTCCATTGACTTTCTTCATTCAAGCATAAACAATTGTAAGTAGCATTAGTCTTAACTGCTGAAACAGCAACGAAACTCTGATCATCTAGTCGGCATTCTGCTTCCTCTCCAAAAACGGAACAAACGTCATCACTAAAAAAGTTGTATTTCAAATATCCAAAACAAAAAGACTTTCTCAGGGAAGTCATAAATTTAAAAAATAAGTATGCATTTTTATTATACCAAAACCATAAATAATAACAAAATAACATCACTTTATTAATAAAGCTCTAACCCTTATTTGAAAATATAAATCCTTTCAATAATTGTATTGCTATTTATAAATAGTGATATCATTTAGATGACACATATAAGACATTTTTTCTACAAGATATGCAATTATATATTATTACACACTCGTCCACATTCCTTTTTATCTTGAAGTTATTAATAGGTTTTGTGATAAGATATGATGCCTTTTATAGAATTATATAGATGACTGTGTATTTATGTGTAGAAAGTGACGAATTTGGTTAATTGCATGTCAAAAAAAGTTTACCCTTAAAGTATATCAACTAAAATTTCTATATTTATATGGATTTAATCTTTTGGTTTACAACTACTATCTGAAATAATAATCACAATCGTAATGTTATTGAAGTTAAAAGATGCTGTTATTGAAATTCAATTTCTTGTCAAAATATTTTTAAAATTTAGTTTCTTGTCGAAATGTTTGGAAATAAATGTGTATTCAGACAAATATTATTAAAAATATGACCCCTTCATTAGCGATATCATTTATAAAGATTTACGTAAAGTTGTGTACGTCCAAAATAAATACAGAAATATAGCAAAACTCATCAACCTCACGACTTGGTCTTGTTAACTTTCAAAATTTGCTTTTGTAAATACCTCAAATACTTTTGACCATACAGTTGACAACTGGTCTGTTACTTTTTGATAGACTTATCAAATATATAATAACGAGACACATCACAAACTCAAAAGCGGATAGACAAACGATTTTGTAATAGTTATATACTAAAGGTAAACACACGTCCCTTCAACTATTTTGATATCAAATCAGCTTTGATTTGTGTAGCCCTCGAGTTTCTTAATAAGCTAAGGAGACTACAAGTCAGGAGCAAATCTTTTCTCACACTAATCGAATTATAAATGATTATAAATAATGACATATTTAAATGGTCAAATTTGCAAGGATTAAAACTGAAATGTCTAACCAACTACATTTGAATGCAAACTTACGTAACACAAACATCAACCGTATTACAATTAGGTCCAACAAAGCCAGTCCGACACTGGCACATTGGCGTTCCACCAACCAAAGCGCAAATTCCATCATTTTCACAATTGTGTGGACATTCAATTTGCTCACAAAATGAACCAGACGTTCCTTTAGGACATTCGCAGAAGGGTTGAAAGTTGAATTTGGAAATTTTGCAGACACCTGCGTGTTCACATTTGATAAGGTCGCATTGATTAACTTCACACTGGTCTCCGACAAACCCACTTTCGCAGAGACACGTGGCTTCACCTTCCGCTGTGACGACGCATGTTCCGTTGTTGAAACAGTCGTGGGAGGCACAGGGATGGGCAGCTAGTGAGAAGGTTGAGGAAATGGTTGGGGGCACTGTTGTAGTAGATACCATTTCAGGATTGCCTGTTGGAGGTTGCGAAAAGTTGAAATTAAACTGGGGGAAACTGAATGTTTGAGGGATGAATGGAGTTTGTGTAGTTGTGGGTTGTTGCTGATTGTTTTGTGGAGGTGCAGTGAAATTAAGATTGAATAATGGGAAAATGGCATGTCCGTTTGCTTCAGTCGATGTAGTTGGAATGACTTCGGCTGAGGGTGTTTCAGTGAATGAGGACAATGAGGAGAAAGCTGCTGGGATTGCTTGTTCGAATGGACATCCGCAAGTTAGGTGATGTGATACATATCCATTTCTTCTCAACATTGGAGGACAGGAGGCAATTCTTTCATTTTGAACAACCATTTCTTTCATACACTTAGGTCCATGAGCGGCCTGAATTCTAACAGAAAAAGTTCTAGGATGTTGTGACAAAGGCAAATTGAATGTCTTAGTTCCCGAAGGCAACGTACATTGCAAGACACTTTCTGATAAAGCCCATACAAACTCCACATATTCCTCCTTGTCCGTTCGATTCCTAGGCGGTGCCTTACACTCGGCCAAAGTAGCTCCATTAGCCGAATCAACAACTGTCAAAAGCATCGTCTCCTCCTGGTGAATGTTTTCCAAAAAAGCATACGAACCAATCCAAGGAAAAGCATTCTGATCAAGAATCCATAATATGCGTCCTTTTGATAAATCGGCAAAATGTAGTGAAATTATCTCGCTTGATGTATCTTCAACACCCTGGATTGTCGTACATAAAGTTGTTCCTAATATAATAAATAAACACAGCCATGACCGAAGTGGCTTCATTTTTGGTTGTTATTTTGAAAAGACCAGTAGTAATAATATATCTTCTATTAGAGTATTATTTTTGTTGGAGATATTAATAAATATAATGATGTCTGAAAAGAGGCAATTAAATATGGTGCAAATGATAGGTGTGAATATAAAAAGAGTATCAAAATATATAAATAAACAAATACATCGAAAGTGTGTAAATGTAATAAGAGCTAAAATTTGATGAGAGAATGGTAAATAAAATAAAGGGTGGCAAAAAGTTTAAATTTAATAAGATCTAAAAATATAAAATCAAAAAAATATAAGATCAAAAGGGTCTAAAAAATATAAAGTTAAATCAAATACAATTAAAAGAAAACGATACCTTAGTTACCATTAGTGCACACATTCCTTCTACTTAACACATCTTTATACAGATGTAATGCATAAACTGAACATCATTTTATAATTTATACACCAATACTTTCTACATACCCAGCATTCTTAAAACACAAAGTTATTACCAATTTAAATATCACACAAAAGGGTATATTAATGAAGAGGCTTTTACGCAGTTACGTTACCAAATGTTGACAACATTTTTAAATTTAATAGGCACATTGATCGCGGCCATCTTTTGACTTTAACTCAATATGAAAGGAAGTCGAAGATGGTCGTTGGAGACAAAAAAAGTTTTTTAAGGTGACAGAGGCTCAAAAGTATCTATTAATTGTTGTATATAGACAGCAAATATCTATCATCAGATTTGGTCAAGGGCAAGGGCGAGTTAAGCTCAGACTAATATTGATCCGTCCACAACAGAGATGGTCTCTTTTTTGATGTCGGTTGTGTTTTTTAATAGATACAAAACTGCTTTAAAGAAGTTTGTTAATAATAAGGTTGTTAAACACTATCTATAGAAAGAAGTTGTAATGTGGGGGTAGAGGAAGTGGCAGTAGTGGACATGTGCTTTTAATATGGGAGATCAACGCAACTGATATTACTACGATAAACATATTTAAATGAATTGTGCAGGTTTTGTGGGTTGAAAACCTTAAAATTCAGTTAACTGAACTTAATATAATGGGTGAAAGGCTATTTCAGACACAATTTTCTCAACACATACTTGTATGGTTAATCAGAAGGTACAAATTATGTTTGTCGCGACACTTCTCAACAAACAAAGGCAAAAAGTGATCAGTGAAGACTGTTTAAAGAATCAAGGCGAAAAAATTAATCAGATTTAAATAATGGGCAAATCAAACATCATCACCAAACTTATTTGTCAAAAGTTGGTAGATTTAAGCCGAAATTAATGGGTACCATAATTATAGTGGTGATCATGAACAATTATTTGATTACCAGGTTAAGCTCACAATTTTATAAATAACCTTACGATATAAGAATTTGGTTGCAAGGTTAATGCAAAGGGGTACTTTTGGTTAAGATAAATGATGGTTTTTGTCGTCTTTTTTATAATAAATCATAATAAATATTCAGTTGACAAAAAGAAAGTTGTGTAGAAAGGGAGGTTAACATGAATATTAATAATGACACCAAAATTGTTCTTAATTAAAGGAAAGACTTATTGTATATATATTACATAGGAATGGTGGTATTGGAAATTGTAAATATGTGAAGTGAATGACCCTTGTCTAGCATCTTTAAAAAATGATCTTCTCAAAAAATAGCGAAAAGCTTAAAAATGAATATAAATAAATATGATAATAATTTGGCTTTAAGTTAAAATTTATTATTGCGAGAAAGAGTTATATTTTGGTGTTTAGAATATAAGAATATATTAGGCGGTATAACGACAACTAACTTTTTCATCATCCTTCACAAGAGGCCAATACAAGTTTACAGATTTAGAAATTACAAACAAAATGACTTTTTGCCTCACAGGCGGTCACTCACATACCTCATCATATCAAATCATATTAACTAATATCAAAAACGTCAAAAGTAGCTTGACGTCCTCGGGGACAAAAGTCGTGTCGAAGAAGTTTGATAGAGAAGCTGGTAAGAAAGGGGTATGTTATACTATTAATGCACAGTTGTGTAATAGTTCAGATGTCCGGTACGATGGACAGTAAAAATTTTGATGCGAATGTACAATAATATTAGAAAAGACAAAAAGACAGAGTGTCCGGCAATCGCGGCTCAAAGACGTTAACGTCAACCCTAAGATGAACTAAATGATTGGTGTCTTCAATTAATAGGTCTTTATATTTCCAACTAATTATCCATTATCGTTACTCTGCGCCTCAATTATCATAAACAATAGAGTGAACGTCAAAATGTTAGGTTTAATTTTGCAGTATTTACATCATCTGTACAGTTTGTAATTTTAAGTAATTGTTTAATAACTTAATATACATATTCTTAAATATTTCACATACCCAAATACAATTCATCATATGTACATAGGATATTATGCAAATTAGCTACATCAAATAACGATACTGAGAAAAGATTAGGCAACTCTCGAAAAAAGACAAGTGAATATAATTTTTTTGTTTGTAAAAGGGAAGATGATATTTCATTATTTATTAAAGTACTAGAAAGATCACGATATCTCTGTTTGTTGTTATAATAAATTATTAAAACATTATACACACTTATTAACCTATTGGACAGTTGTTTTTTTATAACTATTAAATAAACAAATATAGGTATTGTGCTCTTACAGAATGGATAAAATAGATATAAAATAAATGGTTAAATAAATAGGTACAATTATTTGAATTAAAAATTAGAGATCAAATAGGCATGAATTTGAGAAAAATATTTAGTTCGAATGCAAAATAAGTAACTGGTAAATCAAATTAAAATGGGCACAAAAATGAGGTAATATGGTGAGATTAAAATCTGGTTAAGGTAAAAGCAAATTAAGGAGTCGACATTTTGTGCATGATTAAATTTAGTGAATGGCAATTAAATCAAAAAATGAAATATTTAGATAAGATAGATTTAAATGAATGTGCATTTATTTTTGTTGTGGTGTAAAATGTCAGACAATGAGTTCACTTCTTGAAATAACAAAAAATTATTTAAAAAACGACAAACAGTGCAATTTGGACCTCCAAAAAAGATTGCTGTAAAAAAGTACTTTAAGGGTTAGTCTCATTTTTGAAGAATTATAGCTTCAAGTATGAAGTCCTTCAAAACAAAGAAATCTCTTGATAACTTTTAGACTGCAATAACTGATGAACTGATTTTACCCAAACCTAATATCATTATCAAGAGGGGTGAGCCAAATATCACGCTCCAATGCTTGTGGTCATCATCTCATTATTTTTGTAGGCTATAAATACCTTATAATTATATAATATAAATAATGTTGTGGGTCTTTATTTGATTACAACAAAAATGGGATTAAGGTAAGCTTCATTTAGAGGTTCTTAATACTTTTTTGCATTTTATTGAAAAGGTTCAATTATAATATTTAAATATAAATAAATGGAAACTAGAATTTTTGGACGATGATACATCTAGGAATGTTTTGATTTTATAAGATTGTAAAAACAAGTTACTTACAAGCAACAGACATTTATAATAAAATTTAATTGTTCAACAATAAAACAGCCATTTTTTAATCGACACATCAAAAAAGTTACTTTCCCAAACAATTTTCACCACTCGTACATTGTTGAAAGTGATTGTAACATCATACGACAAAGCAAAAACAAAGATCCTTTAAATACAAAATAAATTTATCAAAAGTTCTTCTCATATTAATAAACAAATGATGACGCCATAATATGATCTCTCTAAAAAGTAAATGATACTATATCAATTTAATAGTACCTCCTTTTGCCAGACTTTTTTGACCTCACTTCGTGATCGGAAAAAATAGAGATAAACGTTTTTGAATAAATCAAATAATATTAAATTATATACTTTAATAATAACAAATTTTTGTATGTAGATATATATCTTTCTCTGACCCATTTACATAAACCACTACAAAGCAAAGTCAAGCGGAGAATAAGGGGAGATAAATTGTTGCGTATTTAGTTTAGGCATTACAAAGTGATTAAAAAGGCTTTTGATTGATATATACACATATCTAGAAATTTTAAGAATCGAAACTGATGAACTAGCCTACTTGGTTGTGTTGTTTGCGGTATGTTTGTCTTGGACAAGTTTGGCTCTGAACCACATTTAGCAAGGGATTTAATTTTTTTGTTTATAAATTGTAAACAAATATTTTATAAACAAATTGTATAAACTTCTATTTGATCAACTTCTTCATTTTTCGGAATTTGATTTGGAAAAATGTGGTAATTTTAAAAGTAGAATATGGCAACAACAATCTCGCCAAGATCTCACCAAGAAAATTTGTACGAACCAATGGAAGTTCGTACATGGTTATTTGGAAGTAAATTAAAAGTAAACAATTACGACTATACCTACATATATTACTAAACTATTTTATTAATTTAGTTTCCCTTCTTCTTCCTTTGCTAAGCAAATACAAAAGTTGTCATTTTGAATATGTCAAATTATATCTTTCAATTTTAGATAAGGTGTGTGTGGACACTTATGACAGCTCTATTATTTTCGTTGAATAGGGATATATCCATGTGGAGCTTGTCAGATTATATTCATTCATATAAACAGATTATTTATATTGATTCTGTTATTTAGTTAATATGTGCTACGTGTTCTTTTTTGACAAACCTTTACTAACTTATTAGTATTAAGTAATTTTATCTTTTCAGGAATGACCACATTGAAACGGCACCTTCTGATTTGCCTAGTTGGGGTGATTTTGTTGGCTAATACATACATTTATGCACACGGCCATGCACACGATCATGATGCTCACGGACACACTCACGAAAAGCCTTCTTCCAAGTATGGGAGGGAGGTAAACGAAGCTGCTCAAAGAGGTGAAGACTTGGATCATGGACACTCACATGGTGCTGGAGGATGTACGCATGGACATTCTCACGGGGAGGAAGAAGTTGTGAAGCCAGTCGTTACTAAGCCTGTTGTAACTAAGCCTGTTGTAACTAAGCCAGTTGGAAAGAAGCCAGTTGCCGCAGATCATGGACATTCACACGAAGATCACGGGCATTCACACGAAGATCATGGGCATTCACACGAAGATCACGGACACTCTCATGAAGACCACGGCCATTCGCACGGATCATCAAAAACAACTGAAAAAAGAAGCATCAACGACTTTGCTCTGTACGACCCAGCAGGCTACCTTTCCTTCCTCAACGACCCCGTCAGACGTCTTTGGTTCTACGCGATCGGTTCAACTCTCCTGATTTCCGCTTTCCCTTGCTTTATCCTCCTCACAATTCCAGTCCAAGCAAATACCTCCGAAAATACCCCACTTCTCAAAGTCTTACTTGCCTTTGGTTCAGGAGGTCTTCTAGGAGATGCCTTTTTACACTTGATTCCACATGCTACTCCAGCCAGCGATGGTCACGGTCATTCTCATTCTGGTGACGCATCAGGTCACGGACATTCTCACGATAACACTGTAGGAGGATGGGTGTTAGCTGGAATCATTGTTTTCTTGATCGTTGAAAAGTTCGTCAGAATCTTAAGAGGAGGAGATGGTCACGGTCACTCGCATGGAGTTGCTGAGCACAAAAAGAATGACGACAAACCTGAAGACAAAAAAGGAAACAAGAAGGTAGTTGCTAAGCCAGAGGAAAAGAAAATTAAGGTTGCAGCTTACTTGAATTTAGCGGCTGACTTTACTCACAACTTTACAGATGGTCTTGCCATCGGAGCTTCTTTCATTGCTGGGCCATATGTTGGTCTAATAACAATGGTCACTGTTCTGGTCCATGAAATCCCTCACGAAATCGGAGACTTCGCTATTCTAGTTCAATCAGGTTATTCGAAGAAAAAGGCAATGCTCGTACAATTACTCACTGCTCTCGGAGCCCTAACTGGGTGTGTTTTATCTCTTTTATCAGCTGATGCCAATGGTCTAGCCGATGCTGCCGCCTCCTCATGGGTTCTTCCCTTCACTGCAGGGGGTTTCATCTACATCGCAACAGTTTCCGTGATCCCTGAATTACTCGAAAACTCCTCTATCTGGCAAAGCACCAAAGAAATCGTTGCTTTATTGTTGGGAATCTATATGATGTATCTGATTGCGCTTTACGAATAAGGTTGTTGCTTTTTGTTTATATTTATTTAATCACAGCTCATTAATTTACTTTTGAGTCTAAAAGTCCCCTTTTTATGGAAACTGACAAAATAAAATATACTCAGTTGTTTTTGTTTTAAATCCAAAGTAAAATATACATATTATGTGTGATTCCTTTATTTTTTGTAATTGTTAAAATAAAACCATACATATAATTCTGTTGTATCAAACTTTGTATGATTAAAATTAGTTAAAATTGCAAAAAATTTGTTACTAACATATTTACGGATTTACGGAATTTAAGAATTATATAGGGGGAAATATATTGTGAAATAAAGATGTCATTCCTAGTATAAGCAGTAAGAATGTTGGAAAGCATAGACGATGTGATTATTTGGGTATGTACCTACTATACCTGTTGCACGCATATTTAAAAAATGGCCAATATAAGACGGATTATAGAAAACACAATTAAATATTCGTTATAGTAACGAAACTGCAACACATTTTAAACACAATTTTTTGTTATTCAATATTATAACGTTTATTAAATTAAAAATCCAGATACTTAAAAAATAATAATCTATCAAATGGCATTCAATTGCTCAATCTGATAATGTTCTGAAATTACGTTTTCATTTATGCCCCAAGTCTCAGTCGAAGCGTTATAGATATGGATATTGGTTGATCTAATTCACCACCCAACAAATGAACTGGCATACAGCGGATCGTTTACCTTCATATAAGGTAAGACCACATCTTCCCATTTTCCTTATCGCAAGTCAAATCTGAGCGTTGAAAGATTTTCACCTCCAACAATATAAACTGCATTATTGAGGGCAATAGAAGAATGGTACTTTTTTGGAACCGGCATACAAGGAAGAGTGTACCTCTTCATTTTATCAAAATCAAGACTACAAACACAATATAATTCATTTTCTAAGATTAAACGTACACTGAAGCATTAGTCAAAAAATCACCACATGGAAAATCATCTCCTCCGACCATTAAAATGTGGTCCTTTATTTTGCATGTAGAGAAATCGTATCTAACCTCTAAATAATCAACTTTAATCCTTTCATCTTTCCTTGTCGTCTAATTAAATTCCATCAATGGCGGGCTAAGAACTCCTCCAAAAATAAATAAGCTATCACCAACTAACTCACATCCAAAAGATTGGGCATACTCGGATAAAGTTCCAAATTCACTCAAAACCCTTGAGCCAATATTTTAGCTTACTTGGATATCCTCGAGCATAAATACATTGTTAACAAAAATCATACTCATGGTATTATCATTTTCATATATACTGAATATATAATTTCATTTGCCGCACAGTTAATCTTTTGCAGTCCACTTCAAGTGCAGTTGGTAGAAAATATGTGACGAAAGTAGGTATTGTGAGCATGCATAAGAAATTTTGACGCCATCACTTAAATTCACTTTTAAATTAGCGTTTTGTTTGACGCAAGAGAACTGAGATTTGGTAAAAAAGACATTCTCTAAAACTTGGTTCTTTAAACAACTCGAGTAATGAGAACTAAAATAATGCGCCAATATCATTCTAAAATGAACTAGAAAAACCTAATTCATCAATCAATTTATCTAATATGTTTAGAGGTAATTTGTTGTCAAGTCTTTCAACTGCTCTAAATAAATCGGTTACAATAAATCCTAAATTAGCTTCGTTATTTTCATATCATCATGTTCTTGGCAACAACATAAATTCTTGAGCAGACGACCCCGTGTCTTCACTTTCATTTCTGCTTTACGCCAACCAATTTTGGCATTATTATGTCTTTCTTATCCTCTTACTTACACTTCATTTGACTCTTGTGTTAGTAATTTTTTGAATTTATGTTCAATTAGTATCCTAATATTTCAACGATGCAATTGGTTGTGCTCATTCCACTTTTAATAATTACACTTAAGTTTATGTGAACTCCGACAACGCATACAAATAAGCGATAATCATAATAAATTAGAAATTGTTCCCAATTTCATTCCAAAATTTAGTTACCGATTTCATATAGAATTCGAAACTGTTACTAACCTTTTTTTTACACTAAGTGTACAATAAATTAAAACATCACCGTCTATTTATGCTGTCATCGTAATATTTTGGAGTAGTATTTTGTAGAAGCACTTAATTATCAAACTGGTAAAATACTTCAGTGTACATGCGTTCAGTTACTCATGTTTGAAGTAACTTTAAACCAACCAGTTTATCTTGAAACGAAAACATTATATTAATTTGTTACAAACATATTTTATCATTTAGAGTAATTAAGAGCCACATTTTACAACCAAGCGATTGCATGATAATATTGCATCTTAAAGTGTTCCATTAATTGTTTGAAAAACCATTTAAAACATTTTTACAACTCACTCGGCATCAAATATATTTCAAATTATACAATTTTCATTGCGTTCTTTTTATAATGCTTAAAAATTTCAAATTACTCTTCCCAATAAATCAATTAGTGGATTTTACAATAATTGTAAAGACAGAGTTGTTAAAACGTCAAAACTCCTCTTCTTTGGCCACAATGACCACTTCAAAGATTATTTCAAACACAATGTTGATTCCAGTAAGTTTATGTAATATTTAGCAATTAGTAAATAATTGTTTTATTATAGACTCTTACGAACGCATTGATTTAAGTACTGATGAAGTCCAATGTTATTTGAGGACTAAATGATATACATTAATAAATAATAAATGATATACAATTAAAATTAACCTGATTAACAATGCAGGCTTAATAAGAGTAAAGAATCCACAAATGACGCTCAGCTTTATAAAAGACTGGCAGGAAACTCCTAAGAAATAATACAATATGTAAATAGTTGTGATACCAACACAAACAAATGATCAACTAAAAATGATTGACTGGGCCAACTAATGAATGTGGTGTCAGCAAAATGGATATTCATATTTAATAATGAAAACATGTTCTTCATATTTATATTTTTACGAGATAGAATATGCAGGAAATGGTGGAACACAATATCTTCAAGAACGACAAAGCTCACACTCAATTGGAAAAAATGTCGGCTGACGAATGAATCATTTATTCCATCCAAGCTGTGAAATTTCAATAAAATTTTTTTTAATTCTTTTGAAATTGAACAAATGAAATCAATCTTTTTATTCGTGTGATCTTTATTAAATACAATTCTTTCATTTTATCAATATAAAAATAGCAGGAACAACTGGCCCCATTTTTAAATGAAATTAATTGTTATTACCAATACTAAAAACAGCGAATCAATACTATCCATCATGACGAAATAAATAAAAATAGATTTTATTTCAATTTGTATCATTTATATATTCTCCAAATCTGCATATGTATATTATAATATTCATATTTTGTGTATTGGTATCTACATTTGTGGAGTAATATTTGTACTAGCATTTGCCAAAGCTTTCTTTTTTTGAGATAAAATTTGAAACATTATTTTATTAAATCTGTTTGTTATAATCTTTCTTGATTTCGTCAAGCAAATTAGTATGAAGAGAGCATTTAGCGGAGATACAATACTTGAAAGTTGAAATATAATTATCCCAAATGCACGTACATCCAATTTAATGAAAACTGCTATTATGTATACAAGGGTTGGGACAAATAAAAAAACAATTGGATTGCAAATTTGCAAAAACAATATACGTAGAAAGTTATAACCCAATGTACGAGTTTTTGCACTCATAGAACTGAATTTCGACTTCATGTAAACTCGATATTTTCGAAGGTATTTAAAAATAATGAAAACATTCGTGTTTATAAACAATATAATAGGTATTGAGATTATTATGACTTTAAAATCATTTGTTTTGAAAGATATACTTCTAGTCGTGGGTGTAATGTATGGATCAGTATAATTATTTTGTTGATAGAATTTGTAAATAATATTTGGATCAGCATCACGATCTACACCATAATAGAAAATAATTACGCATAAACTGATTGCAACTACAATATTTATAAAAAATATTGAAAGTAATGTTTTGATTTTCAATAAATATATACCCGATATTGCGACATATCTTGTCCATATTGTTAAAGCAATCATAAAAAAGTTGAAACTCAATGTAGAAGAATAAATGAGCACACAAATGATATAAGCATTAAGGGACAACTCAAATTGATCAAAATTGACTAAATGAATTGACACATGTAAATCTGATGCAATTATTTCGGTATAAAAGATCAACGAAGTAGTTGAAAGCACAATGTCAATCATACTTTGTAAGAATATGACAAGATTTCCAGCATTCATTCTCCCATTTATTTTAAAGTGTGGATATAGAGATAAAACAACTCCATTTAGTAAAATTGATGTAAGAAATATACATAAATTTATGATAGAATCAGTTGTAACCATGTTAATCAAATTATTTTTCAGAAATTCCCAATGAAATGTAATGTTATTTTGTGATATGTTTTTTTGGGATTAAAAGATTAATATCCCAATGAATTATTAAGATAAACAAAATACAATAGAATATTTATTAGTTCGTACAAATCATTGTTTTTATAAAAATAAGATACGTATGCTTATTTATTTTGACTTCAATCAAGTGTAAGCTCACATAACAACAATAATGTTGACTCAATCAAAAGTGATTACATATCTCATTTTTATTTCAATTTGGTTATCGTACAAAATATTTGCCATAATTTACTTGTTAAATAGATGTTAATTAAATTCAAGACAACAAAATAATTTAATAAATAAAATAAGAGTAATAAATATATGTGGAGAATCACTGCTTTGAACATGTTAATTTTCGTGTATACACTTGAATATTGGCAGGACTAATCCATTATTTGTATTTGGAGAGTAACAATTTAAAATGTATAATCTGTTAATTGTAAGTCAATATTTTCATGCAGAATTAAAGGTTTCAAAAGCAAAACAAATGTTGCGATATGAAATAATACGTTTAGTCAAAAACAATTAAAATTCAAAGGCAATTAATTATGTCTAGGAATGGCATTCTTCTTCATTTGTGTTTTTAATTCAATTTTTATTATAAAACCTCTTTTTATAGCAATTGATATAATATTTGGCAAATATTAGTTTTTAACATCCTAAAGAATTAAATTCACTCTTAGTTTGAAAATGCTTATTTAAATTACTTTGATTCAGTCAATTACGTGTTTTTTTAAAAATTAAAAAAAACTATGCGAAACGGTATATTTTAAGAGAAATTCTAAATCACAACTTGTACTCAATTAAAACAAACTCGGTATTTAAGATATTTATTTCATTTCCTTATCATAAAAATAAATGTTATGTTCATTCGTGTGCAATATTTTTCCATTATACGCGCCTAATAATTAAAGTTTAATGGAATAATTAATAATTGGTGAAGAAATTTTTAATCTGAACAACTCTACTAATTATTAAAGACACACTCATTATATTTCATTTAAAACTATGTAAGGGGCTACAGTCATATTTGGTTAAATATGAGAGATAACATAACAACTAACATTATTGTGAATTCAATAGATGAAGATGATCTACGTATGATAGATATAGTTGTTGCAATAATAAAAATTAATTTAATAATCTTTCCGATTACTGGAACCTATGGAAACATAAGTATTATTATTGCAACTTATAAAAATAAATCTTTGCAAAATAAATGTGGTTATTTAATTGGTCAATTAGCTTTTTGGAATACTTTTAATTTACCATTTGAGCTATTAAGTGGAATTAGATTGTTAACAAATACAGCAGAAATGTCTAGACGTGATTGTTTTAATTCAATCGGCTTTTACTTATTTTGTGAATGTATGGGAACGTCATTAATTTTGAGTATTGCAGTTGATCGTCTTTTGTCAATTTTATTCCCCTTCTGAGATGATAAATGGAATCAAAAATTGTATTTAATGTTCATAACAATGCCTGGAATTATCTATGCTTCTATTATGGTTGGATCGAATTGGATATTAATGGACGATGGCTTAGTTATTGTATGTAACCCACCGGCAGCTTATACTAGGGAAATGAATGATATTTGGACAAAAGTGACAATCATATTTTGTGCATTATCCATTTGTGTTTATCTAGTTGTTTATTATTTATTTTGGAAAATGGGTAATTGCTTAAATTAAATAACTATTTGTTTATAATTTTTGTAGGTCCTTCCTTACAAGCAAAAGATGCAAAAGGTTTTAGTGTTCAGAAAAGGATTGTTATAACACTTTCAATAAATGTAATATTTATGTTTATTTCTTCCATATTTTGTGCTGGCATAATGCTTACCATTAACAATTTCATGAATTTACGTCCATTAGTTATCGAGGCAATCGAAGCCTTTGCCGTAATTCCAGGTATATACTTTTTAGAACATTAGATGAAAAGCATTTGAAATTAACTTTACACTTATGAGGCTTCCAATAACTTAATAATACTTTCAGGATTAGCAGCATACAGTTGTTATTATTTTATTCTTTTTTGGAGAAGTTCCGAATACAGAAATGCATTTTTAGTTCAATTAAGATGTGGTTGTTTTAATTCAAACAAAAGACAAAGAGAAAATACAATTGTCCGTAATATGACTATTTCCAGAAAACCAATAGGATCAAGAAATAATCGTTCAATTATTTAATTATTATTTAAATAAATACATTTTTACATGACTTAAACGTGCAATACCGTGTGAATCTTTGTTGCAAAACATTTATTTTTTAATCAAAAAGTATAAGATTGCACATAATGTTTGCAATAAAGACTTTCATAAAATATGTATAAATTATGCTGAAGAATGGCATTAAATTATATTAGTTGTTAACGTTCCAAATTATAATAATACAGTATTTTGAAATAAAGTAAGTATGATATCGTAAAGCGTGTACTGACAACTTTTATAGACCTAACTATTTCGCATTTGTTTCAAATCAACATTTCTAATTGTTTTATTCATCTTAGATCGCTTACAATATGTCCAGTTATTTAATGCCAACTTCAATTATAGACTTTCTTTTTCAAAAATTTTACATGAAAATTGAATAGTTTGAATGAAGTCTCAGATAAATCAGATTTATCTACATATCTGAATTAGTAAGATTGCTGTTCAATAAAAATGATCCAATCAATCCTTTCAGTACAGAATATTTGCAAAATCATCAAATCATTATTTCAACTGATTTTGTGGTGCATTAAAAATATTGGCAATATAGACATATTCATTTTCTTGTCAAATAATTTTTGTTATTTAATATATAAATTATTAAACACTTGCTTATTGAGATTTGATTCAATTTGAATCAACTAACAAAATAACATAAACTATGATCATAGGTCACATAAAAATAATTAATTCCTCATCATTATTTTTTAAAGCTAATCAGACAAGAATGTGATACATTAAAAGAAAGTGACATTTTTCATCTCCGATACCATGTTTAAGTAGCAAACTACAGATTAAATCATCATTTAAAAGGCTTATCAATATACAGTTAAGATGTGACATAAAATATTAAAGAGCAAAGATAATAATTAGACTTTGTCCTTGCATTTTCATAAATGGTTGAATGGAATTTTATAAGATTTTTATTAATTTGTTGTGCTATTGCATTTAGTTGCAATTTTGCTTATGGATTTGGAACTGTCTATGTCAATTCGCCTGTATTGCAATTTAAAAATTTCTTAAATGAAAGTTTGGCAAAAAGAGGTTTGTTATCAACTATTATTTTAATATAATTCAGTAATCTTTTATTGCTAGGCCAAAATATGACTGAAGAAAGTTACAACTTCATTTGGAACTGGATATCAAATGTCTGGTTCATAGGATTTTTTATCGGAATAGTTATTAATCCCATGATTTGTGATAGATATGGAAGAAAGGTAGCTTTTGTTGCAGGAAATGTTTTATCCTTTGCAGGATCAGTATTACGAGTAGTTTGCATATTGACATATACACCTGAATTATTAATAGCTGGTAGAGTTTTTGTGTCGGTTGCAACTGGTATCACATATCAAGCGCAAATATTGTATTTGCAGGAAATTTCCCCGACAGAATTAAGAGGAATAGCAGGATTCATAAGTGAAATATCCTTCGCAATATCTACTCTGATTGGAATGTTTTTGGGCATGTCTAATATCTTAGGCGATCATTTGCTGTGGTATTTGATTGTACCTATTATTCCTACATTCGCAGCTATTATTGCAATAATACCAATTCACGAGACTCCTAAATTCTTATTAATTGTTAAAAAAGACGTTAAAAAATGTATAGAATCAATTAAATTTTTTCATGGAAAAGTTGACGTTGAAAATGTGATGCACGAAATTCAAAAGGAATGTTCAGAAGAGAAAGAAGATACTGCTTCTCTGTTAGTATTAGCACGGGAATTTGTTTCAAATCGGCACTTAATAAAATCATTTATCCTGTATGCGGCAGCACTTCAAAATACAGTTGCACTTTGGTCAATTCTTTTATCAAGCACCACTTTTTTACTAAGAGTAAATTTGGAAATTGAATTGGCACAAGCAACATCCACAGTAATGACCGTTTTTTATGTTATTGGAACGATCTCAGGATCAATGATAGTTGAAAAAACAGGTCGTTATCTTCTTTTGAGTGCGACAACAGTAAATGTATTTACCTTGGTTCTTTTTTCTATATTTCAAATAATCAATCCGACTTTTCCTTTTTCAAAGTATCTTTGTCTTGTGTCACTTTGTATTTTTTCACTGAGTTATGGTTTTAGTGTAGGTCCAGAATCGTGGTCAATGTGCGTCAATTTGATACGTCACAGAGCATTCACACAATTTTTAGCCTATGGATTTAATACAATCATGGTGGTAATTACTTCATTCAGTATAATGCCAATGTACAATTCAAGTCTAGGAGCATACTCCTTTATAATCTTATATGTTATTCCTTCAATATTCAGTTTGATAATCTTGTTTTTATATTTGCCTGAAACGAAGGGCAGAGAAATGCATGATGTAGTTGCAGAAATCAAGAGGACAAAGTGGTTTAAAATATTCTAACTAAAACATAGTTAGTCTCAATTATTGTGCAGCAAAAATATATATAACTTAAAAATAATTTAATACCATTTTTCTATTTTACCGGTACAATTTAAAATAAAATGTTATAAGAAATATCATTTATTAGTACATTTCTTTCGCACTTATTTTAGGAATAGTGTAGTTGTAGGATCCGGTCATTTGGTATTGTAGTCAGGTGTGTCTGCAACTCCGACAACATACTTTATGCCGTTAAGAAACAATTAAACTCTTTAAAATCCCAAGCTAACAAAAATGAACACTATAATAAAGTCAAACAGCTTCAAAATTGTCAAAGACACCAAAATAATTTTAAGATCTATTCTGACTGGGTACAGAGTGGAAAAGTTTCCAGCAACTTGAGTATTGTAGCCAAACCCTTTCTAACATTGAAAACAAATTTTTGTCATTCCCTGTATTCTTTTACATCCATATGTTAGTAATATCTTAAACGACCTTGCTCATATTCACAGCAACAATGTAATTCATATGGACATTAGATTAAAAAATATTTTGGTTTGGGACTATAATATTTGCAAAATAGGTAACCTTGGATTAGCCATGAACGTAGAAGATGCCCACAAAACTGGCAATGAGGGTGATTCTGGATATATAGCTTTAGAAACTCTTAGTGAATCTCCTTCTTTTTCTATTGACATTTTTGCTCTAGGTTTGTGTATTTGAGAAATGGCAACTGGCATTGTTGTACCAAAAAAAGATGAACAGCTTTTGATTTGGGGATGAAGCTTGGAAACACAAAAAGACCGCTAGAAAGAAAGCAGAAGGAGCATCAAATGTGTGAAGAAGGTCAAGGGCTGAATAAAAGTATGACGCCAGATGTGGAAACACCCTTGTTGAAAAACGAAAGAAGATCTCCAAACAGAAGGAGCATAATTCCGAGACAATTTTAAAGATGATGAGGCATCATATTATTACTCTTCATTTATCTGTATTTACTTTTTATTTACTTATACATTTTTGCATGAACTCTTTGTATATTTAATTTTCGAAATAAACTATTTTTCTAGAATTTTTGTGATGTTCTTGCTCAGCTTTTAGTCAAACATTATTACTTGATTACTACAGAAAATAATAAATTTAAAAAACGAAAACGATTATCAAATTCAGTCTATTTAGGGTCATGAATAAATAGTAACTATAAAAAATGTAATTATTCTTGATGATCGACAACAACTCTACCATTGTCCTCACTATCACCTGTAGTAGATTCGCCAACATTTATGGAATGTTCACTATCATCTGTGGTAGATTCAGCATCATCAACCACATCATACTCTCCGAAATCATCCTCTTCATTAGAATAAAAGTCTTGACGGTATTGACGGCGTTTACTACTTGTAGTAACGTTTGAATTAATCGGAATTAAATACAGATTCCAATCTAAAATACTTTTTAAATGAATGCTATAGACTCTTTTACTAAAAATATCACGTTCTATAATTCGTTTATTGAAACCTTTCTCCAGCATATGGCAATTACAGAGTTCATTATCTAGAAATTGTTCGAAATGGAACGAATTAATTTCACGAAGCATAATATCTAAATCGACCTCTAAAGGATCATTATTTGTTTGTTCCGCCATATCATCTAAAGCTTCCTCCTCCATTTCGATTTTCTTTTGCGCATCACATCCCATTATAAGTAACCGTAAGCTTGTTCGATTGAATAATCAATTTGATCATTAAACATAAAGAGATACAAATGTTCTAGGCTTCCAAAATGTGTAATTTCATCCACTAATGAAAAGTAGTTACATAAACTTTCAAAATCCAAACGAACACATGTTGTAAAAACTGATTCGGCTGGGAATAAATTGTATTTATATAAACCATTATTGTATGGATAAGCAGTACACTGAAACAGATAACTTTTTCCCTTGGAACTGAAAATTTGAGAAAATATCTGAGTGTAATTGTGAAATTCTGGATTTAACGCCATCAAATTTAACTTGAAAAAGTTAGTTTCAGCATCACGAATGGTTTCAGCAAATTCCTCATATTCGGACCTTAAGTTATCGAAACTGATCCGTTCTTGATAGTTTATAAACAAATTCTTTAAATTTGGAAAATGTTGTCTAACTTTTGCCTCAATAACACCAACATTTTTGTACATCTTTTGAAGAAATATTAGATCATTCAAATTAATCTCAATTTCTTCAACACTTCCAGACATTAAGCTACAAATTATGGAAGTGTAATCAACTGGAACCGTCACATAACGAGATACTCTTGAGTTAATTGATAACTTAAACTTAAGTTTTTTCAGTTTAACAGATTTGTTTAGAATCTTATTTAATACAACTGCACCATTTCTTTCGTGTTCAGTACTTTGTGCACTGTAATCTTGATTTGCTTCATTATCAATTGTTCTGGAAAAAAAATCCAATGCAAAGTCAAGGTTTGCAACATCTCTAAAACAATCATCAGGTAAAGTGTTGGCAATTTTGTTTAAATTAGATAAATTTTGATAATATAATTTATTCAAAACACCTTTCACATTGTTTTCAGTAAACGCAATATCTATAGTTTGAACGTTCGTAAAATCTTGAGCTGATGATTGACGGATGCAAGTAGGTAAAGCATTCACAACTCCATAATAGTTAGTGGATGTTTTAGATAATCTCATCCTAGTTGATAATGTGCCGTACAACCTAACAAGATGTGAGGTTGACTTAAAGCAACACGCATAGGACTTTTGTTACAACACGACATTGTAAGATAAGTTTTTGACAATAAATGAAGATATAAAACAGTTTAATGTCAAATCAATATAGATGCGAATATGTTATTATTTTTTTGGCTAAAACGTATATTCCTTTCCAAAGGCAGCTACACAAATGGTGACAGAGTAGTGTTAATATATGCCAACTCGGAACTTTTAGCAAATTTTAGAATGAGACTGAAACGGTCTTTAATGTAAGCTTGCGAACGAATTAAAGAAAACGTATTGTTGTTAATTCAAATTTATTTATTGCGCAGTTTTTAATGTGCCAATTGTATGATTGTAATTTAAAGAATTAATGAAAAAACAAAACTAATAAAAGCAACAGAAAGTGACGCTTTTACAACAAAACCTCCTTTAGTAGTTGAAGTAATTGGAGTGTCTGTAACTGGAGGAGCACATGTAGCTACCTTAATTGTTGTGGCTTCATGGGGATTATTCGTTACTGAGCCAGGATCATTATTTCCCTGTGGCGTAACATCGTTACCTGTGACTCTACTTAGACCAGTTTTTGAGAAACCTGTCAAGTATCCATAATTCGAAGTTGAAATGCCATCGACGGATCCTATCGCATAGGCGATATACTTTGCTGGTGAATAAAATACATGTGAGCCTCCTATTTTGATTTTAATTATATAACTTGAGTATTTATCGTTGAGAACATTTAAAGGGACTTCTTGAATCAGTGAATCATCTATTACCATTGCATCAAGTCTAAAATCATCTGAATTTATATTGGTGCCATACACTTCTAGATAACTGTGGTCAGAAAAAGTAAAGAATTTGTCATATCCTGTAATAAATTGGGTATATTCTGGAACATATGCAAGAAACGCTGATTTAATTGTAGTTGCATCAGTTTGATCCATGATACCACCAAATCTTGTCATGTAAGTAAATGTGTTTGTAGATTGAATTCCGAAATTAGTTATTTTACTTGATACGAAAGAGTAATAATTTCCCTTACTCGTTTGAAGTTGATCATAGCTTCCAATGATAGGATTAGTATTAGTAAATGTTTCAATTCTCAAAGATGAGTCACATGCAATCATGTCTGGAGCAACATAAACACCATATGTGAATTTCGAACTTACTATTCTTGTTTCAGTTTCAGATAAAGCTGATTGACAGTTGTAATTATCAATTGGTATTGCCATATAAGAAACCATATCACAAGCATCACCCCCAACATCAGCAACTTTTCCAGAATAATATGTTAAGTCAGCACAAGTAACAGTGACTGTAACAAATATCTTTGCATCTGCCGAAATATAAAATGCTTTATCTTCTTTACCATCTCCACCAATATATACAGCTTGCTTTTTTCCCAAAATATTCGAAATTGTAAAATATTTCTTGTCATTAGCGACTCCATTCTCAAAACTTTGAATATAACCATTGGCCATTTTTTCCTCCATCGTCATTATAGTAATTAATTGAACTTGATTTAAATTTGCTTTTGGCACACGAATAACAAACTCGTTTCCATTTATCATTGATATTTGAGGTACCAAATATGCATCCCCAATGCCATTATGTTCCAATTGTAGATTTTCATTCACATTTTTTGCAATAACTTTAATTGGCAATGTGGAAGTTATGTAAATTCTTGGATCAGGAATAGCTACTAAGTCATCCATTGCTTCTTCAAAAGCATCATCCGCTACAACATAATCATAATTCAAATTTGCCTAAAAAATTATATTAAATACTGAGTAGATAGCATTACGGTTTGAGCTGTTCCACCCTTTGGAATTGTAATATTTGTAACGACTTCTTCATCTATTTGTAAGCTGAAGTATCTTATTGAAACATATACTTCTTCATCTCCAGAAGGAATAAAAACAAGCATCAATTTATTGTTTAATGAATTCGGTGATTTGTAACCGCCAAATGATGTCACAAAAGAAATACCACTTGAATTCATATCATTCTGCAATACGACTCCTAAAGCACTGGATAGGAAAAATAAAGCTATTACTTTAAACATTATTAAAAAATGACAGGTAAGAGAAATATAGTTGGTTATGCTCAAATACTCTCCTTATGTAATTACTAACTTCATGACTCAACCCTACTTATTTCTGACTTTGCAAGTTACCAAATACACCGTAAACTAACGATTTGCCATTCAAATATAAAAATTAAACAAAAATTGACACATGGAAATTCACTGATTCCTTACTCAAAGTTAGGTTTGAATCGAAGAACAAATATTCTAACAACCAAAATTATTTATAAACTCTTTACTAAATATCCTTATTGATCAAGATTCCTTAAAAAGAAAGTTGGTAAACATTACATCATCTTTAGAGTCGTTTTTTTAAACTGAATATTGTTTTAAAGCGTGGGATATTTATTTGAGAATTGTATCAAAATTCTTCTATTTACTGAGAATGAATGAGTATGTTTGCATATATTAGAAAGGACTGTGCTTTTTTGCTTATGATGAGAATAATCAAGAAAGATTAAATGGAATAATTAATAATTGCTTAAATTAATATCCGTTTATTCAAAACGTTTTTAAGGGATTAAATTAGTTTACACGATAATAAAACTATTTACTGTCATTTGTTAATAAACCATGAAATTGTCTTTCTATCTCTTTTTAACCCTTATTATTCTAATCGAATGTGATAAATATGAAATAACTTGCAGATGCAGCATTCCCAGAAAAATAATTAACAATATCAAAAGTTATTGTGCATGTGGTACAGAACAAATTGAAATAGCTCCTACTGTGCTGGATGACTGGGTAAAATCAGGAAAAAAAGCTCTTATTTATTTTTACGTTAAGAAATTATACAATCGTTATGATGCCTTTTATTGTGACAATCGAGGAATCATACGTAACAAGCACCAGGGAGATATCATTAATTTAAGATGCAATGTTATTAATAGAGAGGATTAATGTTTATTTTAGGTGCTAAAATTCCGGAAATATTGTTTGCTTATTTTGATCCAATAAATTTATATGACTTGACTTTGTTGTTGCCAAAGTTGCATGTTTAAATCTCACTACACATCATAAGGAATGACTTGATGTATAATTAGAATATTATAAATTCGGTGTAAATAGATGAACGCTTTATTTTTGACATTTGATATTTTTAAATTGGTTTATGGACAAAATGCAAACATTGTTTCTGATGGTGTACAGACAAAAGGGCAAAAGAAAAAAATATACATTCACCGTGATTTTAAACATTGTAAATAATATATTCGAAATTTGAATTTAAAGAAAGAATGAGTTAGAGAAAATATTGTGAAATCTGCAATTTGCATAATAATACCTTTAATTTTCTTGGCATTTATAAAATATTTTTTCATTTTTAATCATTTTGTAAGCTGCCTTTAGATTACTTCTTTATATCAAGCTAGGAAGCGGGGAATCACAAGTTATTTCACGAAAACTTCATCTATTATAGGAAAAGATTAAGTACCGCTTATAGATACGTGCTTAATAAGAAATAAAAGTGTAATTCTTGCAAATGATTCTGTGTCTGGCAAAAGCCCCCATAATCATTTTCCAATTACGTGGAAGATTGTGATGCAAAGACAATCAAAACGAAGATTTTTGATGGAGCTGTAATACAATCTGATAAACCAAGAACATATATTGCAAAGAATTTAGAAAGAATGAACTTCTTTTTGACCAAAAATGACTTTTTTCAGAGATGCCCCTTCGAAAATTCTTATGTAACATTTTTTTAAAAGCATACTTATTCGACTTAGTTTTTCCTCCTGATCAAGAATAACTTCTCAAAGAATCAAAGACACGGCTTTTGTTTTGGAAGCAAACGAAATACTAAAATCGAAGCGTAAGTTAATAAAAAGAAAATATTTAATTTAGATTCAATGTTAATACCAATATTGCTGATGGTTGGAGAAATATAGAAAATGTGCCATTTAAAGTCGAAGGTGGTTGTTGCGTAGAGAGCATTGATTCAAATATTCATTTCGGTGGTTTTTATGAAAGTCGTATTTACTTGTACTCGAAATCTGAAAGAACGTGGTCAAACTCCAATGTTCTTTTACCAAAAGCAAATAGTTGTAGTTCCAAAGTTGCTTTTTAATAACTTTTACAATCGTTTTTGGCATTAAGATACTAAATAAAGAAATTAAGCTATCACTTCTTGTAATTCGTATTAACTTTCATTGTATTTACCTTACTATAATTAATTTGTATTAGCCGTCGACAGAATATCATGAAATGCATTGATCTAGCTGATAATACCAAAAATAGTAATTGTAATCAAGTTTTATGTAAAAACTGACGAATAATGTATTGTAAAAGTAATTATTAAATCCAGATCTGTATTTATTTATTCTTTTAGAAAATCTCTATCAAAATTTTACCAAATTAATATTACCAGCAAATATTCGAAACATCCTTTTTATTAATATAAAAAAGCTTGTATTGCATTTAGTTTATTAAAAAATACATACTAAGCTATGTCGTATTTTATTACAGTAAAATGAATATTAAATAATGATTAGTGGGTACTATTTAAAGTTAGTTTTAGATTTAATTACCGAGTCATAGTAATACATCAGCTATTATTCTTCTGGTCTGATTTAAAAGAAAAGTTGTAAAGGAATGATTTTATTTATTTCAAAAAATTCAATTTATT
The DNA here is from genome assembly GCA_963281155.1 of Rhabditophanes sp. KR3021. NCBI lineage: Eukaryota > Metazoa > Nematoda > Chromadorea > Rhabditida > Alloionematidae > Rhabditophanes > Rhabditophanes sp. KR3021. The sequence continues at coordinate 852,207 of CAUJLY010000005.1, read as the reverse complement.
TAACGGCTAAAAGGGCACATAAAACTGTACAATAACATAAGTCGTCCCATCTACTTTGGGCCATTGGATTTACGAGTGGGCTGTGGAGTTGTCCGGCGAGGAGGTTGTTGAATCATAGATTCCATTGGCCTGAAGAGTGAAGTATTTCTGGTGGCAGGAGGATGAGCACGAGATCGCGGGAATCTATTTGCTTCGCCAATGTTTTGAGGAGTTGGTTGGCGGATTTGACGTTGTTGAGGTTGGAGGTGACTTTGATTATTTCCGCGAGGAATGGCGCGGGTATCTGGCCGTTGAGGGCGAAGTTGTTGGCCTGTCAATGGATCTCTTATTGGAACGTGAGGTTGAGTTGGAGCTGGGAAGCGAACTAAAGTGGATGGGATGGTTCTAGCAGCAGTTGAGACTGCTTGGCCTGCTCTACTAACAGGCCTTGATCCAATATTTTGAGGTGCGACTCGTTCTCCTGCTGTGACAAATCGGATATTCCCACGAATTGGCTGATTAGGTCTTGCCATCATGACCATAGGAGGTCTTGTTGCTTGTGACATTAACGGAAGTGTTCTCATCGGTTTACCAGCATTAACGTGGATAATTCTTTGCGTGGCTTGGTTTCTGTTTTGTCCTGCTGGCGAGGCAAGTTTAACATCACTGCGAGGAAAGAAATCCTCGATAAACGGCCTAGCTCTGGCACATTTAAATTGTCTGAAAGATTCTCCAATATCCTTGTTTCTAATAATCTCCTCGAACGTCTTTCTTGGTAGCCTATTATCAATTATTCTGTTTAGCTCTTCAATCTTACGTGCTGGAACAGTTTTTTGCGATAGCACAAAGCCACTATTCCCAGTCGTTAAAGGTTTAAGCGAAGGTGTAATCCTGCGAATAGGCATTGGAGCGATCTTTGGGACAACGGGAGGCATGATTTGAGCAGCTGAAGGCAGTAAAGAAGCAAGTGGACGAAATTCAGCAAAGTGATTGTCGATAATTTCAATCAAATCCATCTTAGAAGTGTCAATTTTTTCTGGACCCTTAGCAACGTTCTCAATGATATCATCCATTTTTTGAGTTTTGGGTGGTGAACTTTCCTCATCATTGAGTATGATGGTTTCTCCATCTTTGATCGCCCTTTTTTCAAACCGCCTTTTGACGGGTAGCTTGCCAACATCCACATAAACTCGTCTGATCGGAATCGACTTTACTTCATGACTTTGAATCGGCCTTGATCTAACGTTCATCACTTGATTCGGGATCCTTTTTATAATCTTTTGGTTGATTTGTCCTTTAGTCATATTATGCTTGAGTTTGTTTGCATAGTTAGGATGAAGAGTCTCAGCTGGTAGGCATTCGTGGAAATCAACTTGTGGAATGAAAGAATGAGAGCAACTGTCACATCTCTCAAATAATAATTGAGCATGATCATTAAGAATATCTAAAAGCACTTTATATCAACCAAAAAAGCATTTACTTACGTTCTCGGCAATAGGATGAGGCAAACAAAGTCTTATTTTGACATTTCCCCTGGATCATGTCTTCTAAACAGCAAATTTTATCGTTGGCATCTTTGACCGGCTCCTCCTTGATTGTTGTTCCAGCGGCTTCAGCAATTTGCTTTTTCTTTTCCGCCGCAGCACTTTCAACTTCTTTCTTGACTTTGTCCTGTTCGTTGAAAACTTTATTGCTCTTAAACATTAACCTATGATACTCATGATCTTCCTCTGCACTGAACTTAAACATCTTCTGAATTTCACTTTTTAATAACTTTTCTTCCGTTGATCTGACAGCAAAACATCCATCTCTCATTTCTTCCAGCATAGCTTCTCTATAAAAGGCATTCTTGGCCATCATCTCATCTTTGCTGACCTTCTGAAACTCCTCTAGCAATTCGATTCTCTGATTAATTAGCAATTTTTGATTCCTTAGTATTTCAAGTTCGGTGACATGGCCTTCTGATGTGACAGTAGTACCATAAAATTCATCATAAAACATATTATCATTTCCCTCAAGGTTGTTAGTTTGTGCCCAGTCCGAAGAGCATCTCAACAAATCATCGTCATCTCTATAACTGTTCCAAGGAATTTTAGGTACTTGTGAAGTGCGATTGTCAACTCCTATCTTGGCGTCCTTATACTTACTCGCATAAAGTTTGTCTCTCCTGGCATAACGGGCATTTTCAGCAATGTGATCTGGCAATAAATGTACGTTGCAGTGTTTCTTTTCATTTAAGGCAATACTGGGGCCCTTGCTGGGACATTTGATTCCCGTCGACGATGACACATAAAGGCATTCGAATGTTGCCGGCATTTTCTTTCCAATAAAATATAGCGTATCTATAGAACGTTTGGTGATACTATGTTGAAGGCAAACACCAATATTGGTAGGAAGTAACTTCTAGATCGGATGCTGGCTTTGGAAGGTAGACCTTTTAGAGGAGATTTTGTTTTTAAAGTGTTGATGAAGGTGGCTCTAGACTGAGCGGTAGATTTAAATAATAGATTTTCAATCTGATAAGGATAGATACTGTTATTTTACATGTATTTGGGTAAATATTGAAATCCAAAAATTCCACTTGGGATTTTCGGTTGGTACAGATTCAAATAAAAAAATCTAGTTGGGATCATAGATTGGTAGGCAGATGTATTGAAAATGTAATTGTTCATTACAATTTTGTTTTAGCATCGTCGATCGTATTAACTACTAAATTATTAATAAAAGAATGTCTAAAAGCAAAAGAAAATCAGTAAATTCAACAAGCCGCAACAATAGTTCTCCTGATTCAGAAGACGAAGCCAAGATCGGACAAGATGCCTGGGCTTGTTCGGTATGTACATTTGTAAATAAGTACGAAGATTTCAAGTGCGAGATGTGTGATACTAGAAAAGGCACTTCAACAAGGAAGCCTAAGTTAAATGAAGATCTAATTAGGCAACAAGAGCAGCAAATGCAACAGCAAAATTTGATTTACACGGCTGCTCAAGACAAAACGCTGAGGAAGAAAGCAAGTATTGGAGGTGGCAACTCGAGAGATTACGGATATGATTACGATGGCCCATCAACTTCGAGATTGCCACAATCACAAAGAGATTCCGACAGCCCTCTCAACTATCAACTCAAACTGCCTGACAATCTGATAGATAGAGAAAAGAAGAAAGATACCATCATTAAAGTGGATGACGTTCCTGTGATTATTACAGAATTCGAAGCACGTTCTCCCATTCCAAAGAAAAAAGGTGAACTACTTCTTTAGATTCAATAATATTGTTGTTTTTGTTTTTGGTCTTTGTCTTTTATTTGTGTATTTTTGTTTGTGTCCAGAACAATCAGTAAACAATAAATTAAATTTATTCCAGTCCCCTAATTATTCTAATTGTAAATTATTTAACAATTAATAGGTCTCTTCCATCCTATTTACAATAGATAAATGACATATCAACTGTATATAGGTACTAAAATGATAGATAACGTTTATAAAAGTTTTGATTGTGTTTGTGGTGATAGCTTGTTTGGGAATGATGTGTAACCTATGACTTTTTTGTTCCAATAGATGTGTTTATTAATGTTTTGAAATTTATAGGTAAAAAGAATAATAACAAGTGAGGAATGCTCAATTGTTTCGAAGTTGTATAAATTGTACGTTTATTCTTTTTAATAGTTATTTACTCTTTCCAGACTAAAAATGTTCAAAAATAAGTTAGAATTAAAAAACTTGGCTAAATCTATACCAAGTTCATATGGCTTTGGATTTGGATTTACTGCAGTTAATATAACAAAAATAGCAGTTTCTCGAAATTATATATTCACAAGTTCAGAAAGCGGCATCATTTTTCCTTTTAAACGATGTTTATTAGAAAATGAAGAAGTTTTGAAGCCAATGAAAGCTTCCAAGGATTCAGGCAAAGTCACCGTTCTCAAATTAAGTTATGATTTAGATTATTTGGCACTTGGCCATGATTCGGGTATTATAAATGTGATGAAGCTGCCTGTTAAGGGAAACCAGGAGAAATTAGAACAGTTGTTGATTGAAGATATTCATAAGGATAATAAAGTCGTGGATATTATTTGGTCTAAGTGCGGCAATATTATTTACGTGGGAGATGTTTCTGGAAATGTGACGGAGATTGTTATTTCGTGGAGTGAAAAGAAGATTGAATTTAAATTTTTAGATATTAATTATTATCCGGTAGTTGCAATTTGCTTGAATGAGGATGAAAATGTGTTGTGTTATGCTACTAGCTATGCTGTGTCATCTTTGATCCTGGCAGATAAGAAAAAACCTGTGAAAAAGGTGGCTATGCTGTTTGGGGACGAAAGTGCTAATGAAAGGGTGTTTTATAGAGCTTTGGTTGGGGTTGAAGTAAGGAAGGGGGCTAATGAAAGAGATGTTGTGTTGGCGTGTGATAAAGAAGGTAGTGTGTTCGTTTTTGATGCCTTACTTGGTCAATTGCTGAAGGAATATGGTCTAAGTGAAAGCGAAAATATTCAAAGTATTCTGAAAGTTTCTATTAATTCATTCATTACTTACGAAGATCGCATACTAAATTGCTATAATTATGCAAATAAAGAATTTGTATTGGCATCATCATGGGAAAGTTATGAGTTATCGGAAAATATTAATCTTTATAATTCCAACAACGACAGTGAGGTGGAAGAAGATTATAAAATACTGGACATCGCTTATGATTATGATAGCAACCTTGTATTCTGCTTGTTAGAACCCAAATTAATTTTATGTTTTTCAAAAAATAAAATAGATTTAGTTGAGGCTAATTTAAGTTTTGAAACAACCCTGGAGATCATTAATAGAGAGGATGGTGCATTGTCATTACTTCAATCAACTAAAAAGTCAACTAAAGCTTTTATTGAGAAAAATATTCCGGAAGCTTTTGCGAAAATTAAGACGGCTGCTGATTCTATTAAATATGTTGAGGAAGAAAATACAGTGGAAACAGTAGTTTATGCATTTGATGAAATTGTGATGAATGAAGTGGATGACCGAAATGAGAAACTTAATTGTGATTTAGTTGTAGCTCCAAGAAAGCGCAAAGTAGGTGTTGTGCAACCTCCGTCAAATTTTTTAGGCATGCATTCTACAATAATTGAATGTGCCGAAGAAGATCATTCGCCAATTAATTGTATTGAGGAAGAAATAGATGATGATCTAATGGACAATTTGCAATCGTTGCTAGAAGGAACAAGCATAATAAACAAGGCTGATTCTGAATGTGCATCCGAAATAACTGAAATAACTGAAAATTGTGAAACCAACAACAACCATAATATTTTACAAATCTCAGAAGCATTACAAAACAAATCAAAGAGTGCATTTTATTTTGAAAATGATAGTCCATCTTCAATCTTAGACTACAAAGATACTCTAGTCAAAATTCAACCATTTTACTTGTCCACTCCACAAAATTCTCAAAATAGTTTGCAACCACTTGTCTTAACTCATCACAGCAGTCAATCGAATAGACCGAAACAAATTTATCAAGCAATTGGAAAGGTTACTGATATTTGGAGTCATGATTCGTTACAATTCAAAATAGACCATATGGCGATATCCAAAAGCTTTTTCCTGGCATTATCTGAATGTTCACAGAAGTTACTTTACAAAGCCTTAAATTTAAATGGCAGTCAAAGTTACGGATGGATGGAAGTTAATAATTTTGCGGAAACTTCTATTTATTGCAATGACGATGGAAGTATCTTGTGCAAAGGTCTACAAGGAATTTTTTATTTTACCCAAGTTGAGGACGGACATATTGGCAAAGTGTTATCTACAGATGATTGGAATGTGTTGGGATACGAGGGACCAATTCATAGTATCTCAATCACAAATAAGAATGTTTGGTACATAACTAAATTCGGCGTCTTTGTTCGAATTGCTTTATTACACGAAAATATTTTATGCCCTATAGATTTCGAAATCGATAATATTGAATGTGTAAAAATGAGTGAAGATTCAAAATTCAAGCTGATTGAAACTTCGGAAAACAGTGTTTGGCTATTATTAAAAGATGAAAAAACTATTTATGTCAGAACTGGTCTAGAACATTGCCAAATGGGATTGGAATGGGTTGAGTTAGAGACTAAACTACCCTCAAAAATCGTTGGCTTGAGTTTATATGAAGAGTCTGCGTTTGCCTTAAGTAAAGATGGACGTCTTTTTATGTTGACAGGAATAAGCTTAACGAATCCACAAGGTGATAGTAAGGGCTGGTTTGAAATTACATTTAACTTTACATTGCATCATAAGCTTTCTTGGCAAATTAAAGCTGGGAAGCAAGGGTTATTTATTAAAGCAGGCTCGCATATCCATTTTATTAAAAGTTCAATGTATTTAACTGGCCACAGATCAGATAACTTTGCTCCAGCCATTTACAGTATGATGGATGGATTTGTGAAACTGACGAATGTTAGCTTTGGTCATCTATTTGCTTTACATAGAAATGGAGAAGTCTTTTGTTATGATATGACTCAAGAAAGATTTAAAAATGTGACTCTCGATTTTGCCGACAATATTAATGAAGTTCAGGAAATAGTGTATGTGAATGGAAGATTAGGCATTCTGACTAGTCATGGCAAAATATACACCAAGAGATGGTTGAAAGGTGGCAATTCATGTGAATGGAATCAATTGGAAAATGTTGAGGAACCTCTTGAATGCATAAATAGCTTTTGTATGTATGAATCAGGAATGTATTTAATTACATCAAATCAAAAAGTTTGGAGATACAGATTTAATAAAAGAAGTTTTAAGGAAATTGTTCCTCCAATTGAGGAGATAGTTAAAGGAATTTATAACAAGTTGGAGTTGTTTGGTAATTTAGGCCAAATTAAAATGTTTCCGGATAATAAACAGATTTCAATAACAACAAATTATTCGGGAAAAAATATTTGGATAACTGATAAATTATTTTGCGAGCATTATTGTTATGATCGTCGGAGATCAAAGTGGCTACCAGTTCTAAAAAATGATAAAATTGACGTTAGAAAGCTAGTTGTTGGAGAAGATATCGTTTATGGAATTAATAGACAGGAGAAGGGCGACAAATTAAATAAATTAAAATGTATTAATTTTAGTCACAAAAGTTTAAAAAATGGTGTATATGAATTTAAAAGTTCAAGTGACTTGAAGAATATTGCTTCGAATTTATCGTTGTATAATGAAAATGAAAGTGGATGTTTAAATCAACTGAAAAATTTTAATCAAAAAATTCTTGGAGACAAGGCAAGTTGGAGCAAATTAACGCAACTAAAACTATTAGATATGGCAATTGACGAGGGTGATAAGAATGGCTTGATTATATTGACTGAGGATGGAATTATCAAAAAACACGAAATATGCATCTGGCCAAACCCAAGCAATCTAATGAATATAAATTTCAGTGATTATCCAATGGATTCAAAAAGAAGTAGTATCAGTTCTAATAGTAGTTATACAACAACTTTGTCGAGTTTGTCAGATTCTTCAGGGAAGAAATACCCAAAAAATGTTATTACTGGACCATTAACCATGATTTCTTATGTGATGAGTCAGTCATCAACAACTTTAATGAACACATCTTCTCTTGCATATGATGTTAAAGAACGAGGTAAAAATTTTATTAATTCATTTATTGTAAAAAATGATGAGTGTGATCAAAAGAAGAAGTTTGTTCTGTATAATTAGCTTGTATAATAAAAATATGTAAATAAAACAGTTATTATGAAAGAATGTTTATTTATGCTAAAATGGGATTCATAAGTAAAAGATCAATTACAAGATCCCTTTTTTATTTTTAATTATCAAAATACAAAGACGAAACTGTTGAAAGTTCGCCGATTTCATTTATAACATTTTTATTAAATTAATGCCAAATCTGTCGATTAAGCAAAGCTTTAGTAAAATAAACCACATATAATTATATAACAATGACTTTGGTAAGAAGAGTAGTTTCAAATGGAGAAAAATTAAGATCTTTAAATCTTATTGTTTAAATGGTAAGTTTGGTCATTTATTATGCTTATATATCTCTTTTAAATAGTTTTAATCGATCTTCTCTGGAAACTGTTAAGTATCAAAATGTGGCTAAGCAATTTGCTGCAGAAAAGTTATACCTAACGTCGAAAAAACAAAATATTAAAAGCGGGCTACCGTTTTTAAATTAAAAGTTGCATGCAAATTTAAGATCACACTCATTAAATAACTCTTAAAACATTTTACAAACCAACCTTCATTCTAATCAAACATTTTACTGATACCAATGAAATGCTGATAAGAGTTCCCAACTATTACCTTTCTCTTTTCATTAGTACTTTTTTGAAATGAAGATCAGTGTTGTTACCCTTTTATTGCTCCTCGCAAGCTCATTGATTGTACAAGCTGATGATACAGCTCTTTCGTGTGTAGCATGTGTAATGGGGCTTCACTCAATCATTGCCTCAATGGAAAATAATCAAGACAACATGGTAATTTATATTTAACCTCATTTATTCATAATGTATACATTTATAGAATTTGCTTGGCGGAGAATTAACCGAAGCTTGTGATACTTTGCCTAGCAAAAATAGCAGAACCGGATGCAGAGTAATGTTCAAGGATCATATGAATGACTTATTCCAGGCCTTTGTTAGTCAACCCGAATCTTCTCCTGAAGCCATGTGCAAAACATTAGCCTACTGCTAAACGCCTATCCTTATTACATACTTTATTGTACAATCTTCTATTCAATCATTAAAAATGTAACCTAAACAAAACAATAAAGATACGTTTTTAAATTAATTATGTTGCTGTTGTGTGTATTTTGAAAATTTATTAAAAACGTGTTAATTACAAATAAGACTGATATCATGTTAAAGTAAAACTATTCACGAACAATTCCAGAATGATGACAATACATGAGTACATTCCAGTTGAAGAGACAAGTCACATCCGAACGTGCCATTGATCCGATACCTTGCCCAGAAGGATCGCAATATCTGAGACATCTTTTACCGACGCCTAGAGAGGAGTCTCCTAATTTTAAGTGCTCGCAACACTTAGTATTGTCTTGGTTTTGAGATGCACAAAATAGAATTGTGGAAATATGTTTAAGATTACATTTCTTTGACTTGAATACGTTTAAGATCTATAAATAAAGTATTATTTTATGTATTTAAATAAAGTATTATTTTATGCATTTAGATTGAAGATCTCTTACCAAGTTTCTAGCAGCGATTTCATCAGACTCATATTGACACAACTCTTGGCATCCTTCCGGGGCATATAATTTGCAACAATTTTGAAATAATCCATCAGCCTTTTCCTTAACCATACAGGGACTAAAGTCGGACTCTGCAGTTCCACATTTACCTTCCATCAATCCATCTTGTCCATAAGAAACAGATACAAATGCAACCAAAAATACCAAACTAATTTTAAACATCCTAGAAAAAAATAATACAAAATATTAATGAACTGCAAATCAATCGCGCACTAAACTACTTTTACGATTAAATACCATCTCACTAATAACTTTATCTCCTTTTATATCCCATTCAAATTGCATTAAGTATAAGTATTTATACTAAAGTCAGGATTGAATGTAAAAGACGATTGTAAAAGGAGATAAATTAGTGAGAAAATAAGTTGGTCACTTTCAGAATGTTGAAAAGATATTTTATTATGAATGATTTGTAAAGAAATAGAAATATGCCCATATTGTATTTCGCTGAAGCACCAGTTTAAAAAATCAAACCTATATACAATGTATAAAAAAGAGAAAGTTCCCAGACAGCAAAAAATAGTAAAGTATTTGTTTTGATTTCTAATTGACCTATTCCATTAAAATATACGTAATTAAAGTGAATGAAGTGAAAAATAAGTTTTATGTTAATTGAAACGACTTATGGATAATCATATTAAACAATTTTTTGTGCCAACTAATAATTTTGTTGTTTTAAATAGGTCTCCTTGATTATTAAGACTGCTTCCAAACACCAATACAAAATACACAAAAACACGCTACTCCTAACCTAAATAAAAATTAATATAATACCTAATTTGTTACTTTATCCCCAAATTTGCTCGTTAAAAAGTATATTTTTTTTAAACAAAATAACTGTCTTTCCAAAATCCATAACACATAATTTTATACAAAATTAGACTTATAGGTCAATCCGCCGAATGTTGCATCTTATATTTTTACTTAATCATGTAGTTTAACCACTTTCGGATAAATTTGATCTTCCTAAATATACATGACATAATCCTTCTCAATTTTGTTTTCTCTCAAACTATACTGAACTTTCGAATGCTGTCAAGTTACTTTTGTGTGTATAGTTGTGTTTGATGGCATAAACAAAACAATTGTCGAAAATAATACAACCAAATGTCATGTATGATTTGGAGAAGATAATTAATTAATTGTGAAAAGAAAGGCCGTCATCTAAACTCTTATTATTACATACTGATTTTGATTAATTTCCAAGCCAATGGGTTAAGATATATTTGGTGGTGGTGAGAAGGTGAATAAAAATTAGATATAAGCGAGCCTTTTACTACCTAATTCTCATAATTATTTTTATTGGTCGATCACATTGCACCATTTTATATCGTCATGGGTAAAAATTCTCTTTTCATATTTGCAATTTGTGCTGCTTTTGTTAACAATGTTTATGGAAGTTTTTGTGGGAAAAGTGGAGTTCCCTTTTCATTTGAAGTAAGTGATGGCCATTCACAATTTAAATTATAATATTTTTTAGCTTCTTCCATCGGGTCAACCTGTACTAGGTGAGTAAAAAATCAATCAAAAATTTGTTAAAAAAGGATAAAATTAGGTCAAACATTATTTAGATGATGTATTCTTGAGACAAGTGAATTTTTTCAAGAATAACCTTTGAGATTCTCTTGAAAGTAGTAGGATGTTTCTTATACGTCACTTGGTAGATTGTCCAGATGCGTCGATATTTGTTAGGGTATCTTGTAGTGCCAAACTTTCACATTTATAAGCGTATGACTGTGTTTCTTGCATCTGTGTACTGGTTCCTCATCATCAGTACTCTTCTCTGGTGCAGACACACCTGCATAACCAGGTTTCAGCTTTCACCACATCCCAATTAAAGATGGCAAGATATAAATACTCATTTAATAGAAATGTTTAAACTTACAGCAGTAGCAAAGAACTGTTCAGCAATAAATTGGGGTGATTTATCTTGAAGCACCTCATTTAGTCTAGCCTTCCAATCTGGATGCAAGATCGTTCCAACTTGTGGACATTTGAGAAGGTTCCGTCATTTCAGAATTGACAATAGTGAGAATACTTAATATCCTTGTTTTTCTTGAGTTGCTTCAGAACATTAATCACATGCTCAGAAAAGTCATCATCAGACGCGGCAAACTATTGACTGAATCAGTCTTGTCTGGGGCATCTCTGTTTTGGCTCTTCCGGCATTCTCTAATTTGTGTTCCATAACTATGGAGTTGAGTAAAGATATTTTACAAATGAACAAACAATTTACTAAAAGAAGACACTTTTCAATATCTCATTAAAACACAACATCAATTATATATTCATATTTACAATAATTAACAACATGTTCTAGGCTGCGCTCGACCTTCTTGCTTTGGATGGGATGCTGATGGTACTGCTCTTAGCAACGATGCTCAATTCTATAGAATCCACAAAAAACCCGATGGTTTCTTCAGAAAGGAATCAGAAGAATTCAGAAGAGTCCTCGGAGAAGAAGATTCTCTAAATTTTAGACCAAAGGCAGGTTAAATATTTATCAAAAGACATACAAGAATAATAAGAAACAGCATCCAATTAACAGGCGATAGATTTAGAAGAAATACATAACAAGATTCTCCATTTTGTTATTTGTACTTCTTTAACTATTGCGTTTGGCGTTCTCCTTATATTAGCAATTGGTACCAGGTTCTGGCGATGATTGTTGTGCATGTTACGAAATGGTTGTATGAACAGTTTATTAAAAAATTCAAAATTTATTCAATTATTCCTAATATTTTACTTATAGGCTGCCGAATGTACCAGAACATTTGAATCGGAATCATGTTCCGGAGACGATGAATGGGTAGCTGGTAAGTTATTAAATAACATCATTAGTTTAAAAAGAATTGATCTAGAATAAGATCTGCGACTTCGCTATATATTTTGAAATATTTTATGGACTTCTTCAAGCGAAGGTTTCCCGTAGTCTGAGTGCATAAATTGGATTCTTATATTGTTGATTTTGAAACTTTCATGTTTCTACAAACTTTTTGAGTGGACCTACGTCTTTAATACGGTCATCTACTTCTTATCAAATTACTTCTTTGATAAAGTCCTTTTGACAATCAAAAAAACATTATTTCAACGATGATTTTTAAGTTTGATTTGCGGTAATGCATTCTTTTGTTAAAGTTGGCTGTTACTCTACGGAAGAATTTCTTTCTTTAATAAAGCTTTGGTAAAGTTGTTATGACAAACTCTTAGGCCAATAATCAGACAAAAGAACAATCTTCGTTTGCATCCTTCGCTTGATTGGAGCCAAAACTAAACTTAAAATATAATAGCACATTTAAATTGAAGTAATAATAAAACATGCATTTCAGGAATTGCTCCATCCTCAAACTACTCAACCCTCCCATTAGGCGTTCAATGTTGTAAGTATTCAATTTTGAAAGATTCCGAAGACCGTGGAACAGCCGTTGTTAATCTTGGACAAATCGTCATTGGAGGTGAGATCTTCGCTAGCAAGAGACAATACGCTTTCGACTACATCAAGGATGTCGTCAAACACACCGCTGAAAATGGAAACATCTACTTTGATGTCACAATTAGACGTATGCCTTGCCTTCCATTGCCCGAAGAGATGTCTGTCAAAGTTGAACCATCAGTGATGGAAGAATTAAATACCAGATTCAGTGGAAAGGTAAACTCCATCAAAGACCACAAACACCTTCCAAACCACTTTGCCTTTCAAGCTCCTATTCAATCATACGGTGAAGCAATTGCACCTTCTCCAGACATGTCCAACATTGTTCCTAACAACAATTATCAATCAAATGAAAAAGATGTTCAATCTAACTACAATTCAAATACTCATAGCAATCAACCTAATGTACACCAACCTGCCCAGGAATATCACCAAGAGGCCAAGAACATTCCATTTAATAATGGCCAAGAAGCCAAGAATGTCCCATTGAATAATGAATATCATTCAGAAAGTAGCAACATCCCTGTCCAAACTCAACAACAACCCGCTGTCAGTCAAGGCTCAAAATCAGGAGAATTATACCAAACTAAAGATGCGTATGTTCCAGAAAAGACTTACCAAGAAGTCCCAACTCAAGTAAATGTACCCAAAGGAGACACTTACATCGCTCCAGCCACCAACAATTACATTTCCCCACCTGCTCAAAACACATACGTTCAACCTGTCATCCATGAAACTTCTTACGTTCAACAACCAGCTCAACCAAGTTACTATCCAGTCGCTCCACAAACACAATATTACGGAGCAGCCTCGGGAGGCGCCGGATGTTGTGGAGGCTTCTATTGTTTCACTGGCAAGTGTTTTATTAAAAACGAGAGGAAAAATTTATTAAAAAACGAAAAGTATCGTTACACACAAATAAAGATCTCTTCTTTTCAATCAAACATCCTTTGAATGATAAGTTACCGCTTTTTTGGGCATTTTCAGGGGATAACATGTAGACATCTTCAGATGAGCACTTTCCATGTCACCAAAATATTCAGTCATGGTGTATTCTAATTCTTTCCTAATTCCTTTAACCAACATTGACTTTAATTACGTTTATCTTAGAATTGGCATCATTGAGATCTTGTTTAACCTAGATTAGTAATAATAACACGCATTAGACTCGTTAACATAAGAACGAAATAGTAAAACATCTTAAAGATATGTTATAAGCAGATTTTGAAATCATAGTGACTTACCTAGCAAAGTCGATACAAAGCATCTCTAAATGTGTACACTATATCCTATAAATTTGACTGTTAACCTCGTAATTATAATAATTAAAAGCAAACATTTCTTAAAAAACGAAAAATATAATCTAAAAGTAGAGCCATCTACTTGTAGAGTAAACATCCTTTTAATGATGAATTGACTAATTTTCATTCCTTTTACAGCTGACACAATGGTCCAAACTATCGATGGAAGAATCAAGCCAGTATCCGAATTAGAAGTTAACAAAGACTGGGTTTTGTCCAGAAATGGAAGTGATATCGTATATTCCCAAGTCACTTCTTGGTTGCACAAAGACGCCGATCAAGTTGCTGAATTCATCAAGATCAGTCTCGATGATGGCAAGGAATTGAAAATTACTGGCCTTCATTTCATTTACAAGACTGAGTGTACTAGTGATGCCAAGAGAAACAATTATGTTAGTGTAGAGAGTATCGGAACAAATGCTGTCTTTGCTAAGGATGTCAATCAGGGAGATTGTTTGTATGCGCTTACTGAAGATAATCAACATTTCGTCAAAAGACAAGTTGTTTCAGTTGAAACAATTGAAGAGAAGGGAATCTACGCCCCAATGACTGGAACAGGTAAAAAAACTTAAAATAATCAATGAATTTATTAGATGAAAAGGGAGGAAATTAGAATGTATCAAATAAATAGTTTCCTTTTTAGTCTTTGGACTTAAAAAGAACAGTTTACCAGCGTCTAAAATGTCTTAAAATAGCAGCTTAACGACATCGTTCTTTTTAGGAGCATTAGATACTATTTGATAAGATGGTTTCCCAAAATCACTATTTGTTGTTGCATCGCCAAAGTAGTCGGTAAGAATGGCCTCAACATTGACAGCATGTTTCTTTGAAGCATAAGTCATCTTTAAAACAATGATTTCCTAGCCAACACAAAGACTTTGTAAATAGTCTTTTGCTTCTTATCAAAGAAAAAATTTAATTTAACAGCTCTGTTATAAAAGCGTACATGAGCAGACATTCTTTTTTCATCCTTGTGGACAATATACACAATTTAACGTAATTACTAAAAATATATAAAGCATTCAATACATCAATACTAATTAATACTTAATTTTTCTTCAGGAGATATTGTTGTTGAAGGAATTTTAGCTTCTTGTGAAAACGTAATCCACAACACAGCCATGCACAATTCCTTCTACAAATCAGTAAAATACATAGCTGACTTCATTCCTAATCTATTCAAAACGTCAACCAACGACAAAGTCGATCTTCCCACCGGCATTACTCTTCTCATCGAAATCATGAATCTGGTCATGCCAAAGGAAGTTTTTGCTTTTTAAATTTCTCATCATCAAATTTAAAACAACTTGTATTAAGTAATAAGATATAATAATTTGTTTCTCTTTTGGATTAATATATAAAATGGTTTAATAAAAAATAAAAATACACAGTTAATACAAAAAAGTTTATTCTATGATTATGACAGAACTAATTGATGTCATAATTGCTCAAGACAATTGATTAGTGTGGACCTTAATTGGTATATTTAATTTGGAATTCCATCATTTAAACTTACCAAAGTTCCGATTCTTGAATTCATGGTCATGTCATTCCAATTTTATCGTGTTTGAATGTATTCACTATCATTAACCTAAACTGATCATTTAAATGATATCAGTATCATTTATAATTTTTAAATTTTTTTATTATCATAGATTTTGTAAAAAGAGAGACCCTGATAGATATGTATGTAGTTGTATATCCCAGAATGGCATATAATGTATTACCATTCATAGAAAAAATATTGTTTTAGGGAGCCAGATTAAAAATATCATGTTAATTAAATAAACACCAGAATAATGAATTCATTGAATCTATGGACTTGGACTACTTAGAAATGGTACTAAATATTGACGTATAAGTATATTTCATTAGTATTAATTGATCATATTAAATGTTTCGTTAACGTCGAAAAATTAAGCTTTTTCAACTAATACTAAATTCATAATTAACTACTTTTTATATTTCCTACTAAATAATTCTTAAATTCCATAAATTTTAAAACATTTATTCATGGATATATCAATACAAGAAATTCAAGAAATGCAAAAGCGTTATACTGCTTTTCAGTTTATATCCACCCGAACGACGTTTAATTGTTCAATGTTTAGTGAAAGGGAGATGATACTGTTATCAGAATACTTTGCAAACAAACCTATTGGAATTTTGTATTGTTTAGTTGGTTTATTTTACATAATTTGTTGTATTCCATGTTTGTTGGCAATGTTTCACCATGATCATTATCAATTTAGTTGTTTTAAAGTGATGTCTTTCATTGCTTCTATGGATTTGATATGTTTAACTCTTCTAGGTCCAATAGGTGGATATTTAACATATCACGGTATAGTTGCATGCATGAGTCCTGTTTTAAATATCATTTGTGGAACAATTTTCTTTTCTTTGTTTTCATGCGTATCAGCTGCAACAATTTTGCTGGTAGTTATTAGATTACTTGAATATGGAAATGCTCAATTTGCCTCGTTATTGTTTAAAGGATCAAGAACTTATCTTTGGATGGGTTTGATTGTAATTTACGGATTTGCATTAGGAATCTTTACTCGAACAATGACATTTTGTCCTCCAGCTCTAACATGGGCATTTGATGTATATTCTGGTATGCCATTGAAACCCCATAAACCTGCATTTAACATTTATCATCAAATACAATCCACATCATACGTTTTTATTTCCGCCTTTTTATACCTCATTTATTTAATATTACACTGGAAGAAACTTATGAAACTTCAATCTTCAATAGCTAATACGATTAAAATTAAGCTTACACTGCAAATTCTAATTATATCAATTGTATCTGAAACTACAAATTTAATGTTTGTAATTGTTTATTATTATCAAGCTGGACCAGGTTACATTCCAACGGCATATATCTTTTGGTTGAGTACGCATGGTTCAACTAGCGTAGTGTTATTGCTATTTAATGAATCACTTAGACGTACAATTAAAACTAATATTTTGAAATGCAAAGATTTCAATACGATTCAAGTAGTTCCATTGGTTACAACTAACAAGTGAATACTTCAATCTCCACTTTAATAATGACGAGACAAACAGCAATTAGCATATAATTTCAAAGTGCACTTTTTAATGTTCAATTAAAAGATTTAATGTTAAATAAAAAAAGTAAAAGTCCCGCATCTTATGGTAAGAACAAATTACATCGTCAAACTAAATATATGCAATTAAAAAATGTATGGCACAAAGTTGATATTTTAATAAAAAGGAAGGACTTTCTAAACCCTCATGACTAAGGCAATTTAATTTTAAAATCTTTATTTATCACAATTTTTAAAAATGAACAAGCTAAATATGAGTGTTGCAGCGTATTGGGCTGATAAAAAAATTATAAAGGTATTCATTTTCTAATAACATGGAGTTCCTTTGATTGTTCTATGTTTACAAATGCTGAATTAGAAAGTTACCATTCATCTTTTGCTAGCCCAAGTCTAGGAGTTTTTTATTTCGGTTTAGCTTATATCTATATATAAATTAAAATAATAAGGAAAGAATTACATACTAAAAATATCTGTCACCTCCGCTGCGGGATTTTCGTTACGGTGCCATCCCAAACATGTATGACGTATTTCGCAATGAGATTTTTATAAAAAGGCGGTTGATCATTTTTTGCTTAACATGGATTTTAAAATGAAATTATAATTAATGGCGTTTGATGTACGATTAGGTGTATGCAGATAGCATTGATATATGATTAGATTTATGCAAATTGTAGTTAATCAAACTTTTTCGTTTATAAGTCGTACCACATACTTTCAAAAGATATTTATATTTTAGAGTCCTAAATAACTTTAGATCAAAAAATATTGTTTACAAACAAAAATGAATTTTTACACTATTGTGGAGAGATATTAAATACATGTATTTTAATATAGTTTGCAAATCATGTAAAAATATTTAAAAGTTTAATCAAATATCTTCAATATAACTTAGGCAGAAGTATTAATTAAAAAAGAGTTTCTTGATTTTGAAGTTTATATTAAACACAAGCTATATAGTCTTTTGATAACCATTAGTTATTACTTTAGCAACTATCAACAAAATCAGTACATAACTAATTTAATGTAAGATTAATAATATGCAATTTATTTAGATTTTTACAATAACAATGATCAGTTAATTTTGTTTATGTACAAACAGACAGAGACTAGGCAAATCATCTATATTTCATATATTTAACACAAATATCGATAAAATTAAGATAAATGAAACAATATTCATTGAAGGCATCTTTTTGAAAGTTGGTGAGGAGTTACTGCCACCGTTGCAGCCGTCTCCAAAACACGAACAGACGCGTACATCTCCATATACAGGTGTATCCAGGCCTTTAGGCTGGTTAAATATTAGGGCACGGGGTAAAGTTCGACACGTATCCATGGAGTTGAAACGATGGGTTCGGATGGATGTTTGATTGAAGCCTGATAGTACTATTCTTTCTGCGCATCCTCTTATATATTTGTGGCTGATGAAAACACCTAAACGTTCAGGTAATAAAAATAAAGAAATGTCTTGCCTACCTCCTTCAAAATTACTTTCAATCAAAGTAACACAAAAACTACTACAAGTCGTCGTTGGCATTGGGTTGCGGCCTAAAATTATCAGTAATTATTCAATGATATTCTGATTAGAACAAAGTGATAATTAATCATGCTTTCCGATTCACTGGTATCACCAGTATCAGTTATGACTTTGAAATTTTTGGGAAATCGAAAACCCTGTTACTTAATAGATTTTTAACTCATGATTATTGAAATTTTGTTGCTAAATATAAAAATGAAAAGAAACGAAAAATTGTATTTATAGTGATTTAACTATTATGAATGTTTTTACTAAAACAACAGAACTGCCACACAATTTTAATATTACATATTGCCTGGTCAAACCATGGGGTTAGTAAACACTGTACCCGTCAAGCTTACTTAAGGAAAGTTTGATTATTATTTTAAATAAAAATTATTAAAACAGATATTTGCCCAAATTAAGATGCTGTAATATGTATGGGTGGTCGTCGAAAAAAGAAAAAATGACAATGGAGCAAATTGAGAAACAATACAATTCTAGACAAACTAATTTTGCTTCTGGTCGTCAATCCGAAAAGTTGTTGAAAGAAGGTGGTGTTTTGAAACCAGAGCAGCAAGAGAGTTTGAAAATTGTTCCAACTAAAAGAGTGTCTCATGCAAACGCTTCCAATAAGTATGCTGCAAAAAACAAAGCTAATTTAGAGGAATCAAATACTATATCCTCCGTTTTTTGGAATGATGACCATAAAAATGGAGTTGAAGAAAATAAAAAAAGAATAATAAAAGTATTAAGACTTTACCGGAATTGATGATACTAAGTGATAAAAAACCTGGAAAATGAATTAAATTTTATTTCATATACAGGTTTTTTATATATGTACATATATTCCACCCATTTTATTATATAATTATGAATTCCCCCTCTTATGTAATAGAAAAGCAAATGTCATAAACATCACCTTCCATCACAATCAAATATTACCCCACTTGTGCCTTGCAATACTCCCTTTGTATATGAAACACCACCCAATTTTTTATCTCCTTACCTCCTCTTTCTTGGTTTTGCAGGTCTGGATCATTGCATCTATTGGTAAAAGTCTTGGGCACCACATAAATAGATTCCAATAATTCCCACGAATCTTGATAATTCGTTGACATGCATGAATAACATTCGAATTTATTTGCCGCTGTACCTAAAATTAATTATTAATCCTCTTAATCTTAAAAATGATCAAAATAGTGTTTTAATTTTAATTACCATAATGCTGTCTGGAAGCTTTAATCGAGTCAATTACATTACTCTTCCCGCTATATGCAACCAGCCCCTGATATGTATTAGGATTATCTAGTGTAGAATAAGCTTGTCTGGAGTGATGGATAGGTTGATTGGAGGTTACCGTTATGGTAACTGAAACAATCAGGACCAGTACAAGTTGGTAATTAATTAGAGGTGGCATTGTACATAATATAGAAGAATCTGTACCTCTTTAGTAATTCGGAAATTCTATAACAATGTTACAAGATATAAATATTGTTAGTAAAGACAAAAGGTGCGGTTAAGAGAATATGTGTTTAACGTCGAAACATCTTCTTCCTACGAACAACGAAGATGAATGTCCATCAAATTATTTGATAAGCCTGAAGCTTTATCAACTCACTTCAACTATATTTTGATTAGTTGTCGCTCAATCGATGTGTAATGGTGGTATTATTTAATGGGCACATTTTTGAATAAATATAATACTTTGCATTGTTGAGGTTAATTACGGACACATATTTAGTTTTCGGGATAACAAATTTTATGGGATGAGAAGGTCTCACAACAAAAATTCCAATGAATGTACATAAATATACTCATTTTAATTTCTCTTTTTGATTAAATAAATAATCCAAAACATCTTTGCGTCATCTACTCAAAGCAACCTGCATTATATTAAAATATTCTATTTTGTGCACGTTTCGAAGGTACTACTAAAAATGTGTGCACAACAAAAAATATGTACTAAAAAGCTATAAATAATATTAGACAGTGCATCAGTAATTGTTTTGATTTATTAAAACAGCACTAATATTACAAATCTTTATTAGTGTGTAATCCCAAACTATTGGACTTTTTACGCCATAACAGGATGTTGTTTGCACCATCAAAAATAATCCTACGGCTTTCGTAGCCAAAGACTTTGACAGGAAGATAAAGGTGATTTTAATTCAAGAAACATAAATATAAATATACACCGAATTATTATTGGCAAACGTGCCATCACAGTACATCAACATAAAGGTAACAAAAGTTCGGCTAAAATCAAAGAACCTCATTAATCATAATCAATCGTACGTTTATCCTTAAGACACTGTACATTTGTCACAATAAGTATCTTCCACATTTTTTATTTACTACAACTTTAAATTTAAATGTACTCACTACTACACGCACCCATTCACAAAAATAAATTTGATAGCAACTTAATAGTTAGTTATAGCTTTAATATAAACAGCTTGTCCTTAATAAATGAGTTTATAAACGGATATATATGTTTAATATTATACCACTGCTACTACTACCATTTAAGGTTCTTATTTTATCTTAATTTACTTTTTCAAAAGTTAGCTTAAAAAGTTTCATCAGGGAATTTGCTGAGTATGGTGGGTAAGAAGAAGTGTGTTTAATCTTTTTAGGGAAGAAATTTAAAATCGTTCAAATAAATTTATATATCCTTATAATGATTTGATAACAAAAAAGTTTCCCTGTTGCGGGTATAATAGATTATGCCCTACTTGGCTAGATAATTGAAGTACGCACTTGAGAAAGGTGTAATCTAATTTGGAGATTAAATTCAATACACATATAGCTAATAAAATATGGGCTTGAGTTGATAAAGCAAAAGGGGTTCTTGAATTTTTAAATTAATGGCTTTGAACTAGAACATTTAAATAGGTCCTTCAACTTTTGATGATGTTTAATGAGTAAGGGGATGTTTCTAATTGGGGACAAAAATCAAGTCTAAGTGATGTAATAAAAGGGAGATTCTATTTCTAAGATGGCGATGTTCTACAACCACCAAAACATACCATATACATAATATCATCTCCAAAAAAGATGCCTATTGTTTCTAGAGAGAATCCTTTAACATCTTGCAACATAACCAATAGCCAAACAAAGACAATTTATGGTATGGGTGTAGGCACAGATTAATATGATACTAAAAAGAATGTCAAGTTGATAGAGTGACTAATAGTTCTTGATGCGAGTTGTGAAGATTACTCGTGGGATTTTAAGGTTTGGACTGACTTTCAAAGATGTCTTGATAATAAAAAATGATAATAATGCCTTTATCCATGCCAATATTTCAAATTGATTTCACAATTTTAAAATGCAAAAAGGCACATCACTACATAGACATTTAAGTAATTAACACGTCTGAACCAATTAACTACAAAGGTCTGTCCATCCACAACCTTTTTGTACAAAAAGTAGCAAATTAAAATAGCTTGTCTGATGTATTCAAACTTATGTAGCAAATGCAAAGCATATTAAGAATTAGGGCAAGAAAGTTTTTACCCATTGGGCGGCAATTTATGTAATTGGTATTCTTAGGGGTAGGTTGATTAATTAAAAGCCAAATTGGCTTGGAGGGTGTGTAACATTGGGTGATACTTTTAATTTTGCTTAGGAATATTGGATATGTGACATAAATAAGTTGCATGGTTCAATTAACTTTGTATAGGTGTGTAATGCATTGGGAAAGGCAACTAGTAATTTTAAAGGGATCCATGAATACAAATTCCCTTTATCAAGTTAATAAATCAGAACCCCTAAACGCAAAGATTAGAAAGAATGAGTCTTTATTATCATAGTCAAAAAATCTACATCTGCATATTATACACTTTTGAACATGATATTTTAAGGCCTTTTTAAGAATGCTAAAAGTTTTTAGTAGCTCATGATGGCAACGGTTTTAGATAGTAAATTTGTTGAGGCAACAAAAAGTGTAGTAAAAGTGAGCCGTATAAATGTACATCATCCTGTAGGGAGTATAAATTTGTTTTAGATATACAGCTTATCATAATATAATAATAATAGTAAAATACTTAATAATAAAATGTTGTGCGAGACATAACAACAAATATTTCTAATGGCGTGTATAGGTTAAGTCATATCCTCCAAAAAAACACCTCGCTTCTGTGGCAATAATTGGTTTTAATAATGGAGATTACTATCGTTTTTATCAAATAAAACAACACCCAAGCATCCTCATTTCCATAAATAAACAAAACAAAATATCCTAGCCCATTAAAAAGTATTTAAATATTCAATTTCATGTACATCTAAATCACCATGAAAAATGATCCTGACCCTTGTAAAATATCTAAATGAACAAAAGGCCATCATATCTCCAATGGCCTATTAATTGTAAATGAGAAGATATAAGGCAACAAAAGTCGTACAAGTACATAGTCCTGGAAAAGGACAAAAAATATTTATCCAACATTTTTCTAGATAAACTAAATCTGAAGATGTTATTTGTTGAAGTAATGCAATTATCATACATAATTAAAAACCTCAAACTGAGTAGTTCATTAAAGTGCATTACCGGAAATATTCTTTTAAATTGGTTTGAAAGTTTTGTGGACTAATTATAAATAAATACTTACTGAAAAATTTCTTTTTAAATGAGTGTTCTTCTACGTTGCCACCATTGTTGCGAAAAAATTCCCTCACTTCAGCCTCATCTTGTTCAAGCTTTTTTTGGATGTCGGTGTCGCTATTTGCTGTAAAGATTTTAAATAAATAGGATTTTAGAATAAATAAAATTAAAAAAATTATGATTAGAGTTTGGATAGCAGTTAGGATCAAGCTTTTTGTGGGTCTGTGACCATAAGGCAAGGATGGTCTGTCTGGCATTCGACTTGTTAATACCATCTTTTGCTGCGCCTTTGGACCGAATTTGTTTGTAGGAGCCAATTTAGGAACAGTAGAGATCTTTTTGGCTTCAATGAGTGGACTTGGCTTGAGGTCTTTTTCTAGTGACCCAGGACTTGTTCCGTATGAGGTGAAAGATTTTTTGGCAGCTAATAATAAATGAGTCTGGTCATCGTTTTGTTTAACATCTACTTGAAACGATTCATGACAAGAAGCAAGTGAAGAAATTGAAGAAGACTCTGAACCATCCTCGCATCCATTATGTTTAGAACTAATTGAGAGTGAATCAGATGTATACCGACTATACAATGGAGGTACATATTTACTAGTGCTAGGAATGGCACTGTAATCTACATCTGACATCTGGTAATATTTAATAACTTTAGATTATCACTTCAATCGAATAAAGTATATTATATGTAAATGAGAACGCACATGTATAAAAGAAGATGATAAAGCGAGGCAACGTTTTTTCAAAAGTACGTAAAAAAAGATTAATGTAATGTACTTGATTCTAGTGGAAGCTATTAATAAAAATTGAAGGCAAAGAGCATTTATCAATATGTGGTTTTATACATTGTCTTACCACTAAAAAACAATAACTTGCTACATCCTTAATGATAAGACCTTAATCCATATAAGCAAATGTTTACTACCACACTTCCACAAATGGTAAAAGTTAAGGGGATGTAAATAAGCAAACTTCGAGAGGATAACATTTTTCTTATAAAAAATTGCTATCAACAAAAGGTGATAAAAAGAAGTAGAGTAATATTGGCGGTGGGTTTGCCTTATTGAGTTATAATAGGTTATGCAGTTTATATAAGAATGTTTTGTTGTTTGTGTCTTGTAGACATATAACAACGTTAGTTGCATTAAAAGCTCACTCCTATATACGATGGAGGGCTTTTTGGATGTTACAGCAAGCAGTGGTGGAATTATTATAAAATAATAATATATTTGCATACAAATATTATTTATTTTAAATTATTTTTTAAGGACTTTTACAATTGATTGACAATAATACTCTAGATATGATTTAAATTTTGCTTTACATTATGGTTTAAATTATACATAGTAAGTTAATACTTTGGATTCATGGTATGTGCCCTGCAACAATTAATATTATAGTGAGTATATCCTCAAGACAATAATTATCATTCATTTTAAAAGTAATAATTAAGAGCCTTGCTTTAACCTTATCAGTATTGTATTTGCTACAAGTATAATAATAGCAGAACAAAGGAAACAAAGGGTATTAGCAATAAAGTTTAGAAAGAACATCAAAAGCTATTGAGATGGTATTAAGGAAGCTCTGGGGTGTCATAAAATAACACTCATGACACAATCATTATTATGAGAGGAAAAGTCAGATATATACATTTGTTCAAAAGAAGATAAGATAAAAATTTGTTGAGGATGATAAATATCATAATGGCCGGCATTTTGCGTTGGGAGAAATGTAGTGTTTTTTGACAAAAATAAGACATACCTTCTGACTTTCGATAGTCAATTCCTTGTTTTGACATGTTCAATGAGATTTCATTAGCAATCAACATCATATTTGCAAAAGGTAACATCATTGCTGTATTTTGGCTTAGTTTGTTTTCAAATTTTTTGTGACTCTGAACTGGTAGTAGGCAAAAGAAAAATAGTATGGAGCGCCCCCAGGCTCCCACATTATGGGAAAATAATAACAGAATTTTGTAGTATATCTTGCAAGGAATTTTGTGGTAAAAACTGAAATAATAATTAGTATATTTGAATAATATTAAAAGAGAGTTCAAAAATAATGCCAAAAAAGTGTTCAAAAATAAAGTCAAAAAGGAGTTCAAAAATAAATTCCATAAGACTTTGATACAAGTGAATAACTTTTGTTAATAAAAACGCAACATTAAACTCTATTTTTTTGAAGTCAAGCATAAGTGTTAAAAGTCAATTATTTTGGATACCAACTTTGTGGAGATAATTACAATACGATAAAATATCAAAATGAACATATAGAAACTTTAAATCTCATGAGACTGTAAAAAGCATTAAATTACTGTTGCCGAATATCAAAAGTGTTGATAGACGAAACTTTACTTAAAAAAGTATTTTTATACTTGATTATTAATAATAACATTCCAGCAAGACAAATGGCACTAAATTTAGGCAGTATTTTACTTATTGAGATTTAATAATATACCAAAACAAACTTATTTCAACTCATTTATCCTAAAAAACAGCCAGAGGTCCATTCAAATGGTATAAATAATCAGCTATATCAAGCTAACTAAAAATAGCAAAGTTTATCATGTAAACTGTGTTGTTTGTATAAACGTCAACATTTCTAAACAAATCTTTTTATATCAAGCCCCCAAAAAGTCATTTGAATAAATAATGCCACTAAATATATACGAAAACTAGACTAACGATATGTATATAAAGCATAATTTTGTCAGACTTAAAAATTAAGTTTTGGTTTTAAATGTTTTTGATGATAGTGGTGACATTACCAAAATGATATCAATTTTATTTGGACTGCCATTTGGTTGTGTACTTTTGGATGGGACAAGTGGTGATGAATGTTAATGAGTGAATAAATTTGCCCTAGAGGTGATTCTTTTTTTGTATCGTAAAATGATATTATTTGGCAATTGATTATTTGGTAGAAATAAATTTATTTTACTTGGCATAAATAAAGCTATACATTTTGATGTTAATATACAACACTCCATTCCATTGACCAGCCTTGGTTTTGGGTGACTTGGTTGGATGAATAAAAAAACATGGTGACAGAGTTTCCGGTTGATCTGAATGTTAGAGGTGTCTTGTCTGATAAATATAAGTCTCCGGACAATTTTCGAATAAGAACGACTGTCGTGGTACCATCATATACTGCTAAATAATCATTGGAACTTGTATCGAAAGCAGTGAACGTGAGCAGGATTTTTGAACCAGCTGGTCCAGCAATATTATAAAATTGACCTTGATTTACGCCGTAGTAGGAAGGAAAACTTGGACTCATTATCAAACCACCTGTTCCGCTAACACTAATTGGACCAGCTAATTTAGGTGAAGCAAAAAAAGCTTTCCAACCCTTTGCCACAATTACATTATTTGTGATGAATCGCAAAGTCATTGGGGAGCCGGATGAATAAATATAATTAGCATCGGTATCATTGATAGTTCCTGAAAAATTCCTTAGCAAAGATCCCTGATTTGCGTCTGGTCCATCCCAAATTTCTAGGTAATCATTGACAGCTTCAGTTTGGAAATTTGAGAAATTAAGGTAGGTTCGAGAGCCGGCTGGAGCAACCAAATAAATCATGCAACCTAAGTTGTTGTCATAATTGATGCCAAGCAAGTAATTTGCAGATGAAATAAGGCCTGTAGATCCCAAAACTTTAGAAGGTGGACATTCTGCCGCATGTTGTTTGCAAAGGAATGGCTGATTATATTTACAATCTAATGGAACAATTCCAGTGGATGTTGTAGTGCTTTTAAGCGCAAAGCAACTGGGAATAGATAAGTCCGGTTCGCCATTTAAAAAATTAGTATAATTTACGGGAGATCCATCTGTCCAAAGTAAGGAACCCTGGCTATTTAGTTGGAGACCAACCCATGTCAAATAGGGATTACTCTTACTGGCTAGTTTAACAGCAAGGTTGTAGTCTTTGACATTTGACAAAGAAGCCAAATTTCCTCCTTTAACGTCTTCACAATATTTTTCAGCACTGTCAAAAGACATGGAAGTATCTGCATTCATTAAAAAACATTCAGGCCCAAATATATCTGATGTCCATCCAAGTGGACATCCTTTAAGTGCCCACGTTGATGGAAATACAGAAACAAGTAAAATAAATAAAAGTAACATTGTATAAAAATTCCGCAAATTAATGTTACAGCCGTTTTTGTGCTCTTATAAGTATGCAAAGATCACAACTATTACTTTATGATAAGAGCAGAAAAGATAAGTAGTAATGAGCATTGAGTAGTTGATAAAGTGAGTTAATCCCTGTATATTGAATTGTATTAATGTCTTATCAAACCATTTCAAATGCACAAATACCTGTGTATGATGTGGTGATTATTATTAGGTATGCCATACTCCATAATTGAAACTTAAAGAGATATGTAGTTTGATGTAAATATAATTAACATCCTTTAAATCATCTTTGAAGTCATTCGTTTTATTGTGAATGTATTAGTTATTTAATTTTTATTATTTATTTTAATTATTATATGAATTTAAAATAAGGAGAAAAGTTGCACAAATTTAATTCAATTTGCAAATAACGTATATTTTTAAACGATGAAAATTAAGATTCAGAATTAGTTTTTTGGCAATTTTATGAAAGTTATACACATGCACCATTTTATTGCTTAATACTAACACATTCTTGTTTTTTGAACATTTTCCTAGAAAATAGATTTAGGTATTCAAACCAATTTTCGTTGCTAGTTTGCATTGGTAGATTGACAATCTTTATCCCCTATACCTTCAATATCATAAATTGATATTTTTGAATAAGGATATCCTCCGCAACAAAGAATATTGCAGTCTTAAGTAGTATTACACTTTTACTTTGTGGGTGATGCAATTCTGCAAAGATTTCAGAAGGCATATTTTCGAGGATCATGTCTATGTTTACTGGAGATCATCAAATGAGCTCGTTTCACAGATCTCCTATATCTTAAATTTGATTCATAAAAATAAAATGTACCTTAAAGTAAGTTGAAATTAACTCCTTGATCTGTTTGCAAAACTCACCTGATTGTCAAATGGTACCATGCATAAACTACTGGCAGATGAGTAAAATGCTTTTCATCATCCAACCATTTTCCAATTAAACACTAAACTAATGTAAATTAAGGGGTAAAATCAAATTACATTTAAATCATGTTGTATGTGCATAGATACTTTTTTTGAATTGTGTTTTAAAGAGATTGGTAATAATAAACTTTGGAATAATATCTTATAAGACGCCATATCTTTGCCTACATTATCATCATTTTTAGAAAAAATACTATTTATTTTGATTGATGCCATGACTTCCAAACAAAGCAAAACATATAAGCCAGATAAGGAGTTCGAAGTCGAAAGTGTTGACGACGGCCACAAGCAACTCTTTGGGGAAAGATGAGAACCTTTTATCATATTAAATGGAAAGGTTATAAGCAGAAAACGTGGGAGCCTGTTGTAAATGTGGTTGACAATAAACACGTTGTTCAATTTCAAATGAACGAAATTAAAAGATTGTATTGTAACATGGTAATTGAACTTTATTTAACTTATTTTTAAATCTTTTATAGGAACTTCACATGGACATCAAATATCCATATAGAATCGAGTCTGATCCAGTCTGCTTAACGCCATACCGAAAATTAGCAACAGAACAAACGGTCATCAATGCGGAAGTTCTTGTTTCAAACGAATTCGAATGGTTTAAACTTAAAAAGAAGGTTAATAAAAAATACAATGATACCACTTTTAAAATCTAATTGGAAGAACCCATAGGATTGAATCTATTTTCATATAATTACTAATTTATATAACTTTTGAACGTGTTTTTTTAGATTGTTTATACAAATTACGTATGTATTCTTTAATTATTTAATATTCTAATTTTCATTAATTACAAAATAAATTTAATTTGTAAAGCAGGTTTATGTCATAATTTTTTTCTAAATAAGCAGGTGCAATTATAAATCAGTTGTTTCTATCAAAAATTTTTCATTCATTAACTACATTCCTCAGAAGTAAAATGTTCAAAGAATGTTGCTTAATATTTGGCTCATTATTTGATTGTTATGATGATCTTGTTCTGTTAACACAAGATTCTATATCACTGCTAACTGTCCTGACTTGTATTTGCATTATTATTTATTTGAAACGAATTAAAACAGACAATTCTTCAGTGTATATAAATTTTTTAATTTACAGTCGACTGTACAGTATTTATATGGTGATTATGGCAGGAGTAGTGATTAGAATCCGGTTGACGTTGCCAGCTATTTGTGGTATGTTAAAAACTATATTTTGCAATTTATTTAAAATTTAAGCTGTTTGTGCTGGCTTAATTAAAAGTGAAGATGCTTGCCATATATTTAACGCATGGTTTAACGATTTTTATTATTTAATAAAAACTTTTTAAGGGCTTTTTGTTATTAAGTGTTGTAGTATTCATTTGTATACTTGGATTAGATATACTTGGAAGATCAAATATATTTCTAAGGTATAACTTATATTTTGCAATTTAAAAAGAGCCTTATACATTTTTTAGAAAAAGACCCTTCTACCATTTTGAAATGACTGAAAAAATTTTGCTTGTAATTTTTTCTTTTGTAATGATTACAATATTTGGTCCATGGATGTTTGCAAAAATTGATAGCAAAGAAAGAGAATTAATTTATTTTAGCAAGTTAAATGCAACAAATTTAATAATATTTGCATCAAATTCTACAATGATTTGTTTTGGAGGTAGTAAATCAGCCATCATTTCAATAGTTATGCTAATAATATTAATTGGATTAACAATTGGGGCATCATATTATATCCTTAGATTTAAAAATATTCTAGCCGTTATTAATTTGTTAATAAATAACCAAAAGAATCCTCTGACAATTTCAAAATATAAACTAATTTTATACTATTATGCGGCATTGTTTGTTTCAGCGTTTATTCTTGTTTTGATACCTAGCGCCATTGCACTTTTAATTATAATTTTATTGGATGCATCTGATTATACGCGATTCATAGATTTTTCGATTAATACTTATCCTTCTTATTTGGAATTGTGGATTATATCATACAATGCATCCATTTTTTGTTATTATCAAAAACTTAAAATAATTACTAAATGAATTCAGCGTCAAACTACAATTTTAAATTCAAGAAAGTTGTTTTTTAATTCAAGTCAGGGAAATGAAAATAAAATATATTTGTTTATAACTTGTTGAAATGCCAGGTGAATTTAAATTCAAAGCTACACCGTTCATTAACATTTTCATTTGCAATTTAACGTGAAAATAAATAATGTTTAACCAATATTGTCTATTATTTAACTCACTATTTGATTGTTATGACGATCTTGCGCTCTTAATGCAAGATTGCATAATAATGTTGTGTATTTCAAGTTCTAATTTAATTATCACCAGTTAGGGAATGCATCTTTTCGAGACTTCTTTTCTTTATCTTACTAATTTACGGAATTTCAGGTTTAACTACAAGGAAATATAATTACTTGATGTTCTTCTTGCACTTAGTTGCTTGCTTTTTGGTTATTCCGGGGACTGTGACCTTTACGAAGCTTGGTCAAGATTTAAGTGATACTACTTAGCAGCCAAATAAAAATTCAGATGGAGCTGCTGAACATTCTTCTGTTAAACAACAAGTATATTGAAATATCGGATATGAATTACAAAAAATATAGTTGTAGATTCGAAATGGTTTATTGAAAGTAATATATAATATTAGATATATATGCCTTAATTTTAATGAACATCAAAATAATGAAAAGATAATTAAATTGTAGTTGAAGCACTTGCAGGCAATGAAGTCAAACCTAAATCACAGGCATATTTAGATTTATCAATTTTCTCCCTTTCAGAAGCTAGTCGCCTTAATTCAGGATTCATACAAAATAAAACTACAACAATTAAAGCTGCTAAAAGAATCGTGATAAAAACAAATGAGTAGTTGAAATTGAATGAAAAATGTCTAGCATTAACTTCATTCTTAGCGTAGCAGAATTGTATTTGATTTCCACTAGCTTTAGTTTTCAACAAACTGACAACCTTTGACACAATAAGACAAATAATTTCTGCACTAATTCCCGCAAATCCAGAACCGATTCCCGATGACACTGGAAAGGAGCATTCCACAGCTAATTCATACCCAACAGCAAAAGCAGCTATTCCAAAGAATCCAAATATAGCAGCAACTGCCATAATGGCCATTTCAATATTTGGAAATGACAACATCCACATAAAACAAACAACCATTATTCCTGCCGTTGAAAAAGTCAATTTAAGTGGAAGCATAAACTTTTTTGTTTTATCAACATAAAAACTAAAGATGAATGTTCCAACGACTCCGGAAATTACCATTACACAAGTCAAATATCCTGAAAAGACAGTGCTGTATCCGCTTGGACACAAAAAAGCTCCAGAAGACATGTATAGTGTGTTGAAAATAGTTTTTGCAGTTCCAATGATCAAGCACACTAGTAAATATTGTACCATGAATCTTCACCAACAACAATAGCTCCAAATTTGAAGTTGAACCTATTAAATTCAAAGTTGATCCGATAATAATCATGCTTCGTAACCCAACTTTCTCCGACAGAGGAATTGTGATTAAAGTCATTGGAATGTTGCAAACAATAAATAAGATCGACATCAAGAAGGAAGCATCATTTTGTCTGAAGTATTTGTTTGCAGCTCCAGGGACGGGTGAGAAGCATATCCATGAAAAGTGGAAGACTATGTTGACTAATACGAATACTATTAATATATTCCACTTTTGAGGGTAAGTGATGAAACGTGGTAGTTCTATTGATGGTGGCTGTCCATTAGTCGCTGCTATTGTTTGTTGCTCAATTTTTGCAGTAGCTAATACTTGCCCTTTTTTACAGTCGTAGGTTCATGATATGGTGTAGAAGATGATTTTGTGGTAGTTAAAGGCAGCAGTTCGGGTTCTTGGTTGAAGATATTATGATCATAACGCATCCATTTTGATATTGTTGTTACTTTTTAATCATTCAAAATTTAAAATCATCGAAACATTACTTAGATAATTATTAAACGGGATTCAGGCTATTAAGACAGTATCATAACACGTGAAATACACTTAAATTTGATGAAATATGACGACACTTTGTTTAAAATGAGAGGTAACTTTAGATTGCTTAATAAACAGTTTCAATCAAAGATTTAGATAAAAAGTCTAGCTCACAAACTACTGGAATGCCAAAGCTTCCCTTCCGTTGTTTAATCTTACGGTATGAATAAATTTCAGAGACAATAATAGTTGACTTGTATTTTGCTAAGAAATTGCAATCTAGCCCATTACTCTCAAAATCAATTTTTGGCCCTTGTAGCTTTACCATTCGAATAAGTGGCAAAGCAACTTTGTATAGAAAAACCATGGCCAGGTACATTATTTGATGGATTCTCAACAATAAAGCTTCACTGCCTTTCTAATTTCGACTTATGGACCATCCGTTAAAGCCTTCTTATTAGAGCATAGCAAGTTATTAAATGCCGTTCATTGACATATTTAAGTGCATTGGGAATCAAATGTTAGTTTATTATCCTGCAAGTTTGTTTGCCACAACAATATAATTTTCGGCTAAGCAGTTTAAGGGTGAGTTGATCAATATGCAGATATGAAATTATAAGCACTTTTAATTTAACTCTATTGAAAGAAACAATTATAACTAACTTTGACTATTATTAAAACTGCACAATTATAAACACTGTCTTTTTTAGATGACATATTTAAAATTTAAAAATTAGCTTAAGATAAGATTGTTGTAAAAGTTTTAATTTTAAATTCACCTTAGGTAATTAATCCAAAAACTTTTAACATCCAATCTCCGTTCATCTTCTCAATATATCCTAATTAACATTCTCATTAAAAAACATTTAAGCAGGTACTTAATCATCGTGATAATATAGTGATTTATTTCAAGACAAAAAAAGTCGGTCAAAGTAGACTCAACTCGATCGTAGCTTCAAGGCAAATTTATATGCTTATAGCAAAGTAACATGTTTATGACACAGTTATATGTTCACGGCAGTGTACTTGTTTTTATTGCCGCTTTGAATCATTTGCAATTAAATTTAGTCAGCCATTTGTATGATGACTTAATCTACATTGTCACCAAATTCCTATGATGATTTATATTAGTGGGAAGAAGTGGTTAGAGAAAGCACTTGGACTGTTGAAATAGATACCATAAGTAATATTGGACATAAACGCCTTTTAGATTAGATTTAGATTACAAAGCACTATATAAGGAACATTTTTTCATTACATAGTCACTATTACTTTTTTCAACATGAGACTATTGTACTCTTTTCTTCTACTGTCCGGTTTCGTTGGACAAGCATCTGCCACATGCAAGTGCTCAACTTTTTTAAAACCCAACCTTATTTCTCAATACGACTATTCTGTTCTTCATTATCCCCGTGATAATGTTACTGCCATGCCTTGCAACCCAGTCAAATGTATCTATACTCTTGGAATCAATGAACTCCACGGAATTACTGGTAATATTTATTACGTCAGGAACTTTGAAAAATCAAAAGCTACTCTCAAGTTTTACAATGGCAACGATCTTTCTACAACACCTTACTTCGAACTTGATCAAAACACCAAAAACTCTGATTTAATAGTGACTCGTCCATCTTATGATCAATTCATCACAATTGTTCTGGATGTTAATAACACAGTTGCCAAGGATTTCCCAACATTTATCTACTATGCTACTGGAGGCAAGCAAGGAACAACCACCACCACAACAACGACATTGTCACCAATTATTGTCGACACACCGGTTGGTAGTGATTCCGTCGCAGTTGTACCTCCTAATGTAAAGTTCGAAGGGGATATTGCTCTATTGCTCGATATCAACTCCAGAAACTTCACTAAATTGACTGAGATCGCCCAGGACTTAATCAACTCAGTTATTATCACGCCTTTCGTCGATTCTCAAGATGCTCGGATCAATGTGATGCTTTACAACAACGGCAACGTTCTTCCTTATGGTTGGAATTTGGACAAAACAGTTCTTAATTTAGTCGTCGCAAACTTGCCCAGGACTCTTGAAAACAATCCAAACATCACAAGCATCATTTCATTAGGCCAATTCCTTTCAACTCAATTCCTTGAATCCAAGTTAACCAGACAAAATGTTCAAAGGGTTGCTCTTTTTGTTAGTGACAATGAGATCCTTCAATTTGATTCAAATAACACGACCTCAACTGTCAACTATTTCGACCAAAATGACATTCATCCTGTATTTGTTAACTTTAATGACAATCTGAGTGCCAAGGAAGCTTACGATTTAGCTAATATTAAGTTTAGCGGCTCAGGTTCAAATTCGCTTGTTCTTCAAAGTTTCACCAATACCTACAATCTCCTAAACTCAATTTTGCTTAATGGAAATGTTTTGTGCAACGCCAATGGTCTGATTTCAAGCTCCCAAAACTCAATTTCTATTCCAGCTGTCGATCAAGAAAAAAGATACTGCAATAACATGAATGTCGTAACTTATTGCGACATAATTGACTTGGCCAAACCAATTGGCATTTCTATTAAACAATTAGACGTCGAACCTCAGCAAGATTCAGTCAAGGTGTTCGATGACAAGGACTCACTTCAAGAATTCCTTTCAGGTCGCAAAATTAATAATCTCAATTTGTCTGTCTCTAAGTCAGTCTTCGTAAAGGTTGTTTTTACTACCAATCAAGACAAAATCTTCAATGGAGCTAAATTCACATTTGATAATTGTATCATTCGAGCTTGATTTCTTTATTCTTTGTTTATTTCAACTTTTTACATTTAAATAAATTGATCTTTCGCAAGTTTTATTTTTTATAAATCATCATCGCTTCTTACGAATCACGTAATTAAATTTGTTAACACAAATCCTATGATTTGGAAATAGATAAAACCTTATTTATGTAAGACATCGTGGCCTTAATAACTAGACCTATACTGTACACATACAAATTGGTGTTCATTATTCAGCTAATGTAGATGAAGTTATTTATACTGATGGAGATTTCGATTCACACAACTGTCACAAGTAATTTACACTATAAACATTTTAATAAGTTGCTTATATTTGATCCACAAGAAGGAAAACGGAGTTATTCAGTTGACATTCCAAATAGCACATAATATACCGCAGTCTCATCATTTATCAAACAATTGATGCTCAGGGGTATTTTTAGTCTCAATTTGTGTTAAATTTATAATAGTTGCAAAATTTTGTGGTGATACGAAGTATTCATCTATTTATCAACTGCTAGTGAAATTTAGATTTATTTTTAAAATTAGATTAATTCAAATTTAAACGTCTGTAAAATCTGTATATGGTTTTGATTTAATTACATAATTTGCTTGCATTCACGAGACTATCCAACAATGATAGGATACACTTTCAATTTGATTTTCGTTGTCATTGTTTTAGCCAATGCTTCAGCACATTTTTTATCCAATTCAGTACCTGATTATGGCAAAGTTTAAAACTTGAATGTACATAATGTAACTTGACTTAGACAGCACAACATGTGGAAAAACTTAGGCTTGAAATCCAAACTTTCAATCCGACGCAATGGCTGTGAAGTACGACACTTAACTTCCGTGGGCAGTACAAATTCTATTACCAAGTGAAAAATGGAGTTACAAAAAAGTATCATTTAGTTTTGTTGATTGTCACGCACTTGCTATATCTCAGTTTATGAAAGATACCAAATCAAGAAGTAAAATAAAGAATATCTTTAAGTTAACCATTTATTTGATTGTCTCTTTTGAGTTCAAATAATAAAAAGTTTATTTTTTGTTCCTTTGTTTGAATTCAATTTTAAATTGCAGTGACGCATTAAATGAATTTAAAAATCAAATTAAAACTACGTTCATTTATATTTTACTTAATATTCAACTTTCCACACCTCAAAATGACATTTAAGGACACAACATATAGACTAAATGTAGAGCATACTTTGATGTAAATAATGCCGACTAAATACTTGATGCATCCAATTATAAATGTATGAGTGCATGTGTGCTGAAAATAATTAATTTTATGTAGCTGTTTAGAAAAAGGTGAAATACATTAAAAATTCCTTAAATTGATGGGAGAGCATTGTTAAATAAAGCACCTGGACCATTATATGTAAAGTTATGTTGTAATAGGAATTAATCATTTTAAAGTACTTCTTCCTATTAAAAGGTTAGAACGAAGGCATATATTGTATAAGTGCAACATAATTTGGTTGAATAAAAATGGCTGACATTATAAGAATACATTTGAATGGCATTTATTGTTTCACCAAAAGATATTTATTGTACCTCTCAATGTTATGTATGTCTCAAAATTTATTGTACTCCCTCAATTTTATGTATATCTCAAAGTGTATTGTACTCACCAAATTTATTGCATCCCCAAAAATTCAAAGCATCTTTCCTCTAAAAGGAAATTTAATGTACATATTTGTTAAGGTCTTAATGTATTATTTCTTAACGGCACATATCACCCTTTAATATGCCAACATTGATTTATTCATAAGGTGTATCTTGGCTAAGATTTGCCATTCATAACATTATGTCAAGTCATTCTTGCTGCTTCAATTTTTTAAAGCTTAAAAGCACTTATTATTATTTTTGATTATTTCCATTATTATTATTCAAAGTTGGCTTTGCCATGCTCAAATAAGTAATTAAGCTTTTTTGTTAATTGTTTACCGCCAGCTTAACAAATAAATAATTATTAAATATAAGTTGAGGACAATACATCCTTTTTCTAATCACTCAGACTATACTTGCATTAATTAATATAGACGACTACAATCTTATGTTCGCATTAATTTTGAGAACAATTTTTACTTATTTATGCAATACTATATATTATATATTTAGACTTTTGTTGACGTGACTTATTTTTTCCGCCTCAAATTGTGTGAGTGTAAATAAGGAATTTATTTTACGGATTTAATTAATTTAGATTACATGCTGAATAATAATTTTTTATAAAAAAGTAGACAAGATAGGCTTCTTTAAAAGCGTTGTTCTGTTTAAACTTTCCATTTGCTCTGTTTTTTCTGCCACCACTTGGACAATGGATACATTTCATTCAAGTCTTTTTTGGTTTGTTTGAAAATTTTTGGCGGTGAATGGATGTATCAAATGTAATGATGATGATTGTTTTCTAAACCTCACTAATTCGTCATGACATATTTACCTATTTTACCTGATGGGTATTATGTACATATAATATGTTAATATTTACAAACCTTAAATAATCACCCTTATCAGTAGCAGTGTTTTTGCAAATATTTTTGCTTATTTAGTCATTTCAAAAATTAAGTTCCTCTTCTTAGTCAATTAATTAAAAATGTTTATATCTTTTTAACGTCAACACATCATTTTTTGTGTCTAATAGCTTATACATTATATATTTGATGGTGGTAACGTTTGAAATTAATGTAAAAAACAACCTTTTTTATTTAGTACAATCTTTTTACACTTCTCTTGTTTTTGCCTTTTCATCAATATTAAATTTTTCGTGGTGATAACAAAGTCCTGGTAATGTAATCAACCCTTCATACAAAAATTCCTTTCACCAAAAATGCACTTGATGCACTAGCACTCAGGTGCATTTTTTCATTTCCTTATAAGTAATTATCCGTCTCCACAGCTTTTTACTTTTTGACAATTTAAGATTTTGTTTTTTCTATTTATTTGTTT
Organism: Rhabditophanes sp. KR3021; assembly: GCA_963281155.1. Classification (NCBI taxonomy): domain Eukaryota; kingdom Metazoa; phylum Nematoda; class Chromadorea; order Rhabditida; family Alloionematidae; genus Rhabditophanes; species Rhabditophanes sp. KR3021. Next base: position 814,299 of record CAUJLY010000005.1, on the reverse strand, counting down.
ACGTTGTTATATATACTGATTACTTTGCATACTGATTGTTCTATATTTAGAATCATTGTCATATGATGGGACAAAGAGCATCGATGGAAGAAGACGAGATCAACGATACAAATCAACGTAAGTTTATTGTTGTTGTCTAAATTTGATGGGCTTACCTTAATAGTATTTGGGTAGTTGTCTATCACTCTCATTCCGCTATTTTTATGTGCTTATTTTTTACTTTAATGCTTTTGTTAACGTATTTTTTATCTTAGTGGACGTGTCTGCAAGGAGTACAGACACCATCTTTATGGGAGCACACTTGCGCATGTCTTATTCAAGAAATTCCTTTTTGGAGATCGGTAGGGCAAGACCCTTAAATAGAAGCTTACATTCAACGAAGCCTAAATCTAATAAGTCTTCTCATACTCAATCCCCCGCCTTTCCAGGAGTAAGTTTGGCGGGACAAATCATTTTGATAGCTTATTTTAGAGACACGAAATGTTGTACCAGGATGATCTCACGACCCCGGCGCGTTTAGAACAATTGCTTCGCTTGGAAGAACCTGACAAAGTTACAATGGAGGCACATGCCTGGAATACGGAGGATAGGTCTTTAAATATATATGTTAGAGAAGATGATCCTTTCACAATGCACAGACATCCTGTTGCTCAAAGTACTGATTGCATTCGTGGAAAGATGGGCTACTCAACAGGATTTCATGTATGGAGAATCAAGTGGCCTACAAACCAAAGAGGAACTCATGCAATCATTGGTGTTGCCAATCAAAAAGCCAAATTACATGCCTTAGGATATAACTCATTGATTGGGTCAACAAGAGATAGCTATGGTTTCAATATTGTAAATTTAAAGTGTAGCAATGACAGTAAAAACTCCGATTCTTGGACTTTCCCTACTCCAAACGAAGGGGAGGCAGAAATGGATAAGACGAGTATTCCAGAAACTATTTATTGTATTCTCGATATGGATGAGGGATATATGGGTTTTGCCACGGATAAAAAGTACTTGGGAGTTGCATTTAGAGGACTAAAAGGGCAAGTGCTGTACCCAATTGTTAGTGCAGTTTGGGGACATTGCGAAATTTCATTGAATTATCTCGGAGGACTACAACGTAAGTTAAATCTGGTAAAATATAACTAATTACTTTCATAGCTGAACCACCAAGGCTTATTGCAGTGTGTCGAAAAACAATTCGTCATCACATGGGTAAAGAACATGTACATAATATCGAAGGATTGCCTATTCCTCCTAATTTGAAAAACTACCTTCAATTCAAGTAAAAAGACGGAGTTGTATAATAATTAGACAACCTAAATTACGTTGTAATAATTATCAGTCAACCTAAATTAAGTTGTAATAATTACACTTCTTATTGTAATATTTATCAGACTTTTTTTATGACAATTTTAAGAAAAATAAAAGTAGAAAATAGGCATGTTAATTATTTACTAAAATGAAGAAATAACGCATGTCACATTTTTATTTAAATGAATAATGCTAATATTTTTGGCTTATAAGATTAGATTAGTGCCCATTTTTCACAAGCGCCTTATATTCCCAATCAAATTTGGTAGCCAAGCTGTATTTTAAGGAAGCTCCAATATTTGTGAGTAGGTTGAGAAGGAAGACATAGTTAATTTTTCCTCCGTTGATTTTGTAATCACTTTTGCTTTGTAAGTCTCCGACTTCTTTGATTAATGGCTTGTATTGTTTGGGTAATATGGTGAAGATATTCTTTTCGGAGGGATTTGCGAAGAATTGGATTTTCATTTTACCTATTTCCTTCATATCTTCAGTGTGTTTCCAGAATATAGTGTTGGTGTCATAGTAATCGAGAATGGCAAATACCCAGGGTTCCAAATCACAAAAAGACGATTGTTTGATCTCAGCGTGTGCATATCTAAAATATAAGAAATAGATAAATATAGATAAATAGAGGTTACCTTGAAGCAAATTCGGGAGTTCCTTGGAATCTTTCTGTGTCTTTAATGGTGTTTGCAGTTACTTTTCCGTTATAACACCGGGCAATACCAGAATCTATAATGTAAATTATATGACTCATTTCTTTCCCACCAACACAAAAGTTGCCCGTCTTCAGATCCTTATAGGGTGGTAAGTTGCAGCCATATTTCACATAAAATGTACCTGCACATTTTTATATTATTACGTATATTTATTTACGTTGATAACATGTAAGAAATTTTGTATGTCACGTATAGCAATATCAAAAATATTGCGATCGAATCAGACAATAGAATATCTCTCGGCATGGTTGTGTGAATACTTGCAAATAACAACAAGGATTTGGTTCTAACAAATTAAACGATACTTTAGTTTTAACTTTAATTAAAAAACCTGCGGCCACTTTCAAGCCTTATAAAATAGGCAGATTCCGATCTGATTTTAAATATGAGTGTGAATTGACTAAAATTTCTAAAATAATCTGAGCTCAGAATCAGATATTAATCTGAGTTTAGAATTAAATAATTATGAGTTGTAACAAATAAATACACCAACCAACATACTTTCACCCTAAATAAAAAAAATTAACTTAAAAATATAAGTTATAGAAACAAACAAAACTTAATAGGGTTAGAACAAAAGACTAGGCATTTTACTGCTAACATAGACAAACATCTTTTTACGGAGCATTTCAGTTCCAATTGGACTCCTCTTTCAATGCCTGCCAAGATAAAATGGTTAAAGCCAGATATTTTAAATTAACATCTAAACTCCATCTTTTCCGTTATCCAAAACAGTCAATTTCATTTATTTTTAAAGCAGAGGTGCAATACTCATACAAGTCATGTTCAAGATTAGGTACAAATGTATTTTTGTAGACTTTTTTGTGTGAGTTGACATAATTTTACAAAGAATAATGCTTAAAAAAGCAAGCCACTACATTATTCTCCAAAAAACAGAAAAAATATTCTTTTTTAGACACTTTATCACCAAAAATAGCTTTGAACTCAAAAATATCATGAGCTTAGAAAAAATCTGAGTTGAAGATTTTTTCAAATAAATTCTGATCTGAGCCAACTCAGAAAAATCGAAAACCCTGATTAAGTATAATTGAAGTTTAAATTAAGTGCAGAGTTCAAAGGATGCAATGGTTATTTATTATGTGGTAGTGTGTTTTTTGGATGGAGAAAAGTGAAATGATTTGATAGTATTTAGCCACATTACCTCTTGTATAAACAGATATTTCGTCATGGGTATTGGACAAAAAGCGAATGTCACCAGATCATACAATTATTTTGTTTTTGAATATATTAGTTACACCACTAAAAATGACTAATCATTGATAAAAAAAGCTGATGTAGCTTTCATAAGAAATGGTTATGATAAATAATTTAAAAAAATGATCTGGCTGCTACCAATTTCAATTTGTAGCGTATATGTAATTTTTCAGTTTGTCTCGACATATAAGGTAAATAATTTAAAAGCATATTGGTTCATTTTTGGCATAATAACGAGCTTGATTATTGTTTTTGAAGGTGTCGATAATGTTTTGATTTAAGATTTCATTCTGGCGTATATTGAAATATTGAATTTGTGTGGTGAAAATGAATTGAAAAAGAAATAGTCTAATATGTGTGAAATACATTCTTCCATTTTGTTAAAGTTTAGTGTTGTGTTAAGGTGAACAATAAACCGATGATACAATAATGACTTTATTGGGTAAATGGATAAGTAAAGGTTACGTGTTAAAGAGTGGAGATGATCATCAAACTTATACTATTTATAGGCTTGATGTCATCATGTACTTTGTATCAAACTACATTTAAAGCAATGTTATATTTATTAGGTGAATATTTTTTGGTCGCTACTGCAATAATATATTTGATCGGTGATACCAATAAAATTCTTCATAACTGATAATGGAAATGACGGCAAACTAATAAAAAATGATTTAAAATCAACCAGTTTCTTTAAGAAAGTCATTTTGATATTTATTCACTCTTGTTGCTCATTCACAAGAAATAATTAAATATGAATTTTGCATACTTCCCTAACTTATTTGAAGCTAGTCTTTTTAATGACGCAGAATTAAAGTTTAGTAATGGATCTATGAAAGTTTCAAGAATGATTTTAGCCGGGCATAGCAAATATTTTTATGACTTATTTACTAAGGATACTACTCAAAGTAAGCATTAATTTGTTATGTTTAATTATCATCTTTAGCCTCATTTGGTATTGAAAATTTTAATTTAGTAGATTTCAAAATATATTATGAATATATCCATGTTAGTTCTGATTTCAAAATTGATGCTGATAAAATTGTTTCTTTATTGAATGTTCAAAGTGTATTAAATCTACCTGATATGAACGTAAGCATTATTTCTGAAAATGAATTTATTTTTGTAGGCTAAATTAAACGAATGGATTAATAGGAACGAATTCATTATTTACCAAGGCATTTTATTTGAAAATACAAATAAGAATTCACTTAAGGAATTTAATGAGTTGTCCGAAAAATTGATATCTCTTAACTTTAAAGCCCTGGTTGAAATTAAGGCATTTGACTCATTTTCACGTGATAGTTTTCTAAGGCTTATGAATAAGGATTTTATTGATGATAAGGAGCAATCTGTTATTTTAGATATAATAACTCGCTGGGTTGAATATGATTTTAATACGAGAAAAATGGATTGGCTTGATTTGTTATCACGAATAGATTATGATAAAATTGATGCTATTCTTTTAAGTGAATATATTGAAAACAACATTAATATTTTTGTGATACCAGAATTAATACAATTTTTATATTCAAAAATAATGCATAAAGCCAATTTTCAAAGAGCTATAGCAAGTGTCATACCTCAAGGTGGATATTCGAAGTTGATTTTATGTATGTTAATTTTAAGATAAGTTTATATTTTTTATAGTCGGAGGAAATAATGCACAACAGTCTGTTGTTAAAATTGACACAATTAACAACACAGTTAGAGAAATCGGTAACCTACGAATTAATAAATCGCGACATTCCTCAGAAAAAATAGGAGATAATGTATTTGTATTAGGAAGCAGCAATAGCAAAAAAATTGAAAAGCATGTTTTCCTATAATATGTTTAAAAATTTATTTCTAGATATAACTTACAAGATAACACATCTGAAATACTTTCATTTGAAATGAGTTCAGACAAATATAATTACTCGTCTGTTATTCATGGAAATAGAATATATATTATTGGTGGTTCTTTAAATATGTTTAATTACATTGACGCTGTAGAATAGTAAGTTTAATATTATTGTCTCTTATTCATCTTTTAGTTTTGAACCAGAAAAAATGACTTGGATTAGTGCCCCTAAATTATTACAGAAAACTAGATGTCACGATTCAGTTATTGTAGATGATATGATTTATGTTGTAGGAGACTATGGGACAAACAAATTGCAAAGGTAATTAAAGCAAGATTAATTAAATATTTTTTATAGATTTGATCCACGCCAAGGAGTATGGTCTTTTTTAATGGGCATTCCAACAGAAACATATTACAGTGCAGTTACATCATTTGATCAAACTATTACATGTGTAGGAGGGGGTAGTGATGAGGACAAACAAGTGTGCCAAGTATATGATATAAGAAATAACAAATGGAGAAAGCTTGAAGATCTTCCTTTACCTGTATATGGTGTAAAATCTTTAGAGAATGAAAAATCTATAATTGTTGTAGGAGGACAATGTGATTCAATCCAGAAATACAACAAGAAAGAAAAAACATGGATTGTACTTGATATCAAATTACCAACATCAAACTATTGGAACTCCAAAATTTTATTGTAATTTAAAAAAAAATATCCTTCACAATATACAATTTCAAAACATTTCATATCCAAATAAAATTTATTATACACTTGATTAACTTAAAAATTCACAAGCAATTACTTTTTCATATTTTGTCGTCCCGTCAACTCATAATAAAAGCCACATTTATTCATTAATTGATTATGGTCACTCTTTCAATAATAATTCCGTCTTTCACAACAGCAATTGTATTATAATTTAGCATCTAAGTTTAGTCAAAGTTGAATCAAAAAGCGACTACACAGTCACCAAAGCTTCTAAATTTGTCCCAAATTGTGCACTTCACGTCTTTTTTCCTCTTGGAATGTCCTACTTATTGGTTAAAAATAAGAATTTTGATCAAAGAACTTCTGTGAAAAAAATATTTAATTTTTCAAATATCATGTAGCAATTTTACAAAATTACCATTGATCATTAAATTTAATCACTATGTGTAATTTTAACTAATTGGGATATACAATCTGCTGTAATTTTGTTCGTGCTAAAATATCATATTGCACATAGAATTGAAAATAAACAACGCTACATTTGTGTTCACTTTCGAAAACATGCAGAAAGGTTTTGTGTGTGGTTTCATTTAAAAAAATTAGACACTGCAAATATTATTTATTTTGATTGTGATATACTTGACAGACAATATAAAGATATCAAGTGGTTATGTTATGTAATTCAAATAATTTAGTCATGCCATTGAATGTCAAGAGTCTTCTGAACAAAGGAATAGATTGCAACTATTTCATCAACGAGCTTGGAAGTTGGTTTTCCAGCACCGTGCCCAGCTGCTACTTCAACTGACAGAAGGATTGGATTTTTTTGGTAGGCTTTGGCGGCTTGAAGAGTGTGGTAAAGTTCGGCTATATACTTTAATGAGTGGGATGGAACAACACGATCATCGTGATCAGCAGTCATAAGAATAGTTGCCGGCCATTGGACCTCGTTATCATGGAGTTTGATGTTGTGAAGTGGTGAGTACTGGTAAAGAAAATCAAATTCTTCTTTGATTTGAGGGTCGCCATATTCGGGAATCCAGGCAGCTCCAACACTAAATTTGGGGAATCTGATCATATCCATAACTCCAACTCTATTCACAACAGCTCCGAACAGTTCTGGTCTTTGGTAAGAACAAGCTGCAACAAGAAGTCCTCCATTACTTCCACCTTGAATAGCTAATTTCTTGGCGCAAGTATACTTTTCCTTAATCAAATACTCAGCAGCTCCAATAAAGTCATCGAAGACATTTTGCTTCTTCAATTTCATTCCACCCTCATGCCAAGCTTTCCCGTACTCAGCTCCGCCGCGCAAGTTAGGAATTGCTAAAACCCCTTTGAAGTGTTCCAAAAACCACATTCTTGAAATTGAGAACCCAATAGACATGCTGACGTTAAATCCTCCATATCCTGACAAAACGCATGGTTCCGTGCCTAATTTAGCAGTTTGTTTAGTTAATTATGTTTTAAGAAGACAATGGTTGGTAAAATATTTTGTTTTACATTCAAATTTACTTCACTTATAAAGGTGTTTGTATCTCATCCAAGTTGGCATTTTGATTATGAAGAGGCAGTTAATTAGTAGTGAAAGTCAAGAACCGCCCACCAAAATCTGCAATGTTGTTGCAAGCGTGCAGTTAACAAGAAGTGAAACAATAAGAGAAGAAGTCAATGCAGAGGGTGAGTAATCAAATATCAACCACAATAATCAAATTTGCAGTGTGGAAGTGTTGAGTCAATCGTTTCAACTAATGAATTGGCTGTCATCGAGGAGTCAATGGAGGTAGATGAGACACAAATGACTCTACAGATAGAGTACATGTTTTGGAGGAAAATGCAGTTGAGATTATGGTGTAGGCATTGATCTTTATAGTGCTACTTTCTTTGAACATAGTATAACAGTCTTTTTTAACAAGAAAACCTATGGAAAATCAACGATTTACGAATCTCCAACACTTTGCAAGCATTACGGGGTGATCAAGAGATATTTTGATGATGAGTTGTTCAGAAATCTAATGGATGAAAAGTTAGAGGAGTGGATTAACCTGTTTCTCATCAAAGATCTCGTCAACCCTCCTATGGGTGCAAAACTAAGAGCTGAAATTAGTGAAATTATAAAAGAAAAAAGGCAGCTGTCTGATGTTGAACTGTGGGAAAAGGTGATGGGTGGATTAAAGAAAGCTAGGTCTCGCGAAACAGCCACAGGAAAACAGTCTATCTATGTCTTGGTTGATCTCTGAGACTGCTCTAAACAAATCTATTTTTCTTCCAAACGTATTTTATAAATAATATCTTGTCTAATTTAACATTTTTTATCTCCTTTGATAAATGTTTTGATCAGCCCTTATTTTGTATACACTTCTTGATTGTTCTTTACTTACCTAAAATGAAGATTATATTAATATGAGTTAGGTACTCCTAAAGACGTAATGTCCTGTTTATGAAGAAATTTACCATCTAGTTTAGCATCAGCATTGTACAGGATGAACATGGGTATCTTCGTTCCGTCTTTGCTAGGGTAGAATACTTGCTTAGAGACAAATTTGGAGTGATTGCTGATATTGAGTTTCACTTCGCGAATCTTATTTAACTTGACGGGAGTGGAATGATCATCAAAATTTCCTTGGTAAACAATTGTTGGCACAAAGAAGGATTCGAAGGAAAGGAAAAATTCAGTATCATCTATTTTTGAAGCGAGTCCAGAGATAGTCCCAATTTCAAGTGGAATTTCGTAAAGCTGTGTACCGGTATTCAAGTTGTGAACATACAAATGTTCTTTAACATCCTCAACATAGCAAATAAACAACTTGTCAAAAGCAGCTGGTTCGGCCCAATCTAAACTCTTAGAGGCATTTTCAGGAACGAGCGTTTCCCAGGCGGAGGATCCGGTGTCAGCAGTTTCTAATTCAACTTTGATGATCTTTGTCATGGGAGCAGAGTGGTCTGTTGTCACGAGAGCGTGGTTTCCACTAACGTAAATGACGTCATATTTGGCATCGAACTTTGTGAACAAAGGTTTCAGTTTCAAGTTTGGTGTTACGACAAAATTAGCAGCAGATAAATCATAGTAGTAAACCATGTTTTGAGGATCACATCCTTTTGACACAGAAACAATCAAGTATCTTCCATCATGAGTGACATGTCCAGAAACCATTAGATTTGGATTGTCGCGAAACTCAGCAACCAGTACATCCTCACTTTGATTTGTTCCCATCTTGTGGTAGTACAAAGAATGAAATTCGTGCTTGTCTGGGGCAGTAGCAGCAAGGTCTTTGTCACCTTCTGGGTAACGAGAATAAAAGATGCCGGCGTCGTTGTGGTTCCATGCAATATCACTATGCTTGACCTTCTTAACTTCATCTGGACGGAATGTCTTGTCAGAGTTTAAGAACTTCACACTCATCCAATCACTTCCTTTTTCCGAAATTCCAAGTGCAACTACGTTTCCATCTTCACACCATTTTCTGTCTCTAATAAAAGTAGTTCCATCTGCAGACAATGTATTAGGGTCGATGAAGATTTCATAATTTTCCGTTCCTTTGAGATAGCGATAATAAACACTATAAAGAAAAACAAACATTAGGTATATTAATGATAATTGTCTACTTACGATTGATTTTGAAGACCACTGTTGTGTGAGTAGTAGTAATATTGCCCACGTCTTGAAACACATCCGTACTTTTCATAATCCCACATCTTCCTCAATGACGTTGTCATCTGCTCCTTGTTTAAGCAAGTGCTTAGGAAAGGCTCGGAGACTCTATTACAGGCATCAACGAAGTCCTTTGTTTCTTGAGCATCCGGATTTTCCAGATAACGGTAAGGGTCAGAAACAATGGTTCCATGGTAATTTTCCTTTACCGTCTCATCCCTGTGAATAAGTGGGTATGATTCTGGACAAATTTCGGCACAAGACGGCATAACTAAAAAAAGTAAACTAAATAATATGCTTTAATAAAAATATAATAAAGTTATAGTGCACACGAATCACCTACCCAACACCTACTTTGATGCGCTATCACCAGCAAAGAAGGTATCTTTAATCAAACGACACATTATAATTTAAAACAACATTCATTTATTATACAAAATATATAGATAAAGAAATGCTTCGACCGAACGAGAAATGGGGTGAACAAAACATTTACATAAAAAGACGTCGACGTTCATTAAATCATCAGTAATAATGTAATATGTGTGTCATAAGCTCACAATTATTGATCCTAAATAAACAGCTTGGCTCGTTGTAAGCAATGGGTTGTTTATAGTATGGCATGGTGGCTGCTCATTTTTTATAGTCTACTGCTTTTTTATTTAAATGAGATGTAGGTGTGTGTGGATGACGTTGTAATTTATGAGAAGTACTGATTGCAAATATTGCAACCACTGACTTATATACCAATTCAAATTATACTGGTTTGTCTAAAAGACTTTACATAAAGGTTAGTAACAGTTAAGATTAAATATATCTTTGTTGTGAAATTTTGGAATGAAGGTTTAATACTTTCTAATTTACATGCATTAATAACGTTTATTGGTTTAATTTTTAAATAGAGGTAGTAACGGAATGGACATACAAAATTATTTAAATAAAGGTCGTTGATTGTTTCATCCAAATATCTTGTATCTTGCGAATTTAAATTTGATAGCACAGTTTTTCCCTTTGAAGAGTCTTACAATATAAGTCCCAACCTTTGACACCAGAAAAATGAATATTTTGAAATACTGCTGATTGTATTGCACGTTTAATGACCAAATTTCTTAAGTGTCCTTGTGATTTTCTGCAGTTACACAATAAATCATCCTGATCCATTACATTTTCATATGTTTTGAAAAGTTTTTCCCCCTCTAGTGATAATTGGTAGGGCATGTTTGTTGCAAGTAACCGTTTTGCTCTGTCAATATCAGTTGTTCTTTCTCTGAATAGTTCGCACTCTATTATAAGTACGCGAAGACTTGCAGGGTACTTAAATGCCTTTTTTTTGATACATTCTATATGAAGAATTGTTAGATTTTTGAATTGATAAAAATAATCAAGCTCAACTAGACAGGCTTTCACAATAAGTGGTACACTGTATGTTAAACGTAATTCTCTGAGATTTGGATACAAGTCAGGAAGTGGATTGATCAAAGCGTCAGTGTGTTGCATATGAATTTCTAATATAATTAGTGTCTTGGCTGGCAATGAATGAACACATTTAACTAAATTGAGATCATGAAATTGGGTGTCGGAAATAAAGGTAATGGAAAAGTGCTTCAAGGATGTCAAAAAGTTTAATTTTGAATAAGTATCATTTGTAGTATTTAGAGCTTCGAAGCTATCATCAGAACAAGAAATGTTTAATCTTCTAACAAATCTAAGAAAGGAGTTTTCTGTTAGTATTTTTAAATAATTGCTAAAATCACGAAAATTGACTGCAACATAAGTTGCCATTAAACAAGCCTCATATACAGGTGACTCATACACAGTCAATCGTTCTATATTTGGATAAACAATTGTTTTAAATCTCTTCCCTTGACCCATTGCTTCAAATGCTTGAGCATATGTTCTTGACAAGGCAAAAAAATTAGGATTTTGTAAACTCAAAAGCAATAACTTATATAACACGGAACCAGATCGTTGAATTGTCTGAACTAATATTTCAAAAAGATTCACTTCAAATGGCAATCCAGTATCCTCCATTAGTGTTACAATAAAATCTTCCAATCTCGGGAATTTCATGAGAATGATGGGTTCATCCAATCTGGCATTAGAATAAATGTTCATGAGAACAATTGGTAATGTTGAGACAATTTTGATTTCTGTAACTCTTTTAGATTCAAGAGCTTTGATAAACTGAAGGTAGTTAGTAGCGAATGGGGTGCGAAACAAAACGAAATGTGCACGAATACAAATTCTTGTGACATTAAACGATTTGTTTAAAATCTTTTGAATTAAAGCATTTAAGTTTGCTTTCAAACCTATAACATGGTGTGCATTGTAATTATTGTAATTACATTTGATCTCATAGTTTAAACAGTGCAATTCCTCAAACGACTCGCTAGGCACCTCATTAATGATCTCTTCCAATTCTGCCAAACTTTCAAACCTAAGATGAAGGAAATGTCCCGAAACTGTTTGATTGTCAATAATAAAACTATTATAAGGATTGCCTATCACTCCATCAGGTGCGATTCCCGTGGCAAGTTTTTTGATTTTCAATGTATCACTGACCCTATAAAACGTATGGCATGTTTTCGCTAAGGCAAGCATCGAAGATATCATAGTGTTGCAATTTGCCATGATATGTGGTTGACATAACGCATCTTCAAGAGGTTTCCTAGGAACAGATGACATTCTTGGTATCTAAAATATACAAAACAATGTTAATCTAAAGTTGCATAACAAGTTAAAAAGTATTGATAAGGATCGATAACGATTTGCCGTATGTAGGTAAATCTTGAAGAGATAGTTATTGAATGGCCTCATATGACTCTTACGTCTATAACGACGTTCAGACCACGTGTTATATAAGTTGAAATTGATCGCATCCTCATAATGTGATAATACAAAAAGATGCAAAATAATTTAATCGCACAAATTACATATTCAATATTTTTATTCTAACTAATAAATTAAGAATGTATTTATCATGATTCTTTATGATCATCATCAAAAAGTAGTACATTTTTGTGTCTTTTTTACATCGCCATAATAATAACTCCAAAAGCTAGTGATATTCAATTCTTTTAGACTGAATGACATAACAAGATGTAAATAAAGTAGTTGAAGAAGACTTGTACATAGCATTCCAGTTAGATCGTTGATGTGAGAAGTTGTGGCCGCCAAGGCAAAGATGGTTGTTGCAAGTAGTAATGTACTTGATCCAATTACAATAAATCCAAACACAGCAATTGCATTATATGCCTTATCTTTTCTGAGAAGATAAGACGGAAAAAGCGTAACCGTAAAGAAATAAAGGCCAGGAACAATTGTAGAGGTCACCATTCTTTCGCCACAATGCAACCATAATGAACAGCAAATGCCAAAGATAATCAAAATTGCAGCCATGCCATAATTTAAACTTAAGATTAATTTGAATACACGCCAATCATATTCAACCAAGTATGTCGGTTTGGATGGTTCTTTGTGAGTAGTTAGATCTAAGGTAGGTGTTCTTGTTAAGCCAGTTTTCCTTCTTGATTGGCTATCAGTTTGATGTGGAGAAGTAGGAAGTTGACGTTTTTGGAGTTTTTTAAGAGCAGCATCTATTTGTTGTTGTGTCTTGGGAGCCATAGTTAAGAAACTGATGATAAATTTAAATTATGACGCTTCTATATGTTTAAGAGTAAAAAATTTGCACATACCAAATCTGCTTAAATTCAGAATTTGTTTCTTAATAAGACACGTTTTTACCCGAAAAGCAATCTTTTTATGGATCCTATTTTTATCTTTCCCAACAACAGGGCCAATGTGCGGTCTGGTAGTATTCTTGTTGGCGAACTTCAATTTACAATTGTTCCTCTTTTGAAGACATCAAGGAAGTATCAATCTACTTTAGTGGACGGTCTTTTGTGAAAGTCAGGAAAAGGTCGCAGTATTACTTGTCTAACGAATACTTCACACCTACTATTAACTTGGACGCGGACCCTTGGTGCTACTTTGAGGATTCGAGATTGGAGCGTGGAACCTATTCATGTCGATTTGACGCGGTGATTCCCACTGAATGGCCTTTTAGTTTTTATGGTAGTAGTGGAAATGTTACGCATGGTCTAGAAGCAACTATTGGATTGAAAAATGGCAAGTTAGTCCAGCTTAGAAGAGCTGTCGTGGTTGAACCTATATTTTACAATTATCTATATGGAAGCAAGCTTTACTCTATTAACCACTTCAAGAAGGGAAATCTAGCAGTAAAGCCTTGTATATCTCCATGCATTTATTGAATGAAGAGCATTTGCCAAAGACCTGCTGCTGTGGAAGTAAAATCGGAATTGTCTTTAGACAAGGAGATTTATGTGAATGGCGAGAAGATGCAATTCAAGATTGGTGTAACTAACAACTCTGATTTTGTTTTGGAAAGAATGACTTGCTACTTTCAACGATATGAGATATTTTTTGCTGACAACCACGAATCGTCCTCTACTTTTGACTTGGAAAGAGTAACAACAAAAATTATGATTGAGCCCAAGAAAATGGGAAAATATGATTTTGAGTTGCTGGTAGATGACTACATTCTTACACTTTCTTTCAACGGTAATATTGGTGTCTTTACTTATTTAATGGTTGAAATTTGGGATGGCAGCTTATTCTATCCGAAGAACGTCAGATTCGAAACTGAGATATTTGTTGCTGGCCTTGGACCCAGTGTATCCGAGCAAACTATTCAATATAGTGGTTCCACAAAGTCATTTGGCATCTACAACAACCCCTATACTACTGCCACCAAATCAACCATCCCTACTATATCTAACTAACAAAACACTAATATATGTGTACTCGTGTGAAAAGATTTATTGTCAAATTTAATTATAAAAATGCCTCACACATATATTTCATTCTTTTACTCTGAATAAGTATGTTTAATAAAAAGTGGAAAAATTGCAATTTGTTTGTATATTTATATTTATTGTGCAGTAGTAGTTGCATCCTTAATAGCTGCTCCTTCTTTTTTCTCTCTATTCTTCTTAATTTGTTGTACAGTGTGCATGGCAATTCTTTCGAATTCATTTGTTACTACTGCTAAGATGTTGTTGAAGGAAATCTCTGCAATTGGGACAAATTCCTTAAAGTCAGCAACTACTTGAGCTGCAAATTTGCCTAGTTCCTCACCAAATTTGGCTGTATTCCGTTCCAGCTTTTCAATGAATCCTGGCAAGTTCTTTTCCATTTGATCTCCGAATTTTTCACCCGCTTTTTCTGCTTCAACTAAAACAAGGTCAATAAGTTTCTGGATAGTAGCAAGTCCTTTATTTTCTTTTTGAGTAGGGGGGTCGAAAAGCCCTTTGGCGTTCAACAAGTTGCAGGCTACGGCAATAAAGGCAATAATAAAGAAGATGAATTTCATTTTTGTGAATATGACAACTAACTTTTTCCGTTACCTTTTATAGCCCCTTTTCTTATTTATTTATAAGACAAATTCAACTACTAAATCACCGATATGACAACTGAAGCTATTTATTTTTTTAAATGATAAGAAAAGCATTATTTTTACAATCACAAGAGCAATAAATCATAAGTTTATATAGTTGGAGAAATTTTGGTACCCTCAACAACACTAATTCCTTCCTTTTTGTCCTCACTTTGAGACATTTTCTCAGCAACAATGTTTTGAATATCATTATCAAGTGTATTTTTGACATTTAACATGGCTGTTTCAGCAAGTGGAATTAATTCTTTCATTGTTTCCGCAGCATGAATCTTGAATTTGTCTAAATCGTCAGCAATTCGTTTTTTAATATTTTCCAAGTTATTTTTTAACCCAGGATGGCCTTTGTCAAGATCGATGTGAAAGTCCTTAGCCAATTTTGAGGTTTCTGTCTTAACAACATCACTAATATCCTTCAGCCCCTTTAAATCGGCAGCAATAACTTTTACGTCAGTATCAGCAGCATAAAGCAGCGCAGCGACCGAAGCCAATATGAGAACAACTAACAGTTTCATACTTCAAAAAGACATGTCTTTTACTTAAATAATTACTCCTTTTATAGGAACATTTGTATGACTTTTATTGCTGTAAAACATTGCCAACATCACCCTAAAATCGTACCAACAAACATCTTTACAATATTAAGATATATTTTTAGGTTGTATATAACAATAGTCTATACATTCAAATACACTTCCTTCCACTCTTTCAACAAACAAAATTATCAGTAAGGTTCCTGTGTAATATTTGCAGAAAAATAAGTTATTTGAATGGGTCGTTGTTATCTATTGTTATTTATTTGAAGAAACGCCATGGCTGGTTCTGTTAATCAAAATATTGGGGGAATCAATGATAAAATATTAAATGCTATTCAGCTTCATAATCCGTACCTTATCTCAAGATCTAAAATTATTAGAGATCTGGAGTCAAAGAGGTGTAAAGCTAAGATATTTGGCATTTTTAGTGAATATTTGGATAAAACTAAGTTCTTTGAGGATTTTATGGCAGCTAATATTAAGGATGTTAAGAGAAAGGTAGATTTAGCATTTTTATTATGTCATTTGTATTGTTCTAGAAGAGTGGAGAAGTTTGGAGTGAGTTGTTAGAGAAAATCAATGCTAACAATATAGCTTCTTACTTTCCGCCAAAGACATTAGATGAGATTGCAGTGATGGTGGCACATTGGTATTTAGCGGAAAATTATATTGAGTCAGACAAGTTAAAGGATTCTCCCAGAATTGAATACGAAAAGGTTAGAGACAGTTTTAATAGCTGTAAAAACGAGGAAGACTTTGCAAGGATGAAAGTTCTAGTTGTGGAAGCTTTGCTTGAAAAATTCTCCTACACAAATGAGTCCATTGAAAAGTATCACATTGAAGAGATGGAAAAGTTGGGAAGAAAAGCACAACTAATTGAAAAAAAAATACAAATTTACGAAGAGTTGATGATCAAGTGCAAGGATGAAATAAAGCATTGCAGTGGTTTTGAAGAACATGGTGTGTTGCCAAAAGCAATAAGAAAGACCTTGGACAAGTGTTTGGTTAAAGCAAAAATAGTCGAGCAAGATCACATTGCTCTGAACAAGGCAAAAGCTAAGGTAAAAGAAGAAATGGTAGAAAGAGAAGAAAAGTTTAAAAAGTTTATGAAGGTTGGAGTAACTGAAAGGACATCTCACGCTCAGGGAATGACTCAAGAACAATTAAAAATAGAGCTGGTCAATTTAGTAAATCTCGAAGTATTAAAAATTCAAGCCAAAAAAGCTAAGAAAAGAGATTGGTTTTTGGAGTGCTTTGAAATGTCTTTGTAATTTTTTCTTGCCATAATTTGTGTTGATGTTCGTTGAATTTATTATATGAAACTGGTGAAAAAAGATATCGGTGTAATTGCATTCTCATTTTGCTAACTTCTTTAGTTTGGTGTCACTTTTTCACACATTTGAATTATCAATTTGTTTAAAATAAATATGTTATTAAAATATTTGGTCTCAATTCATCCTTTAGTAGATTAAAAACATAATTGTTACAATCAGAAATGTATTCTTGAATAAATTCCTTTAATAACGTAAAATTAAATAAAGTTTAAATACTGTCGTATAATTACAATAAGTATGCAAGGTTTTATTTAAAAATATTTTTTATATTCCAACCACTCAAATCAACCAGACACGGAATGTATT
Source organism: Rhabditophanes sp. KR3021 (assembly GCA_963281155.1). Lineage (NCBI taxonomy): Eukaryota > Metazoa > Nematoda > Chromadorea > Rhabditida > Alloionematidae > Rhabditophanes > Rhabditophanes sp. KR3021. The sequence continues at coordinate 797,201 of CAUJLY010000005.1, read as the reverse complement.
TTTCACAACTTCTTTTCTTCATCATTGCCTTGCGGGCGGCCTATCTCTACTCAAATGAGCCGTTCTCTTTCCAGATAAAAGTTTTGATTAATGCAAACCTTTTTTTGACTTTTTAAACTTATTACACAAAAATAATGTTTTTTACCTTTGTGGCCCTACATTATTAAATATTTCTACAAGCAGGTCATCTGAGCTTCTAAGTATTAGTCTATATTATGAATAAAAAAGTTAATATTAACACACGATTCCTTTCTTTAGTCAAAGGGTTAATAAATGCCAAAGAAACATAAAATTTATTTTCCTATTACAAAACTCAGGTTTCTTGTCAACTTTGCAACAAACAGAGGATTAATAAGAATAGGAAACGAAATTGCTAGATTTGATTAGTTTGTACCAACATCATATATTTTTAAGTACTTTAAATATGTTTGTAACGTCATTAAATATTGAAAAATTACATTAAGTTAATACCCATGTGATTTAATCTTGTTGATTCAACAAAATTATTTGACTGCAATTGAAAACATCATTTTAGCTTCACATCCACACTATAAATATTTTTCCTTTACTTGCTATGTAATACAAAAAAAAGCACATATACCTGTGTTGAAGTGTTTGTTTGATAAAAATATGGCTTACCTAGTAAACAGGTAATCATAATACATAGTTGATAAAGTATTGTCTTGTCTACCAAAAATTGAATTTGCACAATTAATTGTGTAATATAGTTGAATTTTAGACGTATTTTGTGCTTTTTCATGCCAACATAATATTTTCTAATCAAATTTAATCAGTGTGATTAAATAGACGTTATAAAAGAGTCGTTATTAAGACATTCTTCAAAACAAAATGATTTCATTTGTATTAACTATTTTACTTGGCTCTATTGTCTTGTATGTTCTACATTTTTACAACAAGGTAAGAAAGTTGCCGAAAGGCCCTTTCCCGTTGCCTCTAATTGGTAATGCTTATCAATTTGATCCTAAAAATTTACACAAATGGATATTGGAACAAAAGGAAACATACGGACCAGTTTTTACTGTTTATATAGCTAATCCTGTTGTTGTTTTGGCAGATGTAAAGACAATTAGAGAAGCATTGGTAACACACGGGGAACATTTTGCTGCTAGAACACTTAAGTTTCCGGACAATTTTATGCATGACCTTCCAAATGTGGGAGTTATCTCGTCAACAGGTAAATAAAAAACAGTGAATTAAAGTTTTTACCACAATATTAAAATATTTATAGGGCATATGTGGCAAGCTCAGCGCCGTTTAACTCTGCAGATTATGAGAGACTTTGGGATGGGAAGGCCTTTGATGGAAGAAAAAGTCATTTTATCTAGAAATGAATTGATAGAGCATTTAGACTCACTTCAAGATAAAGATCATGTTGATTTTTCCGAAATAATTCACTTAACAATCGGGAACATTATTAACTCAGTTTGCTTTGGATTTACATATCCTCACAATGATGCAAAAGATTTTTATCATTTCTCACATTTAGTAGATTCAATGATGACAATTGTATGTACTTGGCAATTTAGATTTTTGTCGATATTTCCTGATTTAGCCGACTATTCTTTCATCAGAGATTATGTATTTTCTGGACTGTATAAAGGAAATAAAGCTCTACGAAAAATAAATATCGCACGTGTTCAAAAAGCAAGAGAATCTTATAAGCCAAATGACGAACCTCTAAATTTTGTTCATGCTGCTATAAAGGAAATAAATGCAAAAGACTCAAATTTTTCATTTTTAAATGATGATCATATCACTGCAATGTGTTTTGATATGTATCTGGCTGGACAAGAGACAAGTAAGTAATGTTATTTTTATGAAAATGTATCATTTTAGGCACCACTACAACAAAATGGATGATTTTACTTTTGATGAAATATCCAGAAATGCAGAAAAAGATGTTTAACGAAATTTTTGATGTTGTTGGTCTTGAAAATGAAATTAAACTTTCACATAAAGTTAACCTTCCATATACAATGGCTTTCATTAATGAAGCACAGCGTTGGGCCAATATAATACCATTTATAATCGGTCACAAGTGCACAAGAGATACAACCATTGAAGGAAAATTTATTCCTAATGGCAGTCTAGTTCAACCTTTCTTTTATGGTAGTAATTTGGATGAAACTGTTTTCGAAGACCCTTATCAATTCAAACCCGAGAGATTTCTTTTAGAAGATGGGAAAACTCTTAACAAAAAATTATACGATCAAATGTATAGTTTTGGAAGAGGTGCAAGAGTATGTGCCGGGCAGTCGCTCGCTTTGATGGAATTACAATTAATCGTGCCGACATTGGTTCAAAGATACCAATTTAGCCATCCTCATGGGGAAGTCGACTTGAGCAGCGAATTTGCTGGTATACTAGCTCCACATCATTTTACTTGTAAAATCGTTAGACGTACTTAAAAGAAATACTTAAATTAATGTTTAAAATGGATGACTATAGGTCGTTTCAATACTTTTATTATACACACAACAAACGTATATAATTGTTGCATTCATTGACATCAAACATAATCCTTTTAGACAAATAAAAATTACATTTTTGGGGAAAACTTGGCTACATATATGATCCTATGCTCGGCTACTGCATGTACTTGATGCCTATATCTTTATGGCATAGGAATCAGCTTTGCAAGTGCTACAAATCTGTTAAAACCCATTTTTCTTAAACTTGTTTTTTGGGCCTCTCTGAACACAAACTTAAAAAATTCTACTTTTTTACCCTCCATCCTCATGAAATAGCAAACATAATTTTTATACGTCTGACTAGCGGCCTGACGAGCCATTTTAAAAATGCGCAGAACAAATGTTACATGACGTATTTACAGATTTATGAATTTACGGAATTTAAGAATTATATAGTAGGAAATTTCGCTTAACAAAATTAGTCCTCATTTTATTAGTAAATATTATGACTTATCTGGAAATTTGTTGAGAAGGTCGGCAATATTCAAATGTAGGTTGCGAGTGCATTACCAGAAAAAGTTTGATAACAAGCAGTTATATTAATATTCAAAGACTTATTGTATCCAGAAACAGATTCTTCGATAGCTTCTTATTCTTCACTAGAGAGGTCAGCAAATTCTCATATTTATTTCGGAATAATCTCATAAAAGTATATAATCACGGCGTTACAATATCCTCTGGTATAATTGTTTCGTTCAAGCTGCCTGCTTTTAGCACCAAACATCTAATCATCGTCTGTACCATTTATGGTTCTATATTCTGTAAACCTGTTTTGATATTGGGCAAGACGTTTTCTATTTTTGTTTGGCCTACTTTCAAGCTTGCATAAGTAACAAAAAACATTGTAGATACAGAAAGCTATGATTGATGGAGCCAAGGATAAATCATTTGTATCCATTAGTTGAAGCTGGATATTAAACTTGGTAGATTCTTGGCCGGAAGCACCAGTAATACAGTAGTTGATGTAATATGTGTCTAGCCCATTGTTTGAAATCTCTTTAAGTTTGACTAAATTTCCAGTAGTTATTAGATTTAAAATTCTTGCTTTTAAAATACTCTTAGCATTCTTGGCAAGCATCCATGTACTGATTTTTCTCATAGTTCAGAAGGAACTCTTATTGTACAAAACTCATAACTTCCTGTAACTTTTTCTTTTAAAATCTTTTCAATAGAATAAAAGGTTAGAAATATTACTAAATAAACATGTGAAGTGACTATAATGTGATATTGTTAGTAAATTTGTTTGATAGGTAACACGTTTACGTACCACGTCATGTGTGTATTAGCATATTATATATATTATCATTATCTTATTATATATCGTATATTATCTTATTATATATATTTTATGTTATGTGTAATAAAGTTAGTTGTCTTATATCCCAAGATTAAATAATTACCAAAAATTAAATTATAAGTTGTTTATGCGAGATTTCTTGCATGCCAAATTATTAATTGCTCAACATTATACTTTTATTTAATCAGCTAGATTGGCAATAATGAAGTTTGAGCTATCCTGTTCTCAGAAATTGCCAAAATTACATATTTATATTACGTGTACTTGAAAGATTATAGTTTAGGGAGAATGATTTGTATTATTATCTATATTAATATTCTACAAACACCTCAATTGGATGTTATTTTGCTTCACACTAAAATGGATGTAAAATAGTAAACATAATTTATTTTTGCTTTAAAAAATGCAATAAATACAGTAAAATGATTGAAAGTAAACATTTATCTTCTTGTTCCGTCTTCAAAGAAAACTCCTCCGTCCAAAGCGCAATACTTAGGGCAAATTCCTTTCTCTCCTGCTTGTCCGGCAACTCCGGGATTTCCTGGTGGTCCGACAGCTCCGTCAGATCCTGGAAGACCGTCAGCTCCTGGGGCTCCTTTAGGTCCAGCTGGTCCTGGGGCTCCGTCATTTCCTTTAATCAAATTTATTAGAATATGTTAAAGCAAATTACAAATAGGGTTTGTGTAAAGTAAAAAGAATGGAACCGACCGCGGTGTCCAAGTTTTTATCAATTACCATACTTTACTTATAAAACATAGTAATCAAAGCTATAAGTACTAATGAAATTATAAAACGTCCATTAAATTAACTATCTAAGTGGCATTGAGGTTTGTAAAACGTTATTCTCATATATACAAATTATAATCATCCACATTTAGATTACAACTACTTTCTTAGGATTACTTTTCAAATTAGCATTAATTATCATTTTAAATGTTCCGTAACAAGTTAAAATATCAAAATATACACTTAATTCTTATGAACGCATTACTTACCTGGTGGCCCTTGAGGTCCTGGTGATCCTTGTGGACCTGGTTCTCCTTGATCTCCTGGTTCTCCGACGACTGGTGGTTCAGGTAAGGCTGGCATACCATTGTCTCCTGGTGGTCCTTGTACCTAAAACAACTATTAACAATCCTCGAAATGTCTACTTACTCCAGTTTCTCCTTGTGGTCCTGGTGCTCCTTGTGGTCCCAAGCTTCCTGGTGAACTGTCTCCTCCGTTCTAAATTACTCGTATTAGTTAGGTATATAAGTGATTAATATGTAATTAATTTCTTAAATTTGTATCAAACTCATTAAGGTTATTGAATTGAGTATAAACAAACATAAACTTTCATTATATTAATCTACTCTTTCCAAAAAGGTTTAGAGATGATAGAGTTTAGTTTGATTTTAAATACTCTAATTGGTTATATCACCTAGTTTTTCATTTTATTATGTCGTTATCTTACCTTTCCTGGTACTCCAGCTTGGCCTGGATCTCCTGGTGCTCCTGGTGGTCCGCTTTGTCCTGGAGCTCCGGCTGGGCAACTACAAACGTTACATTAATATTAAATATTGAAAGCCGATTTATCAAACACGAGCCATAAATGACTGAATTCGGTGGAAATCGTTGATTCGTAAACGTACGGTTTGCATGGTGGTGGTGTAGCAGCGTCACATGGAGTTTGTGGTGCTTTTCCTGGAGTTCCCTGAAATAGATGGATTAATTGTCTGCATATTTGCACCAAAATTCTGAGCCAGCTCGAAATTTAGCTTTTTATTGAACTTACTGGAGTTCCTGGAGATCCTGGCTTTCCAGGCTTTCCTGGTTTACCACTTTGACCAGCTGGTCCACTCAAACCAGGCAAACAACATCCATCACAACTTGGGGCAGCAGCAACTACAGGTGAGTCAGCTCCATATCCTCCTTGACGCTTAGTTCTGTTAGCGTGTTGGACTGGCAAGTTCTTCATGAAGTCGACTTCACTGTGGATGTCAGTTGCAGAATCCTAAACGACTGAGTAACATTACCGACACTGGTACCACTTACTTTACAGAAGGAGATTTCGTGGTGCATCTGCTTTCTGACATGAGCTACATAATTGTATACCATTGGCAAAGTAACAACAACACTGAGAACAGCTACGACACTGAATAATACAGCCGAGTAGGCAACGAATTTATAAGCCTTCAGACGTCCGTCAGCTTCCATGATTGTGTAGTATCAGATATCTCAGATCCTTCTTAGAATAAGAAGAAAACAAGATAAGTGGTAATGATTGTGTGGTGTTCGATTGGTATTTATACTCTCTCGATACGACCTATCTTTTGGAGCATATGGGTCATGGGGGGATCCTCCTTCGTACTAAAACCGGCATTGCGCACCCATCAAGATACCGGCTCTCTCAAGCCAGCGGCGATCCGTCTAGTTTTGCGCAATTGGTATCTCTTGTTCTGATTTGATATAAACAATTATAATTATTATTTGGCATGCCTCAGTAAAGGCATTGTTTTGATTTTAGATAACCAAACTTAAACAACAGTCTTTGTGTAAAAAATGTACTAATAAAGCATAACAAGGTCGTTGTTAGATCGGTAAAGATAATACAACCGAATGATACCTTCTACAAGGATGTATAATCAGTATCTATATTAATATGTGTGTGTTTATCTATTTAGGTTTCAAAGTTTCAAGTCGTAACATTGATGCGATCAAAACAAATTTATCAATCTGGTGTACGAGATAATCGTAGAAAGAAGACTAAATGGTGCCATGCGTCAAAACAAGGGAACAGAAAGTATTTAGATCCAAAACAAAAATATATCGAATTAACACAGATTATTATTACATACTTTACTTTCTTCACAAATATATAATATACAATTTTTTATATTTAATAAACATTTTTTTATATTTTGTAATAAACATTCTTTGCACTTATCAATAAACAATTTGTTATATTTGTATCAATAAACATTTTCTTATATTTATTAATAAACACTTCTTATATTCTATTAAAGGATTATTTATTTTTCTTGACTTTCTTTCTTTCCTGAAGTGCAACCATACGAAGTGCAGCTTCTTGTAATTTGTATTCAATTCTAAAGCCGATTCTCATTTGCTCACTGCAAAAGTTAGCTAGAATAGTTAAAGCCTCGATGGTTTCATCTCCTGCATTTCCTCCACTAACCACATCAATTAGTGCTTGTTCAAATACCTTCCAGTAAGATGATTTGTAAGAAACTTTGGTGTATCTCATCAATTTCCCACCCATTTGTTGGAGATACTTGCTCATGATTGTGGCTCGGTTCGTGTATTTGAAGACATTCAATAGAAGTGGTTGAAATGACTAAAAAGTAATTAAATTGCAATTAAATAAGAATTAAATCGAATAAAAAGTAAATCACTAATCAAATAAATCTGATTTCACTAACAGAATAAGTGTGTCTACCTTTACGTAATCCACAAAAATAGGATGAATTCTCAAGTCTTCAATGTCCACCTTATCTAGATTGAAATTATGTTTCTGTTTTGGATCTAATTCAAATGTTCGCACCAACAGCAATATCGCCATCTCACATTCATCATCATTCAAACAGGAGAATGTTTTTGTCCAGATGCGTTTAATCAAGTTGATTTGGTGTGGATTCAAGTCACCAGTTATATCAAACTTGGGTTGCGTTGATTTTCTACAATTGATGGCAACATTATTTTAAACGATAATCCTGATTTATGGGTTATCAATATAAACATGGCAACATGATATGACCATCACATATTAAGATGATATATCGAGATGATAAATTGTATCTATTTCGCGGCCTGGATATAGGAATATAGACATCTATTTTCTTTTTTTAAAGAGTACCTAGGTCAATTGCAAAAAAAGTCGGAGAGAACTCGCACCCTATATGTGTTTGTATTTTTATGTATGTAGGGTGTTAGGGTGATTATATAATTAACTAACACTAGATATCAGGCATTTAATAGGCATCTTAAGTGTTTGTATGTGTGCATTTACTTTCAATTGATAACAGTGTTCTTGGCTGGAATGTCGATTGACTTGGACGAACGTTGTAGTAACAAACAACAGGTTCACGTAGTAGCATATTGAATTTAGGATGCTCATCTCTGTTAGATGTTTCATCAAAAAGGGAGTTTATCGCAACTTGTCAACAGACATGTTGACGGATCAACGAAAGGCAGATTTTCTGGTACGTTTAGCTAAAAATGCAGAAAGACGCAAACTGGTTAAGAGTAAATCTATTTTGGCTCGTTTTCCTGATGGTACGGATAGACCTTTGAAAGGAGATTCCTCGGTATTAGCAGCGATTATGAATATTGATGATAAAGCTCATCTGCTTTACACTAAACGGAGTATGAGGCTCAAAAATCATAAAGGCGAGATTTGTTTCCCTGGCGGAAAGTTAGATGAAAACGAAGATTGGGAAATGGTAATTTTAAATTTGCAAACATATTAACTTTATATGTATTCCATTTTATTCATTCTTATGGTGCCTAATTTAGGCTGCTTTACGAGAAGCGGATGAGGAAATAAACTTAAAAGCGAGTCAATTGACAGTATGGTCTACGATGGCACCGATAATGAATAGAAAAATGACTCACAACATTACTCCCATCCTAGCCCTAATAGACAAACATGTAAATCTGAAAAACATGACGGAAGAAGTTGATGTAATTTTCGCAATACCTATCGATGAAATCAGTCAAAATCACCACTACACAGCCTTTAAATTTCAATTTAGTTTTCTACTACCCTATTTTGAGAGTAGAAATTTTAAGATTATCCATACTGCCAATGATACCTACACTAAACCTGATGTTGTCAGAATATGGGGTTTGACAGGATTGCTCACGCATCAAGTATTAATTAATTTATGCCCAGAATTGTACAAACCAAACATTTATTTGCCTTAACAAATTGGCTATAAACGCAACATTTGTCTGCTTTAAAAAATCGTTTCAATCAAAAATTAGTCGTTTCAATAAAAAATTAGTTTATAACCAAGTTTACTTTAATAAAAAATTGTTGTGAAAAGAAATAAGTAAGTAATTTAACTTTGTAACAAATAATATAAGGAGAACGTCAACTTACCGAAGACAAACTTTATTTTCATCACCATTCTTGCCGGCTTCAAAAAAGCCTTCCAGTTTTCTAAAAGTATCTAAGTCCATATTTCCTAAAGGAGATGTTGCAGACTGACTCCTTTTCTTCCTAATACCATCAATAGAAGATTTTTTATCAGCATAGAAATTAGCTTGACTCCACGATTTAGCAGCCTTTTCTAGCTAAAAAATAACTTTATAATTACGCTGTTGCTTATTTTACCATTGGAGTCTTGTTTGAATTTGCATCAGTATAGTAGTTATCCATTGCAAAAAGAACTAACTAATAAATATTGTTTGCAGTTATTTTCAAATATTATGAAATATATAAATAAATTTAGAAGTATCGTATTTTATTTATTGTGGGATGTATGATACATAATCAAAATTATTTACTACTTTATTTAAATGAAACAATAACAATCTGTTCTAAGAATTTGGTCTAACCCACCGCTTTCAGCACATTTCCCTTTTTCCTTCCGGATTTGGATAGAAAATGAAAGCGGTTCGTGTCAACGCTTTTTCCTACACTTTCCGCAATTTGTATGGTAGTATCGAGAGGCACGCCAAGGCTGTTGTACAAGAACCAAGCATTGTCTCCAGAGACTACTTGGTCCGACGTGCTAATAATTGTTGACATAATTTTTTTCATGTTTCTGTTTATCACATTCCAAAATTTAGCCTCTTCAACGTTAACACTATTAATGATGATGTCTTTGTGTTCGTTTAATTCGGGATAAGCTTGCCCTAAGCTGTCCACAACTATTGGCACTAGTTTGGATAAACTTCCAACGGGGCAATTTAGTTTCTCCACGATCGAGTAGCCTGCCCTTCTGATCAACTTTTTAACTAAGAATCCTTGATCTACATTTCCTGGAACAACACCATCAGCCATTGCAATTGAAATAGTTCGAATGTGGTCAGCAACAATTCTATAACTGCAATCATCAAGCAATCTAGATCCCACTTCCCCACCATACTTTTTTCCATTCTTTGTTCTCATCGAATAAATTGCACTCATTAAATTTTCAAATAAATCAGTATCATAAGCAGAAGATTTATTCTGCATAATCGAAAGCAATCTTTCAAATCCCATCCCGCAGTCAATAAATTTGCCCTTTAACATCTTTAAACTACCATCATCAAGTCGTTCTTGCGTCATAAACACCAAATTCCAAATCTCAACAACATCTGCATCATCCTGATTCACCAAATGACTTACATTCCCACGGTTTTTGATTCGGTCTATATGTATTTCAGAACAAGGGCCACCTGAAACGCAACCAAATTTTATATAAATCGAATAAATAAGTAAATTTAAATTATTACAGAATCTAATTATCTACAATTTTTAAATAAAAACTTCAATTTGAGTGCTATTTTTAATGGAATAAAGTCTTAATTAAAAAATCGCCTCATTGTATCTTGCCTCCAAATTTGGGTAACTAAGCTTATTGGAACGACTTCATTCTTCATTTTTATGGAAAGAAATAACTCCATCTACCCTTAAGTGATGAGTTCTATTTTTGATAGCTCATTTAATATTGTTATGCACTACTAGGATGGCTCTAATTAGTATTGGCGTTTATTATTATGAACGTTTTTTACTATCAAATAACTCCTATTTATTATTTTAATCTGTTTTTTTGTATTTTATTTACTCCAAGATCCCTCCCGAAACATGGTTTAATCTACAATGAATACGTTTTGAAGAGAAAAGGTATGGACGATGTTGATGCTTCTCCAACTTCAAAAGCATTTCCCACCATTGTAAGTCACTGAAGCAACACCACAAACAAAAGCTTTTATAAACAACAATATTCGTCGCTCAAGGGAAGCAATGGCAGAATGGACTTGTCGATGAGGGAAAAACTATTTAAAGAAAATCTCCTTTCGCTACCTTATTTAAAGCTAAATTCGTTGCTGCCAGGACATCTGTCAAAAAATGGAATTTAGCAGCTAAATATATCCCCATTAATTACTCTTTTTAATTTCATCTTTTAATATATTTACTCCTAATGCCTTCCCAATAAAGTAATACATATTTAAATGTCTTAATTGGGGTACATAAATTGAACCTTTTAAAGATAGTATTCTTAAAATTCAAAATACAAACTTACACGGTCCACTATTACTTCCCATTTCCCAAAAATTATCTTTGACATTTCCTTTCACGATATGTTTATCATCAACTCCTAAGTTGTGCCAAATCTCTTTGGCTTCCAAATCTGCTGATAGGCCTAATCTTTGGTCTCCTCCAAAGTACGTTACATATAGTAACCGCTTGTCGATCTCTAATTCTTGAGTCAAGTAAGACCACGCATATGAACATGCTTCTGCTTTGAAGTAATCTTTAAAAGACCAATTTCCGAGCATTTCAAAAAATGTGTGGTGGTAATTGTCTTTTCCTACATCCTCTAAATCATTGTGTTTCCCCCCTGCTCTGATGCATTTTTGTGAATTGACAGCTCTTTTCAAGGTTCCCAACTCGGAAGGTGCTTGATTAAGGAAAATGTGTTTAAACTGAAAAGGTGAATCAAAATACATACTCAACCATAAACCCCCACTTACTTGATTCATTCCAGCAGTCGTAAACAACAAAGACCCATCATTCTTCGGCACAACATTCGACGAAGGCACATAAGTATGTCCATTCTTGACAAAATAGTTAATAAAGGACCTCCTTAACTGATTAGATCCAATCGTCATCTTCAAATCATCTCTTTAAATTTCCCCAAACGAAAGTTACATACTCTCCCATTGGAATAATATGTCTTCTTACAGTTGCCACTACCTTATCCAAAATAAAGTACTACCTTTAAAACTGTGTTTGATTCTATTATTCTTTTTCATAATTTGTGTTGCCATCATTTATTTTTTGACCGCCTTCAGACACATCATCAAAAACTCATTTCAGATGATTACTGATCCTTTGCCAGAACCTTTACTGTCTAAGGTGACTTGCAATGGGACAAAAGAGCCTGATTATACACTTGACATCAAGGAACTTTTCTACGCTGCTTGCAAAACTCTTAAACAAGGTGAAATGGTGAAGAATAACATTTTTGACCTGCATGAGGCGATGTCTGCTATCGAGATGATGGAACCTAGTATGGATATGGGTTTGGTTAAGGTGAATCCTGCCAAGATGGGTCTTCAAAATGCTATCAAATCAAAGTGTTTGGAAGTTACTAAGATGGATTATAGGGAATTAGTGGCAACGATTGACGCTACCTGGGGTACTTTGATGTCTTGGTTGAATTTAATTCCCTTGGATCAATCATTGAAGACGAATGTTCTCTTGCACGACCCAACTTTGATTCAAGATCAGGTGCTCAAGTCATATGTTGTGGCGTTTTTGGGGTTGTCCAATTTGGTGATTGATGTAGCTGAGGTGGTGGGCGTTTTTTCGGAGGAAGATATCTATGTAAGTACCTATCGAAAAACCAACTACAAGAGAACTGATGTGGGGTGTGTGATTGCTGAGATCAAGCTGGCCAAGTTGGCAAATGCCATCAATGAAACCGACGACAAGGACACTGTTGAAGGAAAACAGGCTGTTTCTTATAGAATCAAAATGATGGAAGGATTATTTTGGCTGATGAAAACTCTGTTGCCTCTCGCTGAAAATGTCAGTGATGCTCCTCTGAACTTTACTGATGCCAAGATACATTTTACTTCCTTCAAGTCAGGGATCAAGGGTAGTGAATGCACGATCAAGTATGGATTGCAACCAAAGGATGGAAATGACTCCAATTACGAGTGGTTGCCTGCTTTTCAACCAGAAGTCAACAGGCCAATCATTCCAGCATCCTTTCCTAAACGACTAACCTGCACCAGTAGAATAGCCGCCTATCAAGAATTAAAAAGAATAGCAAGCAAATTCGAAGAAATAGTCTATGAATTAGAAAAATGTTTGATCAATATTGATACCCTAGTCAAATTTATTAGGTGGTTCTCGATAAACAATAGTTGCATGTTTACGAGAAGCATAATGAATTTAGTGTTGGTACAAAGAGATCAACTGATCCTTGGAACGATTGATATCAAAGACTTGTATGTTTCCTCAATAGCCACCGAGTCATGTGTTGGTCTGTATGATGAAAATAAGAAACTATATCCCGTGTACAGTACTGTTGTTGATTCGCAACTAGAAACATACATGCCCATGGTTAGAAATGTCTACATATCAATCATCCAAAACTACACCCGAAATATTTCTAGACAAATGGAGTTTACCAAGGAAGTGATGAGTGAGTCTGAAAACACCGCCATCTACGCTCACACCATCGACAAACTGATCAACTCAAAGTATGGCCAAGAACAAGACTTCACAATCAATGGGCATTTCTCAACAAAAATACATGATTTACATCTTGATTTAGGGCTAGAATACATTGACTTAGGTTTCAGAACAGACGTCTTTGAATCTTACGAGTACGATTATATTTACTACTTCTTGGCTGACATTTTGTACAATTACAAGGCAAAGCACATTCAAACGGTTTTATGTTTAATCAACAATGAAATTCCTAATGCAAAAGTTGATTCTATGACTCCGCGTGAATTGAAAAGAAGAAGTAAGGTGTGTTTGAAGAAGAATTTGGTTGAGGTGAGAGATAAGCTTGATTGTGGGGTGAAAAAGTATTTGTATGGAATGACTTGCATTACCAGGGCTTATTACATTCTGATGATGGTGCTGAAGAAAAAGGGATTCATCAAGGATCCACTTGATAAGAATGAAAAGTTTAGATTTGATGCTAGATTTGGGAGTCTTCAGTTTTTGATTAAACATTACAGCATTAATTATGAGCAATTTCAAAAACAAAGGGAAGAAGAGAATAAGGCTTCTAGTGTCGATGAGTTATTAACCGTAATTTCTCATACTCTTAAAACAGCAACGACCTACATCACTGTTGCCTCCAAGAATACGGATATCATAAGTGCAGAGTCATTTGATTATTTGTTGCTGACTATTCGAAAGACTCAAATCACGGCCAATTTGCTAAAAACGATTGACGGAACTCAGGTAAATATTATTTATTACCAACTTACTAAATTAAAACTTTCATTATCTCCATTTCAGAAAAAGCTCAAATTCGTATACTGCGAAAAATTTCCAACCATTCCCGGAATATCATTAGTCTAGTATTAATTGCTACAAAGGATGAAAGTATGTAGTTTTGCCGTAGTTGCTAATAAATTATTTATACCGATGTGTTTTTGGAGTGTATTCGTTTGCTCGAACTATTACTTCCTCAAATTTGATGTTTATTTAATATTGAATACTCGTTTACCTTTTTATTTATTTATTTATTACGTCACAGGTCACTATGATATCAAATACGCTGCGCAGCAATCTTATCCGATCAAAGGTCATTTTGCAGAAAGTTTTGTCCAGTTCAGGAACGACTGACTTCGTACCTTCGAATGAGGTTTTGACTAAGACTTTTACCAAGCCTCAAACATTACTTCCCTATGTCGATCCTATTTTGAAGGAAGAAGATTACTTTAAGTTGGCAGATATTGTTACGATAAATGAATTATTTAAGAGAAGGGTCCATCTGGGACATAAAGTTGGTACAGTTTCGGAAAACATGAAATGGGCTCTTTACGGAGAAAGGTTGGGGGTTTGTGTGTTTGACCTTGACAAGACGCGCGACCATTTTATTAAGGCTCTCAACTTTCTTGCCCACACAGCCTACAGGGGAGGCATGGTTTTGTTTGTATCTTCCGACAAGACAAATATGATGCACATTGAGAAGGTGGCTGCCGAGATTGGGCAATATTCACATACTCGTAAGTGGCAGGAGGGAACTTTGACTAATATCAGACAATTGTTTGGAGCACCTGTTCGTATGCCGGATGTCATCGTATTTACGTCTACGTTGACATCGGTCCTCGAAACCCACCCTGCCGTCAAAGAAGCAGCCAAATTGACTATTCCAACCATTGCTATTTGTGACTCCAACTCAGATCCTAACTACATTACCTACCCCATTCCAGGAAACGATGATTCACCAGCTTCTGTCCAATATTACATGACACTCTTCAGAGAAGCCATCAAAAGAGGTCAGGACCAAAGAAAGGCCGATCAAGAGAAGGGAAAGGATTTTGAATCTCTCTTATAATCATAATTAGTTTATTGTTTAGTTAGTTATTGTTAATTATAATAAAATATATGATGGTTATTCAACCTGTTACTAAACTCGTTTTAACTTCAATTTGCGATAATAAAAGTTATGTGATAACTTACTTTCTTACATCATACATGTATTTTCATTTAATTAAAAGATGATCATAAAGTCGACTAATTCGCTTTCTTTTCTATTTCCCCTTTTAATTATGTTGCCTCAATTAGATGGTAGACTAATTGGTGTTGAGGAAGAGGGGTAAGTTAAATTAGCTTCTATTTATTTATATTTCCCTATCTTTATTTACAGCAAACGACACAAAAGAGCCACCAAATATACAAATAATTACGGGTATGGCTTGTCTGGGTGGGGGCCACAAGGTGCAAGCGCTGGCACCGATGGCTTCGGCTTCGTCAGAGACAAATACTACAACAGCGCCGGACCTCCCCTCTACACATGGAGCTCTTACCGCAACTACTACGAAGAAGCCCCTGTCCATGCAAACCGAAAAAGGTTCAAAACTTTCTTAGAAGAGTTCATCATGTTCAAGAATCGACATATTAACGCTCAACCAACCAAATTTGAGATGATGCAACAGGAACGATATGGTATATTTATTATTCGGTGTTCTTATTCACTTTTTTCTTTCTTCCAGGACCATACTATAACGGAGTTTGGGGCAACAATAATCATTCGCCTGATTGGTTCGGCAAATAATAAGTCCTAGTATGTAAAAGGAATGTTATAAATTAAAATATTTTTGTCAAACGCTTAATTCTAATACCACCAATAAATAAGTAAATACGTGTTAGTGAATTAGATTAAAATTTGATTTTAAATATTAATTAAGTATATGTCGCCTTAGTAACGTTTGATTTGTGATAAATATTTACTGCAGATTAATTATAATAAAATATATATCCTTACGTAATATATACTTGCTACCTTCAAATAAAATTTATAAAATATTATATAAATATAGGAAGATAAGATATTTGAATATTATTTGTTATTTATTTACCTCTGATTAAAGTAATTTAAGAAAGAAGCAAATAATTGAAATTGAGTCTCCCTGTAAAGTGGTCCCTGTTGCCATAATTTATTATTGTGCCTAGTCAATCTCCCACCACTAAATAAAGAAATAAAGTTATAATGGGCTAAAAAATAGATAGATAAATAGTATTGTCAAGAGAATTCCCAATTTGCCATGCTTCATTGCAAAAAATTGTGATTGTTCAGTGGGTGTGGCAACTACTAAGTCTAATCAAATTTAGCACCAACTAAAGTGAACTTTAATTTGTGGTGCACCTTTTATATTTAGTGGGACATTCAACAACTTTGTTCAGCTTTTTCGTAATCATTACATCACATCAAACAATCTTTCTCCTCATTAAGTTATATCTGAATATACATATTTATTTTAAGTATACTTAGGAGTACATAAATATATTAATATTTGGTTGCGACAATGAATGTACAAAAATTGCCGTCTTCTAATTATCCTCAGACCATAATATACTAGTAAAATGTATATATATATTTATATTTTGATAAATTATTTTACATACATACATTTATATTATATGTATCTCAAATTTCATCGTAAATAACCCCTTATAACACAAAACAAGCAGCTATATAACCGTTATGCAACCGTTATACGTACTACTGATTTCATTAACAACCACCAATTTATTCATTTATTCATGTATTTATAAATTTATTGATAACTTTTCTATTATTTATTTGGATGATAGTTGTTGATGCTGTGCTTGAATTCATGTATTACAATAGTTATTGGGCATGGGATGTCCAAAATTGAACTTTCTTACAACTCTTAATTATGAAAGGGTCTTTCGATTAATTTTTGGGTCTTTTTATCTAATATTTTAGATAAATATTATAAGTTTAACTATTTATAATCGACCCCTTCCGCCTCTTTTTCAGTAGCATCATTTTTTATTAAATATATATTAATGCCTTTTAAAGCTAATAAAAAATGTATGAACTTGAACAAAAAGGCCAAATGATGGCGGCTCCCATTTGTTTGAAGTTGATGTGTGGAGAGAAACCTTTTGTCAAATATATGAAAATATCTATATAAAATTTAATACAATCTACGAAAATTTAATACAATATACATATGAAAATCTAATACAAAATAATAATAATGTATACGGGTCGTGACGTTTCCAGAGCAACTTTTTTTAGCTCGGCCATATTAAATAATATTAACTTTTTTTGTCTTGCTAACATCCTCTTCTTCCAAATAAAGTTGAATCAAGTATGGACATAAATTATATTTATTTTTAAATATAATATATATAGTGTTTCTTTGTGGCAATTAAATACATTTATTCCGGTTTGTTTCAACAAAAAACTATTCATTTCCCACTCAAATCGCCACTACGACTTTTTTCTCCTTTTATATTTGTTGTTTGAAATATAGAAAAAATGGTGCAATCTATTGTTTTTATGCTAATTAGGTTCGCTTATCTAATTTTGATATCCATTAATGAACAACTAAAGTGTCGTCTCCAAAAGAAGATCGTGTGGGTTATCTTTATATTTTTGTTTGGGCTTGCAGATATTTAAAAGTATATATCTACCCTCAAGCCCTGGAGATGGTAAAAACTTTTTCCTTGGTGTAGCAATAAGGCAAAGTTATTTGTTTAAAGATAGTGGATGTTTAAGTGTGAGTTGAGATATGTTTGTTTATATCAGGAGATATATATTATATTTTTCTTGCAATTTAAACTTTATTAATGCTACAAATTTACTTTAACACATACTCATGCAATCATTTCTTCAAGTCATAATTAGTTCTAAATTGCACAATCCAATTATTTGATCAAAAGTTAAACGAGTAAAAAGTTAAAATGTTTCTAAAATATTTATTCCCTAGATATGATATGGATATTATGAGGTAATAGTTCATTGATATATATTTCAAAGTTGTCACGATATTTTGAAAAGAGAAAAAATAAAATCCGTGTCACAAATAATTGTTACATCTGTTTTTTAAAATATTTATCATCATAAATAAATACAGATATATATAGGGGAATGATAAAAATTGCGTCAAAAATTGAATAAGTTGCACAAGTTGAGTTAGTTGAATAAGGCGTGGTGCGAAACCTCCGAGACACAAAAAGGCTATTTGGTGTTGTCCTAACTTCTATTCTTATTTATTCCCAAAAACTACTAGCTTCTTCATATACTCTTATGAGTATATTTAAATATGCCTCTTCCTTCTTAACTTATCCTTTATGATTGCGTTGATATCACCTCGATTCTGTTCATCCCTATCAACTTTTTAGTATTTAAAGTGTTAACTCGTCCAATGCTTTACCGTTGATAATTTTAAATGATAAATAGTTGATAACGCGTAGTGTAGTAATATTCCTCTCTAAATTATGTATTACTATCATTTAAACCTTTTTCTTATTTTTTCATCTTTCAAAAGGTGTGTGTATAAACATATTATGAGTAGGTTGGGTAATGTATGGTTTGGAGGCAATTTCTTTAAACGCCTAATTAAGGCTTTCCACATAAATACTCGGGTAATGGGACCAATTTTGTGGTTAATTTTTACCTTCTCAACAACAGCCTTATCATTATTAGAAGACAATTATTGAAAGTGGTATGCCCCTTTGTCGGATACAACTTTTGCACCTTCCTTCACATACATATCAATGCACATCAGCATTTCACGAACAAAATTATCTCTTTTGTTTGTAGGAATGATAGCATTCACTGTTGGACTCCTTTTGTGTCCTCTTATTATAGTTAACAAAACTTATATGCGCACTCTTCATTGTGCATCATAAATGCTATGTGTGTCAAAAGAAAGTTTAATCTTATATTGAGAATCACTTCTTCCTTTTTTATAGAATATTAATGCCAGCATCAAGTTTATTTTGTTGTTGTGGGGATAAAAAGGCTACATCGAATGCTATTACTGACGAGCCAGTGAATAGTGGTTTAAGGAAGAATCACACTAAACCAGAAAATGGAACTAAAGCAGGTAAGGAAACTGCCAATCCCGAGTCTTCTCCAAAGCCAGACGATCCTCGAATTCCTCTAAATGAAAGGCAAAAGTTCCTGCTAATAAAAAACTGGAAGGGCATTTCGAGGCGAGCCAAAGAAACTGGTGCCAATTTGTTTGTGACGTAAGTGGGTCGACTGTGCGAAAATAGTGTTAAAAACTGCACCTTCAATTAATTTAAATTTTTTACTCAAACTCAATTAAGTAGAGTGTGTCTTTTTGTTAGACAAATTGCACGTCCAATGTGCTTCCTCTCGCACGTACCTAATTAATCCAAATTCTTTCCTATTAATAACCAAAGAACTGTATATCTCACATCTCCTTCCACTTACCACTCATTTTCTTCCTTCTTACAGTCTACTGTCTGAGCACGAAGAGTTATGGCAGTACTTTCATTTTGACTCATCCAAGGAAAGTAACAAATGGGATATGTTAAATGATGAAAAGATTCAAAATCATGGGGAAGCTGTGATGAAGCTGTTGGATACAGTTATATGGTAAGCACTTATCTATAATACATCCATTCATGTTGATGTGTGAAGCGTATAAATTATTAATTAAATTCATCTAAGTTCATTCAAATTCATACAAACATACAAATCTCAATGTAGTGATTGATTGAAAGTTTATGAGATTAAAATATTTATGAAGATAATTTTATTAATAATTTCCATATAGTAAGCATATGAAGCATGTGGTCTTTATATACTTTGTAGTACATTAAGCCGTTACATCAATTCTTTATGAGCGCACGTATCTTTGGCGGAGTTGATTTATTTTGTTATTATGGGTTTACTATAAGCATTTTAGAGTTTGCAATGATTTTGTTATGAGTTAATTATGAATTGAAGTTATTTATACTTACTCACAAACTTCTTTTAGTAAAGTAAATGAGCCCGATGAAATGATAAGACTACTGACGGACCAGGGCAAACAGCATGCAATAAAGAAAAACTTCAAACCCGAACTTTTCAAAGTGGTAGAAGATCCCTTATTTTATTCAATTAAATTGATACTAGACGAAAGATACACTGATAATATGGACAACATCTACCGAGTCATCATGACACTCGTCCTCGACACACTTGTTGAATCTTGTAGAGCTGAACAAGAAAGGTTAAAATCATTGAACCAGGGAGATTAATAAATATTTCATTAAATTAATTTGTATGTGTGTAATAGTATAAATAGTCCAATAAACCTTTCATCTTAATTTAGGGCTACTTTGAAATATAAAATTATTGTAGTTTGCCAAAACTCAATTACACTTTTTTTAAATTGTCGCAACCTCAATTTTGGTTTATTTAATCTTATGTATAAGCTATATCAAACTTATACATATATTGTTTATCAAAACTCTTAAATGCACAATTTTTTGCTGTTTAAGTATCACAATTATGCTAACAAACCACGACGTCAAACCGCCCTCTCTTAATGAGATCCCACATCATTTTCTTTGATTGGGAACGTATTTGTGTGGTTTTAAGAGTTGTTGCCAGACGCCCATTATCCTTTAAATTGGTTACTACCATCAACACCAAAAATAATAACGTTAGTGTGGTGACGGAGAGATTGGGATATCAACATAAATAATCACATTTATATAATGGACATAAATAAATATTAGTTTGCTAATAACAGTTGTTGACATTAGGCATAACGATTAGAAGATCATGAGAGCGGACTCAACTTTTGGGGTGTCTTCCTTATCATACCAGTCTTCTTTTTACCATTGGTATAATTATGTTGAGTGCGAGTTGATTTTCCTGCGAAGAAGACTGTTTACACACATTTGAAACAGATGTACTTGATAAAGAAGCAAAAAATAATAAAGTTCCAATGATCTCCTTAAGGGTGTTAGGGGGTGTACAAAAACAGCTGTCTCCCCTGATATGGCAAAGACAAACCATTTATTTATCCAACCGAATTTTGACTAGCGAGGCTAATAAAAAATCAAATGACCATAGGTAAATTGAAAGGTTTATTTTTTAATCTCTGTGTTTAGACAACTCCCAATAATTGACAAAGAAACAATGGCAACCACGAGAATTGCAAAGCCTTTCAAAGATCGAATATATACCATTCCCAATGGCTTATGCATGGCCAGAATCGCCTTAACTCCATATGTTGGGTACCTTGTTGTGACAGAAGCCTACACTCCTGCCTGTATCATCTTTACCATGGCCGGATTTACTGATTGGGTAAATACAAAAAATTAGGTTCTTTTTAATTAAATCGTTTAGCTTGATGGATTTATTGCTAGAAAATGGCCTTCACAACGTTCTTTATTTGGGTCGATCATTGATCCGGTAGCTGATAAATTTTTGGTGTCTGTTTTGTTCGTTACGCTCACATATTCTGCATTAATTCCATGCAAGTTGATTAACAAAAAGGACCTATTAATTTTGAGATGTTTTTAGGGCCCTTGACAGCATTGGTATTGTTGAGGGATGTTTCTTTGATCACTGGTGGCTTTGTGAAGAGGTATCAATTGATGAAGCCCCCAATTACCTTGCAACGCTTTTTTGATCCTTCCGTTGATGCCGTCCGAGTATTGCCGACTTTGATGTCCAAGGTAAGGACGCATTAAAATCTATTAAAAACACTAAAATCTAACAAGAAACACTAAAATCTAACAAGAAACACTAAAATTTAATAAGCAACAATAAAATCCAATAAGATACTTTACATTATAAAGCATTGACATACACTAAAATACACATATTTATTTACTAATTTCAGATTAACACAACCCTCCAGCTATCTCTCGTGGCCTTCAGTTTATTGGCCCCAGTCTTTGATTTTGTTGATCATCCCGCATTGACCTTACTATGGTAAGCCATACATTTGAAACATGCAGCCCTCATCAAAATCTAAACCTAAATTAGCATATCAAAGGAAGTGTTGTTAGCCACACCTTAATTACCACCTCAATCACCTTCTTTTGTGATCTTATGTGTATATTTCTACTATTTGATCAAAAGAAAGAACCTTTTTGTGTGCAAAGAAAAGGTTTATGATGGTGGTTGTGTGTATGCTAATAACAATACAATTATTAGGACTAGCCATTAAAGGCAGTATTTCCTTCAAATTTTATATGATATTTGATTAAACTCTTGGTAATTGTATGTCTAATTTTTGTTCTTTTCAGTGCGGCCACAGCTTACACAACTATTCACTCTGGATTCCAATACGTTGGAGGTAATGCAATGAGACGCGTTAAAGCAAGCAACAAGTAAAATAATTAGTTATTCCTCTGGTGCCTTACTAAATTGTTTTAAAGTTATATAAAAAATATTTAAAACTTGTTGGATCGACAAATTTATTAAATAACAAATTCGCATATGATCTAAAATTTAATGATTTTTTTAACTAATTAAATGCATTCATTTGTCCCAAATTTACACTCTAAATCCGCCACTATACAATTCACCAAACTTGACCCTCCACCATTTTTGGTATCACCAACCAATTAAAGTTGTAATTTGTAAGTTACTATATAAATAAATTCCAGCCAAAGCCTCAATCATAATTATGCATATTTCTGATGTAACGCTTATTATAACCAATACACATTCCTTAGCAATTATCTAAAGTTTTTTTTGTCAGTGACTGCTTGAACGTGATCATTTTTTACAGGACTATTGTATACAACATAAGTATCATATAAAATATATCATATTTATAAATAGATGCGTGGTGTACTTTGCCGTGTTCTTTTGCAACAATTTTGACGATTGTTGGTTTGCATATTTATCCATTAAATTATTACATTAATCAAGCTTTATGACTACATTCGTTTTCGTGATTTATCTATTAGTGGTTGTAAATAGCTCTAGATTATTCTATTAAATCAAATCATATAAACCATGTTCATTATGTTTATTGAGAAACTTTTATTTGTTTCATGAATGAGGACTTGTTCACAAAAGCTTCTTCAATTTTTGACAGATTGGTTGATAACAGAATTTTTAGACTATTTTTATAGTCATTGAAAGTCACTTGTAATATTTTGAAATTTCTTCGCATCTATAAAAAATAGATAACTTTATATGTAGTACAGTTATTTAAGGAATTTGATCTTACTCATTTTGACAATTTTACCTTATTTTTTGATCTATTCTATAAAAAGTCTATTATCTAAAGGTTAAGATAGTTAAAGAAGTATGCGTCATAACTTCATTTAACTACATTGCACCTGTTTCGACCAAATGATTAATTATATTGCATTGATCAAAAAGAGAATGTCAAACAAGGGCAACTGCTATCAATAAATACCCTCCATATTTTTTTAATTGGCTTTTTTAATTGTTTCAATAGACATTGATACTTGTTTAACGATTTGACCGTTATGCCCTCCATTGACTTTATTGGCCTCTATTGAAAGATCTAATAATGTACTCCTCATATAGTGTATACTGTTTTGTTTATAGCCACTAATCATAAACATTCACTGGATCATAGTCTTGTATTGTCTTATTTCTACATTTGATGGTCTGATAGTGTTAATGGTGGCGACCTTCTTGACCATCAATTTCAGTTGTCCTTACTTCTGATTAAACGTTCTGTATACACTTATTTTGAGACCTATCATTTATTTCGTGTGTTATTTATTACTTTTTAGTGAGAACAAGCTATTCGAATATTGTGGAATGTCATTTTGACTGATACTTACTTATTGTCTCATAAAAAGCATGTTGTTTGTATTACCATACCAAAATATTATCACTCATCCTAAATGTATTTGAATTTGGTTTAGTTGCATGTTGTATTCACGGATCCTTAGCTAATGTTTTGTACCATCAGAGAAGCTTTAAAAGTGATATTTTGAAAGAAGAGGTGCTAACAGATAACACCACATTAATATTCCTATGCGATATTATTTATATTCACACATACACTTTTTGATACATATCTAGATATAAAATGGGGCGCCTACGTAACCAATTATATGTAGTTTTTTAGTTAAAACATTTTTATTAATACATTTATCTTTGCAAAACTAAATGACTCAATAACTAAATCATGCATATCCATTTACCGAAAGCGCTCATACATTGTGCCCTTCACACCTTTAAATTACAAAAATTTGTTGACTTTTGTTCAAACAAAAGTATTCATATCTTTGTTCATTTTTTATCAATGGATCTGTAGAAGATGTTGTATATAAAAGATGAAAACAGTCGTTGACACTTTTTATGACTTTTGTGCAGCTACCAACAACAACATTTCCTGTATCTCTTTGTCATAGAAGATGATGAGAAGTGAATATTCATTTGCACTTTTTTATACTTATACCCTAAATATTTATATACGTAGTTTTGTATAAAATTTACACACACCCGCCAACATATAAACGAGATGAAACAAGATGATGTAATAGATTTCGCTAAATTAAACTTCTGCTGGTGACAACATGGCTGCCTTAGATGTCATCCGAAACTCTTTTTCATTAAATGTAATATGTTAGTGTGCTGAACCTTTATCATATATCCCGTCTTTGTTCATAGTGTAAAGATTTTATGTTTCCTCGTCTTGAGTTTGATGGCAACCTTGACATTACCTAGACGACTAATCGTTTTTTGCCGTACCTTCTTAAGGCACATCTAAGTGTCGTCATTTTTATTTAAATGGACGCTATCTTAAATAAGCACAACATCACCCGCCTTATACTTACTTCTTCTCTTATACTTGCTACCTCTTTTTGATCATTTCTCTCCTAAACAATAAAAATATCTCTTTTTGTCCTTAACAACAAAAAAGCAGAAGTGTGTAGGGTGATGATGAGGTTTGTTGCTCAAACAAAGAAATCAAACATATTTAATGAGGATGCGCCTTTGTATATATCAAATGAAAGTTTCTTAATTATTATTTAAATCACTTGACTTTTATATTTTGACTTTACATTGCAGCTTTCCACCAAAAGAGTAATTTTCGAATGGTGTGACTCACCCCAATTTCTTTGTCATCTTCTTTCAAATGGGGTGTGACAGTTTCCATATGTTGTCCACATTTACAGGATCCCATCCACATCAAATTATACATATGGATATTATTAACTTTATTTGTAGTAGTTTGCATTTCTTTTTATAGTTGTTTGAGTTAATTGAGGCACGCGCAACTTTTTGAGTTTATTTTTTGGTAACTTCATTTGTTTAGTATTTAACATTTATTTTTAACTTTACTTCTATTTTGCAGGGGATTTGGTGTATTGTTAGGATGCAACTGCTAAAGACAACATTGGCATTACTTTTCCTTTGTATTTGTACAGTTCTGCTTGAGTGTGCGAATGGAGCTGCCATCTCAAGTAAAGACTATTACAAGCAGGACTTAGAGGAAGATCAACTATTTATACTCAACAAACCCAAAGCAGTCAAAAAAATCGCCACTCCACCCAACAAAAGTCCACCTTCTAACACCAAAGCCAAGGTAGTTACCGCCAAAAAAGTAACTTCTACCAACAAACTTTAAAAAACCTACTGAAAATGAGATGCCTTTCACACACAATATTGCCATTTCTTTCTATTTACATACAATTGTCTGCTCGATGAAATAAGTTTAAGGACTTTTCATAATATCTCGGTTACAGAAATATGCTTTATCTTAATAATATTATTTCCTTATTCATTTTGCCTTATCTGTTGATAAATAAACGTTTTCTTTACCTTATGATGTGTGTTTGTAAAAAGTTTTGTTATTTTTTGATATGTCCCATGATTTATATCAAATGTGGCTACTTTTTGATATGTCTCATATATTTATAAAAAATGTGCTCCATAACTACATGGTTGTTTGTGGTCACGTGTGTTTGGAGATCAAACTATATGTCACAAGAATGAGGAAGTTGTTTATAATTTATTATCAATTAGGCATAATAAATAAATTGTGTTTTGCAACATTGATGCTGGTGTATGTTGGAATATATTGAGAACAGACACTCAAAAGTGCGTCACTTGTAAAGTTATTTAAAAAATGATGTTTATTAGTAGCAAAGTTTGCATCTCTAAAATCAAAGAGAGTTATTTTAAAAATTTGATTGAAGTGACATTTAAACAAAAAAAGTTAGAAGTGATAAATCTTTATTATTGAATGGACGTTATTAAGAGAAGTATATACTTTTTTCATTTTGCAAGATAAATAGTTGTGTTTATATTGTGAAATATGTTATGATCAAACATTTGCAGAGTTGTGGTGATATGTTAGTTGAAGAAACATGATATCAATCAGTTTTTTGGACTTTATTCTTTTTTGCGTTGTAATTAATAGTTTAAAAAGGATGATTGGCATATGATTTAAAAGCATCATATTTAGACTCCATTAAACATTGTGGATAAACTTAGTGAGAGAAGAATCGTGATGACAAGGCAAACAAAGATGTAGGTTTTTTGTTATTATTTGAATCCTAGACTTGGAAATGTATGATATTTAGATCAAAATGTTTATAATCACTCAGATTTTTGATTAGTTTCTTTATTGAAAATGACATACAATTTATTCAAAAAAAATAAATTCTCAAGGAAACTTAGGCATATGAGTGAATTGATTTTTATCATGATTAAAGACAGGAATAAAAGGCATCTTTTTTGGATCAAGTATAAATTCCTTAAGACCATCATAATAAGTAATTATAGTATCCTTTTGAATTGTTTTTTGGCTGTAATTTGATTCGAGCTTTGGTTGTTTTCCAGGACATGCTCAAGGACAAGTGCATGTTGGAGGCTTTGTAACTGGTTTAATAGTAGGTCTTTTAGTAACTGGAGCTGATTCTCTAACTATTTTTATAATCAACAGTAATAAGAGGGCATACAATTGAAGCAATTCCATGTAAGTCTTTGTGCCAACACGTTTGGAAATGTTCTAGTACGAGAATCCACCATCTTATCTGAATCAAAAATAAAATATATTTAATTAAATGTCTCCCGGCAACATTTTGATATTTAATAAACGCTCTTGAATCTCTCTTATGCAATTTATATGGAAAATTGTTCTATAGAGACCACCTTCTAAGGCCATTTTATCTTTTTTACCACCAACATCATATTCTTTTTTATAAGCCATGTAAGTCAGAAATTGGTCCCAAGCAACTATAGGTGATGCATTAAATGGGGAAGGAACTAAAATAATTTATTTTTCTGGCCCTAATTTTGTTTGATCTAAATATGTTACACTAATTGCACTAGAATTAAAATGATCATAATTTAGGATTGTATTAAACGTATTACTTTGATTAGTTATATAAGTAATAATTAAATTTTTTTATAAACAGATTCTCCTGCATTACAAGTGTTTTACAAACATTTAATTAGAAAGTGTAATTAAAAATTGCTGATTAAAAATTAAAAAGAAAATGATAAGATAACACTTATCAAAAAATATTCTAAAAGGTAATACATATATAATTTTTTTTGTGTATGCTAACATTCCAATAACACTATTGACTCCAACCGACATTTGTCAATCGCTTCAATATTTTAAGCCATTTTATATCATGACAAACGAATACGCAATTGGCATTGATTTAGGAACAACTTATTCTGTTGTAGGTGTAGTCAGAAATCGGAATGTGGAAATTATTGCAGATCAACAGGGTAATTTATTTTGTCTTTTAACATATCTTTTATTATCGAACTATTGCTTAGGTTCAAGAACAACACCATCTGTTGTAGCATTTAAGGCTTCTGAGATATTTGTTGGTAAGCCCGCACTTGATGAAATGTCTATTCATCCTACAAATACAGTTTACGGTAATTTTCATTATATGATTTTATTCGAAAATTATTTTTTATAGATTCCAAAAGAATGATCGGTAGACAATTTAGCGATACTGATATCAGTGAAGATAAAAAAATTTTTCCTTTTAGAGTTACAAGAGGCAAGCAGGATAGGTGTAAAATTTGTATTAAAAGAGAAAATTGTGCTACAAAAACGTACAGTCCTGAAGAAACTGCAGCCCACGTTTTACATTATTTGAAGAAAAGCGCTGAAGTGTTTATAGGAAGCAAAGTAAGTGAAGCTGTAATTACTGTGCCAGCATATTTTAACAATGCTCAAAAAGAAGCAACTAAAAATGCTGCAGAAATAGTAGGATTGAAAGTTTTACACATTTTGGCTGAACCTACTGCAGCTGTTATTAAATACTTAAGAGACAACAAGACAGAAGCAAATGGCCAAAAGCTTTTGGTTTTGGATTTAGGTGGGGGGACTTTTGATGTTTCAGTGGTCAAAATCGAACAATTAAATATCAACGTAATCTCTGTTAATGGGGATAGGCATTTAGGTGGATGTGACTTCGATGGTGTAGTTTTGAATTTTGCAATTGGTGAAATTATGAAAAAATATAAGATTGATGTTTCTAAAGATTCAAAAGCTATTGCAAGACTTAAGATTAAATGTGAAAAAGCAAAAAGAACTTTATCTATAGATCAAAATGCAAGAATAATTGTTGGTTCACTACGCAATTCAGTTAATGCTGAAATAGTTGATGTTGAAATTTCAATTTCAAGAGCTAAGTTTAACACCTTATGCAAACCACTTTTTGAGCGGATAAATGGACCAATTATGGAAGCTTTGAAAGATGCTCATTTTGACATAAATGACATTGATAAAGTTATTACAGTAGGTGGATCTACAAACGTTGTCGCCTTCAAAGAAATTGTACGAAAATATTTTCCTGATTCCAAAATTGTCAGATCACTAAATCCCGATGAAGCCGTAGCAGCTGGAGCTGCAATTTATGCCAGCGAAATGTCATCAAATAAAAACCAGCATTTTGAAAAAATAACTTTAAACAATGTTACACCTTTACCATTAGGAATAAAAATTTCAGGAAATCGAATGCATCGTATTATAGATAAAAATACAAGAATCCCAACTACTGCCATCCAGAAATATACCACCACCATGGATAATCAAACGGAAGTTGAAATTGCAATATATGAAGGGAGTGGCACATTAATTACCGAAAATAACTGCCTAGGCAAGTTTACATTAAATGACTTGAGTAAACTGCCGAAGGGTCAACTTGAAATTAATGTTACTTTCTCAATAAATGAAAATTGTATCCTTGAGGCTTCGGCGGTGGAATCAGCAAACGGAAATAGAAAGAGTATTAGAATAACAAGAGAAAATGTACAATTTTCAATTGATGAAATTGATACATTAAGAAGTAATTTTATAATGGATTGTAGTTTAGCCGAACAATTTAATAAAGCAAAAAGTTTGAAAAATGAGTGTGAAGATGTCTCGAGACAAACACAATGGGAAATTGAAAACCAAACAGATACTTATAATTTACAAAGCCCGCACTTAAATAATACAACAAATATTCTGAATGAATACATTGCTTGGTCTAGCGAACCCCATGAGACTTTAGACATTGATGAAATCAAATCAAAAATTCGTATAGTTCGCTTAGCAATTATGCCAATTTTAAGAAGACCTAGTGATATTAATGATCTTTTTCAAGGCAATAATAATTAGGTGAAATATTCATTGAGAATTAGAATACTAATGAAAGTACATTTACAAAACAATATCCATTGTATTCACTTTCTTATACTAATTATGGAGTCATATTTATGTACTCACATCATTTTTGTCAATATATTACTCCTTTTTCTTAATATATAAACTTACATAATGAAATTCGTATCTGATTCCAAATCTTGTTTTCTATTTCCCGTTTTTTAGGAACAATTTTTCATTAAATATACACGTTCCTCTGCTAAATGTCTCCTGCTTCGTGTTCCAAGCATCCTGTACATCTGTGGATTGCAGGCATGCCCAACCCTCCTGGTTTTAATTCCGGAATTGGATTTACTGCCATCAACCAACAAAGATCAGAAAGTAATCAAGGCAAATAGACTCGAGATAATTGTTGTGGGTATAACAAAATTTGAATTTAGCCAATAAATGTCAGTACTTCAAAATTGGAAAACCACCGGCGATGATAATTACAAGTACTTTAATCCAATTACTCTTCTTAAAAAAGAACCTTCCAATTTTTTGCACGGAAAAACAGCACCACTCATCGTGGCATGGATACTAATGGACATCACAAGAACCTGGGAAAAGTGGTATTGTTTCTAAAGAACATCCCAACGTTAATGAGAAATCTAATTTGAATAAATTTGATCTTTAAATTGACTTCAAATAGTCAAGATTTATATTTGAATTAAAGAATTAGATTATGTTACCTTAACGTTTAATTCATTATTGAAAATTACTAAATTTTTAAAAAGATGTTTCGTTGCAAAGCCACAACTTCGGTCAGTCGTAATTTAAACGATTTTTCCCTAATTATTATTTGGTTACACAAAAACGAATAAAGAAATGTAATTTAATCAAACTTTATTAATATCAAAATTAACATATAATTTCTGCTCCTGTAGCACTAGCAGTTGAAATTTGTCCACTCAATTTAGTAGCCAAGGCATTCAAAGCAGCCATATCAGCAGGATTGTAGTAACAATTGCTTGAGAATTTATTGAAGGCTGTAGCATCTCCATTGTATTGATAGGCAATGGTAAGAATTTTGGGGAATTTGCCTAAATCAATTAGAAATTAAATATTTACATGGAAGAGAAAACATCTTTTTATCACCAACATCAATTCTGGAAAGCGGTCTTTTGGTAGAGTATACTCTATCTCTTTCCAGAAATTAGCAGTCAACTAGCAAACTTATATATATGACATTTTTGATGGTAATGACAACAAGTTATATTTTAACTTATTTTATGCTTACCTAAGCCTCTGATTTGATTAGCTAGATTGATGGCATCAGCACTTGGAACTGAATTTGTCGTGACGTAGATGATGGTGTGAGGGAAGGCAGTTGCATCCCATGGTAACAAAAAGTTTTTGTTACTGGCTGTTGACAAACTTGCGATTAGGGAAGATTGCCCTGGACTTTGTGGATTGAGAAGCATGGTGTAAGAAGTCTGAATTGCATTAACCAACGAAGCAAGAGACGAAAATTGGTTGAATTGAGGATATGTTTCGAGATTGTTATCCCCTGGACTGGTTCCTAAAGCAACATTCACGAATTGAGAATTGATTTGGAAGCTGCTGAAGACAGATTGGAAGAAATTAGCAAATACAGTTGAGTAGGTAGGTTGTGGAACGGCACTGGAGGTATCTAAGATGATGTAGATGTTTCCTCTGGTTGGTAAGATGGGTGGTATAATTGTTGTTGCTGGAATCACTGTCGGGACACCTGGTGCCAAAGTTGTTGTCATTGGTGGAGGAACGAGGGTTGGAAGTCCGGTTGGGGCTACATAGCCAACGCAAGCTGTGAAGGAATCTCTAACAAATGTAAAACCAGAAATATCAATTCCAAAGAATTTCATTACAAAAGGTCCAGAAGTACATGAGAATGGATCTGAATACCACTTGAAGGTACAATGCTCTGAAATACAATATTAAGAATGACCGATCTCGACGGAGCTATCATTTTTTTTTCTTAAGCTTCCTGTTTATAACATGTACAATGAATTAATTAGCCATGGTTATACAAGGCAAGTCATTGAATTAACTCGTCCTTCATCAACTCATAGTAAAGGCCCGTTATTTGGATATTTATGGAGAGAAGGAGTCAAGAAAAAAAAATGAAGGAGATATAGAAACCGATAAGAAGAACTTAACCGACTCTTATAATCCAATCAAAAGTGTCTTACTTTTTAATTACTCTTAAATGCTTCTAACTATTAAATAAAATGTTGTATTCTAATATTTTTAGTAAAAATAGAGCGGACAAATCGAAAATATTTAATTTGACTTCCGATTTTGCCTGCCCTATCAGGACTATCAACTTACCACGTCTGTAGAACTTGAGATATTGGAATTCATTGGTTTGCAAGTTCAACATTTCTACGTATGTGACCCTGGCTTTGTCATTGACAACTGTGGCAACAATAATATTTCTGTCGGCCATAGGAATAGATGTGATATTGTCCATGTGGATGCTGAGTCCTGGATTAGCGGCCAAAACTGGGATGTATCCCTAAAAAGAATAACAATAAAAATAACATTTAAAATCATTTTGACTTACGGTATATATTTCTGCGCTGCCTATATATTTATAAATAAAAATAACATTAAAAAATTAAATTTAATCGGACTGTCTTCAACAGTATCTTTCATATTTTTGACATGTTAGTTTTAGCTTTAATCTGTCGTTTACTTGTTGGCACATTATCTATATATACTTGACTCACTAATTACGAGTCAACCCTAAAACAGATTTACACTCATATTCCTAGACAACTGCCTACTTGTCAAAAGATTAACTATTTAAATTAGTGTATGTATATGTTTCTGTCAATTTATATAACTACTGTGTTTTGTCTTTTTTCTTTGATCCTATCTTACTTCACCTATTGGTCGAGGAATCGAAGGAGTCCAGGATCCAACTTAATACTGAAACTCACTCCAAATTTAACTTGTATTAATCAAACTTCATTATTTTGCCCAATCATTAAAAATTAAGGGACGAAAAGGGTCTGAGCAAATTGCTCAAGAATGTTAGGGTAAAGTCGAGGCAAAGAAGGTTACTAGCGGTGATGGGATTTAGTGATTCTTGGTAATATTTAGTGATTCTTACTAATATTTTATGATTCCCAATTTTTGCCTAATTTTTAGTAATTTACCGGTGGTTCTAATTTGAGAGAAGCAAGCTCCATTTCCAATAATAGTAAATGTCCATGTTCCGAATTCGTAGAATTGAGAAACAGTGAATATAGTTAACTTGGGTCCTGCAGCAACATTGTCAACGAAACTAGTAGTAAATTGAACTGGACTGGCATGAGCATCTATAGCAGTGACGGTAACGGCTTGTCCGAATACAAATACGCTGATAGTTTGGGTGCTTGAATCAATGGTGATGTATCTCTTGTCGACAGTGCACAAATTATTGAATCTGGATGGGTTGGCAACAACTCCACCTTGGTAGAACAATGGAATGGTGATTTTAGCAAGGGCGGCCGTCATGATGGCTGTCGATGGCATGATGTTACCATTTGAGGCTAAGGCTAATTGTTGGAGGTTAGAAGTTACTGGATCAGCCAAGTTCAATGGACAAGCTCCATCTTGACCGGCATAATTCAAATAAATTTGGGGTCCCTTTTGAGTTAACAAATTGGTGAAGGGCATCAAGTTTTGAGGGTCGGAAGGTGTTCCTCCTCTAGCAACAACGTAAACAACCGATTGGGCATTGTTGATTTGGTTTAATCCGAAGATTAAAGCATTCAACATTGGGAAGCTACAGCCTTGAGAGTTGTCATTTTGAACTAAATAAAAATATTAATATGAAGTAAAGCTATTTTTGAATCTAATGAATATCCCACTAGCTGGCATATTCGCTATTGCACCAAATTAATTTTTAATAGTAACTTACCAACATTGTTCAGTTGAGCTCTGAACTCATTGATGGTGGTGGCAAGTTGGAAGCTTGGGACGGCACCAAGTGAGTCATAAGTAACGGTGACGTATTGTTGGAACCACTTAGCATTGACATTATTCAAGATTGTTGGCAAATTAGCCTTCAATTGGTTGATGGCATTAGTGTTAGCGCCAGTATTTTCAAGAACTAACACGAATGTCTTAGCGTCAGATGAAATTTGGTTCAATGATGGGCTGAAACATTGGGTGTCTTGGCATGAAGCTCCGCTGAAACCTGTTGGGCATGTGCATTTATTGGTAAGTGGATTAAGTCCCCCGCCGTTGATACATCCTAAAATAACAATTTAAAATTAGTTAAATAGCAATTAAATGTAGTAAAGTTAGTATGTCAAATGATGACTTTTAAGATTTGCACACTCGTCTAATTTGTAGAGTGAAACATTATGCTTACTTGGAATTTCGCAAAAATCTCCACTAGACATTTCATCGCAGACGCAAACGCCTCCGAGGAAGACTCCGTTTCCACAGAGGTCAAGTTGTCTAGTACATTTACTGTAAGTCATTCTTTGGTAAGTAAATCCGAATTCATCGTAACCATAATGAATGGTGTACAATTCCTTTCCTTTAGGTTTGTCAGGATTACAATAAATAGTTTGAGATAAGAATTGATAGGTGCATGATTTTCTTTGTTGATAAGTGACAGCTTCGAGAATGGAGTTGTCAGAAGCATAATAGACTTGAGCGCCCATTAAGTATGCTGGAATCCAGCCTTCATTTTGTTGAGTGACGTGAGTGATGATTCGGTTCGTTGAAACTCCACCATAAGCCTCAACAGCTGGGAAGTCAGAATGAATGGTGTTAGAATATCCACTGGCAATCTTGATACTAGACTGGGCTCTTACTTCAACATCGTAAACACCACCATCTCCGCCGACGGCACTAATAACGATAAACCATTTACCTCCTGGAAGACCAACGTTAACATTTGGAGAGGG
Source organism: Rhabditophanes sp. KR3021 (assembly GCA_963281155.1). Lineage (NCBI taxonomy): Eukaryota > Metazoa > Nematoda > Chromadorea > Rhabditida > Alloionematidae > Rhabditophanes > Rhabditophanes sp. KR3021. The sequence continues at coordinate 762,726 of CAUJLY010000005.1, read as the reverse complement.
GTTGAATGAATCATCAAAACGGTGCTTCTGGCAGATATAAGGAAGGGTGTCAGCACAATCTCTAGCAAACCAGGTTCCTGGTCCTGGTCCTGCTCCTTGTTGTTTGTAAGCACACTGTTTGGTGATATCATTTTGATTAGAATTTGTATCCCAATTTGAGTACAAAGCAACATCCAAAAGCATTTCGGGGTTTGTTCCACGGTCCCAGTACCAGCGGGCGTCTCCGCGGTTTTTGGTTAAACCTAACCACATGTTTGGTATTTGTTCAGCCGCTTGAATGTAATCGAGAGCCTGGTCCTTGGCAACATAAGTGGCATCAACCATGAATCCATTGCTAGCAGCACAGTCGGCTTGAGCAACAGCCCAAGTTCTTGGAGCGGTATTGACTTTGATGCAGTATTGGAAGCCAAATGCACCCCAACCATCGGGGCATTCTTTCCTGATTTCGAGAATTTTCAAACCAGTAGCAGTGTCGTCTATCAAGGTATTGAGGTTGGCAGAAGTAATAACACTTCCATCGGGTTTTTGGATGTGGTAAGTATATGGGGTGGCAAGGACTGGTCCCTTGATCTTGATAACGGCATTTTGGGTGTGAGAATCAATTGGGAACCAGACGAAACAACTAGTTCCTCTGCATTCATCGAATTTCTTGCGGTAGATGAGGTTGTCATCAATGAATCCGGGGATGACCTTAACGACATTCAGATAATTGTCAGCAGAAATGTCATAGAAGTCTCCGTTCAAAGACTCTTCCGCCAAATGCTTTGTAAAGTATACTTGTGGATAATTACCATCACACATGTAAGTTGCAGGAGCAGTAGCAGAGAACCAAGCATTCAAAGTAAGTCTACGTCGGAGGAAGTTATTGAAAACAGCATCAACATATGCGACTTCCATATCTTCATTTGGAAGAGATGAAGCAAACAAGTAGACAAGAGAACCATCCTCCGAGTGTTGCTCAGCCAGTCTAAGAGCTTCCCATTGTTTACCAGGGAAACACCCTGGAGTATTAGCAGCAGATTTCATTTGAGCAGCTTTGAATGCAGTGGAAACAAAGTTTGTCGTTTCGATGTTTCCGGTAGCTAAGATTGAAGGGCCTTTGTCGTCATAACTGATTACATTCATTTTGTCGATGAATGAGTTACTGTGGGAGAAGATGTCCCTCAAGATAGGTGTGATGTAAGTGACGAGGCTGTTAAGGAATTGGAGATTGTTGTTAGAGGTGTCCAACACGAAGGTAATTGATCTTCCCATTTGGAATTCTGGAGGAGAGGGGTTGGTGAAGGTACATAGCAATATTTCGCAGTTATCACCAGCTACTGCAGGAGGACACGTACAACCACCGAATCTGTTGGGGGTTCCTCCGTTTTGACAAACTGAAAAGAAGATATTCAAATTAGCACTTTAAGCTGCAGAGCATTTATCTTGTTATTATAAGTATTTCAAAAATAGTTTGTCTATTCTGTCAAACTAATTTTGGCACTCAATTTCCTCTATTAAAGCATTCCAATGAAGATGGCTGCCAAAATGTAATTCATTAAATATATGTTAAGGTGACTATTGCTAAATAATCAAAGTAGATGAAATCGGTCCGTTTAGCTCGTCACAAACATTGGATCAAGTTACTAAAGATAATGCAGCTAAATAAGGAGACTAAAAGCTTTTAAGAAGATAACTTAAATCATCTTTTTACTCACCTCAAAATGCTTTAAGAGCAAATTATTAATATGAATATTGTTGAAGTCAAAAGGACACATTTGAATAAAATAAATGTAAAAGGTTGTGATTATATCCCTCATTTGTAACTAACTTAATTCCTCTAGTAACTATGCTAAACGTGAGTTTCTTACTTAATCAGTGATTAAAATTTACTTTATACATAAAAAAACTGTTTTGGGGTTAAAAGTACCTGGAGTTTGGCAAAATTGGCCTTGCCAGGTGCTTGGACAGACGCAGGTTCCATTTTGGGAGAAGCCTCCTTGCTGACACGTGCCTGGGGGAACTTGAGTAGGAACGTAATTTGCGCAATACATTGAACCAGCTCTTTGGAGTTGGATGCCATCATCAGTATTGACAAACATGGTGAAAGTAAGAGCTTCATTTGGGAAGTGACAGATGTATGGTCTAAAGAATAAGATGATTAAAGCCAAATGTTACTTACGGGAAGTAGAAGTTGAAGATGCAACCATCACGCCAGAGTCCATTAGCAGCAAAAGAAACCATCTTTCCGGCATCTCTGTTTTCGTAAATGACAAGTTCGGCTCTGATTTTGTTGTTTGGTGGAAGGTAGAAGTTGGAAAGTTTACCAACGAAGGAATTTTGTTGTTCAATGACTGGTTGTCTGTTGATGATATCGAGTTTTGGTGAAGGTGAGAATCCATAGGTAAGTCTGTAGTGGGGAGCCCAAGAAACGACATTTGGTTCGATTGTTGAGTAAACACGAACTTCACATGGTGAAACTCCATCTCCAGCAATTACATTTACTAAAATAGATAAATAAGTAAAGATAGTCAAATTAATTAATTTAATAAGATATTATGTGTTAATAAACTTACTTTGCCAGTTGCCCTTTTCGAGACCACGAAGTCTCCACATGTAATTATTTTGGGAAATGTAAAGAGTGTCAAATTGGGCGTTATTTCCTTCAGGAGTAGTGAGTTGAAGGCTAAGGCCAACTCCAGTAGCAACGACAGTCAATTGATGGAAATCTCCGTCAATTCCAACAAAGATGTACTTAGGTTGATTAGCACAGACTCTCTGGGTATCTACATACATTAATTCAGACATGAAGTAAGTATTGGCCATATGTTGGTAGAAGAAAGTTCCGAAGGTCCCGTATTCGTTGTTGGCAATGAAGAAAACGTTTCCGGATGAACGCATAGCTAGGGTTTCAAGAGCTCTCCATCCTGGTGTGTAATAATCAAATGCTTGACATCCACTAGCAACAGATGGTTCCAGTTGAATGAAGTAAATTGGAGAAAGGTAGAATGAATCGAGTTCAGAGGTCAACTCAAGGTAGTCAGGATCACTTGGCAAAGCATCAGAAATGACGTAAATTGGTGATTTGTTTCCCAAAATAAATACATTCAAAGCAATATCAAGTGCCTCAAAGGTCATATCGAAACATCCTCCTGTATTATCAGCAGTAGCAGAGTAAGCAAGTAAATCATCGCTCAAATCAGCAACGTTGTCGTAAAACTTGGAAGGTAGAGTTGTTCCATTGTTGTTGAAGATAACAACTCCGAAGTGTGAGAACCATTTAGGATCGTTTTGGAAGAAGGTGTTGAGGTTGTTGAGTTGAGTTGAGATTTGCTGGAGGATGGTTCTAAGTTGAGAGCGAACTCTGATGACGAAGATTGGGGTGTAGAATTCTTCTTGGATAGTAATTCCTGAGTCTGGGAAACAGAGGACATCGGCGCAGTTTGGTCCCATAAAGTTGTCAGTACATTGACAAGTTCCGTCTGGAAGAGCGAGGGCTCCGTTGTAACAAGTAGCTACTCCACATGCTGGTCCAGAGAAGGGTCCAACGCAGAAACATGAGCTAGTTCCATCTCCATTGTCAATCAAAGTACCGTTGTTTTGGCAGGAAGTAACTGGAGGTGTTGGTGGCGCAACTGTTGGTGGATGGGGATTAACTTCGCAAACGAAAGCCTTTACTCGCTTGTATTTGTTTCCAAAGAAATCGTATCCAGTGAATTTAGCAAAGTAAGTTCCAGTTCTGTAGCAGTAAAAAGCATTATCTGAAAATGATTAAATTATAAAAAATGTGTGCAAACGTTGTGACTTACAAAAATGATTAAATTCACAACCATATCTAGGAGCTAATTTCTGTGGGCGTGTCAACAAATTAAATTGTTCGTAGAGAGCAACGGTAGCAATGTTTCCTGTAATTCCATTTTGTAAATTAAAATACCAAGGTCAAAAGATAGCATCTTTTTAAATTATTATGATGTTTTTGATTTTTAAACTATTGTATTAGCGAAAGACTCTATCGACTCTTGTTAAGACTTAGCACCTTTAAAATTTGAACATTAGCTAAATCTATTTAGTGATCTATGACACTATCCCAAATTAAATAATTTTATACCCATATGAATATTGCAATGATTATTGTATGTTTTAGTAGGAAATACCTTTTTTGCTTTCCTATTTTCACATAAATAACTATATCTATATACAAAACGATCTAAAGTATAATTTGTTAAGCTGACATGGTTTGTCTTACCTACTATCTACAAAATAAAAAATAATTTCACTTAAATTCTCCTAGACTAATAATGTGAATCTTTTTCCTGAATTTGTTTACTCAAATTTAGCTGTACTTTTTGTTCTGCTCGAATCAAGTAGTATGTGCAATATGAAGTTAAAAAGTATTGTCGTTTAAGAGCCGTCTTTTAGCAATGACCTTTTCTAATTTCAATGAATCTTAAGAAAAATGTCTATTGGTATTGAAGTAAAATTGGCCCATTTTGATATAAAACTAGTTGAGAACAATTTAAACTTTAAAAAGATACCAGTCAATTCAAAAGAAGGGTCCAAAAATGTTGAGTTATTTATAAGAAGTGGCAAATCATCAATTGCGGTGATGACCAAATGTTCTATGAAAGAAGTCTATCTGCTCAACTCAGTTAATGCCTGTGCAATTGGAACTATCTTAGCTGGAAAGTCTTTGACGCAAAAGAAATTTAAATTTTTTGTCGTTATATAGTTTTTTAATTGTCTATTTTATCGTAAACTTTTTAACTCCGTTCCATAAATTACCTAGAATCAAAAAAATTAGTTAATATCATTAAAGATAGGTTTTGCGTACCTGGGTATCTGATGTTGATAGGATGGGCTACGATGGTATTCAATTGTCCTTGATAAGAACGAGTGTTTGGGCTGTCATTTCTTTCAGGAGCAATGAGGTCATTTGCGGTATGTGGAATGAATCCCATGTGAATGTTTGAATAGGCCAAAGAATTGACGTAAATGTAACATCCAGAACTAGGAATATCAGTATTAGGAGAAAGTTGGTAAACTCCAGGTTGTTGTGGTGTGAAATAGTAAATTACTCTGCTCATTTCAAATTGTTCCACCTTGGATGGAGCAATAATTGCTCCTGTAGAGTTGTAGAGGACCATAATAGGAGAATGAGCTCCACCGGCATGGATTTCTACCTTAAAGGAGAGCATGGAGACATCATAGTAGAGTGGCATTGGCACGTTACAAACTGGGTAGTGCCCGAAGTCAATCATAACATCAGTAGGGTCTTGACTGTGGTTGTCTTCATCGAGATTGGTGTTAGCACAAATAGGGGATTCACAGTATTGACCGGTGTAGCCGGGCACATCACAGCCTTCCCCGTAGTTACCTCCGAGGTTGGTAGCAGCATTATTTTTGAGGGGGACATCAACAAAAACTTCGTGATCAACATATTTCAATGGTTTTGAATTATCCCACGTTTCGTGAACTAAATGAAAATATATATAATAGAATGAGATAATGTTTACATACATTTCTTCAGCAATTCGAATTCTTCATGATTTCCAGGAAATTTAATTTCCTCAATATTAGCATTTGTATAAAGAATTAACGCCAGAAGCGAAAGCAGGCTAAGTTTGCAAGCAGTAACTACCTTCATAGTTACCAAAGCAAAAATTGACGAGTGTCTTCAAATTTGATTACCGGCATCTTTTGAATCAAAATTTTCGCTCATATCAAGTCATTAAATTTTAACGAGTTCTTTTTATGGATATAGTATCAATTTTATTATATCGGCTGGTGTATCTTTGAAAGTATACATCTCCTAGGACACGATACAAACATACATACTCTTTCGATACTCTCTTTATTCAAATGCAAAAGGAAAAAGTTATCAAGTTGATTAGGGCTTGGCAACTGTTTAAGTATGTGTTTAATGGTTATTGAAATGGAAAAGATGCGTAATAAGTGATGCAAATTGTTTATGTTTGAGATGGTGACGTGAAGGTGTGTAATTTTGGAATTAAATTTTAATCTTGTATCAAGTGATTCCCAATTCATAACATTTCATTGCAGAAATAATAATATTTGATTGCAAAAATCAATTTTTGACACTTATTTAACTAATTATGACCAATTGACTCCAATAACAATAATTGATTTTTCATCATATCATATTTTTCATTATAACAATTAACAATTAAATCATCGCACTTTAAAATATTTAATTGAACTTTAGTTGAAATGAAAAATAACATGAATCTAAACTGTGTGATATTCATTCATTCGAAAAGTTTTACGTTTTTACAAACACTTTTTATATGTGATTTTAACTACAAATTTACCGCTATTTTTGACTTTACACTTTCCAAGTACAAAATGCAAGCAAATATTGTACTTATTCATTCATGTGTCATCTTTCATTTTCTAATCAGACCAAACATTCTTCAAACAAAACGGACTCTATCCAATTAGTTAGAAACTGATAAATAAAGTCGAGGGTATGTGTATATATACTCTACCTATCATCTCCAAATTCTGCCCTTCTTATCTCGAATTATGTATGTTCTACAAATTGGATTTTTATAATTTAATTATATATACCTACATACACCACTCTCTTTTCAAGGAACATAAAAATACACTGAAGTGAGATAAGGAAATTGGAAGTTTTAAAACTGATGTGCGCCCTTATCACAGATTAATCAAAGGGGTTGATTTATTATATAGTATTAATTAAAATTTATTATATTAATTAATTCATTTTCACCATGAGGCTTTCGACGACACTACTGTGTTTGGCAGGTCTTATTGTTGGATCTGTCTTTTGCCAAGACCAATTTCCTAAAATTCACAAGGATGACACTGAGCATACTGCTAATTTGAAGAGACTCCACCATACTTGGGATCCTACTAAGGAAGCCCAGATCAACCACGACATTTTTAGAGAAGTCATTAGTGATATTCGCAACAATGTTACTAAGGTTTCCGGTCCAAACTCTTACTTCAGCCCAGGGCAGTGTACTCAGCCCGGCTATACTGGTTGGTTAATCATATAACATAAATGAATTACACTTTTATTTAGGACAATATTGCGAATTCCCAATTTGTTCCTCCATGCAAGAAACCCCATTCGAGCATGAGGTAGAAACAGTCATCGTTGACTTTGGATTCTATCCACTTTGTGCCCAACCAATTCCGCTTTACATTGACAACCAAATGTTCGAGTTCGTTGTTGAAATCCAAACTCCAGGAGCTGCCCATCCAATGGTAGCTATCTACAATTCTACCGGAGGTCGTTTGGTTCCAAATAAAGTTGATATGACTGATGCAACCGTTAGTACCTTCACTTTTGACTGGCAACCAGCTGGAATTTACGAGATGATTCCAGTTACCGACATCGCTGGAAGTTCATGCTACCTTCATATCACCGCTGCCTCTCAAATGGATGTTCATCTAGGATTTATCGCCCACACTGGAGGTCAAGATGAAGTAATCAGAAATGATTTCCCATCAAACAGACTTTACAGCAAAAACTTGAATTTAGTGGTGGCTCATGCTCACGGACTTTACTCCCCAGGAAGTGTCCAAGCCATTGAATTCTTCCAAAACTTCAATACCATGACTAGACCATACATGCTCCAACTTCGTTATGGTTGTTCCTTCGACAGATACTTCGATGGCATCTACGCCGAAGACACTGGATCATACTTCGCCAAAGTAGCTGGTTACGACTTGTACGGTAATTCCTTCAGAAGAGTCGTCAGCTTCAAAGTCGAGGTCAATCCAAATGGCCCAGCTACCCCAACCACTACTCCCCCAACATCTCCAACTACCTGTCAAAATAACGGAACTCTGATCACAAATGCCGATGGAACTACTTCATGTTATTGTACTAAATATTTCCAAGGAAACGATTGTAGTCAAACTATTTGTATGAATGGTGGAACTGATCTTGGTAACGGTAAGTTGGAAATATTAAAATGATAATAAGTACAAATTCAGGAAACTGCTTGTGTCTCCAGGGATTCAGCAACTTTGCTTGTCAAGACGTCAGATGTACCTCAGACTCTGGCTTCGACTTCCCAGATGATTATTCTATCCCAACCTTTGTCATTCGGGTTAGACAACAAATGGCTAATGTGATCCTTGACATCAACAACCAATTGACTTTACTGAAGGCCCAATTTGCTTCCGAACCAGAATGGTTCCAACATTTCGGGTTGGTTGTCTTTAACAACAACGGATCGACCTTTGATTTGAAGACTTTCGACTCTGTTGAAGCTTTGCAAGGAGCCCTTCTTAACTATGCTATGAGTACTGATAATTCCGGAGATTGTTTAGATAATATCTTCCAACCTTTAGCAACCGTCTTTAATGGTATCAATGTTGGAAAAAGAGCTCCCGTCTACGTCTTTACCGATGCCATGCCAAGTGATGTGGATTATGCCGAAGATGTCTCCCAACTGAACTCTTACTTCCAATCACCCATCATCATCTTCCAACTTGAATCCTCAACTGTTTCTTGCCGTACTGACGACTACTTCACCCCAGGGTGGAAGGCACTCGAACGTATTACAACCAGATTCTCTGGAAACATCTTCTTCGTCGGATTCGCTCAATACAAAAGCATCGGAGATCTTTTCTACAATCATATGGTCAACGTTTACTACCACGGAGATCTTTTGTACTCTGATGATATTAGACAATGTACCAACCAATTGAGATATTCCACTCTTTCAATTGATTCTGACTTCGAAAAGCTCGTCATCGTCGGTACTGGCCAACAATTGACCTTGGCTTTAGTCGACCCTACTGGAAACCATGTTGTACCTACTTTGGCTTCAAGTCTTAATGATTCTTATATCTGGACTTATAGCGGCCTTCAAACTGTAAGTATAATTTTTTTAACTTTTATTAACTAACTTCTAGGGTCAATGGCAATTCCAAGTTTTGTCAACATCTCCAATGATCCCATGTTCCGTCCGTGCATATTCATCCATTTCACCAACATCTGGAATCAAATATCCAAACAGACCATTGTACTGGGGCTGGTCATTCGACCTCAAATACGATGCTCCTCTTAGACAACCAGTCGCTGAATTTGCCGCCAGTTTCGCCGTCCGCATCGGAGGAGAACAACTCAAAAACAAAAGAAGAATTTCTGCAGAGCTATCAATTTATGAGCAACACTCATCAGGTACGTTTAAAATGAATTTATAAATTAAAGGACATATAGAATAGGAATATTATTTGTGATTAGATTTAGCTTTTGTTCTTTAACTTTTCATCATGCCTAGCTTTAATTCCATCCTCAGGCAACTTCGTCTTTTATGTTTATTGGTATTCTTATATTTTTTGTTTCTCATACTAACTAAATGGCCTGCGTTCCAGTCTTTTGACCACACATGGTCTGCTTTTTGTGCAGCTGCTGCCCTTTTCTTTACTAAGCAGATCTAATGGGTTTTATTTGCTTTTTATTATTAAGATAGTAGGTCTTTTTTCTCCTTTGAAGAGAACAGTTCCAGTGCCTCTCAAAGACATAAGCGTACCAACCACCATTACCAATCAAGCCTTTCATAACAGCTTCGGCCAACAACTTCGCTCGTTTCTTCTTTAACACATCCAAATACCCGAAACATTCGTCTGAATAAGTATTTTGGCATTCACCAGTACCTAAATAATTGTTATTTAATTTACTCAGTTTAATACTTACCTTTAAATTGAGTGAGAGTCAATGTCTAATTTGATATGGAACATCAACGTCACTTAAAAATGTGATTTAATATTTGTTTAACTAATTAAATTTTTAGGAAAGGTCCTTGCTTTTGCCAGTAACGGAATTTGGAGAGATGAATGTCAATTCGAATTGTTCTTTGCCCCCTACATATGCCACCACCCCGACGAGCTTTTGTATTTCACTATCTTCTTGAGAGATGATAAGGATATTATGATTCAAAGAGCTGGAACTGCTTACTGCAGCTCCTCCCACCCAACTCAAGTTCCTGTGGGGACTTGCCAGAACGGAGCGTTTACTTTGAATAACACTTGCGTCTGTCCCAACCAGTACTCGGGCCAGTTCTGTCAAAACCCCGTTTGTATGAATGGAGGAACTTCGAACGGAAGATTAGGTCAGTCAAATGAAGAGAGTAAAAAAAAGCTTTTTATGATAGTCAAATAAGTTAACTTTGGCATCAACAAGTTATTTAGTATTAAAAATAATTAAAATTGTTCCTTTAGGTTGCTTGTGTGCCGCTGGAACAACAGGACAGTTCTGCCAGTATCAGGAATGCATTGCCACAAACCCCGAACACGACTTTACTGACAAGAAAAAGAACATGATCTTCCTTCTTGACGTGTCAAACCAAAACGTCCAAGTCTTGAAGCAATTGAAAACTTACATGGGAACCATCTTGCGTGACATCATCGACACCGGCAAAAACTGGATCGAAACCTTTGTTATTATCACGTACGATGACCACAAGGTTACACCAACCACTATTGCTCAAGCCGAAGACATTCACCGTGTTATAGCTGGATTTAATGATGCTTACCAGAAAGCTCTCGCGGCTCCAGTAGGATGTGTTAACGTAAATGTATGGAAGGCTTTCAATTACGCTGGTAGCTTGGCTAACATGGACTCTAAGGTCTTCAATTTCCAATCTTCTCTTCCAAATGAAGATTCACTTCTTGATGTAATTAATGCGGCTGATATTTTGGACCGTTATAATGTTATGTCCAATTCATTCATCAACGCTGTTTCCAAAGACCAATATCAATGTGGAGGCACCTGGGCGGATTTCCATATCCAAAACGAAGTTTGCGAAGTTCACGAAGGTAAACTTTATGCCATCAACCAGGCTCATTTCTTGGACGTAATCAAACTCATCCCATCTTATTACTCTTCTGGAGTCGTCTACAAGAAGGGAGAACAAGACTGTACTGGAGGATGTAATATTTACTTCCCACTTGACGCTTATGCCCAAAACGCCCAATTATTCGTTCACGGAGATCCAGGTATGCACTTTATTAAACGATACAATCGAAATTATGATTTTACAAAAAAGGGAAATAGTTCACTTTTGATATATCATTATTACCTTCACACAATTCTCCTAACATCACCTACATACAATATAGGGCATAGATTTATTTGAAGTGGGTTATGCAGGACTGTCATAAATCAACAAATAGCTTTTGCCTGATATTGAAAGGTACAAAATCTTAGACCAGAGTTGATAGAGTCTTCCACTGATAGAATAAATTAAAAACATGCTATCTTTTAACGCTAATATTTAATTTACAAATCGATTCCAGGCAAAACTACCGTCCAACTCTTCAAACCAGACTCAACTATGGTTGACAATCTTCCCACAATTGTTGAAGATCAAACCACCGGATGGACTATTGTTGAAGCCAGACGCGCTTGTCCAGTCGGCTACGATGAGATTAGCACCGCGTATTGCTACAAGATCGTTACCAATGCTGCGACATGGGCTGACGCTCAAGCTGATTGCCAAAACAGCAATGGCTTTTTGATGGATGATATGAATGCCGACAAAGATTCTGTTCTTCAACAAATTTACGGTGTTAGTGTTTTCTGGCTTGGTCTTAATTCTCTTGGAGAAGTTGCCGGAGCTATTCCTAGGTAAGTCGATTTTTTGGAAAAATATCAGAATCCAAAACTTCACTTGAATTTACTATGCGTCATTAAAGTTATATTCGTAATCTAAAAGATTTTGCTTTTGTGGTTACCAACTACCAAGACGACATGGGCATTTATAATGTACTTATTTTAGCTTCAAATGGGATAGAGGAACTCAACCTCCTCATCAACTCACAACTAATGACTATACTATTTGGGACCCCACAGTTGATCTAAAATCACAAGCCCTTAGATGTGCATATCGTTCAGGACCAGCTTGGTTCCTTGATGATTGTGCCACAAAGAAACCTTACATGTGTCAAATGCACAAATTTATTGACTCATTTGATCCATCACCCCAAGAGGAAGTCGCCTTGCCAGGAGGTAAATGGTATGCTCGTATTACATCCCCAGGACAGACTACTGTTCAAGTGAGAGTTCAATCCAAGATTCAAGTCACCGTTGGTTACACTCTCTACCCAAACAACGATTTCCCCGACATGCAACCAAGATCCGGAGCCACTCGCAACATGTTCATTACTCATGTCTCAGGTATGTCTGATATCTTGAAAGAAAACGCTCTCTACGACTCTCAATTGTACGATATGAATGACGGAACCATGTATGCTGCTGCCACTTACCAGCAAAGACTTGAATGTTCTTACCAATTCATTTCCCAACCCTGGTCATGCCCAAACACTAAAAAGATGGACAACGCCTTCACTGCTGTGCATGTTGGTGTTGACGTTTTCGGATTTACCTTCCAAAGAATGACGTCTGCCCATTGTGAAGAAGCTCTTGAAGCTTGTGGAAATGGCGGAGCTGTTTACAATGGAGCTTGTGTGTGTGGAGATATGTGGACAGGAAAACTCTGTAATGAGATAACTATGTGTATGAATGGAGGAACTCTCTCTAACGACAAAACATCTTGTAGTTGCTCCGTTGGATTCACCGGATATGCTTGTCAATACGCACAATGTACCACACAAAACGCCAACCCAGTTTCACAAATGGGAAAGACATTCGCTTTAGTTCTTGAAAATACTCAAGCTAATTTGGTTGCTATCACCAATCTTAAGAATGATTTGGGTGGTGTTTTGGCTGGAACTCATTTGAATTGGTTTACTAGCTTCGTTTTAGTAACCTTCGATTCAACTAATAATGCGCCAAATGTCCAAATCTCAACTACCGTTGCTGATTTCAAACAACAATTGCAAAGTATCCAAACTCAAGATCTCGCTGTTACTTGTAATTTGCCAATCTTTAGGGCTATGACTACTGCGCTTGGACAATTGACCCAACCACAATCTATCCTCTACACTGTTACTCGTGGAGTTCCAGGAGATTTGAACAATGAGATCGGATTTGTTACTTCTCTAACTCAAAAGACACCTCAATTCATTTATCACGGACTTGTTGGTGACTCTATGTGCAAAATTGACTGGACTAGTCCTTTGGTTCAAAGACTCCAAGAATACACAATTGCAGCTAACGGCAACTTCTATGCTACATCTGAAAAATCAATCAGTGGCCTTGCATCTGTCATCATCCCAGCCCTCTTCGAAGGTGCCGTCCTGGCCAACCCAACTTTCCGATCTAAATCCTGCAATTTAACCGACAACTATTACGTTATGGTTGACAGACTCACAACTACCTTGACTATCACCATTTACGGAGATCGCACAGCTGCTGCTTGCATCACACCTTCCGGAAATGCAATGCTTCTCATCAATGTCTTCCAAGACACCGACTCAGCCATGACAATTTACCAAGTCAATAATTTGAATGAATACGGAATGTATACTTTCAAGGTTGGAGCTTCTAGCAAACTCTGTTTCTCACAAATCCGTGGAAGTGGAGGCGCTGAACTTTACCTCGGATACGTACCAACCCCATCAATGACCAACACCATTGGATCCCACCTTGACAACTCTACCGCTACACCAAACTCTGACTTCAACATCGTGACTGGAGTCGTTGTTGGAGACAGAGCTCGTCTTACTTATGCTGAAGTTTACAATCTGTTTACAGATGAATTCCAATACCTCAAATTCTACTACAGAAACAACTGTACCTTCACCTGGTTCTCAGGTTCGTTTGTTTGATTACAATCCCAATATAACTTAAAATTTATAGATCCATTCAGATGCACGGAGGGTAAACTCCTCATCGTAGTCTACGGAATCGACATTGATGCCCAACAATTGAGAAGAGAAACCTACACTGAATGCCTGAACAAGCCAATCCCAACTCCAGGCGGCCCAACCTACCTCCCACCAACCGTACCCACTGTAGTTCCAGGACAAACAACAGCAATGAGTAATGTTCCATTCTCAACCACTACATCAACTCCATCCACGAGCATGAAGGGCGATGTCGCTGACATCTTCTTGATTATTGATACCTCGACTGCCGATCCTAAAGCCACTTACGCAACTAAGTTCCATAACTTCATTGCTTCTCTGTTGATCCCATTCAAGATTGATGCTCAACATGTTAATGTTGCTTACTCTCCTTCTCCAGGTGACAACAATATCTGGATCAGTTACCCATCATTCAGCAAGTACACGTCACTAGACTCCTTGTTGACAGATGTCGTGGACAACTTCGACCCAGCCGATGGCCAACCCCAAACACCAGGCCAAGCCAAAAATCTTGGGCAAGTCCTTGCACTGTCTGCCAGTCAAAATTTCCTGGGCTCTGGTTATACAGCTGGAAAGATTCCTCACCTCATCATCTACCTAACATCTTCCTCCACACCATCTGCAAATGCCATCAATACTGCTCAACAAATTAGAACTAAAAATTTGTTTAATGTTATTTCCATCTCATACGGAGGTATTCAAAACAACAATGCGAACTTGAAGCAAATGTCTGATTGTGTTTATACACCAACCACGGATGCTGATCTAGGAGCCTTGGCAACTACTTTAAGTCAGAGAATAGATAGTGCCACTAAAAATAACGGTGTTTATACTTGTTAATTTGTTATTAATAAAAGAGATGTGCATGAGATTACTTTTTAATGATATGAGAACATTTATTTTTAAAGAGTTTACACGCTACATTATTTTATTAAAAAAGCATCCATATATTCGAATAAGTTTAAAGAATTATTTAAAGGAATTTATTTTGGTCTAGGTTTGAGCAATCTTTTACAAGTTGTATTAAATTACAAAAAATCTTAAAATTAATGCTAAATGGATTCATTAAGAGCCTAATTAGCCAACTCTATATTGTACCAGAAGTCTACGAATCAAGTTGACTAAAATTAATTTTTTTTAGGATTCAAACTTTATAACTAGATACTTACTTGACTTTACCTCTCCAATAGATTCCCAAAACTTCTAGCTTTTGCCCTGAAAGTGACAATAACGAGAGTGTACATTCTTGCCAATCAAAATAAATAAACAACTTACGATCGTAAGATTAAGCTTGAAAAAGCTACATCATTGCTAAAGAAATGTTCAAACGATACAGAAACACGTGCCACATTTTATTAAACAAATTTATATTAAATCAACTGTATACATGAAGACACGTGTAACAAGCTTAAATTCAGATTTAACATCTTGATCATTTAGCAACCTTTGATCGCAAAGAACAAAATAAGAATATTAAATAACCATCTTGATTCAATATTTTAAACTTGTAAATGAACTTTATTTAAATCATATAATAGAAAAGTCAATTAATGTTAGAATAAATTACAATGATATTTTTATACAATGTTTAAATTAGAGAGTTCTAACCATTTCTTGATATTTTTCAATTATCGTCTGTAAAAAGGGGTTTGGGTGTACCAGCATTGCGTCACAGGTCTTTTCGATATTCTAAAAATAAATGTTAAACAATTGATACTAGATATTTTTATTACATTAAGGATAGCAAGATTCAAAAGTAATGCCGAAATTGAATCCGGTGTTTAGACATGAATATCCATTAGTCTTTTTGAAAATATAAATTAGACTCGAGCAGATGAGGCCCAATGTTATTGATGACCATTCAAAGGGACAAAGTTTGTAAGAAATGATATCATTTAACCATTCACTTATCTGAAAAATCATCAAAATTTTATTTTCAAATTAACAGTCTCCCAACTTTCATAAAAACCCCTTTTCCTATAAAAATTGCACTGTCTCCAAAAGGTCCCTTTCAATTACATCTTCTCCAAATCCTAAATTAATATATTTTATAAATCCAACTCCGATTACAAGAAGATCATCTCCCTCGCAATACCCTTTCTCCATATGTCATAAAGTCAACCTCGGCATCTTTGCCTTTCATCACTTTCTTAAGTTAAGCTTCCAAATAAGCTACAATCAACTTCCTTTCTTCTCAAATTCCCGACCATTAATTTAAGGATATAGCCACCTAAATGTTTAGCCCTCAAATTATAATTAACTGCCACTCTTTTGTTCCAATATGTTCTTGCTTTCATCTACCAAATGCGCTATTAACTGGGGTCATTGCGTATGTCCCTTCACTTTTAACCCGATTACAACTACTAACCTTCCTTTGTTATTCTTTTTAAGATTGTTGTTTTAGCAAGGTCTGCTCATCATTATATACCTTCATCCAAAATTAAATAACATATAAATGTTTATTGAAGTGCATCGTCCCTTTTTTAAACTTTAAACAATTGATATCAGATTAGAGATATGACTATTGATACCATCACACTTCTTCAATTTTTAACATATTTACATAAGAAGTATTACAAATTGTTGCAACTGACAACACATATTTTAAGCCAGTTTCGATGATTGTCAACACCTACAGTCCAATTGATCACTATCTTAAATATATTATTATACTCAATGATACTGAATTGATATTGGATTGATGGGGAATTGATACTGTCTCGAGGCAGAAGGATTAATTTCGATATTCAAATAATATCTATTATGATCATTTTGATGGATGATACGATAGCTTGTGTGTGCTCACAATCTAATTCCTCAACAAACTAATATACTCTACATATCTTTAGTATTTATAGCATCTTTAGACATATGTAGTCCCTATCGCTTTCTCCACTTCGCTTTCCCTTTTTTTGTACACCAGAAGCATCATGTAACTGTTTCCTCTGAAAAACGGGCAAAGCAAACAGATCCTTCCTCCAAAAGTACATTCAGCAAATACCTCAACAATAGGTAACCGTGTCAAATGACAACCTAATTCACAACCGATACTTGATCTAATCCCTAACCAAAACATTACCATCATATTAACATCAACTTGAAGAGGAAACGAGACCTCTCACTACCTTCAAGAAACAGATGATGGTAAGGACCTGAATTTGAAGTACTTAACAGCACCACTAAATGGAAAAGATGGTTATATTAAAAATGTAGTCTATCTCTGATTAAATTGATGCTAACAACTTTTTGATCATTATTAGATAGTTTATTAAAGTATAGTACCATTAGACACTCAACAGAAAGGTGATCTTGTATATTCAGTTAAGTTCATTATAATTTTACAAATATATGATTATATTTATTTTGTCGGGTAAAAATAGCATCCCTAAAAGCATTTTGATATTAGGCAACCAAAAACCTCCAAGTCATCTCTAATCGACTTAGTAACAACTGGTTACCCCTTCTTTATGACAACCAAAACAATGCACAGATAGATATGCAATACCATCAACATAATATTAAAAGCCTCACTTGTAAAAAAGGTAATTGACTTTAAATTGGATGATGGGCTCGTTACAAGTTTCGTTTGTCTCTGCATTGAGTGTAACATACATATTACCTTGTACTGTATATTAGTAATAGGGTGCGATTAATTTTGACTTTTGTCATGTTATCTTTTTAATAGGTTGTCATGTTTTGGAAGAGAAGTGTCATCGCCAAATCAGATATTATAATGGTATTAGAAGTGGAGTTAACGAGATTTGACGACTCTATTAACACAACCAAATCAGCCAAATCATTCACAATTAGTCAAAACACTCTTGATGGCTTTTAATTTACATACCTATTTAGTAACACATATTCTATTTATAATAAAGTATTTGTAATACACATATTTAGTGGTGTATTGTCATTTCCATTAATACACATTAATGCCTAATTACGATATTATCACGCTTCACCTGCCATCACTTGAACCTTTCACAAATGGTATTGAGGATACCCAATTGGGCAGAGTAAATCGGTAATGCATTTGAGAAGATCGTCAACCTACTGCCCATCCGAGTAAACAAAACAACAGGTTATGGCCACACATCCCTGGCTTAATCCTATCATTTGAAGTAGATCTATAGCCTTTGTTTGAAAGAAAAGACTCTAATCCGAGACATCACCATTTGCCAATATCAAATCTCTTTAATGCCACCACCTCAGGAGGTCTGCAATCACAATGAAGGCAACGTTTGCGGTAATTGTACTTCAATTAGGCAAAACTGCTACCAACACTGCTTAAACGACTCCCCTATTGTTAATCCTTTTTGTTAAGTGTTATTTGAATTAAATGTCTACAAATGGCTCCTCGTTTTAATTCTCCCCCAAATTATTACCTTCCAATTTAGCGTGTGCCATTTAATACACAATCATTAACTGAAAAAGGAACTAGTATACCGAGTATATTGAGACAACTCTGACAAAGCCTTGTTTACTCAAAATATAAAGATATACCAAAACAAATTTATTATACACCACCCTTTCACATGCCAAGACATTCTTATCTCTTTATCATCTTCAAACATAAATTATTTGGTACAAAAAAGAAAGGAAAGTTGTGTTGTGATAAATTGAAAACAAAAATATTTAATTATATAGCTTTGTTAATTGAAGGTTCCTATCTTCCAATCATCATCATGTAATCTGATGATAATAATCTCGTGGATGAATTTAATAATATTTTCAATAAACAGAACACAAAACAAATCCATGCATCTTAAATGACAACTCCTTCAAATTGAAGGATAATAAAAATAAATAGTTGTTCCTTAAATCGAGTTACCCACACAAATTTTTATAAATATTTCGATATTCTTTCATATAATTTGATAGAACATGTCTTTTATCAAGGAATAAAATTAACATTATACTGTAATTTATAGGATCCCTCAATATATGTATCTAGATATAATATTAGATGACAAGAACTTAATACATATATTATTGGAATTTGACGACAAGTAGTACTCTTACACATACATACAAACGACACATTTATAAATGACAGTTTATAGAGAAGGGAAACGTTAATTTTGACACAATACGACCAAATTTTATTGTCAATCCATTATCATTCTCTCATCTTTTTTCATATTTAAAAGGAAATAAAAATGAAGTTGTCTTTTGAAGTTGGGTGATGATTCTTTCTTTCATACATACACCCCAAACAAAAAGGTCTTTTTCATACTATTACATAGTAGATTTGATAATTCCATTTACATCTCAAATTATGCTCATATCTTTTGAAGGCACTTTTAGGCCAGGTGGATATATTAATCGTTGTTACCACACACACACACTCTCTCCCCAACTTCACCTCTACAATTACGAGGCAAGGTAGTTTGTTGACAAAAAATATTACCTATCACTTTACTACTTCCTATCAAAGAAGTACTCTAAAGAAAGATGAGACATCCCAGTCAAATCTAATGATTGGGTGGTTTTAATTAGTTGTATAGATGTACAATTAGAAGACAGTTTATTATTACATATACATAAAAGGTACCGATTATACAGGTGTTAACTATTTATATAAATTTAGATGGTAAAGAGTAGAGGAAGAAAGGTGTAGAATGAATGGTTTTTTGATGGCAAAAGATAGATTTATTAAGAAGTGTTTGGTTATACATGAATGTCTGGAGAAACATCTTCAGCACTCGTATTGGATTCAGAGGTCGTTTCGTTGGCATTGGCGGGGTCTTCGTGTTGGCCTGAGCTGCCTTCACACTCGTCTTCTTCGCTTTTGATTGTGGTGGAAGTGGTCTTGAGGTCTAAGATGTGATCGATGGATAGTTTAGACTTTTTGACTGTGTTCATGGAGTTGTTGTTTGTTGCCACTTTGGAGGGAGGTGTTTTTATAGTCTGGTTATTATTGTGGATGGGTGAAGACACAGATTCGGTGTCTGAAGTTTTGTCATGGTCAGCCATTGGAGTTTGAGCTTTTTGTAGATTCACCATCAATTGGTGTTGCTGCATCTGGCTGAACATCATCTGCTGTTGAAATTGCTGAAAGAGTGGATTTTGAAGGAACATCCTGAATTGATCCATACTTGTAGGAAATTGACCGGCCATTGGCCCGCCCCCATTTCCAAACAAACCGAATACATTTTCCATATTTGATTGATTCAAAGGAGTGGTAGTATGGCCAAACACACCTCCTGACCCTAATCCAAGCAGAGTAGCTGGGTTTAATAGATGGCCTGGCGAGTGGCAAGAGGCTTCTTTCTTGACACCATCCAGGCTGAGATCCTTAGTATTTTCGTCTTCGTTGGGTGGAGTTGAGGTAATGGAACGAGACATCAAGTCGTCCATGTCCGAGTCCGAATGGTCTGACGAGTCATCTTTCTTTCCACAACCGTCCACACCGTATCCTTGTGACCTGAAATTAAATTGAATTAAGATATCCAATAAATGAAACAAATAAAGACACCCAATAAATGAAAAAATGAAAATCTCCACCAAATCTGATCAAAAAAAGCAATTTGCAAAGGCCTTTGTACTTGCAAGTGGCGAAGAAGAAAGATGGAAATCGAATTAACGGTAATCTGATAGGCCTATTATATTATAAAGACATATCTCATCATCACTTGCCAAGTGTCTCCTAATTTTGTTTGCCAACATCCATCTATGTCGGGCACATTTTATTTGATAAGCTTATCCCTATGCTGTGAATGCATAATAGATGTATCCTAGTTGTGTTGACTCGAAAAAACAACTACCCTAACAACCCTCATTATCATCTTAGTTGGGACAACTTTGAAAAGAAGATACACTACATTATATATGTGATACATAAAGTCAATTAGGAAATACATCATCATATTTTATTATCTCTTTAACAATACAACTTTCCTTTTTGCATCAAATAAATGTTATTTGCTAGTGATAAAAATGAAATTAAACGAACACATCCTCCCAAGGCTTTGGTTAAAGTTAATTGCAAACTAAATATCTTAATACATATCTGAATAAATATCAATTTAATTATAAACTAAACATCTCAAACCACATCTAATTAGATATCCCTAAAACAACACTTGATACAGGTGAATTTGTGTGCTTATCAGGCTTTTAGCACAGAAATGACTACTATTGAGGTAAGGATGATAGTAGTTGTTTTGAAAAATGAAGTGGCTTTTAATATCGACACGCAACTTTGATATACTAATATTAAGTAGTCGTATGATATTGGTAACTGACATTGCTTACATATTATATTTGACTATCCTAATGTTGATGGGAAGAGAGAGACATCAAATAATACTGTATATTATGCATATCATCACTATACTAAACAATATAACTTTACATACTTAAATAACCCCGATTGGGTGGATTATCTCTAGGTGACATATCAGATACTACTAATACGGTACGCAAACACACAAACAAATTATGTTAAAAGCGGTTATAATTATGATTGAAAGGTATGGATATTTGTAGTTTAAAAGAACTAATTTGTAACTATAACTTACTTATTTTTGGCTGCAGCAGCCCTGTCTCTTTGCCTTCGATTTTTGAACCAGTTTCCAACTTGCATCGCAGACAAGCCCGTCGCCGTAGCAAGATCCTTTTTCTTGGCGGGGTTAGGGTATGGATCCTTTAAATACCATTCTCTTAGCAAAGATCTAGTTCTTTCCTTGAAGCAATGTGTCTTTTGCTCACCGTCCCAGATAGTCCGTGGCATGGGGTGCTTTTTGCGGACTCTGTACTTATCTACGGGTCCTAACTCACGTCCCCTCATCTTCTGTGCTTCCCTATAATGAGCTTCCTGCCACATCAACTGCAATTTGTTATGAGATCCATTAAACTTATGATTTTCCAAAATTGCATACAAATCACGATAATCTTCCCGTACAAAAGAGACAAAAGCTCTAGCACGGAGGTATGTTTCATTTTTATTTACCTCATTCGACAAATTAGAGGGCAAAGACCACATAAATTGAAATAAACCATCGGCATCACCTGCTTCTTCTAATTGCGCACATTGCTTAATTACCTTCAAAGTTAAAACAAATTATAGTTTAGTTGACCAAATATTATCATATCAAATGCCTTAGTTAGTTCAAGTTTATAACCACACACTCACACACATCTTTATCAAACTTTTAGTATGTGCGATAATAAGCATCATAATTAGTGTTTATGTCTTCTTTTTAACTAATAACTACACTATATCATTTGGCAACAAAAACCTCAAATTAGGATCTTTAACAAATGAGATAAATTTCAACAAAAAGTTAATGATATGGTGTGTATATAGATAAACGTCTAACACTAACAAACATATTTGTCTAAAAAAGCATCAACTAACCTGTTCTGCATTAAAAGATAATGACGTATTAGGGGTAGAGGCATTATTAGGTGTTGAAATGATAGGAGTTGAAGGAATATTAGAACCACCACCACCACCTCCCACCATTCCTCCGGGAAAGAAAGAAGCCAAAGAGCCTAGGGCAGGCATTCCTGGGGGTGTTTGTCCATTGTTTAGAGTATTCATCGAGTTGATTGCCATCATTTGGAGCCAAAAGGCTTGCATAGGATCATTGACATCTCTGGACATGATTGTCTGGCTCGGCTTTGTTTAAATACAGACAAAAAAGTGTAAAAGACACTTTGTAATAACCTGAAAAAGATAAGAAAAAGATAAAAGAATGGGTATGTAATATTATCTATATAAGACATTATATGTACTTATCACACATAATAATACCTCCTCCAAATAAGAACTATAAATAACAATTAAATATGACAAAATAAAA
The DNA here is from genome assembly GCA_963281155.1 of Rhabditophanes sp. KR3021. NCBI lineage: Eukaryota > Metazoa > Nematoda > Chromadorea > Rhabditida > Alloionematidae > Rhabditophanes > Rhabditophanes sp. KR3021. The sequence continues at coordinate 740,164 of CAUJLY010000005.1, read as the reverse complement.
ATGACACTAAATAAGCAGGTTGTCATATTAAAAACCATAATCCCTTAACAACTTCCCTCATATCATCAAAAGTGATACCAATCAACAAAAGATATTAGAAGGAAATGGAGTGGCGTGAAATGAGTATCATTACATTAAATAGTATTAAAGATGGAAAAACCTTGGTAATACCCACAACATATAAATATATATCAGTTAATAATCATTTTTGGTAATGAGACACGCCTTTCTTTTTTTGAAGCAATAATAGTGGTGTTTGTTAGTATTATATGCGTATTATCAGGCAAAAGTCTGAAATATAGAGGAATGTTTGAGAACAATTAGGTGGTGGAGGGCGGAGATGGTATTCGTTATGTGATAATCATATATTTTGAATATATTTAATGTAATCTATTTAATGTGTTAAAAAGAATCGTTTGATACGCAATAATATGTGTTATGAATGAACAAATATTAAATAATGTAGTAGCGATGATAAGAAAGTGTGTAACAGTTCGGGTTAAATATAATGATACTACAAGATAAGTGGAAAAAGATGAGCGTCTTTGAAATGGAGGAGTGTTTGCGCACCCTTGGAGGGAAAGGCGGCCCCCTGGTTGGTGGTTAGGGGCGCCGAGGTGGTGTAAGGGATGGTGGTTGGTTGGTTTTGTATCTTTTTTGGACAGCATGTCTGTCATCATATAACATTTGATGTGTATTAATGTACATGGAAAGAGATATAGGTTCGGGGATGAAGATATATATTCTAATTAGTACTTAGAGACACAACCAACTTAAGGCGGGGAAAGACATTAAACAGTTATTACAATTATTTAATAATCAACATAAAACAAATACAGCTTGCAAAAGGGTTAAAATAGCTAAAAGAGTGTAATTTTATGCTTACAAACTTAATTTTCTTTTTTTAATCCAAATGAAGTAGTGTGAGTGTGTGTGTTTGTAGTTACATCTTCTTCTAATTTCAAAGTTGATGATGGAGCAATGATGGTGATATGTCAAGTGACTCTATAGCCGTATATCTCAATAAATGTGGTATTTGTAGTAGTAAAATGATGTTAATGATGTCGTATCGACACTCCATTCAAAATGAAATCAAGTGATTGCGCAATTAATTTATTTGGACAATCTTTTATAGTAACTACTTTATGGGTATATATTATTATTACACCACCACACCGATTAGCTTAACACAACCAACTGTCTCTTTTTGTTTTCTTTTTTGAGAAGATGGACTCAATGGAGGTTTTGAGTTTGTTTGGACAGGAGTGAGATCAGTTCAATTGGCACACGTTTACTCTTACTCAGGAAGCCCAATTGACACAAGGAATTAGATAATATACTGGGAATTAGAAGAAACTACAAATTATTAACAATAACTACTAGTATGAAGAGATCTTTAAGCTCTGAGCAAATAGAACTACTTTAAAGGCTTACTAAATACACTAAATCAGTGTATCTTCCTCTTTTTGGGTTAGGAATTACTTAGGAAATATTATTATACTGTGTACTGATACATACCAACTACTGTCTGATGATATCTTTAGTAGTAGATTAACTAATCCAATAAACAACCAAACATAGTGTAACAGATACAGGATAAGACATCATATCTTTGTAGATATGTCATAATATTACTTTAGATATCTCCAGACACGTAAACTGGAACAGTGCCTCACCCAACGAATCACCCATACAAATTGACACTAAACCAGATGTTTTGACATAAACAACCACCGCACCCCATCTAGTACTCAATTAAAGGTATGCCTATGACGCATTATCAACCACCATATTAAGTACTAATTTTGTGAATTAAGTAAAGGTGCTAATGGATGTTTAGTTTAAATTACTACAAAAACACAGTCTTTTGGTGTGGATGAAGGACAGTAGGGACAGTTGGTGGAGAGCGGTATTTAGTAGAAGGGTAATTAGTTGAAGTGAGGACTTACATGTGTCACAGCATGGTTAGCTTAGGATAATTGTTTGGTTGGTCTTTAAATAAGATTACTGTTGGGAGAGACACAAGCGAACATCATACCTTTTATTAATTGTGATCTTGTTGATGGAAAACAAATGCAATGATAAGAGAGTATGTATGATAGGAAAGTCAGTATGAACCAACTGCATCTCGTACTAATACCACACGATCACCACACTTTTTAATAATCATCTTCTCAAAAAGATTATAATTTGGTTGAATGGCTTGTACAGACTAATATATCTAATTCAAACCCAAATATTTCACATATCAAAATAATACAAACTCAACAACCCTTAAAGTGATGGAAGCTTCGATGCTGTAAACTTATACATAAGTTATTGGTGTCATTAGATTGTGTTACCAATCCTTCTACAACAAATCTCTTTCTTTTCATATTAAAACAATGGGCCCTACTTACTTATCAAAGTTGGCTAAGTATTTAGGGGAACAAGAAAGTTAATGTGAGGTTGGATGGGTGATGTAAGTATGGTTTGGTAGATATCGTTAGGTTTATTGTAACTTTTTATAGAGGATGTAGTTTCTTAAATAATACTACGTAACTAAGCAAACTTCTTTTTTACATCCTCGAAAGTGTCAAAGAAGTAAAGTATGTAAAGAAGTAGTAGTAGTTTGGGGTGTGGTATCAAAAAGGTTTGGATAGGAACTGGAGGCAAACTAATATACAGTAGTAATAACTCATCTGAATATTATATGCTTTAGACTCCAACCATCATGGTTTTTCCTTAACAAGATGACTACATACTTGATATGCTAATGACAATCTGTTACCCAATTTAAAAAGAGAACCCACTCCAAACGAATGCTTGAAGTTCCTTTTGCACACATTTTGCCACATTTAAACTGATAAAAGAGTCTAGTACCATCTATGGTTAACAAGAATGTTATTACCATAAAGTTATGCATACTTACTTCTATACGACAAGTAATGGCTATTATTATGAATATGAGGCAAATATTTTGGCATAAAGTAATTATGATTGGTATAAAAGAAGTAAAAACATATTATATCCCAAAATTACTGTGGAATAAAAAGGTATTAGATGTTGGTGTGGGGATCGTATCCTATTAGGGAAAAGCATATGTATATGCATACTATCAAAGAGGCATTCTTCACAGTTCAGGTCCTTGGAAGAAAGGGGAGCGAAGGGGGATATACGGGTAGGGAGAGTTGGTTTGGATGATTGCTTCAGACTATTAAACGCCACTTCCGGTATATATGCCTTCAAAGGTAATAGGTTAGCAATAGGTAAATTATAAATTTATATATGCCTCTTTTCTTCTCTTTTGTTAGCACCTAATTTGGCACATTAAAACGTTAAGCGACTTGGCAACAGGTGCATCTGGAAAATGGAAGAATAGTAGTTATTTACCTCATGTGGCTTTTAAAGTTTCTTGTTACTTGAAAGAAGATTAATGGGTATGTTGTCCTTGGCAGGGAGATAATAATGTATACATAAGAATGTTATATCATATGAACCTTCATCCTTACTTTACCTCAAATTTCCTTAAAAGGGGATTAGATACGGTAGTAAATATATGTACATAATGTAACTATTAAAAGTGTTATGTCATGAAGTAGTATCCGATGAAAAAAGACACGAAAAGCCACTAAAGTTACAAGTAAAATTGGGAATAAAATGAAGAGTGATGAGGTAATGGTAAACAATGATATTATTAAAAGTTTTCCCACCACCAAGCAGTCCATTAAGATGAGTTAATTTATGTTGTATGAGCAAAGAAATAAGTACGTATAAATGACCTTACACCATTAGAATCAAGGTAAACAAATTAACACTTTGGCGGAAAGAGTTTTGCTTCTGCTTTGAATATCACCTACTAATACTATACTGTGTTAATCGAGTAGAGGTGATGTCAAAAAGTGAGCGGTTTTGATGTTAACAATATTTAAATTGTATGGTTATATTGTATTAGTTGTATTGTTTGGTGTTAATTGAATGAATAAATATGGTTGTGTATATGAATTGGATATCTTCTTTCTACTAATGCTCTCCATCAGCAAACAATTTACATAGAAGTGTGAGTGGATTAGTAGGGAAACGATTTGCCTTCATCTTTTAGGTAAGGACATATGAATTTTGGAGAGAATAGTATCAATTGCGGCATTTTTGGTTATGACCTTTACACTTAGTTATACTTAAGGTGGTAATTCAAATATGTGCGTTGGTAAGAAAGATAAGTGAAGATGTACTTGAGGTAATTCCATGCCTCTACACGGTAAAAAGTCAATCGACACAAGATATATAACCTTAAATAGTTTGAATCATCTCCAGTAAATGAAAGAAGGATCCCTTTGAATATTAATAGATACTGAACCCCACATACATCTACCAACCCATCTATATTGATAATGAATTTCTATAATTTGTATGTAATTGAATAGAGATGTTTTGATTGCCAAAAGTACGCCAATTATACCTACTATATTAACCCGCACCACCATTTACCCATTTAATATGAGGGGTCGTTACGAGGTTACATTTTTTACATCTTCAAAGTTAACTTATTTTTATCAATCAACTGAATCTCCTGCTGCCCCCATTAAAGCCAATTAGCGTATCTGATGGAGAAAGTTAATCTAATATATTATTACATAGATGGCAGTTTTTTGGGTTTAAGAAAAGACAGAGTAATAGATGTGATACGGTATCAAGTCTCATGAACTGACTTGGTACTTAATCCTCTTAGAGATAACCTTTTAAATGGTCGGCCAAGCATGTCATCGAACATATTATATGTTGTGTGTATGTTATATATATATTTGTATAAAGTCAGATGCATTTTGTTGGGTGAAGCTTAATTTGCATTCATTCTCTATTTGTTATAAATAAAAAGGTTATTTTTGTTATGTTCAATCATTTAACTATATCAAAAAGAAGTAAGTAAAATGGTTTTTGTTCAATTAAATACACCAAAACATGGTGGATAATTTGAGATGGGGATAGGTTAAGGAAAAGATGTAAATTATCAACTGTTAATAGATATTTATTTATAAATTTTGATTTGAATGTATAGAATTAAGATTGTTGGTAGGCTTTTGCCTGTCACACCATGACATTTTGGTTAATTGTGGTTCTGGTTATATCCAACCAATTATTGTTGTTTAATAGGCCTAAATGTATGTCCTAATCCTTTTTTGTTGTGACAGAAAGTAGTATGGTAATGGGGATGTAAATCAAAACAAAGTGATAAATAAAGTTGTAAGTTAAAGTGTGTGTTGTAAAGTATTATCTTGGTAATGGGTATGTTAAAGATGATAAGTAGAAAATGTCAAGCCTAATTAAAAGCAATAAAGAGAAGGCAATGGTTGTGGGATTAGTTTTTAAGTGGTGGTATTGGGGAAATCACTGTTACTTGTAACTATTTAAATTAAGTGGTGGTGGTAATGAAGTTGGGAGATAGAAGAAGCAGATCCTGAATGATTGTCAATAGTGAATAATGTCTATTGACGTGGCATTATAAAGGATATGAAGTTTACAGTATCCAGATACTCCCACATAATACTGCTTTTGGTAGCGTGTCAAAGGGTTGTATGTACTCATCATTATTATCATTACCATAAAGTGTCAAGAGTAAAGCATCGCCAAAAGGGATAAGTATAGATGTGTATGTATAAAGTATATATTTATATGGTTTTACATACTTTTGGTTCTTAAAATGGAAATGACAAAGTGGTTTCGTATTATGGTAATAGGCGATGATGAAATTTAATCACAAGTACCCTATGCCAAATATTAGTTGTGTCAGATTCGGTAACGGCATCAACAATTTCCTACTTACTGAGTAACTTTTAAATTGATGGAAGTTAACAAAGGATAAGTGATTTTAAATTTTTTGTAGAAAAGGAAAATAAGATAAATAGTATCTTTAAAAGTAAGTAATAATACGATTGAGTAATTGGAGGGAAACACTTTTTTATGTTTGGAGGGATAGTTTTGGATGTTGCAAATGCAGATTTGTTTATGGATGTTGCAAATGCAGATTTGTTTATGGATGCTAAACTAAGATTTATTGTCGATTGTTGAATTGAAAATGTATGTCGAAACTAAAATTTATTTTTGATTGTTCAAAGGAATCTCCATTTTGTATGTTGAAAGGAAACTTTATTTTGAATGCTTAAAAAATAATAATGCTCCAAACATTTAAGAGATAGTCATATTTTATTTTGTATATTGAAATTAGAAGAAGTATGAATATGAATAAGCATCAAGATTATCTTAGCAAGGAATGAACAACGGCATTTACATTTAGCGATTTCAGATCAGTATAAGTCTGTCCACAGCCAACAAACACAATAGGCTGCCCTGTGATGTAAGTCATCGAAATAGCAGCTCCAACTTTGTCGTCAATTGTGTCGAATTTGGTGAGAACGATTCCATCGATGAGCCTAGCATCTTTGCCGCGATCTGAGTTATCAGCTAAAGCTTGGTTGAATTTAACAAGTTGATCCACAGCCTCATTTCCAACCAAAGCTTCTCCAACAAACAGCACAAGATCAGGTTCATTAATCTTGATCAACTTAGAAAGTGATCTCATCAAAGGCTCATTGTCCTGCATTCTGCCAGCTGTATCAACCAAAACAACGTCGATGCCACGGTCAGCGGCAATTCCAATAGCAGCAGCAGCCAACCCAGCTGGATCTTTTCCATAACCTTGTTCATATAAAGTGACAGCCTCTGGATGAAGTGAATTTAAATTTCTCATGTGAGTTCTTAATTGTTCAACGGCACCAGCTCTGAAAGTATCACCGGCAGCAATCAAAACTTTATGCCCATTTTCATTGAGCCAGAAGGTGACTTTAGACAAGTTAGTCGACTTTCCAACTCCATTCACTCCACAGAAAACGATAACGTAGGGCCGTCTTTCTTTCTTGGATTCAGCGATGTCTCTGAGAATATCGACTCGTCTTTTAGGTGTTAGCAATTGAACGAGCGACTCACGCATAGCTTCTTTTACGATTGTCTTGACTCGGTTGAATGTTCCAATGACCTTTCCATTTAGCTTGTTTCCAACGGATTCACAGATTTGATCAGCCGGTTCAGCAGCCACATTCTTTTGTATCAGGTTTTCTTTCATTTGTGTCATGATGGGTTCGATGTCGTCTGGCGTCAACTTTTTGTTGGAAACTAGGTTTGACAAAGATGAGAACCAACCAGACTTTTGAGTGGTAACTTCATTTTCTTCTTCATCAGAAGACTCACCAACGTCAAGGCCTGGCAAATCTCCTTTGTAGGTTCCAACGAAAGACCTCTGCTCTTCGACGAATGTGTTGGTTTCCGTTGATGGGCCGTTATTTGATTTTGCGTCGTCTTCAACAGTTCTGGAGTAGTCGAGAACGTCGGGAGGTCCATTTCCGGCAGGGTAATCCCAGTTTCTAGCTTGCTTCCCTTTCTTTTTCCCTTGCTCGGGAGATTTCTCAATAGTTGGAACACTTGAAGCAGGCATCTTAGCCTTTCCCTTAACCTTCTTCATCATAGCAGCCCTTCTAGCCATAGTCTCATCATCCGCATCTGAAGAAGGTGTCTGTGGAATAGAAGAAAAGTCATCTTCCTCAGAATCTTCTTTCTTAGGAGCAGCCTTAGTAGGTTTCTTAAGTGGCTTTTCCGCCTTCTTGGCCGGTAAGTTCATAACAGACTCCATGGTCTTCTTTGACTTAGCGCTTTCCTGATAAGTGCGAGGTTTCTTGGCAATCTCAGCTAACTTCTTTTCTTCCTCAAATAAATTATTTAATATCTTGTTAAACTCCTTGTCAAAAGACTTGAATAAATTGGCGTTTTGGGCATGAAGCATATTGGAATCAACCAACACATTCTTGTACATATCTCTGAACCGCAGCGATATTTCATTCAACAACTTGTCCATGTAAGTCAATTGGACTAAGTTCCGATACACAACAAGAAACACTATCTCAAATTCATTGTCTAACTTGTATTTGAGGGTAACCCCATTTGACGAGTAATTTTTGGTGTTTCCTCTTTCCTAGGAGATTATAAATTAAAGTAATAAAAGGCATTTACCTGAAGAATTACATCCTGAATAAAGTCATTGATAGTATCTCTGAACAAATCACTACCCTCTTGGAAGCACCACAAGACGATGCCACCTTTCCCAAAAATAGTGAAAAGATCAATCATCGTAAGTTACTTTTGCAAGCGTCAAAAGTTTAGTAGATAAAAATAGGTGGTTTCTACTTGAAATTAGTGAAACCAAGACTAGACACCCCTTCTATTAGGTATTTGTCACACGGATGTGGGGTAACGTGGAAGACGGGTGTTGGTCGTTTCGTGGTGGGAAGCATTTGGTGGAAACGCAACACCAACATGGCTACACACAACAAGATGAGTGCAAAAAAAATTTATTTATTACGAGGAGATTAGTCACCGGCGTGGAGACTGGATTAGCATGATAAAGTTCAATATAGAATAATTTCATATTTTTGGGAAGTAATCATGATAAAGCTCGATGGATTGAATGTTTCTAGTAATCTTTTCCAGTTAATTAAACCTTATTTGTTTGCTCCCGTTAGATGCTCAAGAAAGCTTAAGCCGGTAAAAGTAGAAGGCAACTCGGCAGGAAGATTACCCGTCCTTGAAGAAGTAGCAGTATTGTCTTTTATATTGAACAAATCATTCACCGTCCCTCTTTTCTTACCATCATCTTTCACTGTCTCCTTCTTAAAACTTTTCTCTCCTGCTACTGGCTTTTGTGTTTCCTTCTTGAAGCTTTTTTCACGAGTGACTTGTTTTTGTCCATCCTTAACAACATTAAAAGCAGACGTTTGAGACGGTTTGATTTGCACTTTCCCCGACCCATTTCCTTTATCAGAGGAGTGTTTGAGTTGGTGGATTGGTTTCGTTACTTTCAAAGGGTTTCTTAGCTCCTTAATGGTGTCTTTTAGCCTTTTGACAAAAGGAACGACTGTGTAAAGATTTTTGGCTTTAACATGTAACTCCGTAACTTCGTCCTTGGTCGACGGCAATTGACTAATCAAGAACCACTGAATTTTGCAAATCTCATGTCGCGCATTAGGTTTGAAGGAAAAGTTGGTATCCACATTTGTGACGAGGTACAATCTGCACAAAGCACCATTGAAATAATGATCGTAAAATATGTCTGGATGTATATTGTCACGGCAATTGTATCCTGTTTCTTCTTGCGTCTCACGAATAGCACAATCTTCGGGGTTTTCGAGATAATTAATTTTGCCTTTTGGAAAGCCAAAAGAACTTTTATTTGCGTACATCTGAACGAGAAGGCAGTAGTCGAGAGATGGATCAACAAGAATAGCACCACAAGTGGCGATTTTTGACTTGTATTCTTTAAAAGCTGCCAAAGCTTCATCCTCCTTTCCAACTAAATGCTGCAAGTTTTCTGAATGTCGGATGATGTCATAAGCGAATTGAGCAAAACTATTATGGAGTAACAAACTTGGATTTGCGGGGACCAAAAAGTCAAGGTAATACCAGTAAGCTTGTTCCACATTAAACATCACACGCTCATACTTTTGGAGTTCTAGTTCAAAGTCGATGTAGCGAAAGCATACAAACTGTAACGCTTCGTCGTAGCATTTAAAAGTATGCTTTGTTGCCACAATAGGTTGTTGGGACATATTTATTAGGTGATTCTTAAGACCGTTCCTGTAATTTGACTTCTTTCTTATCACTATCTGATAATTGATGAGTGACAGTTAAATAATCTCGTTTCCTATAATAAAAATGTAAATTAATAATGACAAGGAAATTAAAAAGTAAAAGGATGATTTCCCGTTCCAAACACAAATGTCTCTCCACATCGAATGTGATCCCAAAATAATCCTACCAACTACATTGGAATGGTGTCAACGTAAACAGAAAGCGACTTGTGATCACTGATGTTTACCATCCTTACTACACACTTTTTTACAATTTAGGTAATTTAAAAACTTTTATTGTACAAAAATGAATTAAAGCTAACAAATAAAATTTAAGTTGGAAATATTAAGTGTGAATAAGATTAGACAGAAGAAAAATTGCTAATTGAATGATAAATATTATCTTGTTTTTTACAGCCTTGTTCTGGTAAGGTTGTGGTACTTGTATTAGGTTGTGGGTTTGATTGAACAGTTTCATGCCTTTTTTAACGCATGTCTCTTGGTATGGACCCATTGTATGGAGGTATGGGTATTCCAGAGCTCTTTTAATAGGCACATATTCGCTTCTTTCGTTTGAACCGTTTTTGTGTCGGTCGTAATTTTGTTGTTTGATGATCCAGTATGAATCTATGGTGGAATTGTTTTCACTGTTTGTTTGCTCGATAAACATGTGAGTCTTGTTTTTGACATCAACGATTGTATAACTTTTTTCCAGAGCTCTAAAAGGAATCTTTTATCCACATTTCGACACATTCAACCTACCGCTTAACGCTAAACGGGCCCAATTTGGTGCTGATTTGATGTGTACAATCACACCCACCTGCTCCAGTCAAAAGATACGATGTTGCTGGTGGATTAAGGAAAATACTTGGGTCTAAATATTTATAAACAGTCCGATTAAAAAGGGGCCACAACTTTTCAAAAGCGTGCTCATGGCCTACTAGCATAAGATCCATTGAATATCGTTGATACAAATCTTCTAAACCAGGAATATCCTCAAATCCACTGCGCATCATTTTGTTTTCATAGTTGTTGCACTCTTTGTCGTAATACTCTTCATAACAATAAAGAGGTCGATGTTGATATCCGATTTTCCAAGGTCTGTCGGCTTTGATGGCCTCAGCTAGTTGCAAATCATTCTCCAATTGGTAGGCTTGTCTTTTTATAGGATCCTTTCCATAAACAACCAAATGTCCATACACTTCAGATGAAACAGCAAACAAATTGATTGGCCCAACAGTCAACGAATAATAAGAATCTGCATCTGAAATTCGATGCTTAACGGGCATCGTAAATCTATTCTCATAATGAGAAAATCCAAAACAATTAAACTCGTGATTGCCCGGAATGACCATAAAAGGAACAAAGGCAACAGCTGGTTCCATTTCCCTCATAAATTCATCTCCCACCTTGCCATCATTCTTCTGAAGTTGGTAAGAAATATCTCCTAAATGTATAAGCATCTGGCAACGTCCATTCTTGACGTCTCTGATAAGTGCAGGAAGAGTTGCCTTTCCGTCAACAGACATATCGCCATACACACACATTTTCACTCCGAAGTCAGTTCCTTCTGGAAAGGTTGTAAAATGGAAAGTGCCATTACTCCACGAATCATCTTTTCCAACTTCGTAATAGTACTTTGTTTGATGTGATAATTCAGTGAGATTAACACGATGAATATACCTAGTGATAGTACCTTGAGTATCGACAAATTTGGTTGAATATCCAGTTTGTGTTAAATCAAGGTTATCACCATTTCTTCCATATTTGACCAAAGGAAAGTCAGTCTTGAGGTCTTGAAACGTTACCCAAGTCACCATCATAGAACGGGCATCTCTTGTCAAAGACAAATGAACTTGTTCATGTATAGAATCAGACTGCTTCCCATTTGCATAAAGAACCGTTGAGAAGAATATTAGTAAAAGTACCGTTAGTAAGCTCATCACGATATGGAATATGATGTAAAATATAACTTTCCGTTGCTTTAAATAGGCTCGCCTCGATCGTTCTCTGTAGTTGAAGTTGGGAGTTGCGTTAGCGGCTGCAAAATACTCGCTTTCGTCATTTTCATCATTAACATTGATAGAGGTAGTAAATTGATTGGATTCGAGAAGAGGAATAGACTCCATTGTTTAAAATAAATGATATGTAGATAAGATTTAAAAAAATCTATTATTATTTATTCTGAATAATCAAATATTGTGGTTCGGGTTCGATTTACATAGAAGCCATTAAATGCTTTTTGATATTTGCTGATGACCACAAAATAGCATGCTTAAATTTAAATAAATACTATGTATGGTTGTTCTAAAAAATTTAATAAATTGATTTGCTTATAGGTATGGACTACACTTTTATTCTTCACAAAGGATCATATTACGAAGAAGCACCTTTATCAGGCTAGCTCACATACGTATATTTGTATTATGTATGTGTATAATTTGGGGTTACTACCCAAACCATTGCCCTCGAAGAGACGCCTCCCCAACGACTTCTCTTGCAACGCTTGTCAACTAACTTGTAAACCCATATATTTTTAAATTCGATTTTGGCGGAGTTATTTTTGTCTATTTTAGTGATTAAGGAATCATTTTTTGCCGAGATATGGTTGTAAAATATTTTTATTTATTATTATGAAACTTTTAAATGTATCTTTTGCCCATTTCCAAGACGTAATCATCATCGTTGGGTGTATTGTTTAAATTTGCGTGTATTATTTGAATTTGAAGTAAATGGAATGTATTGGTGGTAATTGTGTTGAATTATTAAAACTTCTCTTTATTATAGGTTAAGTATGTCTGCTCACAAGACTTTCATTGTTAAGCGCAAGCTCGCCAAGGCCCAAAAGCAAAACCGTGCCCTTCCACAATGGTTCCGCATGAAGACCGACAACAAGATCCGTTACAACGCCAAGCGCAGACACTGGAGAAGAACCAAGTTGCATCTCTAAGTTGCTGCTTCTATGGGAATCTGTCAATCTTTGTCTAATTTGCCGAATCGTGTCGTCACCACTCAACTCCAATTATTATTTATTGATGGCTTCAATTCATTCTTAACTCAACTTATTGGGTATTGGGGAGTGTCAACCTGTTCTATCAAATCTTTTTTGGCTTAATTAGATGGAGTTATTGTGTGGTTTTTGTTATGTTAATTGTTCAACTTTTATTTCTAATAAAAAGTTTGTTATTCACTTTTGTAAAGTGTGTAAATCATTATTAGTAGTCTAGCAAGATACTTTTAAAGTTATCTGTTTATCATTACATATTAATTTATATTCAGGGCATGTGTAAATTTATGTTGGATCAAATGCAAAGATTGTGTGCAGACTTATATTTCATCATCAGACATTGCTTTATCAGACTCATCGTTGTGATCATCCTCTGTCGATGGTTTGTCATTTGATGTAGAACTAATCAGCCAATACGTTGACCAGTCTCCTTTTCCCTTCACTGAAACAGTTCCTCTTTTTTTAGTTATGAAAGAGTCTTTTCGTGATTTCAATAAATTCCTAGACTCAATAGTCATCTGAATTTTGCCGGCTTTGGAGGTGCTTTCCATTCTCGAGGACATGTTAACTGTGTCTCCAAACAAGCAATAACGTGGCGACTTCAAGCCGATGATTCCTGCTGCAACGCTACCCGAATTAATGCCCCACCTTCCTTCCAAAGTATGCTTTGGCATATGCAAAAGCGTATAAGAAAAAAGGAAGTTACGCATAGCTAGTGCAATCGAAGCAATGATCGAAACATTGTTGGTTCCATTTTCTTTAGGAACACCTGAAACAAGACCTCATTATTACTCTTCAAAAGTAGTTGTGTTGTACCTGACACGACGAGCATGCAATCTTCCTGCGTTTCAACTTTGTAAGCATCAAATTTGGCTAATATTTGATCGTATGCTGTAAATAAGGTGTTCAAGAAAGCGACTATTTGGATGGGATTGGATTCTGTGCAAATCAAATTGAATGAACATATGTCGCAGAAGAGGACAGTTGCACTTCTGAATACACGAGGTTCCACTGTTTGTCCCATCTTTAAGGACTCCGCAATTTCTTTGGGTAACATGTGGGAGAGCAGTTTGTCGACTCTTAATTGGACATCCTCCAACATCTTAGTCCGTTCCTTGACAGTTTTTTCCAGATCATTGGCATATTTATCCATCATCGCTATCACTGAATCCACCAAATTTCCCTTCATTTTCAAAACACTATGAAATATCTTTTTAATCTTCTTAATGGACGGTCTCATACTGGGATCCTTGTCAAAACATTGCTGCAAAATAGAAACAACAGCCGGGTGGTTTTCCTTTCCATTTCCTTCGATATAAGGTATCTGAGGGGTCTTTGTTTGTTTATAATATTTCCCAGACAAAACATCAACCAGACCTTTCAAGTCATCACGGTCCCCCTCAAATACTTTTGTCCTGTATAAGATTTCGAAGAAGATGATGCCTGCAGAGTAGGCATCTGCTAGTTGCATGTTTGTTTTTAAGTTGGGAATGTCAGAGATGTCTTGGTTGTCAAGACGAAGGTGTGGGAAGATTGGTTTTTTGAGAAGTTCAGGGGCTTTGTATAAGGCCTCGTCACTTTCATTAAAAGCCATGTTGTTGTTTTTGTCAATTTTAATAGACACATCTTTCTCAATATTTTGGATCTTTTTCTTCTTATCTTTAGTGGTTTCGGGAGGTTTGTCTTGTTCGGTTTGATCTTGGACTTCGTGAGCAATTTGGTTAGTCAGCAAAAAAGTGTCCTCGATCTCAATTATCCCAAAATCACTAATCTGCAAAATCCAATTCGACGTAATATGACAACAATAACAAGACAAATTGCCGTGAAAAGCCAAACTTCCATCATGAATATACTGCAACCCATTCAAAATATCAAATATAAAAGCTGCCTTGAAATTCAAGTCCATCCTCATGTTACTGTTATGTAAATACTCATACAAACTACCTCTTGAGCAAAGCGACCAAAGCGTTATGAAGTAATTTGCATTATGGTTAAAAGCAACACCTATGAAGACATTTAAATTGACATTACTTATTTTCGAAACATTCGACAGCAACTTTAATTCTGTCTTGTCGAATGTGATGTTTTTTAATTGCTTGAAACTTTTGTATTGACATTCATATTGTTGAAATTTGCACTGTTGTATGTGGACTTTTGAGTGTGGTTCAGAAAAGTGGGTTTGAGAACCATCTGACATGTATGAGTGTCTGCTTGCGGTGAAGTTAGTTGATTGTTCCGAGTCTTCATTAAAGACAATGTCTTCATACGGAATATGCCAACTGATATTTTTGTTTTTGGAATAACACCAAAAGTAAATTAACATTAATATTATCAGAGTAGTCATTATTATTGAAGGTATTCCGATAAACAAGAAAAGAGAGATGTCATCAGCGCATTTGGTATTATCGTACCCACAAACTGGATCTAAACCACGTCTTTTTAGTTGGTCCCATAACGTTTGATTTGATATGGAAATTGTTAAATTGAAGCATTTGATATAATTTACTTGATCGTCAGTAAAATTTGTGCAAATATTATTTAGACGAGGCTTGTTAAATCCACCCTCTATGTCTTGATTTCCGACTGGATTATCTGTGATCATGTAATAAATGTAGTAGGGTGATCTGGCAGCTCTGATATCAAATTCGACTGGTCCAGTGGCGCCATCAAAATAAAAGTTTAGTAGTTGCTGTTTGAGTGCTGTTCCATTATAAACAGCATTTGGGTCGGAAACATTATAAGCTAGGGCTATTGATTCCATGTAAGCTTTCATGCAGTCGTAGATTCTTGAGATGAGATGAGTTGTGGTTGAGGTGATGTCGCCAGTCAGCCATTGAGTTGTGGGTAAACTGGCTAGGAAAGTGTCGGAAATGGGAGAGTCGAACATGTCGTTGTCGATGACGATGTGATTCTGGTACAACAGCCAAGTGTCTTTGTCGATGTCATTTTTCTTTGTTATCCAAGGGTAAGTCTCGGATGCACTTGTGTGAAGAATCCACGGTAAGAGGACTAGGTAGTCCGGACTCACATACCCCAAATCATGAAGGACCTGCATAACTGATGAACAATAGGATATGTCTAATCCCATAAGACAAATAATTAATCTGGAATGTCCCTTAATGTCATTTAATTTGCCTGAACGAGTAATAGCATCACTAGTAAAATTTTGACTTAAATTTATTTTGAGTTGATCCATTTGAACGGAGTTTAGGATTTCAATCAAAAATTTGACTCTAGTCATGACGTTTGGATCATCTTCTGCATAGATAACAGATACTCTTGTAAAATTGAGATTGCTTAGAAAAGCCAAGGTGCTCAGTGTAATGGAAGTAGCTGATGATGAGGTTAAACTGACCAAAGTTCTGTACAAATCCGTTTTCCCAAGAAGTTGAATTGCAGAAGAACCATACGTAAAAACGGGAACGTTTAACAGACCAGCCAATTGACTGACGGCATCAGTATCTTGATCACAACTGGGCCCAATCAAAGCATCCATAGACTGAGTATAAAACTGGCGTTCAATTTCATTGACAGAAGATATTCCACTACAGCCAATCAACCCAACAAAATTAAAATTTATTGGAGGAAATTTAGTCATATTTGTCAAGATCATTCTGTAAGCATAAGGCAATATGTTGACTGTTTGAGAGTAAGCCCCAACAAAGACAACAGTCAACTAAATTTAAATGACTTTACATTCAAATACTTACTTACATTAACTGGCTCCGTCAGTGAAGCAATAGGTTTCCGTGGCGCCTTAATAGATTGACTCATATCGACAGGTAAAGTAACGCTACAAACATTAACATCTGTTCTATTTTTGATTCCATCAACTTGTCTTAAGAACCGATAGACAGTCTCATCTTCGAATTTGGTTGAGAATATCAAGCATACAAAACACAATATTTTTAACATTATCAAAATGATTTGTTTTTGATATAAGGTGTATTAAATATTATCAGCGAAGACTTTACAGTTTTCTTAATTTGTTTTTATTATGTTAGTGTGGAAGCTGTATTAGTTGAAAACAAAGAATATTTGGCTTTTTAATTGTTTTCAGTAGAATGCGGGAACAGATATATGTATTTTTATTGTGATATTACATGTCATTATACAATTCTTGAAATTCTGCAATCCAAAGGCAGAATACCTTTTAACAATAATATTAAACTAAAGGTGATTATTGAAAGTTTGCCGAATGAATATTTTTATGATCTATTTATAGTTCATATACATTTTGCTCATATTGATAAACTTGACAAAATTCCTTGAAACGACACTAAGGAGTTTATAAATTTAATTCAACTGTTTTTAAACAAAGCATATAACCTTAAGAAAATTATTTTCTATCCATTGTTGCAATATTATAGTAGGCCTTAGTATACTAAAATGGATATTAATGATGTCAAAAAAGCATCACACAATGTAAATGATGACTTACATGAAACGTTCAACTTTGTGTAATACATCAATTTGTATACTCGCTGACGATTTTAAAAATAGTTGCACCGTTTGATGATTCGAAACAACAGAAACTTAATTATCTTTATCCGAATTTGAAAGAATTGAAAATGTGTGGTCAAATCTTTCACAGTATGATACTAATTACTTCAAAATGTTTGAATATCTAACAATACTTCATTTTGATTGTATTGGTAAGACTAAATTCGAACTGCCCAAAAGTCTCCGTTTACTTATATTTAAATGTGGATCAAATGAAATTGCAGAGAACAAGCAATGTTTTCCATTTATGAATATATCAAACGAGGACTATAGTGCATCTTTTAACACTGAGGAAAGTAATTATGACTGCGATTGTGCTAAACCACAAGAACAATTTGAACGATTAGTAGTGAAGCGTTGTTGTCTTACGAATAGAATTACTTGCATACACTTCCATAGCTATTCAGATTGGTATTTGTATTTAAGATGGAGTCAACGAGCTGATATTTAGAAATGTAAAAGAAAATACATATCCGTAATATTTGGATAAACCAATACTGACATTTATGGAATTTATTTATTTTTTTGAATTCTTGCGAGATGATCAAATTGTTGTTTATTTCGAAACTTATTAAATTTAAGCTTCTTTAATTGGTTATGTTCCGTTAACAAATTCAGAATTCCACCTTAATTGTACGAGGTCCTGGACAAACTAATCTGATCAAACATGTAACAAATAATCACCGCCACTATAAAAGATTATGCAATAGTCAACTACATCAGGTTCAAATGGCTATTCAAGAAAAATTATTTAAATCTTATTTTGTTTCTTTGGAGTGGGGTTATTTTATTGGATTCAAAGAATAAAATGTTAAACTTTGTTTTCTTATTAAGTTTTATGTTTTTTGGGGATGTAGTGGTAGAGTTGGGTTTTGAGAAGAAAAATACGGTATTTGGAAGGGAAAGTATGCCAAAGTGGTTTTTTGTTTGATATTTTGATGAAAACAATTCTTCTGGAAATGAGTGTTTCTGATAAGTTTATTATGTATCTTGATTGATAATGTCCTAAACGGCTTCTTGCCTTCTTATTTTTATTGAGAGTCAATTTCTTGTATGTGATATGGGTTTTCCTTCTTGACGCTGGCATTCAAAGGTAATTTAACATTGTTTTAATTTGCAATTAATTATTTTAGAGTTGGACTAAATTAGGGAACAGCTAACGGAAAACAGACACAATGTTGTCTATATATGAATGGAAGTGGTAAAGAAAATGCGGTAAATACAGCATTTCTGTATAATATTGGGTAACGACGATGTGAATCCAACATTGACAGGTAATTTGACAATTTTTGTAAATTAATATTTCATCATTTTAGAGTCTGCTTATTTATTAGAACAACAACCTAAACTCAACACAAAAGATGAGATACTGGGACTAGAAAACGGGAAACTGCAGCTTCAGGGAAACCAAAATTTTACCAATATACTAATCGAATCTGCCTTTTTAATTATCTAATTGTTATAAATAAAACTTCTATATGCAGCTATTTTTAATATTATTCCACAAACCTCTATAAAAATGCTCTACTTTAACAAAAAAATATGATCATTTACAATAATATGTGCTTATTGCATTTAAAAAACTTTTATTCAATTAGATCCTGGTCTTCTTTTGCCATCAATTTATGAACACTGTGTTTGGAGCGACGAGATTTGTTTTGTCTCAGGGATGAGGTCATACCGAAGCAAGAGGGCAATTGATGCGCTGGGTGTTGCAAAAAGAACCTGTATACTTATTATTTCTAGATGGTCTATCTTCACAAATGACTAGATGAGTACTCGATATTATTAATGCATAGTGCCAAGAAAAGCAGGTGTATGTAAATAGAAATATGTTTCAAAAATTTGATTAAGCTTTTTTGTTTGAGAGGCAATTAAAGAATTGAATAGAATGTGGAAATCTTGAATTTACCATATGTTTAAATTAAAAATGCCGAATAAAACATAAGATATTGTAAGTAAACAAACACAGAGAACAATAATACTTTTTATTTATTTAATAGACATTCTACGCAACATCAAAAATAGTACTACCAATATTCCAATCCCCCAAATTTATGGATTGTACTCAATTGGGAGGTTCTTTCTACGGACCATGCCGTCTCCTTGGAACCATTCACGTCTGAAGGTCTTAGCGGCACCGTCTGGGGTGTTGGTCCATTCGATGGTGATGCGGTCGTTGTTGGTGTCTTCTTGTCCGTAGACGAAGGTGTCGCAGGAGACGGCCATCAGGCAACCTTCCTTTGGGTCGAGAACTCCGCATGGTGGGTCGACGGCGAGTCTCTTCATGTTGGTGGTCTTGATGGCCCATCCGATTCTTCTTCCGCCAGAGTTGGTGATCTTGATGTGGTAGGTGTGCTTGTCATCGTAAGGAGCGTTGAAGACGATCTTGGCGGCTGGGGCAGTAGCGATATCTCCTGGAGGGACGGTGGCCATGTTGATGTGTAGACGGATTGGGAACCAAAGGGTATACGAATTCATCTTCAAAAGTGCTTGTTTATATACTTTTATTGGCCTCCAAATTTGATTATAAAAGGATAATTTAACAATGCATTTTGATCGCAAATTCAAATTTCGGAGGCATTTTCAAACCTTCATATTTGTGTGTGCGTCATTTGGTGAAATAAACTAGTCGTGGATTGTTTTACAGCAATCAAATTTTTTAGTACACGTTACAATTAAATCAATTATATTCAAATTTATAGTGTCTCAATTTGCATCTATAGACACTTTTTGAACATTTTCACTACCATTTCCTTTACCACTTTCAATGCTCTCTCCAATGATGACAAATCAAGACCAGTCACCAAATAAAACCCAATTTTATGAGGAGAGTGACAAAGAAGTACAGCCAAAAGAATTGATCTTCCTGGGTGAAAAAAGAAGTTACCGTCCCAAATTTGTACCTGCGAAAATTTGGGAGAAACTATGTTACAGAGTCACATATATCTTTCTGTATTTTTTCAAATTGTTTGGCAGACAGACGGACTTCCACACTGACAACATATCTACTGAGTACTTTATCGGAAACATCAAAAACAGACGTAGAAAAATGATTGATGGGAAGCACGTTTACACATTGAAAGATTGTGATGTTGTTATTAAAACGTTTAACGGCAAGATGGAAGGCAAGCAAGCGTCATATGACGGTGTTTTGCGACAAATAGAAACTTCAAAGCTTTCCAAGAGTATCTTCTATTCCTCTGTTCAATTCAATGACTACATCGAGGCTTTAAGACTATTGAAGCACAGAAATCTACATTCTGGCCCAATTATATTCCTCAACACTCATTTTCTTCCCCAAATCAACTTTAAGGATGTTGAAGAAAGATTATTTTTTGTGTACAAGTCTTATAAAGGTGGGCGGATGCTAACAGAATTGGTGCTGGATAAACACAATTTGTTTGCTAAAAGCCTTGGTTCAGTATTGTCTATGATTGAACAAGTATGCGAAGGACTTGCGTGTCTTCATTCTCAAGGACTTACTCATGGAAATTTAACCTTAAACAACATTATTCTCTTTCCAAATGGCATTTACCAACTAGTTGATGTAGGTAGGTTAATTCATGGTTAAAATTCGTTACTTCAATAATTTTTGCGTCTTTTAGGCTTCTTCCCTGTTTTATGCAAATTAAAACCCAAAATTGAACTTAAAGAACTTGTCTACTTGCATTTCAAGCCACCTGAGTTTCTGTGGGCCGATAAGATATTCACCCAAGAAGCTGACGTATGGGCCTTAGGGATAATCATATATGGTGTCTACTTCGGAGCTGAACAGGCGTATTATTTCGAGGACATACATCCCGTACTGCAATATTCAAATGATTTTTGTTTGATAGGAATGTTTGAAAATTATGGCCCTTTTGGTGATGACAAAGGCATGCCAAAAATGTTGTATACTTTAATTGCTGGCGGTATTTTCAAACCAACTGAAGAGAGAGTGGACATTTTTCTTATACTGAACTATGTCAGAGCTATCCAATACAATCAGAAGAAACAGGAATATGAAATGACAAACTTGAACTTGCTTAATGATTTTGAAAAAAATATTGTTCCTGTTGATGTTAAAGCTAAAGTGGAAAGACAAAATAAGATTGGTGATTTGTTTGTGGAATGCTTAGGTTTTGATCTTGCTAAAGTCCTTGCGGATGAACAAGGAAATTGTCTAAAGTGTTAGGGAAAGACAAAAAATAAAGAAAATGATTTATAAAGCACGCAAATTGGTACTTGAGGAAGAAGCTATTGGGCATGAATCCAAGATAATTGCTCAACAATTATTTGAAGAAGGACAAAAAACTTCAGGTTAACCAATTCCTTAATGGTTTATATTTCATGTTTATGTAATAATTCAATTAACATTTCATAGAGCTTAACTTAATAAATTTGGGATTGAATTGCTTCGTATTGTTCGTAGATCAAATTTGAGTTAATAAGTATAAAAATATTTAACAATAAATTAAAATTGACTTTATTTTAAGATAATAAATAACTAAAATTCAAATATATCTATCTGAATTATTAGTCTTTACGATTTGCGTAAAGAAACTTCCGTGATAATAATTTACATTAAACTTTATTAGTCAGCATAATGGATAAAAAGCTTAACTTTTAACAGAAGGATTGTATCTTATGATCATAGGAACATTGCCACCATTTTTTGGTTTGGTAATTGTAATTCGGAAAGGTTTTTGGTCGTCAAATTTATTTAGCTCTTCTTTCAAAGAGACGGAATGTGCTCCTTTGGCAAAGACATTCATTTTGAAGCCGTCTGCGATTTGAAAGGTATCTAAATATTCGATCTGTGGACTTTTCATATTCATTGCAACTCCATTGATTTTTTTATTTTTGCACAATTTCACGACAAGTGACTTCCATTTTTTTAAAATTAAACTGGCTATGTAACAAAAGTTAGACTTTTTGGATTTGGCAAATTTATTCAAAACCTTAATGGCTTTTGTAACAACTAACAACTCCGCGGACGGGTTGATATCCATAAGCTTGCGGAGAGTTTTGTACACCTAAATTATATAGATAATATTGAAAACATATTATTAAATAACTTACATCAAGATTGAGTCGTAGCCGTTGTAAACATGACTCGAAGAGGATTCTATTTGGAATAACAAGTGCGTCAATTGCAACCATTATTACAATTAATGTGAAATGAGCAAGTTAGGCTAGGATGATTTTACTAATTGTATGATCTCCTTATATAGTCTATCTTGGACTGCCCTTTTCATATCCATATAGATTGCAACATAACATTGATTAGCATATTCAGAGCAATTGGAGCATAGATCTTTAGATTGATGGTTTCAAGCAATTTAATCACAAGTACGTATGAATAAATCTATTTAAGTTGGTATTAGGACTAATTGACATCATTTGTTGCTTTCTTGTAAACAATCGCCAATTTAAAAATCTATTATCTTATACTTATTAATGTTCTATATTTAAAAGCTAGAAGTATTGTTTATGAATCATCAATATTGGCCATAACAACTAAGACGACGTAACATCTAATCTACTAATGCAAAAAACCAACCTCCAACTTTATCCAGTATCATATTCCTATTAGTATGTATTGTAAGTTGGATAACATTTTCACTATTATTGTCAAACCAACAAAAAGTTGACCATCTATTTAAGTGGCCTAATATG
Source organism: Rhabditophanes sp. KR3021 (assembly GCA_963281155.1). NCBI lineage: Eukaryota > Metazoa > Nematoda > Chromadorea > Rhabditida > Alloionematidae > Rhabditophanes > Rhabditophanes sp. KR3021. The sequence continues at coordinate 717,343 of CAUJLY010000005.1, read as the reverse complement.
GCGCGTCATTTAATCCAACTATCAATATTACTCAAATAATACATTTACATGCTCAATACCTTAGATAATATGTACTTTAGTAAAATGTCTTTATTTACCCTGAACAATTGAATTAGTTAACTACTTGGTATATAAAGTCATATATTATTTAAAACTCTTCTGAATGCCCAATTATAACATCTAACAATTGCATTTACCTGTTCAAAGCTCGAGTAGTTAATATCGTATTTAGGAAAGGTGTATTCTTAATTTTAGAAGGTTGATCATTTTTCTCAAATAAAGAAGTAGAATTAAAAATTAATAAATGACATTTTATATTGTAATTAAAATATGATTCACGTAGGGTGTCAGGTTTTGAAAGTGGACATCTGCTTCATATATTTTAGCAGCAATTGGAACAATCCAAATGAAAATGTTTTTTTAAACACAACCCTTGCAATTGTTCGAAACTAAAAATGGACATAGACACTTAGTAATGAAACGCTGTTGCTTATCAGGAAAAAATCTTTATACATTTTTATACAATTTTAGATTAAAATTTGTATTTGTTTAAAAGGCATCTATGTGTATAATCTACATACATTTTCATTCACTTGGACAATAAGCAAGCCTCTTAATTATGACGTTTCAAATAACGGAGAGATAGAATAAATGTGTTGATTTGAAGTGCCATCGCTTTATAAATGCCGTGATCCCTTTAGTCATACTAAAGTAACGTGTTCAAAAATAGCTTCATGATTTTAAAATTGTAAATTGCTATTTACTACTTTAAATGTTAATCTAATATGCAAGAACAACCATTATTTACTGCTTTACGTCAATGATATATTTCTATGGCAATCTAAAATATGCATAAACTTATATTTATTAACAACATTTATTGTTTGCAAATTATTAACCACTTCCTACAAATAAATACACGCTTTCGAAATCTTAATAACACTTTATAATAGATGGAAAAAAATGATATGATATAAAAAGAAACGCCTCCACCAACGGCATTTGATGAGATCGAAATTTTAATGCATGTAATCCATTTTTAATTTTTTTTTCATTAAACAACCCCAGCAACGACACCCTGATTAACTGTTGACGTGAGTAGGTCGGAACTGTTTCCCAGTCCAGTAGTAGTAGATGTTGGAGTTTGTCTTTCATTTTCAGTTTTGTTGGTTAGGATGGAGGTAGAGGTGACTACTTCTTTTTTGGTGGCATTTTCTCTGTCTTTTTTGAAGGATTCATAGTCTTCGCCCAGGATAGTGCCTATTTCGTTGGGCATGAAGGTCCATGGGACAGAATTATTGGCTAGAGGACATTTTTGGCCTGATGGGCAATATACTTCGGCACTAGCAAAGTTTGTTTTAATTGCTTGGCGCGAGCAAGGGAAGCAGAATTTGTGAGCTAATTCAGATGGACATTGGACGAAATGAGTGTCCTCGAGTCTTTGCTGACATAAAGTACATCTAAGGACTCTTTCGGCATTTGGTACATTGCTTGGATTATTATGTGTTTGGGACCTTTGCCTTCTGATGGCTTCGTTTGAAGCCTGAACTTGGAGCATAGCAGAAGCAACTGAAGCATTGAAAATATTTTGATCTGGGGAGTTTGTTGATGTTGGGGAGACAAGAATTTGTATTATTATTATTTTCTCCTAAAATTAATTTATTATTTGTTTGTCTAAAGTATGACCTACCTCTTTGAAGTTTAGATGCGAAATTATCCATTTTAAAATCATCATCTGTTCTTTCTCTTTTGAGGCTGTTAGTATTGGTGAGTGATGTCAAGGTGGTTGTCATATTTGGATTAAACAAACTCGGATGCAAGTTTGCTGTAGACAGTCCTGGGACCAAGCTGAACCCATTTTGAGCTGTATTTTGGTGGAGAAGACTTGGGAAGGAACGAAGTTGACTGAATTGGTCAAAGTTGTCAAAAGCCGTGAAGGGGTTTGATCTGGAAACGGCAGCTGCTGCCATATTTCTCTGCTGCTGTTGTTGAGCTAAAGCTTCTGTTAATTGAGTAAGGTGTGAGAAGGGTATTGAGACGCCGGCAGTTAAAGCTTGGGAAGGAATGGCGGGGTTATTTAGGGTGGGAAGAGCTCCCAGTGACGAGGGAGTTCGAGTGGCTGTTGCAACTGGTGGTGAGAATCGGCCAGGAGGATTGGCCCCGCCGTTTGCTTGATTATTAATTGAAAGGTTATCTTTAGGTTTTGATAGAGTGACGCCAGCTGTAGGGGACGGAGTATCAAAAGCCATCATCGCAGCATGCATTCTTTTCATGTGCCTGACGGCTTCAATGGTTTGCTGAATTTTGTCAACACCTTCAAAGTTGGCGCAACCTCTACAAACAGACTCCCCATAGTCTCGAACCATCGTCCAAGGCATTCTAGGCAAATCACACAAAAAACAATTAACTTTCGCAAATAAATGACTTTGATTGGATCCTAAATGCCCATTCACATTAACGGCAACAGGAGTAGAAAGAGATGGAGTCGGCCTTTGGAGTGACACCGCAGCTGAACTAGCTACGGAGGACATCATTGCAATATTTGGTTCTTATTTAGTTAGATGAAATGAATAGAAATAATAAGCTGAATTTAAATTTTTGAGTATATATTTCTGCAATTAAAAGGATGTAATTAAGTGATCAGGCCATTTCATAATTACAAATACAAAAAAAGGTAATATCAAAAGACGTGTGAACGGGACAAAGATAAGCCTGGTATAGTTCAATCAAATTGGCAGTGTAAAATATCGTCATTTTGCAAATATCGCAATCAAAAAACGAGGCCCTTCTATTTTTATCGAACTACAAAGGGATACTTAACGAGCAAAGGTGATAGTTCCTGTGATAACTAATCAACTGCAAGTATTTCTTGACTCGAATCCGTATAATATACACAATTTTTACTATTTAACAGTAAATGTTTGATGGAAGGATTTTTTAAGAGATAAGACTAGAAAATATAAAAAAGTTACCTTTTTATCTTCCAATTAAAAATGTTATCTTTGGAAGCGGGTTTTGAAGAAAGTCTATCATTGTGGGGATGAATCAAAGATGCATAAAGGTAAATAAAAAAGTAAATAAAGTATTCTTGAATGATGCCTTAAATATTTGTTATTCTTGACCAAAAATATACATCAAAAGAGAGTTTTAAAGGAGAGTTCAGAATAATGTTATGGAGAACCAGAAATGAACACTATATTATTCATGTACAAATTAAAGGTGAATAAAAATTGAGCGGCCTGGAGTGGTGCCAGTCACGGAGAAATGTTGGGGACGAGACAACACGCACCAAAAACATTCCTATGCATTTGCACATATATGCATTTAGTATAAAATTCACCGACAAGTCGTCTTGAACGACCCTGAAAGAGGTACGCCTAGAACAAGAAGAAGAGATGATCAGTGGTGGTATTATAGTGGTAGTATTTTAGTAGTAATAGTCATCATCGACACTCATCACCATCCTTTGTACCATCCAAAAACCGGTTTGATGCGAATCAGAGACATTGTAACCTCTGCGATGGAGTCATTAACCTTACACCAAAGAAGCTATTTTGTGTACCCAACCAACTAGATCATCTCATTGTTGCTTCTTGTAGGAAAGAGGTATTATGGAAAGTTGAAAAGTAATGGCGGAGGTAATTAATTAAGGTTTGGGACAGGGCGATACCCTCGAGTATATTAAATTTGAACTGCTGTTTATTTGTGATATTTATTTCATACTAGTTACCCTTTGACACAAACTTGTTTTGAGGTCAAACCAACCATCACACAAACACGTACAATATATTTATTTTGACGTTTGACGAAACCACAACTTGAAGCTACTATCTGACTCTATATTACACTACCTACACTATACGTTTAAATAGGTTGAAGAGTTTCTTTTGTTGCTTCAAAATCTTCTTCCCTTTCCTTTGCGTTGTAATTTTTAATTTAATAATATAATAAAAGTCAAGAACAAACAAAAATCGAGACAGTATTGGAAAGAAACCCAAAGATATATGTAAATAGATATTTATAAATATACACAATATATTTGTTTCTCTTGAGCTGACGAGGTAGTAGTTAAAGTTTACGTAACCGAATGACACAATATAATATGATATAATTTTTGTTATAACAAGAGCGGATTGCGCAACCTCGCACCAAAACCGGTTCTAAATATGATTAGAATGACAATTATCATCATCCTATATATTAGATAAGACCAATTCAGGCGGTGCCCCTTGATGGTGAAAGAGGGGTGGAATTTGTGGAGCAGAAGCAGGTGATTTAGTAACAAGGAAATCTAAATAAGAACAGAGGCTGGAAAGGTGTGGGGATGTAGAGTTTGGCAAATGCTGATTAAAATAAACTTCGAACAGGGACTAAAACAAAAGGATGGTGGCGTTTAAAGGTTACCCCCACAAAGACATGTTTGTTTTGGATGCAAATTATCTGATGAATCACGGCCATCTAATTAATTGTCTTCATTTATTAATAGAGCAATCAAAAAACGTGCGTTCAAAGATTACCCCTAACTAACCTACAAAGGAAGGATAATCTTTTAAGCTAGTATTTTTTAATATTTCCTGTTTTTAATTGTCATTATGACATTGTTTTAAAAGGGTAGGAAAAATTATTAAAAATAAAAGATTCTTCTAAAAAGTCTTGGAAAAAGCGTAGAAAGTTTAATGTTCCGGTGAATGTATGTATGAAAATAAATTGGAAATACTTACATAGGTATTCATTTAAATGACGATGACGGGAAAAGTATTGAGCAAAAGATAGAAAAAGACGTGTATATGTATGTGTTTAGGGTTAGAGGCAAGTCCCGACAAATCCGGTTTTGAAGATTGCGTCTGAATATTGGTATATGCGAGAAAAAGATATTACCAGGGGCGTAGATGAAGTCAGAAAATGAGTAAGTGGGGTTAAAAAGTGTATAGGTTAAATTGGCAACGAGAAAAGGAGATGAAGCCGGTAGTGAATTGACACAAAATGATTCTTTTCAACTTTTTTTCCCTTAAACAACGTGTCACCGCAACGAAGGGTTGTGGGTGCCTGAAGTGGAACATTACTGCTAAATGCGCTTCTACCACTTCTGTTTTGGAGGCAACAATACATCTCAAAAGGTGTCAGAACATTTAGAAATGTTTCTATTCAATCAAATGGAATCATATTACATCATTTCTTTTCCAGAAACATAAACTGAATCACCATTACCTTACATTACACTGACTAAGAAGATACAAAACAATAGATTTGGTAACAAAAACACCAAAAAACATAAAAGGTGAGCGATTGGATAATTGGGTTTAAACCCGTTTTGTGTACCTTCGAAGATAATTAATTTAAATAAAAAATAGATAGACACAGAAGCGCCAAAGTTCTTCTGTATTTAAATTTGATATATACATATATTAATACAGTCCTGTGTCAGGTGGAGACTGATCGAGAAATAACATCATATAAAGTCAAAACTGGAAATAGTAAGTTGAAGCTTTTGACATTTCAACTATAACCTTTTTCGTCAAAAGGGTGAGCTAAATGTGGTGGTAAAACTGGCTTTTTTGTCAAATAAATTCAATACTATTTTCTTTTTTGTGATAAGGATGGAATTTTTCCTTGATTACGTCTTTTGAAGCTTGGCAACAAGGTATTAGTTATGCATGTTTATAGTCTCGAGGAGGTTGCAACAACCATAAAGTTGACCTTCGCCTTGACACGGTGTTAATTCAAAAAACAAGATGGAGATATAATTACACTATATTGCATAAGCGCATCCCGACAACGGGTTTCATCTTCAACGTAATTATTCCTACCTTGTATTGATGTGCACTCAAAAGAAATTTTTAAAGCTTAAAAATTCTATACTACCATCAAGTTCAATTCAAAATGAAACATACTATCATCAAGTTCAATTCAGCATTATCCATACTGTCATCAATTTCAATACATTATCAGTTTTTGATTGAACTTTCTGCCTTGCACACAGACACAACTTGATTCAATATTTGACAATACATCTATTTAACAAAAATTAACGGAAAGCTAAGAATAAATTTATAATATTTTTGTTTGATTCTCTTTTCATATCAAAAAAAGTTGTTGCAATAGAAGATCTATTTGTAGATTTTGATTTTTAAATTTAACCTACACGATACGCACACATTTCTCTCTTTTTTCGGGGTTGGAGCTTATACTTCCTGATTTAAAGCTTTTTTGTGGTATCTTCTTTATTTGTTGAAAAGTTAATTTTGGAGAACAAATAAAGTCTGGAATTTAGGGGGATTTTTTTGATATTGCAAAAAGTTGGTTATTCGGTGAAAAGGAAGCTAGTGTAAATATAGGAAATGGGTTTTTTAACGTGGTTGTTGAATAGATACATCTAATAGAAACATGATATGAAGGTAAATATTAAAAAATTATTTAAAGATTTATATTTGGTCTTAGTATTTTTTTGTTTGATAATGTGATGGTAAGTCTCCATAATAGTCCCATTTGCATACAATTAATAAGTAGGTTATAATTGTTGGTGTGAGCAATCTCGTGGCCTGGCAAACTACACATTTTTGATATTAACAAAAAAAATGGAAATTGAAACAAAAAGTTAATTAATTTTAGCAGCAAACGGCGATACCAATTATTTGAACAAACATGATTGTTAGCATAAAAAATTGTATTGGTAACGGGAAAACTAGATATTTTAAGCAAGACTTTTCGAGAGATGATATGATGTGCTAGTAGTGCATAGGTTACTTCATCTATTATAACAATGATTCCATTGCAATTGCGTAGAGATTGAAAGTAAGCTTTAAATCGGAAACGAATCAAATTGGTACATAAATACAACAACGAATTATTAACAGAAAAAAGACTCTACAATGATACAAGCTTACACTTTTACCTTTGACCTTATACTTGATGATAGATAGGATTAATCTTTGAAGGCGAGAGTAATGATATAAAGTTACAACTTTCAAAAAATGTAATGAAGCATGGCAAATAAAATTGATTTGCTGAAGCTACTTTGAACTTGTGTGTAAAAATCACCTACACCTATTTTTACATGGCTAATAAACACAAACTTCCTATCATCAAAATTTAATGATAACACAAAAATGTGCTGATTATCATTTGTTTCTGGTGTCCATAGGTTCCGATAGACTTTTTAAATTATTTTGATAAGAAATAAATATTCTGATCCATTTTTTATTTTGATACTTACTTATGCATTGGTTGATGATTGATTTTGTGGAACGCGACGTGGAGATAGAAATTGAACTTAGTGGAAAAAAAGTATCAAAATTATTTATATTTAAAGGTATATCAATTTTTTTTCCATGTAAAATAAACAATCAAAAATCAGGTGAAGGCCAATATGTTTGGTAAAGTAAAGATGTTAGTAATGCTACAGCTGGTACCAGAGATGGATATTGTTGGGAAAAGACCTTAATAAGGGAATGTAATTAGGAATAAAGAAAATAAATGTATGTAGGTGTATATTAATAAATCGGTGTGTGTTTGTGAATAACCTCCTTCAGAAAAGGAATCCAAATTGAGGGAAGGAGTAACTTGGTACCATTCAATTTGGTAAACCAAAATAAATAAACTTTCAAGGAAAAAGAGACGAGGTCAATCATGACTACAAAAAAGGAGCACCTTGATGTGTGTGCATTTATGTTGTTCTTTTGTGTCATAGGTATAAATATTGTATTATCGTATTTACTTGTTGTTGATAAACTTTAACCAAAAAAGATAAATTTAAAAAAGACATCTCGGGAGAGTGAGATTTTGAGAAGTAAAAACTGGTTTTCTAAATAACACCGGACGATGGGGTTACGTAATTATTTGGCTTTAAAGAAAGAAGAAGATAAACGATTTTTGGATGTGCATTGTGGATGGTTTTTGGTTTTAAAAATCCAATTAAACCTTCTTTTATTTTAAGTTGCTCCAATTTTTGGAAACCATGGACGAGGAAAATTTTAAATTGTTTATTGCCTTTATTATTATTTACCAAAAGTCTCGAACTGACACACCAAGACAAATCAAGTCATGACAGATATCTACATCCAATATTTATATCAAAAAGTTTTAATTGAAAACTGGTTTATGTGCAAAAAAATCTACTTCATAATCGAGGTCAACTTATAGTCATATACATATGACAAAATGTAGGATTTACGGTTGTACTTTGCATTTATATCAATCCCGAATTAGGGTAATTTGTTTTTGGTAAAGGCTAAGTTTGTAATTAGGAGTGAGTTTGTGATTATTTTTAAGTTTTCGGTAGATATTAAGTTTCGATCAAGGGTAAGTTTTGTAAGGCAAAGTTTCGTAAGTGCCTACCAATGGTGACATCATATTAGCAGATCAAACAATTCAAACAACAAAAATCCATCTTTTCCATTTATTGAAATGTCAAAAAATGACAACATTTTACATCATTCCCATAAAGAGTACAGTCCTGTCGTTTGCCACAAATTTAGAAGCCACTAACGTCAAAAACAAGACTTTATCTAATTATAAAGATAATATTTGCGTGTCTGTTTATGACAGGATAAAGTAGATTTGTTAATTTCTGAAAATATGAATAAATACTGGCATAATTTAAAAGTTCACCAAACATTTGTAACCTCGACTACATGGCTAATTTCTTTTTATTTTTCCTGGTTTTGGTAGGTCTTTTTGGAAGTGGGCAACAAAGGTTTTTCAAGACTAATGATGTTGAATCGTTTCCCTTTATGGTTGAAACTTTCTTTAAGGATTACCATTTCATGATGCGATGGAAAGTTGATTGGGAAAAGCAGATGGTTCAGTTTATTGTTCATAAGCCGGCGCATATTGCCTTTTCTTCTGTTTTGGTTGGATTTTCAGATCACGGAGAGTTTAAAAATTCTGATTATTGTTTGGTGACAGGAAATAAGGTTTTAGATGGTTCTATTGACAATGATTTATATTTAAATGAAGATCTTCAGCAAGATTGTATCAATTTTAGAAAGTTTAATGAAGATTGGTTTTATTTCGAAAGAGACTTTGTGACCTGTGATCCTCGAGACTACGCCATCGACCTTGGTCAGTCTCAATTCATCGTCGCATTCTTTGAGACTGAAGCCATCAATATGGAACAAGCTGCTTATAAAGGTCTTTTGTTTGGCAAAATTCTAAACGATCAAATACCTAAACGTGTTGTTGATTCACCAAATGAGCAGGAAATATTCTTTGGAGCACATGACGCAGTGATACCAAAAAAGGTTACGTCCTATAGATGTATAGTTTCAAAGATTGATGATTCAATTTTGGCGACCAAGCATCACATGATCGAATTCAAAGCAAAGGTGACTAAGGGAAATGAACATTTAGTTCATCATATGGAAGTTTTTACTTGCATCGGTTCAACACCTGATTCCAAATTAGATTACGAAGGTTCATGCACATCCAGAAAAAGACCGATTGAGTCAAGGAAATGTTCGAAAGTGATTGGTGCATGGGCTTTAGGAGCCGCTCCTCTCGAGTACCCAGAAGAAGCTGGAGCTGTTTTTGGAGGACCCAACTTCCCTTCTTATATTATGGTCGAAATTCACTACAACAATGAGGCCGAAAGTCAGGGAGTCCGTGACAGTTCAGGAATCGTCATCACTTACACAGACAAACTTCGTCAATTCGATGCAGCTATCATGGAATTAGGGTTAATTTACGGCGACGCCAATTCAATTCCACCCCACCAGCCTGACTTCCCAATAACCGGTTATTGTGCCCCGGAATGTACAAGTTACTTTCCACCTGGCGGAATTTACCTTTTCGCAACACAGATGCATGCCCACCTGACAGGACGCAAATTATTCACCTCCCACTTCCGAGATGGTCGCAAGATAGGAGAAGTAAACAGAGCTGACCATTATTCCCCTCACTGGCAGCTAATCACACGCCTCAAGAACACAATTCATGTCAAAAAAGGAGATTACTTGGCAACAACATGTGTCTACGACACTCGAAACCACACCGAATACGTATTCGGCGGCTACGGAATCGAAGATGAGATGTGTGTCAACTACGTGCACTACTACCCCGAAAGTGAAATTGAAGTGTGCAAAAGCGCCGTCTCCAACTCAAGCCTGACTGGATTTTTCGAAGCTAACGGCATACAGGAAAGCCATTCTCTCTCCATCCATACCAAATATGAGATGCTCCCAAAAAGTACGAATACATTTAATGATTTATTAGAATTATACGCCGTTGCCAACTTAAATATGCATTGTCTGGCCCATGATGGCAAAGAAGTGTCTAAGGATGTTGACTGGTCCAATCTACCCAAACCAAGAACTAATCATGTTGGCATTTATTCAAAGGTTGTCAGCAACTACGAATGTCTACGTTTAAATGATTAAATTTAACTGGAGAAAGGGTTATTCCTTTTTGTTTTTTATGAATGGTTGAGCTTCTTCCAAATTTAATCAAATGAAGCTGTTCTTAAATAAAAGTGGCAATATAAAGACTATATAAATAGTAATAAATGGGACTGAAAGAGAAGACTATATAAGTTTTTTGTACCCTCATAACCATACTTGAATAAAGAATTTTGTTATTTGTAGTTATATATAAATAATTTCCTGAATTACCCTAAAATCACAAGACTACCACACTTGCACGCCATCTGGTTGTTTCTTAAATTAAAACTGCAGTGTTTTGGGTAAAAATAATTACATCAGAACTGTTCGTCCCAACATTAATAAAAAGGAAAGAACTATGAGTGAACCGAAGATGGCGTCAGTGTAATTGTCAAATTATATACAGTGTCAATCTGACAAATAAATTGAACACAATGTTATTGCTGTCTCTTAAAATTTGTTGTTGGATGTAGTTGGGGGCTCTAAAACTTATACGGCAAACGAGAACAATATTAGTTTGTAATATATGCTGACAAATGAAATTATTTATCTTGTGGTTTGTGTATTTCTGAAAGTTCATAACCTCATTGGCCCTTATTTAAATGGCAAGAGACCACTTAATAAATACTAAAATATTCTGATCTGGTATTTTTTAATGACTCATTACCAATCCATAATATATTAACGTCTGGAGTTGTGAAATGTCAGGACTAGTTAGACTTGATTTGTTCGTTGCTTGAGGAGAGAACTGATTAAAATAATGTGCAAAGAAGATGTACTACATTGATATGTGACTGAAGACACCGTGTGTCTATTCTAATGTAATCCCCTTAACTTTTTCGTTATATCAATGGCCAAAGGTTTCTTATCAAATTACTTGTTTTGAAAAGCCGGATGTTGATAGGAAAAGGCTGCTGCCGCTTCATCTCGGATGTCTTGATAATCTCTAACAAATTGTATATATTAACTATTATTTTTTGTCCTAGTCCTATAACTTAAAACCTAATGCCAAGAAAGTTTGGTCAAACCGTTTATTCACCAAACTTCCATTTGTATTATTTATTTACATTGTGTTGTATTGTGAGGATGATGATAATAATTGTTTAACTTTATTAAAAGTTTAAAATAAGTAATGGGTCTACTACCTACATCTCTCATTATTTTTTCTATCCCAACCACAAACAACCCTCAAATAATGTGATTGTTAGCTCACTTTTATTGTCTAATTTATTTAGTAGTCTATTTATTTTGCCATTAAAACTTCATTTTATCGCTAAACATTTTAAGGTCCCGAAAATGATAGAACGATGAGATAGATTTCAATCTACATGTATGCTTGTTTATTGATACGAAACCACTTTGCCAAAACCAAGTGTTTAAAACTTCATTATTTGGGCAGTTTATAATTGCTTCAAATTCATTCCTCTTACTATTTTTTGGTGGTAATATTTATAAAGATGGTGTGTGTCGTTCGTTCTTATATAATATTTTATATTTATAATATATTTACAATATATTTAAGTGTTGTAAACAAGAATTCAGGCCTATTTTGATTCCTTTCACCGTCATATTCTTATTTATTTACAAGCAATTTATCATTTTTTATTATTCCTGCACTTGAATAAAGAAGTATTTCTAATAAATGAAATTTAACTGAAATAAAATGAAATATATGTTTCCTTCTTGACATGAAACAAACAAAATATATTAGAACTACATTTTATTGAATACTATGTGTCCTTTCTTGCATTAATATGCAAAACTTAAGACATAATTTAATCAACATTTTTATCACTGCAACTAACTACCAACTAATGACGCCCTTATTTGAAACTGCCTCCAAATTAGCTTGGCCGTTAAAAGTCAAGCTTGTTATTAGTAAATGAATTGACAAAAAAATTAAATGACCCACGATTATTTGTTATTTCCTAATACGACAATAGTCTTGTATGTAGTGCAACTTATTTGCGCAATAGTTAAAAGTGAATGAGATACGCTTTCATTTCCAAGTCAAATGTTTATGGCTCGTAGTTTTAAGGAAGTTTTTATTGTAGCAAGTAGTATTTTAGGGCAACATTTTGATACTTTTATTCTTACTTATACCCACACTAAATAAAGGAAATTGATGCTTTGTTGGGTGTAAGGGGAAAAAGTGTTAGCGCCTGATTGGATGCAGGAAATAAGATTTGCCACTTTAAGATGTATTTATTTATCGAGATTGGATGTGTATTTAATGTAACATTTGCGGTAGTTGTTAAAAATAAATAATATGAAGTAAAAAAAGTCCTCATCAGAGCTAATAATAGAGAAAAGTATATTTTGATTATAGATAAAAATAAGAAGAAAACATGCAATACAAATATCAAATGGATTAAATTTATTCAGATTGTGGCAATATTCATTAAAATTCGAAAAAGCAACCTTGTCATCAACGCTCGATCTATCTCAACGACATACTCAACTCTTCATTTTTACATATCCTTATACTTTCTTTATTCCCAGTCGTATATTTGTGCCATTCTTACATATTTTAATAATCTCCTTTTTCCTTTACACCTAACTCTTTTGCCGTCACCATCAAAATTTTGTTTGTGGGGCAAGCTGATATATTTATTTATATATATCTATATACTAACACAAACATTTCTAAGGAGACAAAAATTTGTTCCATTTGTAACATTATTTAACTTTTTCTCCCTTTTTAAAAACATTTTTGTTAGCAATTTTTTTGGTTTATCAAAATAATTGAGTTTGTGGACAGAAAAGATTTTTTGTTCTCCATTACATTCATATAACATAATAAGATATAGAATATATTTGAATTCACCCCGAACAAGTGACATTTGTTATTTTATTAAGCCCGTTATTTAACCTACTTATTATTAAAAAATAGTGGATAATAAAAACAAAGGCATTGTAAGATAAACTCTTTCTTTTTTGAGTAATACCAAATTGTTGTATTAAAATATTTGATAGAACGCGGTAATCTACAATTTGTCTATAGATTGTATTGGGTCTAAGAGAATAGTTTCTTATTGCCATAAGCATTAATATATATTATATATCTAGTAGTGGTTAGTACGGTCCACATAGACTAGTTGTAAAATATAAATAAATACATATAGCATCATAAATATCTACTACCCATCCTTTCAACATCATGTCTTCTTCTTCACATCATCAGATTGCTTCTTCTTCTGGTTACGACGTAAATTATTCGGCTGTATCTAGTTCACCCCCTCCGCCGCCTCACGTATCTAGACATTCTAATCAGCGATTTCACCAAGAACCTTCAGGATCCTCAAAAGCAACCACTTCTGCTTCTGGAAGGTGGCAAAAACAGTCGATGAAGAATTGGGATTCGAAGAAGTTTGATCGTCCCATTACGATCGATTCACATGGCGACAATGATATCGGAGTGTGGGGCGCTATTTTAAGAGTTCTTTCTATTATTATTATCGTGCTGACGATGCCTTTTAGGTTTGTTAGGGAAGGAAATTTAATTAAATTTTGTTTTGTTTTAGTTTAGCATTTTGTGTTAAAGTCGTGCAGGAGTATGAAAGAGTGGTTGTGTTTAGGACTGGACGTTTGGTAGGGGCTAAAGGTACTTGTGTATTTTTGAATCTCTAATTGGGCTTGTCTTTTCAGGACCCGGTATATTTTTCATCATTCCTTGCATAGACTCTTATGGCAAAGTTGATCTAAGAGTCTTGTCATTTGATGTTCCGCCACAAGAAATTTTGTCTAAAGATTCAGTGACAGTTAGTGTGGATGCAGTTGTATATTTCAGAATATCAAATGCAATTATCTCAATTACGAATGTGGAAGATGCTGCCAGATCTACAAAATTACTAGCCCAAACAACACTTAGAAATATTCTTGGAACAAAGAGTTTAGCTGAAATGCTTTCTGAAAGAGATAACATCAGTTTGCAGATGCAACAAATTTTGGGTAAGTAAATAGAAATCTCGGAATGAAGGCATTCTGACACAGAATAATTTGACATAAAATGTAATTAAGGCTAAAGAGTTAACCCATAATACTATAACTAGAGATTTTAGAATCAATTGTTCAAAAATATTGAAAAACTAAGAAATAGCACATCTGTAGTTACGGTATAGAATGAGGTTATTTGAACAAGTTTCACATAAAATTAAAAAATCCTAATCCATTTCATAGTATTACACAAATATCCGTTTAAGTAGTCTTGTTTTCCATTTTGAGTTGTAAATTTGAGTTATATGTGTCGATTTGTTATAAATATTGAATTACAAATTGAACAGTATTATTAAAGTCTACGCCAATTTTATTATGAAACGATGTATTGTTGAGATGGTAATACCTCATTTTTTCAGACGATGGAACAGACAGTTGGGGAGTAAAAGTGGAGAGAGTCGAAGTGAAAGACGTCCGATTGCCTCATAATCTACAACGGTAATTTTATTATTAATTACAACTACTTATTGTTCATTTTCTAGGGCCATGGCAGCAGAGGCAGAAGCAAGTAGAGTTGCCACAGGAAAGGTCATTGCGGCAGAAGGTGAAAAGCTCGCTTCCAGAGCTCTACATGAGGCAGCAGACATTATTTCCCAATCTCCTTGTGCGATTCAGTTAAGATACCTCCAAACATTGAGCTCAATTAGTGCAGAAAAGAATTCCACTATTGTTTTTCCATTCCCCGTGGATTTATTAAGAAACTTCGTCAATTACGGAAGGCAGAAGACCGAATCAGAAAAGAAACCTCCGCCCACGACAATTATTAAACCCTTGGCATCAACGAAAGGTAAAGAAACATTAATAAAAATGGAAGAAAAATCTCACCAAAGTTGATATTTAAACCAACAGAAACAACAACTAGGGTTCGGCATACAACTTCTCTTGTTTTGTCAAATGTGGATATAAATTATAATTTATTTTGAATGATTCCTAAAAGAAAATTGACTCCATTGTTTTGAATAGTGCACATATTGTATATATTTTATTATTATTGGTTTGATTTGTTCTTTGAGAAGAAAAATAAAGTTTTATAAAGATAGTATCCAGAGAATCGTTTATTTAAAGTAAATACTTAGGTTGAGATAGAGAATTTTAAAAATTTAGTTTAGCAATGTGGAGATTTCAGCCCATGTTAGTATGAATTATAAGTTGGAATTTTTATTTATTTTTGAATAACTTAATAAATGTAAGTTTTTTGTTTTTGCATGACATTTTATGATGTCATTAAAGTTAATTCTTTAATAAAATGAGCATAACTCTTCTAAAATGTATTAAGAAATATTTTACCATTTAAATTTTCTAAGATATTTTTCTTGATCGAAACAACAGTATCATCAGACGTTTTTGTATATTTGAATGTGCAAATACTATCATTATAAATTGGTATTGCAACAATGTTTGTAATTATAGCATCAGAACCATGATCGCCATCGTCAATAAATGCAAATTCCTTCCCATCTGAATCTGATGTATTCCCAACATTAGCAAATAATGAGACAGTTAATAAATATAAATACTTATCCGCATATTAGTTGATTATCATTTACCTAATGCTTGATACTTTTGAATTCTTCTAATATTGCTAAATTCATAAGTTTCCCAATTTTTAATTACAATCATAAAAGTCATGTTCGATCTACTTAATCGCTGACAATTAACCAAAACTTTTTATTTAGCGATTCAAAATTACATGACTCAGGAATATTAATTTTAATAGATTACATATTAGTGTTATTATTATTAAGAAATACAAATGCTGAAAATGATGCATTAAATAATAAATGTTCCTTTTAATTTAGTATAATGCAGTCAATAAAAATCAGAGTCTTATCAGTAAAAAAAAGTAATTAAAAATCAAAAAGCAAAACTCTCACGTTGAGGTCGTGTAATAAATGCAATAATAGTACGTAAAATGAGCCTTATCATTTTGGAAAATGAAAGAATACAGGGTGACTAAAGAAAGATAAATAATTTTAATTACTCTTCTAATTATACCTCTTTATTACAAACAAAAAAGCATTATTTCCAACAAGTAGTTTTTAAACTTCATGCCATGAATAATAACGAATTATGTTATTGCAGCTACAATTTATATATTATATCGTATGTAGTTAAAAAGCAGTAGCAATATTCTAAGATAAGGTATTGGTTTCAAGAGGTCAGACAAACGAATTAAATATTAAACTGAAAGCAGCAACAAAAACACGCGGGCCTGCTTAAAACAATATTAGTCAGAAATCTATTAGACAGTGAAAGGAAATGTATTGCTTACGTTTTTACAATAAGAAATATCACAAATTGTCAGTAAGACAAGTTAATACTTTGCAAGTGCTAAATTTGACAATGCAATAAGTAAAATAGAGACATTTAATTGCTAAGAAAACAATCCTAAAAAATTGGCGGTAACCTTTGTTAACCTATGTTAGAAGAGAAACGCCACAGAGCGTAAAATGATTGGTTAAAAACTAGCTAAGACATAAATGGTAAAAGATAATAGTGGTCAGTATCTTCTTTTGAGTGCATACAATTTCGTAGGATCACTTTTTCGATAAAACAAATACTAACAAAAGAAAGTCTGTTGGAAAATCATTTTTAAAATAGAACATTTTTGTTTTTGCTATAAACAAAGTTGGTTAAACTCTTAATAGGCATATACGATCATGAACTGCCTATCCAGTGATTACATTTTATTGAAAACGAAAGACATGACCGAGCAATGCCAAACTTGGAAAAACAACAAGCAACAACTCTTAATATGAAATATAACTAAAAGGTTGTAATATCAATGATTCTTTTTCGCGTATGTTCATGAATTAGGTTTGTGAAAAATAATCTTTCGCAACAATATAAATTATTGAACACTACATGTAAGTTCAATATTTAGAAGGCACATGTTACTAAACAACGTGAAACATATTTAAATTCATGTTCCTCCGAAATTACATCAATAACATTAATTACTGTTTCATATTTTAATTATTGAAGTAGGAGTAAATTGGATTCGTTTGATTGCATCTTCTTAGGTAAATATAAATTATTCGAAGGTCACTACAATGACCCACTTCCGTTTTTCACATAAACGGGTGCAAAAGACTAACTAAAACATACTAAGTCGGTTTAAAAAACCCAGTTTGAGGTTAGTATGCATTCAGGATTCTATGAGAATTCTGTTAGCAAATTTTGGAAGGAGACTTCAAAAGGTCTCTAATAAACAAATCATAAAAGTCTTATCGTTGCCAATATTTATCAGATCAAAACTGTTATAATAGATTTAAGCTTATACAACAAAAGTTCGATAAATGTTGGCACAAATTCAAAGTTAATTTCATGCGGTATTTATTGGAGTCAGAATCACACCAAGTTGTCAACTATCATCCTGATCCTCACGAAGTTGTTCAATTGTAATTAATTAGTTTTTATTGTTATCAGGATCACAGGAAATTGTGAACTGTTTTTTAAACTCATAGGGTCGATCGTTGAATTCTAATTAGGTATTATTATTGATATTTTTTTTATTTTCGTCACTGAGACCAAGATTGCCTCTTTGATTATTGTTTTCATAATAAATACATTTATCACTATATATCGAGTACAGTCAAGCAATAAATAACATTATAATCCCAGAAATAATAAGCATATTTGGTTCTAATAATCATAAAATACAACATATATAAGAAGCAAAATTAAAAGTTCGAATCATTGAGTTGTCTGTGTTGTGCAAATTCAAATGAGACTAAATATTTGAGCAGAATATATGTGTATTGTCATCTTCAATGACATCTGGATGGGCTTGTGAGATTTGTGTTAAAAACGGATGAAGATACTCAAATAGATAGAGAATTGGCAACTATGAATCACTTGAATCAAATACATGATTTACAACATTTCGAAATGGTTATTGCCAAAATAGTTCTACTGCTTATGGAATGCAACTTATATTTGTCGTAAAATTGGCAATAAGTCTTTCTCATTAAATGATCAATTTACGACTTTAATGAACATCAATTTGTATCAAATACTTATTCTATATTGGTAAACAAAATTTAATTGTGGCAAAAAGCTTACACCACTACGGATTCCCAGGACGTCTCCGATCCAAGTACTAAGGTAGCTCGAAGTTGATTCACTTCTCAGATCGAACGGGATGAGGTGCTTTCAACATGATATGAGCGTAAGCGGTTATGTATTCAATCAAAAGTTATTTAAAATAGAGTGACTTTTTGGTACGCCAGCTCAAATGGGTTGCGCCACTAATTCTTCACATTTTTGCAATATTATATTAATTTGACACAACTTTGTTATATTAATTTGACACAACTTTGGTTTTTAAATGAGGACAAATAAATTGTTCCATTCCAAAATTTAGCTATTAAGATCATTTAAATCTTTAATGCTACTAACCTTAATTGAGGTGTTTTAAACCAAAAATGCAATAATAAGCGTCTTATTTAAAGCTTGTGTGTTTGTAATTGAAATTGGGTTTGATGGTTTGTGTCAAAACAACGATGATATACATACATTTTCACAACTTAAGACTTGTATGGCGGAACATATTTGCATTTTTATACAATAAGAGAGATAAAAAGAATATAAATAATTCCTTTTTAGTACTGACTTATGGCTATCTAATTAAAATGCTTGATCTACATTACTAATATATTTACCTTGCTGATCATTGTTCTGTATTTTGTTTCTTGTGATCATCAATGTTGTACTTTACTTTCTTGCATAGTTCATCATGTTCTTAAATGAGTAAAAATTAAATACCTTGAAGACTAGATTTGTGCTTTAGGGTATTGAGCTTAGAGAAGAAAATAATAAAAGTTATTCATTATTTAGTAATCGCATTGGTTGACGTTGTTTGGCGGGTATTATTACATTTAAATAAAGCAATAATTGAAATATCTATATTCTTGTCATTTATAAGCATTTATCTATTTAGTAAACATAATTCATTCAACAACTAGGCAGTTTCAATATACATTTGAAGCCTTAAATGATAATACTCCAGCATTAAGCAAATCTGAAATTTGACGCATTCATCTTATCGGTTTTACAGTTTAGTTAAAAGCATGCAGCACTGAAAATATAAATCGAAGATCTTACACGATGCATCAGCCAAATGTTAGAGTTAGATGCATTTTGCAAGTCGATTACTTTAATAGCTTTTTTATGCATATATTTTATCGTTCTTTGTAATTATGGTCATTCCACCTAATTACTATTGTGCCTGGATAATAAGCAAAATCATCAATTGAAACTTAATCAACATAAAGCGCATATATGTGTATTTGTACAAACTTTCATAAATCAGAATACGTGGCTCAATGATAATAGCAGAAGTAAAATTAATTATTAAATGAAAAATGATCCATCCAATCATCTGCAATTATGATTGCAAGGGTTCTAATTAATTGTGATTGCCACAAATATTTCTAAGTTTTTACTTTATTATGGCTTATTTAACTGAAGACATATGGATATTCAATTCAAGCATAGCAAGAGAAATAAAGTGAACTTTTAGGAAGATAGACAATTAAAGTGTTATTGGAGTTATATTTGTATACAGAGTTGAACAACGAAGCAATCTTCAAAGACAAATATGTTAGACACTTTTTGGTAGAGTACATCATGAAACAAATATACCTTCTTAATTATACTAAAGCTGGATTTAAAGTATTTGTTTCAATTAATTGTCATGCATGATAATAAATCTCCAGCCTAAATATTAATCTATCAGATCCACACAAAAAGAGTAGCATTCTTTTAAAAACCTCAATTACATTTTTGACTTTCAAGCACATTAATAACTCTTGAATTATTCAAAGTTGAAAATAGCCGCATTATTCTTTGGTTGAAAGCAAAATTCCAAATACACTCTACTACAAGACATTGATGCATCTCTTAACGTTGGGAAAATTTTGTAATTACGGAGATTCTGCTTAATTACTTTTATGTCTTGGATAGTAAGAAAAATTATGAATTACAGTGTTTTAGTATTAAAACATAAAAGCGTTTGATCAAGTTTGCACACATATAAAGACAACTTCTATAAATGTATCACTAATTATTAAATAGTTAAAAATCATATTCAAGCATTTTATCGGGAATAGTTTTAATTTATTCAATTATTACACTCACGACGTAAAAACATTGACTTGAAGTTCTCGAGGAAATGTTGAAATCAGTCCCAACGTGTTGAATATTCACTGCAATTCCTTTATAAACCAGCATTTGCAAATGATCTTCTCTTAAAAAACCATTTGATATCTTTGAATGAACACTTTATATTCACACAAATTTGTAAAGACAAACCAGTATGAAAATTATTAGACTCCTTCCTGAAAAAACATCCAAGCATTATATTAATATCCTTTATTATGTGCAGAAAGCACGAATATTAATCAAAATTTAAAAAAGCAACAATGCATGTTCAATCAAAATGAGAAATTGGAATTGAATGCAGTCTTAACCTTCTGAAACACATATTGAAATATCGTTATACAACCCTTATAATGTACCACCCATTCATCAACCATAACTTTTGTTGATAACGCAATTTTCTAAGACAAAATACTAAAAATTATATCAGTTTCATCATGAAAACTGTTGCAATACATCTTCTTTACTGCTTATTAAAAAAATGCAAGATTATGTATTTATGTGCGCACATTAAGGTGTTTGAATTATTGAAAAATTAACGGCATAAATAAAAACCACTATTTTAATAAAAGATTTTTTATTTTGCAACTGAATACCAATTTTAAGGACACACTTTATAACGCATTATTTTAAATGAATTATTATGCACATAAAACTCAAATTTCCCTACTTATTAGCTGCAATAATTGCTATGCATAGTATTATCACGGAGTTTGAATGACGGAGATTCCGGCTAATCTTTAAAAATTATAAGAATGGCAATAAATATTATTTTTGACTTTCAGGAGGAAGAAAGACCCCTATTATGGAAACTATTAAATGAATCAAGCATGCATGATTCTTTAGTTAACAGTTCATTTAAAAAAAGGAAAACAGTTACTTTACCTATTGATTCGTGCATTAAATGTGGAAAAACAATGTAAATATGGAGATTCTATATAATTACTGTTATTCATGTGATATTAAATATCAAAATAAATTAGTGCAATCAACTACGTCAAATTAATGGCATTTACAAAATATTTAAGCATGAATCAGAAACAAGAATAAATGTGGCATGCAATAATTATTAGTTACTATAATATTTTCATATCTAATTGGAGTACAAAACAGCATTATTTACCTCGCCATATCTGCAAAGCAACAGTGTCAATTTTCAGGGAATCAAAGGAAAATTAAGCCCATTTAAACGACAAAAGTATTATAAAGTATTTATTTCATTGACTTCATTTAGATTGTAAATCAAAGTTTTGTATCATTAATACATTCTGTTAAAGAAATCACTTTCAATATACTGCATCCTTCGCTATTTACAATGAATTCCAACAAAGTTAAAACTAAGTATTTACCCGAATTAATTTATGAATCACTTTTGCCCATCGTTGTTAACCCAGCATTTCCTTTTCACGTAATTACGGAACAATAATCAGCATCGAAGATTACTATTGTTGGCATTTACATTATTGCAATAAGATTCCATAATATTACATTTATCTAATTTTTTGGAATTATCACCGTATGAATTGGAATCTATTATAGCCCAAACTACACATTCTTGAATAATACGTTCTTTTGAATTTGCCAATCGCATTCTTTACTACCTGGCATAATTGTATTTTAGGCCTTATGGAAAATTTAAATTGAACTAATTTCCTATCGCATAATTGTTAGTTGTTAAATCTATCACCAATCACAATAATAGCAAAAAATAAGTAACTTCCAATACACATGGAGAACATATCTTAGATTAAGTAATAGCACAACCTGATCAAAAAGCATTTGGATCACTTAATAATCAAAGCACTTAAGCTAATAAGAATTACAACGCATAATCAGACAAATGGTATCAACTCACTTATTCATTTTGGAATAATTGTTTAAATTAAATCAAGCCAAATAATATGCATAAAAAACTGCACCCTCCCAGGCATTTAAGAAAAATGAAAGCTCCTAATGCTACACCATTTATCTCATTGACTAGATGCTCAATTAAAACTTGAAGTTTAGTATTAATCAGAACGTCACAAAAAGATAAGCATAAAAATCATATTTCCATCTAATTTAGAATTAACTTAAACAAGCATTTAATTGAATAACCACATCTTGAACTACATATTATGCATGAATTCGGTCCATTAATTTGGAACCTGCACACAAATGTACTAATGTTTAATATGTTTTGCCCTTCATTAATTTCAAAGCCTTGCATATGTAAGTAACACATGTCGGTCATGAACTAAGCATTTCCAGCAAAGATGCAACTCAACATCTACCCGCATGAATCCAATATGTCTAAACTTGTTTAATAAACATATATCTTAATATTTTGTTGAATTTATAAATACTTCAAAATTTCATGATAAAAGCAATAGTTAGATAGACACTCATTTTTTGTATAAACAGTATTTTGTTCTACTTTATTGGCAACCTGATGGTTGTAGAGGTTGTTTCGTTCGTTAACCCTTAGTTAGATTGTTATACATAAAAGTAACTTGGGAATTTAAAAATCAGCCATGCCAAATAAAAAAAGTGAGTCTTGTTTTAGTAACGAGTATATGGGAAGTATTTACATGCATATTATAAGTTGATCTATCCAAAATAATTAAGATGTTAAAATCCACTTTAAAAGCTCCAATCATAAAGCAGTCTTACTAAATAGATTAGCGGTCCGCAATCTAAATCACATAATTAATCCGATTCGGAACATTAGATCATATAAAAAGATCTTGGGTCCTTCACAACATCCTATTCACACGATCAACTTAATGACAAATTTAACAAGCTTGTTAGATGCATATTATACATAGCATTTCAGAAACAAACCAAACTTTTTAGATACTAGTTGTCAAAGACACCTTTTACAAATTAGTTTTAACTTTTGAATTGACTTTTCTCAATGATGGTGTATAATGAAATAAAGCAGGAAGCTCCCAAAAATCCATCAAATTTACTATGTAAGTAAGAATAAGATGATTAATATCTATTTGTAGTTGCCGGAACGGGAATGAACAATTTAGTGTTTCATTTAAATGCGAAGCACAAAGTTATGGTTCAAATCGGACGAATGGGTATCAAAAGAACATTGCACACGGCAGCAGCTGTTGCAAATTACGTCTTTGTCATGGGTAAGTTAAAACATTAGACGACCTCTATTGTATTTCTCTGCTTATTTTTAGGAGGAAACGAATCTACGGAAATTGAAAGGTATGTTGAATTCATATTTCTTATTTTAATTATTCAGGTACAATAAAAATACAAGTGCATCTCAGAAAATTGATCTCGCTTTAGATAATGTAACGCCATACTTGACAAGTGGGGTCATTAACAACAAGATTTACACTTTCGGAGGAATGATAAATGAAAAACCAACTAAAAGAGTTAGGTGGTATGTCGAGAATATTTTTTATTAATTTTTAATTACTCTTAGCTTTGATCCAGAACATATGAGTTATGCCAAACAGCCAAGGATGTTAAAAGCAAACTATTACAATAGTTGCGTTCGGATTGAGGACATTTTTTATATAACAAGTGGAAAATATTGTTTGAATATACAAAGGTTTGACCCTAGAGAAGGTTTGTGGTCATTATTAGATGAGATTCCAAATGGTACGTATAGTCAAGCTGTAACGAGCTTCGACGATGACATAATGTGTATTGGTGGATTCGACAAAGATTTTGTCAACTCCGATAAATGCTACACTTATGACGTTAAAGCATGCCAGTGGTATGAAATGCAAGACTTCCCAGAACCAGTAAGTGGAGGCATTGCCTGTGAAATTGAGAAAAAGGTTCTAGTATTGGGGATCAGAAATAAATACTACTCAAATAATGCGTACGAATACAAAAAGAGGACTGGAAAGTGGAAACAAGTTGAAGTGAATTTACCTAAGCAAATGGGTTTTATGTCAAAGTGTGCCATGTAATTATTAATTTTCTTTATTAATAAAGATACTTTTTGCTAATTAGTCTGTATTTTTCAACTATACATACATCACTCAATGAGTAAGTTGAATGTTTTTTACGAAATTACCAGTTTAAAAGATGGCGAAACTTATAATCCAAAATTGTGTCAAATGTATGATATAAGAAGTGGCAAATGGAGAAAAATTGAAGGTTTAGCCATACCAGTCGTTGGAGCAAAAGCTTTAGAAGATGAATTGTCAATCGTTGTTGTTGGTGATATATTACAATCTACCAATCAAATACAAGCATATGACAAGAAAAGCAAAGTATGGAATATTTCTGATATTAAGCTCCAACAAGTAATATTAAATTTTATAAATGTCGTCAACTTGCTTACTTGATATGCATAAAATATATAATTTTATTTCTTTCAATATATGAAGCATTGTTCTGTGTTACTACAAAAAGATTAAATATTTTTGCCAAAATATCATGACCACTTTATTTTGCCAACTTAAAATTTTTGATCCTTAAAACATTCATGTCCTATTATCCAATATTTAAATTTATCTTTTAATAAAAACTTTGAAAATCATTTGGGAGCAATTAAAAAGATCAAGCATTAACATACAAGTCTTATCAGTAAAATTATAATAAAATTAAAGAAGAAGTGACAATTGATTCCACATTTGGGTGATTATTCGCTATGCTACTTTATTTTGTATTGGCTTTGTTAATTCAAAGTATTTTGACTAAACCACAAATCAAATCTGGCGTTGAGTCATATGGCTATACTGATGATTTTGCAAGATATAAGATGGTCCCAATGGCAGCTGCCAGTTATTCATCTGATCCACAAGTTTGCTTGACTAGACATTATAAAAATGCAACTGTATGTTGACAACAAATAAGATAAATGTACGTTTTTAGGTAGTCAAGCAAGTTACTGCATCATGCGACATAACTAAAGAAGATTCGTGTTCGGGGTTTGTTAGTTTGAATCACGACGATCAAGCTATAGTTATAAGTTTCCGTGGTTCTACGAGTAATTTAGAAGTTTCTGTTGAAGTAATCGAAACTGTATTTGAGAAACAAGTGCCATTTCTCTCTGGAGGAGTCAGTCATTACTTTTATCACGCTTTCACTTTGTTATGGGATTCCGGTATGCTGATTTAGAGAAAGTAAATTATTATTTATTATTTAGGATTAAAAGATGCTTTCTTATCAGCAAAAAATAGTTATCCAACTTATCAGGTTTTCATCACCGGTCATTCTTTAGATAAGTCTCTTAAAATAATATTTTTTAATTGCATTTTTTACGAGGTTCAGTTGCTTCAATTGCAGCAGCTTATATAGGATCAAACGGTTATGTAAGCCCTAACAAGATTACCATGATTTCTTTTGCTCAAACAAGAGTAGGAACAAAGGGTATGTATACATTTATAGATATTGTTGTAACAATTAAACTAATGATTAGGTTATGCTGATGACTACGACAAGTATGTTGGAACAAGTTACAGAATCATACACAGGTAATAAAATATACGCATGTTAAAATATTTATTCTTTATTTAGAAAAGGTAAACAATTTATTGTGAATTAAAATTAATATGTGTTCGAACAAACTTTAAGACATTGTCCCTCATCTTCCCTTCCACAACTTACTTGGATATAAACATCATAAAGAGGAAGTTTGGTATGATAATTCAATGGAGGTAGGAAGTCCTTTTAAGATATGCGACCAATCAGATGACAATGATTCTTGCAGCAGTGGGCATATTGATTTATCTATTGATGATCACTATTTGTACTTCAAACATTTATGGGCTTACGGCGATGCTGGCTGCGAAGGAAACTAATTTTGTGTTATCATTATAAACTTGCTAAAATAAACTATAGTCTATTGTTTAGAACATTCCAAAATGTTTTTATTCCCACAAAAAAGATATGGCGCCACTGTATATTATTGTTTCATTTGTGAACCAATGTCACTGATTACTTTGTTTCAATAAATTTGCACAAGGTAAATTATGTAAGTCAATCGCGAATAAATAAGAACTTTATTCACATAATACTTATATACATATAATTAACACAAAAAGCAACAAATGTTGGCATCATACACGAATCATAAGATAGTTAAGTAAAAAGGAATTATATTATGATATTGAGCTCAAAATTACGTTTTATCTTAATTAGCTAAGCTTCAATAATCTTATCAGTTTGAAATTTAAATAAAACGCAACTAGTACCTATAATAAATAATGATTTATCTAATTATATTTGGACAATCTTGTTACGATACTTTGTTTGATTATGTGACAAGTTTGTCTGTTTTTGGTTCACTTTTAATTAAATCAGTGTCAGAAACAAGTGGTTATGATGAAGCTTATGCTAGAGTTTTGCCAATGGCTGCTGCTTCGTATTCTGATAAACCAGAAAATACATAAAATAACTTTTTCCTAATTCTTCTGGATGTTTTGATGTCCCTATTGAATTCAAATCTTTGTTACATTTAAACAAGGTGGAATACTTCATAATGAACATGACAAAAGCGCAACGTAAATTATACACAATATACTAAGAAAGTATCTTTACTCACAAAATAAATAATTACTGTGTTTGACTCCAGTTATGCATAACTCCAAAGCTGTATTGCTTTTTACAATAATTTTGTTGAATTTGATTTAAGTTCGTAATCACTTCTACAGATATCTTTTTCCAATATGCATATTATATCCTAAGCATGACGGTGTTTATGATGAATAATCGTTATGTATATGGTTTATACCTCCAATATAGGTTAATGTAGCCTAAGAAGCAATCTACCGAGAGGTCACTGCAAAAGTCAAAGATGGATTGAAACTACATTTTAATTATCCATATAGTAATTTAAAATCAGTAAATAGTTAAATTATTGGTTGCATCATGAATATAAAAAGAATAAAGCAAGTTAATTTCAAAATATTAAAGTTATCCAACTTTAAAATAATTAATGATGATTATGGAGTATGAGTGAAATTTTCACAATTAAAATATTCAACACGCTGACAGTCCATTCAAGATACAACTATGGAAAATATTTAAGTTTAGTAGTGTGTAATATTTAAAGACTTTTATTCGGTAATAAATAAACTAAAACAATTTATAATGTAAATGATGCAACTAATGAGAAGTGTGTTGTGTATATTGTTTTGGTAATTAGATTAGTATTTGGAAAACAAATTATGATGAGGTTATTTTTGTTTGAAAATAATTTCCTCCTATATTAATTCTTAAATTCCGTAATGATTTAATGGTTTTAGTTGTTACTTATATAAGGTCGATGCCATCACTCATCAATCCTTATGGCAATTATAAACTAAATATTCTTTATAAATAGGTACATTATCTATGCTTACATCTCCGCCGATTCACTTAAAATTTGCTTTTCATATACGCATATTTTTTAAAATGCGTTTATTAAATGTTATTTAAGCAGATATAAAAATACGGAACTTTTTGCTTACAATTCCTGAATTAATACAAAATAATATCGCCGTTTCTGTCAACATAATCTCCAGTCCTTTCAAAACTCAGTTTATTGTTCAAAGTATCCAAAATTGCCGAAATAGATTCTTCGGGCGTAAGTTGTGCCTTTTCTGATCCCATGTCAGTTTTAACCCACCCTAAAAAGCTATTATCAGTAAACAACAATATTAATAATACCTGGACACATTGCAATAATTGTGATAAAATCTGGCTTCAAGAGAAGGGATGAAATTTTGACAAAGTGATTCAATGCTGATTTACTGGCACAGTAAGGTAAATTGAGGAAATCAAATCCGGTAAGAGGAATGAATTTTAAAAGCTCAACAGTTGATCCACCAGCGGAACTGATATTTAATACCATTGCTGGGTGGCTTTCCGAAGCTGCTTTCTTCAGCAATTCTTTAAAAGCCTGAACAATATACATACATAATTTTAAAATCTAATGTATTTTTAACTAACCCCTAGCACAAGAATAGGTCCGTTAAAGTTGGTGTCGAAAATTTGAGTCATTGTGTTTCTCGAAACATTTAAAAACTTGGTACCTTCACTAGTAAAAATTCCGGCGTTATTGATCAAAACCTGAAGACCTTTGCCCTTAACAATCGCATCAACTTCTTTAACTGCGTGGGCTATAGAATCATCCTTAGTAACATCAAGTTGAATAAGAACGATACTTTTGTGTTGTTCGGCTAATTGATTAAGAGCTTTTGCCTCGGATGGATTTCTACAGGCTGCAAAAATATGATCAACATTATTAGCTTGGGTTAGTTGTTTAACCAATTCATATCCAATTCCGCGGCTAGCTCCGGTAACTAAGTAATTCAGAGTAGACATTGTTAACAAGATTCAAAATAAAATGATTTTGCAGTTGTATCTACTCGCTTCTTATACAATCTGTTTGTGCGAAGTTTGTTATTAGGGTTAGTATATTTGTGGCTGGTAGAAGAGGTTTTTGTGCAAGTCAATTGATAATTTTGCACATAGTATTCTTTTACGTAGATACGTTTAATGCACATTCTATTTTTAAAGTTCATCACGTGGATTTTATTGTGTACAAGTTGGTGCAGATTGAGTTAAAAATGTATCTTTAATGGTACTAAAATAGTTGTTTTTTAAAAGTTAGCATCATTGAAATGTAATGACATGCAATGATAAATTTGAATGATAATTTCGTACTAATGTACTTAATTTAATATGATAATTTTGTAATAATGTACTTAATTTAATATGATATTGTTCTCAACCTTCAAGTTATGGGAAAGATGAAATACCTAATGGGATGCCAAGCGAAATCAGAAGAAGCAATAAGAAAAAACATAGAAGATTTGCAAGTGATAATTAATAATTTACCAGAGTCTCCCTTTTAATGATACTGATATGAATGATATGACTAATAATGATATCAGTTATAAATTTTGGGGGAGCAATTATCATTATCAGTAATAATTTTTTAAGTACTCATTATCATCTGATATCATTTTAACTATCAGTTTAAAATTTCTTTACTATAATGTCACAAATAGAAAAAAACATAAAAAAAATAACAAAAATAAGACAAGACAATCAGAACATAATAGATAAAATCTGTAGTTTTAATCTAAATCTTGATTCATTTACAGGATGATCCTGGAAAAAAGCAAATGACTCGAAATATGCCATTCCAATTGTATCGTGTTTGAATGTATTTACTATCATTAACCTAAACTGATCATTTAAATGATATCAGTATCATTTATAATTTTTAAATTTTTTTATTATCACAAATTTTGTAAAAAAGAAGACCCTAATAAATATGTATGTAGTTGTATATCCCAGAATGGCATATAATGTATTACCATTCATAGAAAAAATATTGTTTTAGGGAGCCAGATTAAAAATATCATGTTAATTAAATAAACACCAGACTAATGAATTCCTTGAATCTATAGACTTGAACTAGTTAAAAATAGCACTTAATATTGATGTATAAGTATATTTCATTAATATTAGTTAATCATATTAAATGTTTCGTTAACGTCGAAAAATTAAGCTTTTTTATGAATACTAAATTCATAATTAACTACTTTTTATATTTCCTACTAAATAATTCTTAAATTCCATAAATTTTAAAACATTTATTCATGGATATATCAATACAAGAAATTCAAGAAATGCAAAAGCGTTATACTGCTTTTCAGTTTATATCCACCCGAACGACGTTTAATTGTTCAATGTTTAGTGAAAGGGAGATGATACTGTTATCAGAATACTTTGCAAACAAACCTATTGGAATTTTGTATTGTTTAGTTGGTTTATTTTACATAATTTGTTGTATTCCATGTTTGTTGGCAATGTTTCACCATGATCATTATCAATTTAGTTGTTTTAAAGTGATGTCTTTCATTGCTTCTATGGATTTGATATGTTTAACTCTTCTAGGTCCAGTAGGTGGATATTTAACATATCACGGTATAGTTGCATGCATGAGTCCTGTTCTAAATATCATTTGTGGAACAATTTTATTTTCTTTGTTTTCCTGTATATCAGCTGCAACACTTTTATTGGTAATTATTAGATTACTTGAATATGAAAATGCTCAATTTGCCTCGTTATTGTTTAAAGGATCAAGAACTTATCTTTGGATGGTTTTGATTGTAATTTACGGATTTGCATTAGGAATCTTTACTCGAACAATGACATTTTGTACTCTAGCTCTAACATGGACATTTGATGTATATTCTGGTATGCCATTGAAACCCCATAAACCTGAATTTAACATTTACCATCAAACACAATCTATATTATACGTTTTTATTTCCGTCTTTTTATACCTCATTTATTTAATAATACACTGGAAGAAACTTATGAAACTTCAATCTTCAATAGCTAATACGATTAAAATTAAGCTTACACTGCAAATTCTAATTATATCAATTGTATCTGAAACTACAAATTTAATGTTTGTAATTATTTATTATTATCAAGTTGGACCAGGTTACATTCCAACGGCATATATCTTTTGGTTGAGTACGCATGGTTCAACTAGCGTAGTGTTATTGCTATTTAATGAATCACTTAGACGTACAATTAAAACTAATATTTTGAAATGCAAAGATTTGAATACGATTCAAGTAGTTCCATTGGTTACAACTAACAAGTGAATACTTCAATCTCCACTTTAATAATGACGAGACAAACAGCAATTAGCATATAATTTCAAAGTGCACTTTTTAATGTTCAATTAAAAGATTTAATGTTAAATAAAAAAAGTAAAAGTCCCGCATCTTATGGTAAGAACAAATTACATCGTCAAACTAAATATATGCAATTAAAAAATGCATGGCACAAAGTTGATATTTTAATAAAAAGTAAGGACTTTCTAAACCCTCATGACTAAAGCAATTTAATTTTAATTTGAAAATCTTTATTTATCACAATTTTTAAAAATGAGCAAGCTAAATATGAGTGTTGTAGCGTATTGGGCTGATAAAAAAATTATAAAAGTATCCATTTTCTAATAACATGGAGTTTCTTTAATTGTTCTATGTTTACAAATGCTGAATTAGAAAGTTACCATTCATCTTTTGCTCGCCCAAGTCTAGGAATTTTTTATTTCGGTTTAGCTTATATCTATATATAAATCAAAATAATAAGGAAAGAATTACATACTAAAAATATCTGTCACCTCTGCTGCGGGATTTTCGTTACGGTGCCATCCCAAACATGTATGACGTATTTCGCAATGAGATTTTTATAAAAAGGCGGTTGATCATTTTTTGCTTAACATGGATTTCAAAATGAAATTATAATTAATGGCAATTGATGTATGATTAGGTGTATGCAGATAGCATTGATATATGCCTTATGCACCTGATATATGATTAGATTTATGCAAATTGTAGTTAATCAAACTTTTTCGTTTATAAGTCGTACCACATACTTTCAAAAGATATTTGTATTTTATAGCCCTAAATAACTTTAGGTCAAAAAATATTGTTTGCAAACAAGATTTACAAAAATGAATTTTTGCACTAAAATATAATTAAAAGACAAAAAATGATTTTAAATTAGAATGCTAGTTTAGGAAGAACTAATTCTTGCCAAAAATACTTCAACAGCTTCATAAAAAGTGTGGCAATGATTAAGATTAATATATACCATTCCTATCAAAAGATTCATTCTTAAATTGAATACCAGGATTATTAGACTACACATTCTCGAAACATGTTGACATGATGTTTTGCAATGTACCATCATCATTTGGCTGAGAAGCAATAGGCATGTGCCCTGTAATTTGAACGAAACTTTCAAGTTCATTTTTACAGGGCACCTCAAAAATAACTGGAGATTTCACAAGCTTAGTCTGTATTTTGATTTAGAAGTTGAGTAGCATCGTTTGATAATACTTGCACCTAGTCAAGGGTTTGATTAGACAATAATGATCTATGCAAACCATTTTAGCTGTATTGAGATGATTGTAAGGTAGGTCCGTGATCTGTTCCAATGATATTTGTAGTGTGAAATAACATCAGGAATACACTTTTGGTCACTTGTATTTGTAAAATGAACCATAGTGTGCTTTGAAACCGTGATACTTCTGACTTTGATTCAAAATTAGTTTTGTGAAAATATCCTTCTTGATTTGGTTCGGAAGTTTGTGGTAGTCGTTATGTGCATCATCTAAAATAATTTCCAGCTTCCTCAAAAGTTCTTTCATTTTCGTTTCTCCGGCTTGAGTGTGTAGTTATCCACAAGCTTTAGTTGGACCAGAACCAACAACTACTGCCTTCATAATTTTATTTCATAGAAATGGTGACAAAGTTACAGAAGAACCACAATATCAATTTCAACAAGTTCAATATTTTGGAGATAACTTTGCACTCCTATATCAAAACCAAGATTGAAAATCCTCTCCACTTGTTGCTGGCCGAGACTCTTCCAGGAATTTTGCCAATATTTTATCTTGGTCATATTGGACAACTACATGGAAAGTGTAATCTTTAATGCTTTCATGGCAAAACACGCCGCTACACAACATTATAGGAGGAGAATATTTTAATACAGTTGTGTAATCAATAATATGTTTAATTTCAAATAAAGTTCTTTAATAATATAATTATTTATACACTCATAAACATATGTATTCTGTTAATAATCATAACAAATAGTATTTTCATTTTATCAGTTCCTTAAAGTAACAAAACCTTTTTTTATTATAAAAAACATCTAAACAGTCTACAACAATTGACTATTCTCTTACTCATACATCACTAAGTATGGATTGTAATAGATCGGCAATGTGGCTTGTTTTTACTCTGTAAAATCCGAATGAATATGCCATATTCCAAATTCGATGCAATTTAAATTTAAATGATTATTAATATTATATAAACTCTCCCACTACAATGGAAAACCACCCCTTTACTACGGCTCTAAGCCAGGCTCATATTTTTAAAGCTTGTAAAATACAAGATTTCACTCTTATACTAAATCTCGCTAAAACCTGCAAAAATAATGTTCTACCACTTAATGACCTAATGACTTCCAGATGCGAGGTTTCAGTGCCTTATGTTATTGGTCAAAAGTCGAAAACAATCATTTTGTATTCAAATGAAAAAGTTCGCGGATATTTCCTAAATATAGAATTCGATAGCAAACAAGAATTACATCAAATTATTAACATTTTACCAGATGAATATTTTTCTGAGCTATTCTTATTTAATTTATCGCTTGATATCAAATTTAAAGGAAAAAAAGGCAAGGAAGAAATAGCAGAAATCACACGTCTTCTTCAGATGTCTTTAGACAGAGCTCACAATCTCACAAAAATCAGAATGTCTTTAGGTTTCCAATTTGATAACGATGCCGAATCCTATGAGTGGCTTAATTTTCTGGAAATTTTTAATCAAATTCACTCACAAACTGTTGCCCAGATTGAATTAAGATGTCGGCATCCATCAGATTTAAAAAACTTTTTTATTAATTTAAAAGAGAGTCTGATTGAAAAAAATTACAAGAAGCTCGAGAAATTCATAATAGTTTTAGAAGAAATCAAAGATCTTGGAGAAGAGCTTAATTTGGACTATCAGAATGAAACGGATTATATAGAATTATTCGAAGTTTTAAATGCTTCCAATTTCGGCATTTTTGAAATACATTTCGAGGCCTTGACTTTTACATTTTTTGACATGGTAAGAAAATTGAAAGAAAATACAAAAAATAACTGTCGCCAAATCAAGATAATTGTTTTACCTGATTATCAATGTAATTTGGATGAATATGATGAAGTTACTTGGTGCCAAGAACAATTTATTTCTAAATGGGTTCAATTGTCTCTATATACTGTATATATTTATTTATCAACTCCCCAAACAAGATCCTTTTTAAAGTATGTTCGGAGACTCTACGTGACATATGACAACAACGACCCTTCAATACTTTCACTTACTGATAATCATGAAATTAAACAAAATTTTAGATGTTTTGAAAATTTAAAAATGTTTAGTTTTACATCATTTCCCACATCAAAATATTTTACGGTTGTGACACGACAATTAATATTCTCACTTCCTCCAACAATAACTATCCTGCACATAATGCTCCCCTTCGATGATTCTAAAGAACAGTTGATCCCTCAACTTTTTCCAAATCTAAAGGAATTGAAGCTTGGAAAGTATGCTTTTTCCTCAAAGTTAAAGAAATGTTTCTTCACCAATTTCAAATTCCTGACTATACTTCATTTAGATTGTATAGGTAAGCTAGTATTTATTTTTCCCGAAACTGTTAGATTACTTGTATTTACTTGCAATGCACATAAATTAATAGGAACTCTGGAAGAAAGTCTCGAAATACCCTCAGTATCTGAAACACTAGCACAAATACATGATTACACTAATTCTTTAAAATCAAGTAAAAATATCAAATTGGGTGAAAATGACACATGTGAATGTTACAAATCAAAAGAGCAATTCAAAAAATTGGTAGTCAAAAGGTGCTGCCATTCCGAAACCTATATTTCCATACATTTTAATTATCTTTTAGATTGGGACTTGTATGTACGATGGATTCAACGGGTTGACCCTTTGAAACCTCGTAGGATGGGAGAGATATGCTCATTAGTGTTGTGAAATAAGAGATCATAGAATATATTCAAGTTAATAAATAAAATTGATTCTTTTATTATGGCTTGTGTAGATTTTAATAAAAAATTATTTTTAAGATTGTACATCTAATAGGTATATAATTATTATTGAAACTCATTTTACAAATGCTTACCAAATTTAATGAAAATTACCTCGAATATAAGGTTAACGGCTATTATCAAGACTATAATTTATTTTTAACAATTTGACAGTCTAAATTATTGTTTACTTCTCCAATTTATGATAGATAGAACGATACAAAAACTTTTTACATAATAAATAGAATACTTTCTAATGGTTGTCTTAATAAATCAAAAAATACATTAATATAAAAACTTATTACTTTCCCCCTAACAATTGACTTAAGAAGTTCGTTGATTCGCCACCTCTTTCGGGTTCACTTTTACTGGCTCCCGATCTTTGCAAGGCAGAAAGCAAACTTTGAATGTCTGATCCTTTAGTAGATCTAGGTGTTTCGTACTCATTTGGAGCTCGTGAATTGAAAAACTCAGGCCTTGATGCAGTTGCTGAAGAAGAGTATGAATTTCCAGTGCTACCTCCTCCGCCAAATGAACTTCCCAAAAATCCTGCAATTAATTATTGGATAAATAAGTATTTACGATAAAAATATTTACCGTTCAGTAAATGTTCCCACCCAGACATACGAGCAGACTTGACTGGACCACCATCATACCCACCCCCAAAGTTGGAATTTCCACCCAGATTAGGTGAACCATACCCCGAACCGGATTCAGGTAATCTATCACCACCAAATCTGCTAGGTGAAATAGATGGAGCAGAATTATAATTTGAGACTCCTCTAAAAGTTGGCCTAACTATATCGGACCCACTCCCAATAGAATTCCCATCAAACCTAGATCCTCCGAAATTTGACCTTCCGAAGTTATTAGCATTAAATGAATTTCCCATTCCACTACCACCTGAACTCGAAGAATAACCACCTCCAGATCCTCCACCACGACCTCCATTCAAAACCTCACCTTCAATGTTGATTAATAAAATGCAAAATAAATAATAAGTATTTTTAATTAATAAATTTGACATTTTTTGAATGTTTATCATAACAAAGTAATTTTATACTAATCAAATAAACTAGGCATCAACAGTCCATTAAGACTTCGTATTTCTCAAATCTAGACATCCACTAGAGGTTATTCAAACTATGCATTGAACTTATTCACCCATTACTCGTTGATTTTGATTGAGTTTGATTTGGCTGTAAAAGAAATTGGGCATATTGGTGAAACCTTCGACACTAATAAAAGGATTATTGAACACAGGGCAGACTTTAATTTTAATCTTAAGGTTACATCCTTTTGACAAGAAGAAACATTTCTTCGATGAATTAGTTAAGGCTGGTGAAGAGTTACTTGTCGTAAAGAAAACGTATCCTTCAAAAAGTTGCTGAAAATGTGGAGTGCGTATTAATCGATGCATTTCGTGGCCAGGTAGCTGGCTGGGGAAAATGCTCTTTTGAATTTGTTAGTTACATGGACCCAACAAGAAACAGAGAAGTAGCCCAATTAATGTTAAAAGACTCCCCATTTAATGATGGTAAAAGGGGATCAAATACGATCCAAAATATTAAACTACTTTTAGTGTGATTAATTATTTTTAAATTTAATAAATAAACATTCTTACCCCCAATATTCATAATCTGCGTAGCAATTCCATAAACTTAAGTAATCAAGTAAATAAAAGAAGTAAAATGAAAACTCACTTTCCGTCAACTTTTTAATATTATCGGCATTAACAACAGTATCACCTAATGCACTCGCACTTCCACCCGAAGCCGGAACACCGAACCCAGAAACAGGAATAGAATATGTTAGATGACTATTTAAAAGCACCACCACCAAACTAAGTACATACAAGTTCGGCATAATTAAATACTATAATCAGATCCTTTCCAAGTGGTTCTGGTAGCAGCTACAATTAAAAAGAAAGTAATCAATTTGAATAAGAAAATTGAAACGGATATATACTTTAAATGACACAATTAAAAGACAAAATAACAACAAACAAATTAATAAAAAACGAGAACAAAAAGAAATTAGAAAAAATGTCTTTACATTTATATCTTTTTGCATATCTTTTCCTGATCAATAACATGAATCAAAAAAGTTCTTATTTAGGTGATGCCGATTATAGTTTTACCTCATTTTCGAAGTTCAACCTGTAGTTGATCTAATGACCCTCCACATGCGACTAATTCTAAAAGGGAATATCATGGAATGGACGATATTTTAGGGATTAAACCAAATAACTGTTTCTGGTGTCGCACCATTTGTCACCAATACTATTTAATATACTGATTTCCAAATCTTTCCACAAAAAGGGTAAGTTGACGATTGCTTGAGGGTTGTGTGTATTTATTTTAATGAAACTGGATATCATCCACTAATCGTCATGTTCATTTTACATCCTATAAACATATATCACCCATACTAAAAATCACCACTATAGACATTCTTTATCCACAGCTGTAAATTAAAAGGAAAAGGAGAGACAGGAAAGGTGTAGTTAGAGAGATAGATGCAGGGGCGCGTCAAACAATAAAGGAAGTACACACACACTAATTTCGCCACGCCATTTTTAACCATGTGCTTTAAAAAAGAGAAGAATATGTTGAAAAAGAGACATTGTTGCCTTCAAATGGTTTCCATTACATACCTATTAAAGGATCAAGGATATCGAGATTATCTTTTATACGTTATTTTTATTTAAATATATAATTACATATCAACGTTTATAGTTGTTTGAAAGTGAAAGGTTTATCAGTTCCTTTTTGATTGTCAGCGACTGGAGGATGGAAGGTACTACTTGCATTCGGTTGCGTAGTAGGCATTGATGGCAAGGTAGATTGCAATGTTTCCATTTGGAAGGTTCCTGTTTCGTGTGATTGGTAGGGGTCGGAAGAGGTGGTGGAGTCGAAGATCGAAGTGTTGAAACCACTGTCGATGGTTTGATCGTGAGGGTAATTGTATGAGGTTGAGGGTCCTTGTTGGTAATATTCACTTTCTCCAAATTGCATCCTATTGCCTTCGTTGTAGGGGTAATTTGGAGGGGGTGGCTGTTGAGGGTAGTAATAACACCCCTTGCTCCCACCCTGATCCATTTGGTAAAATTGATCATTCTTGTAGCCGGTTCCACTAACAACTCTCCTATAACAAGAATCGGCAAACAATGATGTAATTCCTGTTCCATTAGACATCTTTTTGATTATCTCAATGAAGGGAACATGATTACCAAGGATGGTGGCTATTCTTTCGTCCTTTGCTAGTTCAGCCAACACTTGGAGGGTTGGAGCTTTGCATTTGTCATCACATACCATCATCACGGCTGACGGTAAGATCATTCTTAGACCTGACTCGTTGTCGATGCAATTTTTCGGATTAAGAAGAAGAGTAGTGACTTGATCGTACAAATC
Organism: Rhabditophanes sp. KR3021; assembly: GCA_963281155.1. Taxonomy (NCBI): domain Eukaryota; kingdom Metazoa; phylum Nematoda; class Chromadorea; order Rhabditida; family Alloionematidae; genus Rhabditophanes; species Rhabditophanes sp. KR3021. Next base: position 678,806 of record CAUJLY010000005.1, on the reverse strand, counting down.
TCTGCATTCAATTAAATTAGCTAGCGTGGAAATAGTCGAATATATTAATTCATTGATAGAAACACCTTCGATATTATCCATAGTCGTAGAAGTCGTCACACAAATCTTCAAAATATGAATCAAACACGAGATAAAGCCCGGAAACGTAGACGGTCCATCGCCACAATCTATGTAATTAGCCCTTGCGAATGTGTCGTAATTTGTGGGGTTCTTTGATGTCGACATAAGGGTCTTTAAAATTTGACGCAAGATGGCGGGCCTTGGATTGAAGAGATGATGGAGCATGAGGTTGGTGTAGACTTCGTCATGCATGATAAAGGATAACACGTTCTCGGCCTTGTCGTAGTTGCCGCTCAGGTTGCGGATGATAGCGAAGGCACGTTCTTCGATTTGCTCCAGTTGCGCTTGGACAGTCATTCTGTTGGGGTTGTAGGTGGTGTTGTAGATTAGTTTAGAGATTATGCTTAGGCCGTGGTTTGAGAGAAAGAAAGATTTGTTGTGTTGATTGTTGGCTACTAAATTGGAGAGGGAATCAATTGATAGTTGAATATGAACAAGATCTTGTCCAGCTAAAATAAGTAATAATTGAGGCAAATAAAATGCAAAACTTACACAAAAGCTCCATCAGCCCAATCAAAACGTCATTCGACTCAACTGAACTAATAGGAACGTGCGAAATATCCCTAATCAACTCCAGCACATTCTTTCTAATTCTCGAGTCCTGGGCATGCAAAAATCTACCCAATACTTTAAAAACACCCCCCTTCACAACTAAAGTTTCATCCAAATGGGCAATAGATTTAAGTAGAATAAGTCCTCTTAACAATAAGTTGTCATAATTAGAATGCGCCAAAATATAAATCAACATCTCCAAGCCTTGATTGTTGATGAATGTTATTTTTTGAGAGTTATCATGCTCACACAAGATCTTAATGATGTCGACGGTGATGGCAAAGAGTTTGTCTTTTGTTAGGAGTAAGTCGAGACAGGTTGACTTTAGGATCAAAGTGACTGTTCCTTTCTTTCGTAGAACATCGATGATGGCTGTTTTGTAGGGGTCAGTGCATGCCATTAGGGAATGCAAAATTAGGATAGCGTTTTTGTGGCAACCTTGGTATTTTCCCATGACGGGCAAGTTAGGTTGTTGGAGATGAGATAGGAGACGGTCCAACAATTTGGACTGGTCTGAGGGAAAGGATTGAAGAAATTTGAGAAATAAGTTGAGGCCTTCGTTGTAGGCGAGGATATGGTAGAAGGTTGACAAAATTTCAAGCGAAATTTCAATTGGAAGATCTCTTTTGATGAAAAGATTATTAAGGGCTTGAATGATTGCTATATTATTTATTGAACCGATGGTAAATCTGTGACTCGAACTAGAATCCTTCTTGGCAACAAAGGCAATCATTTGAACTGCCCTCAACACCACTTGTTCTTCGTTGTCTGTCAAAAGTGGCAACAACTCTTCCAAAGCCTTTGCAATAGAAACAATTTCATTTGCCGAATTCGGTGGTGGTGGATTGGCGGAGGTGGAAGCCTCACCCTCGTACTCATTTTCCATCGACATCCCCGCTCTCTGTTTATTATAATTATAGGAACTCTTAACATTCTGAAAGATGGTTTGATGCTCAGCCGACATCTCCTCATTCATCCCTCCCGACAGTTGAGAAAGTGAGTCAAAAGGCGAATTACAACTCGTCGACACATACGAATGAGGAAAAGAGGAGGAAGAGTGATTCTGTTATAAATGAATTAATTAGCTGAATAAAAAAGATGAAACTAACGGATTGAGTGGACGTTGTTGGGATGCCGCTGTCTAGGTGTTGATGATCCCATCTATCTACATTTGATAGATAGAACTCTGAAGTTGGATAAGTTTGGGGTTGTGATTGATAGTAGGGAGAATGTGTGGAGGGGTAAGGTGATTTTTGGTGGTGTGGCATGTAATTGTTGTAAGGTGGTGGTTGTTGGTATATTTGCTGGGGTTGTTGTTGGGGATAGGTGTAGGAAGGGGTTGAAGCAGATGAACATGCTGAGGATGAATGACTAGAGGACATATTGTATGGTGGTGGAAGATGGTCGGCAGGATTGTCGCGGCTCATCTTAAACCTAGAATTAGAAAATTTGGTAAGAACATTACAACACACATTCATTTATTGAGTATCTATTAACAGATAGTTAATTAATTGAACACGAATTAAATGAAAAGAACAGCGGTGCAAATGATAATTTAAGCTGATAAAAAGTGACTGTTTAACCTTGGGGATAAAAAGGAGAAAAATGGTTATATTTTGTAGGCGGTGGTATATTATAAATAAAAGCAAATTATTTTTGTACATCATCAACTAAACTAAAAATTCCTTTGTAAGTGGAGGGTGAAAATTGGTGTTATCAGTTTGAAGCTATAAGAAAGCTATAAAATAGATTTTAATGTCTTATACACAGCTCATCATCACATCAAATCAAATAATATAATAATATTAGGATTATATTACTATTATTAGATTACTCTTCAATAACTTTCAGATTAGGAAATAAAGCGGCGTTCTTTTTTTATTTGCTTCAAATAATGTTTAAATAATGGGAAGTAGTATAAAGTAGTATAATTGAGTATAAATAAGTATAATTGAGTATAAATAATGCAATATAAAGAAGTATAATTGGATATAAAGAAATTTAATTGTTGAAGTTTATTAAAAATGAAATAGATTTTTTGGTACATCAAAAAAGATCTATTTTACGATACACACACTTATCAGTGGAACAGTGAGCAATATGCACAAACTAATGTGCCCTGATATCTTACCTTTTCTCAAATGTACATTATTTTAATCAGATCAATCTTTGTAATTTATCAATATTACTACCACAGGGCCCTTCACCATCAAAAAGCATCGATGACACACGATTGATTATAAAATATTATATGCTGGTGTTGGTACATCTACCTATTTATTTTAAAATACCCTGGCACTACACAAAGAAACAACAAATGATAGAGGTTTAATCACATTTAATGATTGTTTTGATTATCAACATAATAATTAGAAAGTTATAAAATAATAGCTAGATGTATCAATGCAGCTTAATTGCCACATCTTTTTCAAATTTATTGGCGGAGAATGTATAATAATTAAATGTTCAATATCTTATATCAATAAATAAGATGATTAAAGATACATAAATAATAGGAATGAATAAAGTGATTAAATAAAATCATTTCTTAAGCACAAATTAGTCATAACTTCAGTGCATAATAAAAGATAGAAGGTACCTAGAAAGATAACAATTAACAGACAAAACAGAACAATACTGTGTTTTTCTTTTCTCAACAGAAAGATGGTTTTATTTAAAGTTAAAATAACTAGTCATAATCATTATTCATTTTTGGGTGAACGATTTATATCACTTCATTCCTCTATTGTGCGCCTCTTTCTTATCTACTACTTATTTCTGCAGTGCACATGCTTTAATCCCCACCACATATCACAACAACATAAGGTCAACGCCACACAAACTTTTTCCGTATGGTGGCAAGAAAAGTTTTGGGATTGGAGCTGGTGTCAAAATCGCCTTTATTATAGTTGCTTGATATGGGGAGGGTAGCTGCTTGATATTATATTTTAACCGCAGCTTACCCCCGATTTCTTTCTCCATCAAAGGATGTCTCTCAACGTCCCTTTTTCTAATCCCTACTGAGTCTTTTACAGTTAAGACAATAGGCGTATTAATCATCTTGTCACTTCACTCACAATAAAGAAGCAGCGATTGATACATGATAAAATAGTTCACTTTTTAGAAGATAATTTAAAATAATTAGAAGAAGGTAGTAAAATAACTATCATTTTAGAAACTATTCTCAAATAATTAGAAGAAGGTAATAAAATTGTTGACTTTTGAAATTTTGTTTGAGACAATTTAAAACAAGTACATATTACTTCAATTTGTAGAAGTTTATTTAAAACAATTATACCAACAACAAACATAATAAGCATAATATTAAAAGGGCATTTAACAAAAATAATAACAAAACAATCAATTGGCAACAAAATCTGCACATTTATGAGCAGTAAAATCAACAAATTTCAAATCCTCTACCAAACCCTCAAGGCGATCGTGGTGACGTTTGTTGTATGGAAGGAAACTTCTGATGATGTCACGAATAGTGTGAAGTTTCATAAATTGATCAGGAGTCATCTTTTTGAGGATTCCATTCAGAACATAACTGGCTTGCAATGATTTCCTATTGTTGGTATTCCACTTTGAGGCATAATCAAGAATAAGTTGCGTTTGTTCAGTATTCAACTTACTCACCAAATCTTCCACGCCATTTCCTCTTTCAATGAGTTTGTTGACGATCTTTAGACAAGTAAAAGGTTGTTGCAAGTTAAGAGCATAAATCATAGCTTCCCCGAAATTTTCTTGGTGCATCAAATTGTTTAGACATTGTGTGTCAGCAACAAGTTGAGCCGTCTTTTCATCAGCAACCTCTTGAGCTTCTTTTGTTCCGTCTCTCCAAAGGATGATCTTGCCATCTGTTCCAGCACTTACAACCTTCACCTCACCGTCTTTTTTGAGAATAGTTTCGCAAGACCAAATTTTATCTTCGTGAGCTTCAATGGTGTTTTCACAGGTGTAGTCACTCATATTCCAAACCTTCAACATACCACCCGAATCAGCTGCCACCAACTTCTTTCCACCTTCCAGAGTAGCCAACTTGACAATCGGAAATTCATGATCATCAAGTGTAGCCACGCAAGCTTTATCTCCCAAACTAAACAGTCTAATTTTGTGATCTCCACACCCAGTTATAACATGTTGGGAATTGGGACTGAACTTGACTGACCACACTCCACGCTTGTGTCCTTCAAAAGTTCCATAATTATTATATAAACCATAAATAAGAATCATTTTTAAACAACCCCTTTTTAAGTCGGATGCGTTTAACCACAAAATAATCATTTAGACCGAAGTAAATCCAAAACAAGTCTCGCCAAATAGAAAAAAGTGGTGATTAAGAGAATCCTAAGACAAAATTAAGGAGGTGTGTAAGAGCGGCAAATCTTAGTATACAAGGAGTAGAAAATACATTTAATTCATTTTAATTTTTTGTCGCATTATCATGTATAAAAGAGCGGGGTCATTTCAAGATGACAATCTTTTTCGATTAAAAAGCGAGAATAGAAATCATTGAAATGACTGAAATTTGAAGTGGTGATGAAGAGCCTGATAAGTTGATGAAACAAGAGCAGCATGGAGAAGCTGTTTGTTTTGGAAGTCACTAAAGAAGAAACTAGTGTTGAACACATAGAAAATGTTGAAGCAGATGATCCAGTAAAAAGCTTAAATAACAGTAATCCAGCAATAGATAAAGTATAGATTATTCAAACTATTTTAGGTAACCCAATATTTTTTAGTCTTTTTGACTTAAATTCAAACTACCTTGAAGAGTTCCAGCAATACCAAATTTAAGACCCTCGCGATTGATATGCCAAAGTTTCGCGGTCTTGTCGAGTGATCCAGTGACGGCCAGCTTATCGTTTTGACTGATGTCAAGGCCTACGACGTCTCCTTGATGGGCCAACATGGTACAAGCAGCTGTCATCTTGAATTCTTCAGAGTCTGGGTTTTTGGTGGTGACGTCTTTTAGATCCCACAGTTTGATCGTGTTGTCTCCCGAGATAGATACCACAAAGCCTGTACCTTTTTTGAGAGAGCTGAATTTTAGCATGTTCACTGCTTTGGTATGCCCGGCTCCAAACCCTAACTTGACTGCTTTCCATCCAATGTGACTGTTGTCTTGAATCAATTTCCAAATTCTGATATTATTATCCTTCGATCCGGATGCAAACAAATACTCATCCCACCCTGGTGAATCCACACAAAGACAAGACTCCTCGTGAGCAGGCACAAAAGACGAACTCCACGTATCAATATTGTAAAGACGAAGCTTGGCAGAATTAGTAGCAGCAATGACTACATTTGTTGTCTCAGAAACAAAAGTGGTGTCGAAGATTTCATCATTGAATCCTACGTAATTCCTGTACCTTCTCAGTGTTTGGGCGTTGACGAGGACAATGTTTTGCTCCACTGAACTGATTAGGTAAGCGTCTTTTGCAGGATTGTAAGAGATGAAATCAAGGGCAACGTCATCTACGTGCAATTGCTTGTCCATGACGAGTGTTTTGAGGTTGAAGACTTTCAGAGTTCCTTTTTCTCCTACCATCATCAGAAGAGTACTGTCAGCGTTGAAAGTCCCTGATTCGACGGCCTCAAAACTTGGATAGGATCCTTCTTTAGCGTTTGTCTTAGCTTTGATAACTGCAACAGTATTGTCTCTTGAAGTTGAAACAATCAACTTTCCTTTGAGCAAATAGTTCAAACTGGTAACTTGGTCAGTATGATGTTCTTGGATGTTTTCTTCTTTGCCCTCTTTATTGAAAAGCACAGACTTGATGTGGCCAGAAGCATAGCCAATATAAATGTGTTCGTTTCCAACAAAAGTTAAAGCACTAACTAATCCGGGGCCCTTTATATTGAATAAGCATTGATTCCTTACAGGGTTCCAGATCTTCGTTACAAAATCAGAACCGCCAGTTGCCAGGATATTGTTTCTGGTGACAGCCATCGTCAACACTGGTCCATTGTGGTCAACTTTCCATTGGCTCTTGAGAACTGGTTGTTTGTCAAGAATAGACTTTGGAAGAGCATACATTTTGCAAATCCCATTCATGTAACAAACGTAAGCTAAATCTTCATGAACGACAAAAGCTGTGACTTTGGAAGTTTCGCCATCCTCGGCAATTTGGTATCTAGAATATTTATAAAAACGTCGATCAAACTTGTAACAACTTACTTTAAAGCTCCATCCTGTGAATCAAGCACTTTAACAACAGACCCACATGTAGTATAAATGTATCTTCCATCTACATGCCATTGAATATTTCCGCCGGTAAATATAGTATCGGATGTATACTGTTTTACTAATTCTAATGGCACAGTCGGCATCTTTCTAAATTAATTTGATTTAAACCAAATTTAAAAAGTCAAATAAGACTTGGAAGGTCGTGTACTTGTTTGCAATCGTGTTGAGATGTGTTTTGGAAAAAATGTTAGTAGACTTTTCAACAAGAGATTAAGCATCCTTGATTGGCAGAAATTATACTTGAACTAATATCCCTCTTTTAATGATAATGCCTTTAATATGGATGTAAATGTCATTTTCCAATAACCAAATTATCTTGTGACAGGCCAAAACAACTGCCACGCCATCCTCATACTCTTACATACTCACTTTCGAATCCTTTTCAGAATGTTACCTTCTCGTTTATTGAGGGTCTACTCAAACCAAATTAGATCCAACTTAACCATCACAAATCTAAAACTCCCACACCCACCTGATCCTTACCTTTGCTGTGGTTCTGGATGCCAAAAATGTGTGTATATTGTTTATGTGGATGAAGTTATAGCTGCTCTAAGTCAAAAACTCAGTACTTACCCACATATTGGTGGCACCAAAGATAGGTTAGAAGCAGATGTGCTGTCAATGTTAGAAACAAGTATTCCTGACCCTAGTTTGCGGATGTTTTTAGAAATAGAAGTTAAACAAAAATTTAAACATTTGTAGATGTATATAATAAATTTTTTTGCATATTGTCGTATTATTATTTCTGTTTCTTTATAGTTCTTTTCTTATGATTTGAACTTTTTTAATTTAATTTATTTATAGATAATGATGGATAAAAGTCAGTCTGAACAAGTTGAGGATAAAGTCAATCCGCCTTCTACACATCCCTTTGCCGCACTTGCTTTGAACTTCAAAAACATTGACATCACCGATCCGAGGTGTTTTAATGATGATGGAACCTTCGATATGCGAAACGTCTTTTGCTGTAAAGGTGGTGTTTTTAACCCACATGTTGACCCGATTTCTTTCGAGACATACATTGGGAATACTACACACCCTACATCTGACTCTGAGAAAGAAAAGGGTAAGACGTTGAAGCGACATGACACCACGGACTTTCCAGAAGCCCCCCTTTCCAAAAAGATGCACCAGGCACCAGTGAAGGGTCCTGAAGTCATCACGCTAACGGACACTGAGCAAGAATCTAGCCATCCAAAGCAACGATCCGCACAAACTTTCCATCATCACGCTTCATTAGGCATAGCTCCTAAAGATTTCTCAGCTCAAGGGGGTCTTGTTGATGTTTCTACCCTTCTTAAATCTGCCAAACCAAACAAAATAGCCATTGATTGCGAATTTGTTGGAGTTGGGTACAGAGGAGAAGGAGATGCCTTAGGTCGTGTTTCAATCGTCACTTATGAGAAGAAGGTTCTCTATGACAAGTATGTTCGTGTGGAGGAAGAAGTTGTGGATTACAGGACATTTGTTAGTGGAATCGAGCCCAAACATCTTTTGATGGGTAAGTTAATGTCTTTTAAATGTTGATTACCATCTAATTAAGGTGATAGCTTTTGTAATGTTCAAAGGGAAGTTAGGAACATCCTTCGTAACAGAATTCTCATTGGACATCAACTTAATAGTGACTTAAGAGTCCTGAGATTGCCTCATCCTTCCGCAAACATAAGAGACACCACCAAGTTTAGTGAATTTAAGAGGCTCTTCCCTACTTCTGAAAAGGCTTCTTTGAAGAAACTATGTAAGAAGGTGCTTGGACTAGATGTTCAAAAAAAGTCACATGACTCAATCAATGATGCCAAATTGGCAATGGAGCTTTACAAGGTCGCTGAGTCGAGATTCGATAAGGAATTCAATGCAGGTAGAGAACATGCTGAGGCTGCTAGAGCTCCCAAACCACAACCGAGGATCGAACGGGATATCTTTTAGGAGAATTGCTACTAAAAGTTATTTTATCTATTTGCCAAGCTTTATATTACGGTAATGTGAATTCTATCTCAACAATCACTCAGTGTTAAAATCTTTTATTATATCATATTAATTTAACAATATTTTTTAACTATAATTAATTATTTCTGCCTTTTTAATAAACTTTTTTTGATATAAATGGTTACCTATTTATCTCTAATTAAACTCTGATTAAACAAACCAACACCTAATTGCCTCTAATAAACATTTTTGAAACAACATGGGCAATTAATTAGTTGTGATATAAGAATAGTGAAACACTTAATAATAATATAATTTATTAAATAACGTCTTATCTATAACATTTGAACAATATAATAATCTGTCACAGAAAGATCAATCTACTTATGTTTGCGTTTAATTGGATCAACGAAGATTCCGGCAGCATCGTCTTCAATTCCACAGGCATTGCGTCCTCTTTCGAATTTTACATACCCATCGCCTAAACAAAACTTAGTTTAAAGTCGACTTAATTCCAACTTACCATTCCATTCAGTTCCCCAACTATTCTTCACGATCCAGTACTTAGTACCATCCACTTCAGTTCCATACCCAGTAACAACTAGTGAATGTAGTCCCAAAACTTCATGCTCACACTCATAATCAGTTGGTCTGTAGATTCCGTCAATTGGTTGTTTCATTGACTTAGGGACAGCGATTCCTACGGAGATTGGTCCGTAGTAGTAAAGCCAGTCCAGCATCGAATTCTCATCTGGGTGGAGGTAGTAAGCATTCTTGACGAAGACTTTGTCGGAGTCTTCGTGGATCAGGCAAGAGTTATGTTTGCCGACGATGTATGGATAGAGAGAGTCAGATTCTACCCCATTTTGATGGATGAACTCGAAGACTACGCCGGGTTCGCCTCTAAATATAAAACAAATCAGAAACATTCATTATATAATTACAATCGTTTCAATTTTGATTTCTAATTCTGTCCATCTAAGTCGTCAACCCCAGGAAAGTAATTAGACAATTAGACAATTGAACAGTTAAATAAAGATGTTAATGTATTTTTCGAGCCTCATTTATTTCTTCACTAATCAAGAGTTATTTATAAATTATTTTGTCTTGTGTATCAATAATATTAAAGTACGGAAAGATGTCAGTGAGGTTTATCCAGAATTTCCAAACTACAAAATGAGCAATGGGATGGAACTCAGAAACAAAAAGACTGGTCATGTTAAAGTTATCAACATGGATGACTGGTACGATCTCTACGGTGGCTCAGACACACCCAAAATAAAGATCTGCTTTGAAGATCTACAGACTTCTTTTTCCAGCTGCTTCTAAAGGTATGGAATGGGCCAAAAGCAGATCCAACCCAATATCTTATGAAGCCTTATGTAAGAAATAAGACAAATTACTTGTCTGTTGCTATGAAAGCTGGCATGCTCGGAGCAACTAGTGTTACAAGATTAATCCACAGAAAAGTCACAATTGCCTTTCACGGAGTTCCATCAACTCCAAACCGTCAAGCCAACCACATCAATAGGGATATATGACAATCGAGGTATGAATTTGGAAGGGACAACTCCGAGTGAACATTCCCAACACTTTCACGATACCGGGCTTCGTGGAAGACATTGAGGTGTAGGTGGTTTTACTGCTTTTGAAGATGGCACAGATTACAGTTGAGAGAAGTGGTTGGAAGGAGAAATAACCAACTACAAGATCTCTTCAATGAGCCGACTCAACAATATCATCCCCGCTGAGTTGTTGAATCCATACTTAAACAATGATGGATATATCGCGTTTCTACTCTACATCTTGCAAAACGGGAACAAAAAGTAAGAATTATATCTTAGTTGCAACTGCGTTCATTCCAAACCCTGAAGGAAAGCCATGTGTCGGTCACAAGGACCACCGCAGAAACTGCAACTGTATTGCTAACCTGAGATGGGTCACCTACAGTGAGGACAACCTCAATGGCATTGGGAAAAAGTGCTTCAACTAACATTAGATGATGATTGGGTTCAAATTTATTCCTCCGTCAAAGAAGGCGCTGAAGCTATTGGCGTTGGACCCCCAAGTATGTCCGTCTACGTAGTCAGAAAAAAGTTTTAAGAGGATTTAAATTTAAGGAAGCATCTTTGATTGACAACTTGATGAAAAAATTAAATACGCACTTGTAATCATGCATTAACTCATTGTTTATGTCTTTTTTATAATTTTTTGTGATTAATAAATTTACCCAACGTCTCCTGGTGCAGTTATTTTGTCGCAATCAAGTACTTCTTGAACTGAAAATTGTTCAATTTTCATATCCTTCTTCTTGTCAGCTAAAAAAAATAAATTATTTTCACTCTTTCAAAAGGATTATTTATTTGTAATGTTTATATACTCCTTCCCTCACAAAAGGGCTGGAAAAGAGACTATATTCAAGTATCAACAAAATTAAATATTTTCATATTAAACAGTCTTAATTTAGATTTAATATATTTGTCTTAGTTAATTTTAAATGAAATTTTAATGCCTCAAAGATTAGAAACTTTTAAAGAAAAGTTGCCAAATCATTTACCTGGTAAAGTTGCTGCCAATGCAACTGCGTAATTTGCTTCGACGGCCGATAAAGCAGCAAAACAGTAACAATAAGGTTTTGAAGCTTGGTTCTTGACAGGTGAAATCAATCCTTTGTCTCTCCAATCAAAGAAGTCTGGAAGTGGTCCCTCAGCCGTCTCTACATCATCTTTCTTGTGTTTAAAGTCCTTTGGCAGAGGCTTGACAAAAGAATTGTTGGTTCTTTTGTGGAGTCCGTAGTCGTGAACCTTCATTAGAAAAGCATCCGCAAATTCTTGGTCTGTCAAATCCATGAATTGATTTACCTTGCCTGTAGCATCTTGTAGCCTGTTTGATCTGCGATGAGACGTAGTTTCATCTAGATTTGCCTTGAACACATTCTGTCTGAAGATGACTTCCTCTTTTGTTTCATACTTCTTCTTATAAGTATCCACAAAGTCCATGAAATGTTGTTCCATTACATCGGAAAAGGGAACGTGTTGCCTATCTGCCTTCTCCAATTGCCTTTCCAAATAGTTGGTGACATTGTTAACAACAATAGGAAGTACAAAGCAAATTCCGATAGCGAAGAAAAAGATCGTCAAGTAAGTAAGGATTCTATTTAAGGAATACTTTTGATTAGCCTTTCCTTGTGTTTCACGGGCAACATCATTAATGTAGACGTATTTGGTTTGGGGCATCCGTTCGTACCTGTAACCTTGACTATTCATTGAATGGTCGACCATGGTGTCTAAAAAAGAGAGAAGTAAAGTGGTGAGTTGGTAAAAATGTATAAATATAGCAATTTCATCAAATTAATATACCTACTTAAAGGTAGTTATGGAAGGGAAAGTAGTCGAAAAAAGGCAAATGATAAGGAGTTGGTAACAGATAGGATAAGAGATAGTTGTGCTCTTATTATCACCAAAAATGAACTACCCTTTTTGATTGTGGAAATGCTAAAAATGTGTGTGATGAAAGTTATACAATGATGGTCAGATAAAGTTGAAAATTGATTTGATGATTATTACAACAAAAAGTGGGAGATGGATTGGTAGACGAGGAGGACGAAAAGCTAAAAAAAGTATAGGTAAAGTTATGTGTGATGGTTTGGAAAGATCGATGCTTTTGTAGGTAGTTCAGGATTTAATATGATCTTTGTGATCTGTACATCGTTTGCTGCATGTCGAATTGCGATGAAGTCAGATGATTGAAAGGAGATAGTTTAACATGGTGTTTGGTTGTAAGGTAATTCACTACTTTTTGGGTGTCAATTTACCTGTTTACTTGAAAGATTATTATTAGATTGGTTGATTTTGTTTGTAGCATAAATATGTAGTTTTCATAAAGTATATATTACAAACAAGATGATGTCATATATTCAAATTTAGCTGTTTATCTACGACGAAATTAAGATTAAGACATATTCGTTTTCATTTCCTCAAAATATTGCTTGAGCAGATTTGGACGAGTAACAAATAAAAAGCCACTAATTGAAAAATGGATACCCTCATGGACTGGGTCATCTGAATTGCACTTACTTCTGCCACACACAATTTTAAAGTTTATTTACTATGCCATTTTCTCCCAATAAATTCGATCTATATTATAATTTAACTCTAACAAGTCGCATAAAATTAATAAATGTGTTTTTCATTTAAAGTGTCCTATTATTTTCTTATAAATATTGCCATGCTCTCCAAATTAATTGTGACATTTTTTAAATAATATTCCCTTTTCACAGAAGGCATTAGCCTGTTTACTATACTTAGATGTCTTTAAGGTTACATGTTCAAAAATATATCATTCTTCAATTAACCTTCTTGCCTTGCTTAACTTTTAATTTAACATTATTCGTTAATTGCATCTATTTAGTTTCTATTTGTATCCAATAAAGTTTGTAAATTACTACCCTTGACAACAGTAACTTTTATATGTTACTCTACAAGTTTTGGATACTTTGCTCAAGTTTTGACCTCGTACTTGTAGTTCGAAGGAGGCTATGTTTTTGGGAGAGTAGAACAAATTTTGAATATCATTGAACCGAACCAAGTTAAGAAAATCATTGATCCTTTGTTTAAGCAATTGGCCAAATGTGTGTGTCTTCACCGCATTTCCAAATCGCTGAGAGGGCTCTTTACTTCTGTAATAATAAGTATATTATTTCTTTGATTGAGGATCTTGTACTGAGGTGATGCATATTATGCCGCCGGATAAAGCTGTGAAAAATATTCTTATTTTATGCAAAAAATTGAGTAGTCAAGTTACATTTTAAATAAAAAGCAAAACAATTAATTTAAAACTTTATTTGGTATTTAGAATTCAAAATTAATATTACTAAAAAGGACTGGTCTAGTATAACGACCATGCTTATTTTTAATCTTGACCAAGTTCAATTTATAAAGAAGCCAAACAATGCCAATAATTGTGAAAACGCTAAAAGCCGTTGAAAAATGGATAATTGAAAAATTGGAATTTTTAACTGGACATGGTATAACTGCAGCTTCCTTAAACAAATTAATGCCATCTTCAGAAAACCACATTTCATTCCCAACCATTACTCGTGTATAATTGTAACAAATTTTGTCGTTTCCATTATTTCTGATGATCGAGGTAACATTCATCTGCTTGCAGTAGATCATATCGAGATCGTTGCCTTTGGCATAATAAAAAATATTATCCAATCCACCAGCTTGTTCATAATTGTTGAGAATTTTTGCATAATCATCCAGATTTTGTGGCGATTTCGTTAAATATGCTTTTTGTAAAAGACCGTTCCAAATTAACTGGTAGCTGTGTACAATATTCTCCTTGAATTGTCTTTGCTCGTCAGATTCATTTAAAGGGACGATGATATCAGGTAACTCGATCCAATAATTATCATTCATGTATTTTGCATTAGCCGGAACACAATGTGCACGATAACCCTCAACTTTAGCAATTGCATGAAACCGTATTGGCCAAGTTGTGACCACGAATTCGTTAGACATATAAACTTCATCTTCATGAGTATCACACGAGTCATATTGGAAATTGTATTTTATAATTTTGACTGATTCAAAAGTATAAGAATCGTCGACATCTGATGGATCATGGCGTGGAAAGTCTTGACGTTGAGAACAATCTTGAAAACATGAAATAGAGATTCCTACGAATAAAATAAATACCCAAATAAATTGTATATTGCAGAGCATAATTAAAATAGGCGAGTGCTCAAAAACAAGACACAATAATAATGAATGTGTTACTGGAAATCTAGACTTTCATACTATATATCGTCTTTCCTCTTTTTGCTTGAAACTAATCAAGCATATATTCTCTCAATCTAGCCAATAAATACTCGTATGCCCATGCATTAATCTATCCCGCTTTTTTGTCTAAGATAAATCAAGCACATCTTCTCTCAATCTAGACAACAGATACTCTTATGTCCATAGATTTGTCTACACACTTTTTATCTGAAGCTAATCAACACAGATATTCTCTCAATTACGACAGCAAATACTTTTTTGCCTGTACATTTATTTATCCGCTTTTTGCCTGAAACTAAGCAACGCACAGTTTCTTCTCGTTATACTAAATACAAGAACTACTTGAATGTCCCAGACTGATCTATAAATACTTTCTTGACAGATACTACTTTATCTATTTAATTACCTAGACACTTTACCTATCTACGTGCATTTCTTTTTTGCCGTAAACTAATCAAGCGGCTTAGAGTGTCAATTAATTTTGTAGAATACCGTTTTAAAAATAAAATGAATTACTTGATCATCTGTTTAAGTAATGTATTTGAAATTCTAATAAAATGTTCACACTTGCTTGTTTGTATGGCTTCCCTCAAGGATCCCACCACGACAGCCTGCCATACATTGGAATGTCAAGTACATAGACAGGATCGAAATTTTAAATAATATTGTATTATTTGGTTATATTGCTGCAGTTGTGCCATACATTACTAAGATGGCTGCCGTTCCTGGAGCCGAATTTATTCGCGTCAATGCGATTGACCACAACCTGGCCTTACTTCAAGAAAAGGTAAAGAAAGACCCAGAATCGTACAAGGAGGAATTCGGAGAGCAATTCGAGCATTTCAAGCAGTTTATGAAGTTACTTAACCTGCAGCCGGTCCAACACAGAATGGATTTGCAACCTATCTTGGAGTTGGTCATTTTCCTTTCCAAGACAGCTATTTACTATTCGGATGAGGCGAAGGAGTTTGCCAAGTTGATGGTCAATATTTTGACTGACCAGGGTTCTGCTTTGCATGCTTTTGTTAGAGAGTCCTTTTGTGAAAGTTTGTTGTCTTTGAGAAACAGAGATCATCTCGATACCATACAGTTGATGACTTTGTTTTTTGAGTTGGCTAAGGTGGAGGATAAGTCCTTGAGGAAGTATATCTTCACAGCCATTGTTTCTATGGTCAAGAAATTGTCTAAGAATCAAGCTGACTTGAAGATGAAGACGAAGATGCAGACTTTTTTGTTTGCTAAGTTGAAGGATTCAAGGGCCGTGGTTGCCAGAATCAGTCAAATGGTCTTGATTGACGTTTTCAGAAGAGGCTTCTGGAAGGATGTCAAGACAGCGAATGCCATTGCTGAATGCGTTTTCCACAAATTCCCTAAAATCCAAGTTGCCTCCATGAAATTCTTCCTCGGAACTACGAAAGATGAACAAGGAATTGCAGAGGACTCAGACAGTGAGGATGATAACATCGAAGCGTCCAAAACTCTCAAGGAAGTCATGTGTGCCTTCAAAGCCAACAAGAAAACAAGGAAAAGCAAGAAGTCCTTTGACAAGACAAAGAAAACCATCTCTCAAGACAAGAAGGAAAAGAAGGAATCAAGGTCCAAGTTCTGCAATTTGTACGCCATCCAGTCTCTGTATGATGCCCAACAATTCGCAGACAGAGTCTTCAAGATGCTCGAAGGAACTAAGAATGAGAAGTTCGAAATCCGTCTGCTGAGGATGGCTTTGGTCGCCAGAATTATCGGAGTCCACAAGTTGCAAGTCCTTGGCTTTTACTCCTTCCTTCATCGTTACCTCAACCCTAAACAAAGAGATGTCACCCGAATTTTGCTATATGCCGCCCAAGCTTGCCATGAATTGGTTCCTCCAGATTTGGTGGAAAATATCATTAAAGTTATTGCCAACAACTTCGTTTCCGACAAAGCATCTAATGAAGCTATTGTTGTAGGTTTGAATTCGATTCGAGCTATCTATGCGGAATGTCCACACGCTGCAGATCCTGACCTTATCTCGGACCTGGTCGAGTACAGAAGTTACAAGAACAAGAATGTTGCTATGGCGTCGAAGGGAATCGTGACTTTGTTCAGGGATATCAACCCAGCCATGCTTCACCGGAAGGATCGTGGAAGACCAATGGAATCTACAGCTGAATCTATGAAGGAAGCTGAAAGTAAAACATTTGGAGGATCTAATGCCAAGGACTTTATTCCGGGGGCTGAAATATTGTTCGGAGTTGAAGAGGGTTTGGATGTTGATGATATTGACTCTGATGGTAGTGAGGATTGGGGCGAGTTTGATAAGGTTGATAAGAATACTTACCCGAAGAAGACAACAACGCCAGCTAAAGTCGAGGCTAAGGATAGTTGTATGGACGAAACATGTGAGGATGAAGGTTGCGAAGATGAGGAATGTGGAGATGAGGAGTGTGAGGATGAGGAATGCGAAGATGAAGAGTGTGGAGATGAAGAAGAGTGTGAAGATGAGGAAGGAGTAGAAGGCGAAGAGGAAGAAAATGAAGAAGAAGAGGCAGTCGAAGAAAATCCACTCGCCAACTTGACTCCAGCTGAAAAATTAGCCAAAGCTCAAGAAATCTCTGAAAATCGTATTTTCTCGGATGCTGACTTCAAACGTATCCGTGTCCACCAACTCCAAAAAGCTGTCACCAACATGCGCGGAATCAAACGTAAGCAAACGAATGCCGACATTGCCGTCGATGAAGATTACGAAGAAAAGAAAGCCAGAAGAGAGGAAGGAGATGGGCTACCTCGCCTAAATGACATCGAACTCTTCCACAAGAAAATCAAGAAAGCCACTAAGGAAGACAGACTAGAAGCTGTGAAGGCAGGACGTGTCGACCGGCCAGAATTCAACAAAAGAAAGACGAATGGGGATCATGTTGGTAGAACAAACAGAGAAATGGCCAAGAAAAAGTCCTTCAGTATGATCAAACAAAAGGTTCGTGGCAACAACAGACAAAGATCCTTCAGAGAAAGACAAATTAGTTTGAAAAATTACATGTTGAAGCAAAAAGGAAAGAAACTTGCTAATTAAATTTGTTATTTTTGTTTATTGTTATGATATTATTATTGTTTTCTATTTTTATCATATTTTATAATTGTTCTAATTTGGTCAAACATCATTCTATTGCCCGCGTTTTAATTAATAAAAATCTAAAGACAAGCTTGTTGAAATTTCTCGTTGGTTTTGAAGCGATTATAAAGCAAACAGTTTGGAAGGAAGATTTGCTTTTTGAATTTTATACTATCATAAGAAGTCGAAGTTGGTGGTGTAAAATAATAAAGCCGTGGGAACAAAATGGTAAGTTAGAGTCAATCTAACAAGGTAATCAACTATTTATAGGCGAGAAATTCAGAAAAAGCGATGACTGTGCTGGCCAGATGGCGCAAATTCAAGGAACTGGAAGAACGTGGCCCAATCGCACGCCGACCAAACAACGTCAAAGACTGCCATGTCTTGTCTGATGGGGAAAAGTTTAGACGCGAAATCATATCTGAAGTGTCTAAAAACATAAACCTGATCCAAAATCCAGGTTTAGGCGAAGGCAAGTTACGGGACCTGAATGATGAAATCAACAGGCTGCTGAAGATAAAAGAAGCTTGGGAGTGGAGGATAAAGGAATTAGGTGGGGTGGATTATCGAAGGGTAGGCAATAAGGAGTTGGAGAGTGGTGCAGGGCTGGCATCGAATCGAGGTTACAAGTATTTCGGAGCTGCGAAGGATTTGCCTGGTGTTAGAGAGTTGTTCCAAAAGGATGGTGCTGCAGACAAGAAACGGACTAACAATAGAGCTGATTTGATGAAGAATGTGGATGCAAACTACTATGGCTTCTTGGATGATGACGACGGTGTTCTGATTCCGTTGGAACTGATGGCCGAAGTCGAGGCAAAGCAACGCATTGAAGCTGAGTGGAGGGAAAAAGGCTTGATGATGACAAAGAACTTGTCATATTTCAAAGGTATCTTTGGCAACATTGAAGACAGCCAAGCGCCTGACGAGGATTTAGATGAGGAGGTAATTGGTGGCGTTGACAACCTCATGGACGGTTTGGTGATCAAGAGAGTTGTGGTGCCAACGCAAGCCGAAATGGAGAACATCTTGATAGAAAATAGAAGGCGGCAGTTGATTGAAAAGCATTTTGGGAATAAAGATGAGGGATCCACAGCTACTGCGGATTCTTGATTTGGGCACTACATGAAATAAGACTCTTGGAAATGAGGTAAATCATTACTCTTCTCTACGACAAATTTCGTTGTTTGCAATTAAGGTGCGTCAACTAATTCACCACTCATTTATTTTTGCTTTTTAATTAACTAATTTAAATGGTTTAATAAAATGTATTACTCGTTTAATTGTGTAAAGTTCATTTATTTTCATATCAGTACTGAGATGACTTAAAATTGTAAAGAGGACAATTTGATTGTCAAAACAAAATATACGTCAATTTAACTTTTACACTGCTCATTTACTTCCTGATAACAATCAAACTGCAAAAGTTGGAAAAACGTCTTAACGTGTTGAGATATTTTTGCTAACCTATTGCATAGTTCAAACTAAACACAACATGTTTAAAAAAATGTCCAAGCTATCAGTGTGTTCTATTTTTGTGGTCTTGATGGCCTTCAGTCTAATTTCCTGTCAAAACATCTTCCGCATGGACAAAATGAATTTCATCTACGACAAGGCGATGAGTCAAGGAATGGACAAAGGTAGACTTACTAAGTTAAAGGTTTGTTTACTACAATTATCATTTTGGTTCATCATTTACGATAGGTCGACCTGACGAAATTCGATACGCTGTTGCTTGATATGAAACATGAGGCAGACAGTATGAAGGCTACTGGCTACAAGGAAATTGATGCTAAGTTGTTATTGTTACTGCATAAGTATGACTTAGAAGATGTCCACGATGCTTTTGTTAAGAAGTATAAAAATTCTTATGCTATTCATAAGGAAGCCGAACCAGTCAAATTGGGGAATACTAACGTTAAGTTTCAATACAAGAAGACAATCAAATTGTGGAAGTTAATTGAATCTAGTGAATTAGAGGATCAATTGAAGGTGGCCTTAATTGAAGAATTGAAGAAATACGAAACTGATTACAGTGAATATGAGAAATTGTTAAACAAAAGGCATGTTGTTGAAGATAGCAATCATATTACAGAAGATGGAGGCCCAGTTACTCATGGCCTTAAACTTCACCTCAATGAAGCGTATGAAGTTTTGGCCTCTAAGATATCTGACCTCACCCTCAACCCATTCACGCAACCAAAAGTGCGCAAACTTTATTATGATCTAATAATGAACAAACACGAATTAACTACAGGACAACGGGATGAAATCAAGGCAGAGCTAAGAGAGTTAAATGGAAAATTAACAAAACTAGACTATCAAAAACAGCAAATTCAGGATTACACCGCCTTTGAAGAAGAACATGATCTAAAAACTGGTATTCCAAAAGGAACGGACGAATCTTTCGAAGAAATGAAAAGGCATGTCAAAAAGTTTGAAGCATTCATCGACACTAAAATCAACAGACACGAAGAACTATGAGTAGGCAATCATAATATTATTATCATATCACTTAACCCTAATCTATATTTGCTTAAATAACAACTTCTATTCTTATCTTTAAAATTTCAACAAAAAGAGTAACTCTCTCTTTCATATCTTCTTATATTTGGTAGTTGTGGTTGTCAATTATGACTAAAATATATTTTACCTTATTACTAACGTAAAAGTACCTTTACAGACAATGGGAGCTACGAGAAAAAGACCTCTGACCCAGCAAAATGATCCTTACACACTCAAATTTCAACCGACTAATGAAAGTCAGATGAAAAAGACCAAATTAGAGGTGCCACGCCAACCTGTCCTTAATAAGCCTTGTCCACGATGCTTAGCTGGTGAAAGCGGTCATTTTAGACATGTCTAAATACTAATTCTTTTTATACATTTTGTTTACCTCTATCTACATTGATTCAGTATTTTTTGTTTTGTTATAAAGTTTTTGATGCTTATTTTAATTGTTTATTTAAATTGATATGTGGAGATAACATAAAAATTATATTGTATATAACTAAGCATTGTACAAACAATAGTAATATTATAGGTGTATAAATATTATGCCAAAATACTATGGATATTTTGTTGAAATTACTTTGGTGGTGGATTGGCGGCTTGATTGGCTCGGTGTTGGGCGTCTCTGTGTTGTTGGGCTTTTAGGAATTCTCCGTAGTCGATCAGACCATCTCCGTTGAAGTCATCTTCGTTTAGGATAGAATCAATCATCTGTTCTAGCTCAAGTTCGGAAGGAAGTGGTGGAGGTACGTTGGCGTCGTGGTTGGGAGCTGGATTTTCGTGGTGGAAATGAGTTATTGCTTTAATTAGTTCAACTCCATCTAATTTACCATTTTTGTCAAGATCGTGCATGTTGAAGTAATGAAATTGCAATTGTTCCGGGGTCATATTAGCTGAAAATTAATGCTAGTATTAATTTAATGAACGCTTCTATTTTTAATAGATTTCTCATTTTGATCCCCAATATTTAATTCAATAATTGTTACACTTTAATAATATTAGTTACTTACCAGTTGGGTCTACTTTTCCGTCCAAATGTTCTTTGATATGAGCTGAATCTTGAGCGGCTTGCCCTCCAAATTGCTCCATATTGTTGTGCTGTTGTGCTTGATTTTGGTGCCCAGTTCCTGGCATCTGATTGGGGTTGTGACAATGTACCGCCAGCAAACAGAAAGCAATAACCAAAAATAGAGCCTTCAAATAGTAGCCAGACATCCTATAAAATACAATATAATACACTCTAACGAAAGCAAAAGGATTTTAATTATAAGTAATCCAATAAATATTAATACTCCTATCCAAATTGTCTTTTTAATACCAATTTTATGGGCCTTAATGTGAATTAAAAGTGTATGTGCACAATTTACTTCATTGGTGCTGATGTGTTCTTTGGAGAAGCGATACACACTCTAAACACGTTGCACACTTTTGTGGGTGCGACCAGATATAAAAATAAAAGGCCTTGAAGTGATGAAGTATTTTTTGTCTATTTGTTGACAGAGTTGCTTTTGAGTGCTTAATTATTGAGTTTTATGGGATTTGCAAAACTTTACATTTAATTGTTGTTTTTTATTTGTTTGTATTGATAAATCTATTTGATACTATCTTCTATGTTCTTTGATTAGTAACTGGAAAAGTTGGAGCAAAGTATATTGTTTATTGTTATATGTTTCAGCAACGTAATTAAGTTTTTATTTCTGCGATTCTAATTAACTATCAAGGTGGCCTTTAGTGTGTCTTTCCTGGTTTACACAAAAAAGGCATCACATTAACGTGTCCCTTGAAAAAAGTTATCTAAATATATAGATTGTAAAGATACGTGGCAATAACAACCTATACATCCAATAGTATACGTATTCATTTTTGTATTTACCATTTGAAGATGCAAATATCTCTATAATTTTAATACTATTTCAGCCTCTATTCTTGCGAACAGGCGAATGTTTGCACAACAAGTCGACAACTTGAGGAACAGGCACGCACACAACGTTTCTACACCCATTACGACTTTCTTCGGTATTGCCCCACAAGAAGATCCAGTTAAAGGAGACTTTAATCTAGATATATCACTTATCGCGATGCCTTTCCGCGACAGAACCCAAGAATTTCGTACCACTGGTGCTTCTTACCAGATGAAAATTCAAGCTAATGTGCCTAAAGCTAATTTAGATGGTCGTCAACAGCTTATCAAAGAGTCAATCGAATTTAACCAATTATCCAAGTAAGTTCAAATAAACAATGGCTTTAAATGATTCTTTTGCAGGAGAATCAGCAGGGACCTTACCTCAACATGTGCAAAGTTAGAAAAATTAGCCGAATTAGCAAAAAGAAAGTCTCTATTTGAGGATAAGGGAAACGATATTGAGGAGTTGGCAAAAGTAGTGAAGCAAGATATTACCGGTCTAAACAAACAAATAGCCTTATTGATGGAGTATGGAAAACAACGTGTCGGTTCGCATAATCAAAGCCAAGATCACTCAAAATTAGTTGTTGTGGGGTTGCAGTCGAAGTTGGCTAATGTCTCAAAAACGTACCAAGATGTGTTAGGAGTGAGGACAGAAAATATGAAGCAGATTAGAAATAGAGCTGGGATGTATTCGCAAACTCAACAACAACGTACAAACGGACCGATGCTGCCCAATTCTAGTACAAAATCTTTGTTATTGATGGATGATGAAAGAAAGCACGGGGTTGCCTTAGACATGGATGGCCTCGAACAAGAACAACTTCAAAATCAAGCAATGATTCTCGATGAAACGGAAGGATATCTTCGCTCCCGTAACACTGCAATGGAAACAATAGAAAAAAATATCCATGAAATTGGAAGTATATTCAGTCAATTAGCGACTCTAGTTGCTGAACAAGGCGACATGATCACTAGAATAGACTCCAATGTAGAACAATCATCCATCAATATCGAAGGTGCTCATCATGAGTTAGTCAAATATTTCAATACAATCGCTCGGAATAGATGGCTGGTATTCAAGGTGTTCTTCACTATTTGTATAGCATTCATGATATTTGTCGTCTTTTTGACGTGATTCAGGAGACTATGTTTATATGTAAAGAAATTATAATTTATGTGACAGTAATCGAAATAGTATAATTTATGTGAAGAGAAAGTGTAATATATTTGTTTTTATCCAAATTGTGTGTTTCTTTAAAGGTTTCTTGCCTCCTTATACCTTTACTTGATTATTTTTAACTTAACTTAATTTGTATTTAGAAATCCAGTAATGGCTAGAAGTGTGCCTCTCTCCGGTATAGTGTTGCTTTCATTCACAGCAACAATGTTAGCCGTGACACATGCTTTTTGGAAAAAAGAACAATTTTACCCAGCTATGATTTACCTAACTAAACATAGCTTTTCCCTATTTGTGTTGTATTTTCAAGGAGCCGTCCTAACTTACCTAGTAGCTCAATTAATTCGAAAGATCTTCTTTGGCCCATTAAGAGATACGGAAGTTCAGCATTGCTACGATCAAGCGTGGCAAGCTGTAATGGAAACAATATTGGCGTTTGCAGTTTTCAGGGAAGAATTCAGTTATCTGCACGTCGTTTGCTTTGCCTTGTTACTTATTGTGAAGTGCTTTCATTGGTTGATGGAATGTCGAGTGGGTTTTATGGAAAGATCGCCTAATATCAGCACACTTTTCAAAGTACGAATGGTAACTACTTTGAGTTGTCTATTTTTCTTGGATATCTACTTCTTTTGGTCTTCATTGTATCAAGTTTTACATGAAGGCAACTCTGTACATACTATTTTTGCCTTTGAATATGCAGTAATGTTTGTTAGTATAATACATATTACCTTAAAGTGTGGGGTTCAAGTGTACGAGTCAACATTACCAGGACAAAATTGGCCAGAAAAGTCTACTTATCTTTTGTATATAAGTCTTGGTATTAGTAAGTTGTGATTTGTAAAAATATTTGTTATTGCCCTTTTTAGGTCTTTGCAATTTTGTCATTCACGCAGTGTTCCTTTATTTGATGGTCAAAATCCTCACTCTTCCATTGTTCTTAATGCGTCCAGTTTGGATGTCATTCATAAATTTGAAAAAGATATTCTCAGATGTCAAACAATGCAGACAAGCTGTCCATGCAATGAATACCAGATTCCCCGAAGTTGGCGAGGAAGAATTGGCTCGAATTGATATTACGTGCATTATTTGCAGAGATGACATGACTCGTGTGGGAGAACCCAAAAAGTTACCTTGTGGCCATGTTTTCCACAAGAATTGCCTCCGCAATTGGTTTCAACACCAAAGAACATGCCCAACTTGTAGGTGTAATGTTTTGGATGAAAATCCTCCAAATAGAAATCAAGGACCAGTAAATAACAACAACAACAATAATGGTAATGCTCAACCTAATGCAAACAATAACAACAACAACCAGTTTCCAAACTTCTTCCAAAATGTGTTCAACAATATGGGTGGGAATGCCCAACCTCCAAATAACAACAATCCAGTTCCACCAAATCAACCCAATAATCCCAATAACGGAAACATTCCAAATATGCCGCCATTCAATTTTGCCAATTTGCCACCACTACCTCCACTCTTCCCTTCAGCTCATATCAATGTCTTCCCCCAACCTCCAAATTACGCTGGCATGAGTGAAGAAGAGCTATTAACAATGGAATTAAATACAAGAGAAGCCATTGTTGCTAGAATTGAAGCTTTAAACAATATTACTACTTTGCTAGATGCTGTTCGAATGCAATTTGAGCAATACAATGCTCTTCCAGTTGTCGTTCAAAATATTCAAAGTAGATCTCCACCACCAACAACTTCCTCTGAAGAAGCAAATACGTCTGGTTCTACTTTAAGATCAACTTCGTCAGTTATTGGAGAGACTTTTAATAATTCACATGGAACTTCCACCAGAGCTACGGGAGGTTTATCGAATGATAACTTGAATTCTTCGAGCGGTTCAGCTGGTACTGGAGTCAGTTCTGATATGGTATTTAATTCTACAGCTGACTCACCAGGTAGCGTTCCAAGCGTTGGGGTTAGAGATGTTTTGAATGATACGCAAGGTTCATCTGGCAGCAATGTACAAAGTGCTGGAGGTGCATCAGGCAGATTGACTAGCGATCTTTTGAATTCTAATCCTGGATCACCTTCCATTGGCAGATCTGACCATTTGAACTCTAGTCAAGGTTCAGCTTCAATCGGCAGATCTGATAATTTGAACTCTCCTCAAGACTCAACTGGTAGATCTGATCTTTCAAACTCTACTCAAGATTCAACTTCAACCGGTAGGTCTGACATTCTGAAGAACTCCTTATCCAGCAATCGCAACAAATCAATTGACAATCCCACAGATACCGCCATCGCAAACGGCACCACTTCAAGTATTGAACACAACGAATCAACAAGTACAGCAATTGCAGCCGACCAAACTCCCAACCCCTTCGAGTCTCTGAGCCAAATGGAAGCGATGCGTCGTCGAAGAATCGAAAACTTAGATAAAAAGACAAATTCAACAGAAGAAGGCGACAATTCCCATTAAGCATGCAAATACCGCCTTTATTTGCCCCTTATGCTTAATTACGTGTATCGTATATTATTTAATTATAATTTGATTTTTTTAATTATGCTTGTTATGATTTAAATTATAATAAAAAATATTCTAAAGGCGTGGTAAAGAATCATAAATAACAATCTATTCTTTGTACTGATGTTACTAAATACATCCACATCATAATAAAATCGGAATAGTTAGCAGTATGTGCATACACGTACCACTTTATTTCATTGCAATATTTTATGTGCCATTGTTGTGCTTTGACAAACTAACTACAGATTCTTTCACACCATCTAAAACATTATTATTAAGCCTGTATTTCTTAAAAAATATATAGTTTAATGTATTAGGTGGTATAATAATTTAGAATGTGCCTATTTGATGTCCTAAAATGACGTGCATCTAATTGCACACCAAAATTATTTGAATGTTATCAGACTTTATATTGCTTTTGTTCATATTGATTCGTTCGTTATTATGTCGTTGAAATCTAACCACCACCCATAAACGTTACTGTTGCAATGATCTGTTATATTTGTGTGCTTCTTTCCGATAATGAAATACATATATATTTGAACAAATTAGATTATTAATCAGTTTATTTTGCAATGGCTACTTTTGATATTATACTTAATCCGGAGGATACTGAATATTATAACAAGTTCTATATAAGTGTAAGTTATACCTCAAGTTATGAATTATTTGATTTAATTAAGGCTTATAATGAAAAAGGATGGCTGAAATCATTTAATGACTACTCGGTTTGGAAGACTGCATTTGGAGAGGATTACTTCTTCTTGCTTGCACTTGATAAAAAGACAAAAGCTCACGTTGGAAATATTGTGGGAGTTTTTTACAGAAACAATGAAGGTAAACGCATTATGCTTGGAGTTGGTGGATTCTATTTGTTTCCCGAATTTCGCGGAGGTGGGCAAGGATGGCGTTTATTTGAGGCTTTAATGGATATAGCCAAAAAGGAAAATGTGAATGTTTTCCTTAATTGTCGCGAAGAAATGAAAGCAAAATATATAGCTAATGGGTTGAATAAATTAAGAGACAACCATATGATTTGCTACAAAATTAATTACAATCATGTTAACATAGATCATGTTATAATAGACCACACATTCACCATTATTGATACAAAAGATTTTGATGACTGGAAAAGGTTAAGCAATTTGATCAAACAATAATTGGCAATATTGACCGTTCAAAGTATCTTAAAGAAAGATTCCTCGAACCCACATCACATGGCTCCATTTGCTTGGACAATCAAACAAAGCAAGTAACTGGTTTTGTTAATTTGATTGAAGTAGCTGGTAACAATATCTTTTTCGGACCCATGTATGCTGATTCCGATGAAATAGCAGAACTACTATTCGTCAATATATTTGACAAATTGTTATCTTCAACCATCAAAATAAATGAAATTCATTTCACCATTTACAAATCAAATAAATGTGTGGTTTCGCTTTTGAATAAATACACAAATGGACAGCAAATAAAGGGCTGTGAAAAAACTTCTCATTTTTCTAAATTCGATATTGGAGTTAAGACAGAATTTGTTTATTGTTTTGGCGATGGAATTTCTTTTACTTAAATTTGATTAAGTCAATAAACCATATGCATTATTCATTAATTTATTTTTTGGATAGTTAAGGAATGTGTTGGAATGTTGCTTGATACATTTGATTAACGTGTGCTTAAGATCTTTTGACTAATTCATATTCCAACCACACCAAAATCATAATTTGTGTCCCGTATCTCTCCGAGAGAGGTGCGTAGTTCCTTAAGAGCATCTACCGACATAACAACAAAAACCAAAGATAGTCTTATTTATTCTCTTAATTACAAATATATATAATAAATAAATACATTGAAGTTATAATAGAATATATAATATGCACATTAGGTATGATGGTACTTCACATATTTTTTGCTAGCAAAAGTTTCATTGTGTAAAGATTATATGATCTGCCAGTTAATAGATTAAAGATATTTCAGCTAAATCCTTTTGAAGAAAGTTTATTTATAATTTGGCATTACTATTTTTTAAGTCGTTATCAATTATTGATGACAATGAGTAAATTAATTAAGATACTGAAATAAAAATGACATACCCAAAAAATTTATCCAGTTTTGTAGACATGGAGATTTGTTGACGGCTTCTAAGGATATAAAATTTAAACCCAAATTAAATGCACTTTTTTAGATACCACAATTTAACTATTGGTTAACAAAATTTGCTTGCAAAGAATAAATATAAGCTTCGTAATTCCCTTCAAATCATTTTTTGCTGCCGTTTTGGAAATGGTTTATTGTGTGATGAAAGTCGTCATTCTCAACATACAAGTTCATCTACACTGCTTGGACTCTACACGACAACAAATTAATGGACGTCATCCTTAAAATGTTATCTGCGGCAAGACTTTTGATGATGCTCAAGTAAACCAGGGGTTGTAAATTGTTTTAGAGTGATTGTGCGGACATTCATTCGACGAATCTCAAATATATTCTTGCTTTTTTGTGGAAATAAAAAATTTGGTAGCTTATGTGTATATTTAAATTTTTTCACTTTAACAACATGTCACAGAATTAAATGACGTATGAGTTGTCAAAAAGCCTTTGTGTCAGGTACCAACTCAACACAGATAATTGGCTATCAATGGCACTTACCTTCTGTGAGGCCATCAAAAACCTTTTCCACAACAATGGGTCCTTATTGTTGAAGGTATGGAATTTAAATATGTCTCTTCTTAAAAGTCTTTCACTATTTTTATGCTCGACATTTTATTTTATGCTAATCACCAAGAGCAATAAACAGATACACTAAGTTACTTTAAATTAAACCGATGATAAGAGGTTAATCCGGAACAGCAGTTCAAGTTGCTTTTATACTTAATTTATTGTTATTAGTCTTACCATTTTTATTGTCTAAACTTTGTATTATTGTTATTGCAAGGCATTTATTTTCTTATAAATATTGCCATGCTCTCCAAATTAATTGTGACATTTTTCTAAATAATATTCCCTTTTCACAGAAGGCATTAGCCTGTTTACTATACTTAGATGTCTTTAAGCTTACATGCCCACAAATATATCATTCTTCCAATTAACCTTTTCTCAATCAAGTCTTCCCAAGCCATCACACATATGCCATCGTTTTTGCACAACCAATATTCTTTGTCAACTCCATATTTAACTATAATTGTTATTTCCTCCAAACTAGTAATTTTCGAAACCAACAAGAATTATTTATATA
This sequence comes from Rhabditophanes sp. KR3021, assembly GCA_963281155.1. Taxonomy (NCBI): domain Eukaryota; kingdom Metazoa; phylum Nematoda; class Chromadorea; order Rhabditida; family Alloionematidae; genus Rhabditophanes; species Rhabditophanes sp. KR3021. The sequence continues at coordinate 649,782 of CAUJLY010000005.1, read as the reverse complement.
TCCAATCTCCTCCAACCATAATATTACCCCACATCTTATTTTTTGTACAAGTAGGCAAATTTCTTTTGACAATTTAGTATGATGGGTGCCTTTATCAATAAGCTTTAAATATAATGTACTTTTACACACTTACTTACTTTTTTACGCTCATTTAAGTCATCTTTGAGATTGTAGAGATATGCCTATACAAATTACATACTTTTAAAGAACTTATTTTTTGATGACAACGTACTGATTTTATGAATGAGGGGCTTTATTAATAATAATATCTTTTGATTTTAATCTTATTTGGCCTTCCTCCTCCTTTTCATGTCACTAACTTTTATTTGGTTGTCTACTTTTTGTAACTGCTTTTGGAAAATAAATAATATATGTATTTCAGAGGTGTATATTCGGCTTGTAAACCACTTATTAAAGTAGGTAAAGTTCATGTGCTAATAATAAGCAGCAACCTTGGGAAGGAGCGCTTGACAAAATCACATTAGTGATACTGAAATCATTTTGAATAAAAATAAGGTCAGTATGAGTGAATATACGACCTCATCCTTAGACGACACTACTTGTCATGAAAGACTGTCCTCTCCCAGTTCAGGAAGCACCACCTCAGCCACCTTAAATTCGGCGTCAACAGTCTTCAACATCGAACAACTATTGGAACGCCTAGCTGTAACCGAATATGAAAACCAGCAATTGATGGCTAATCAAGGTTTTTTGGTAGCCGAATCCAATAAACGTACCGAGGTAAGTAGTTTCCTGTTTCCTTTGACATATGTCACATTTATTGTTGTTGCCTACACCGCCAATTAGTTATGAGTAAAATAGTTTCTTTGATCAGTCCAATTAACCAGTTCATTATATAAAGAGACAGTCAAAAAGTAGTTTGTTTGAGTGATATATTTCAAATTAATATAAAAGTGCATTATATCAAATAGATCTTTATCTGATCATAATAATAACTTTAAAAAAAATTCGCAACCACCACTCATTTGTTTATTTAATTTTGACTGTGTAGCCTTCAAAGTAGGGTATATATCTTAGTAGTATTGTTAAATTGAATATGTATTAGTGTGTTAATATGATTTAAGCAATCCTTTACATAGACATACTTTCGTGGACCGTTTCTTTTTTGGCCCTTTTGTTTAAAAGATTGCATTAGATGATGGGGTTGTTTGAAACAGTTAGTAGATTGCCTTCTATGTATATAGATAGTAATATACTCAAAAATGAAATACTGCTTTTCCACTACACTTTACTATATGAATTACAAATTCCAATTTTATATATTTTATCATGCAATAGAACATATACTTTTTCGATGCGCTTTATTATATTTTGCCTATCAGAATCTATATCATTGCGAATGCATTAAATATGAAATTACATCCCAAAATCTATATTATTGTAATGCAACTTATATCTTATTGTGATTTTTGAAAACTTTATTGAAGGATTCTTATAAAACTGTGCTTACAACAACTGTTTATTTTTTCTGAAGAGATCGACTCGACTTATTCTATGACTCATATCAATTTTGTACTTTTCACAAAGAACATTTACAAAAAAATCACAAGAAACTTTTTCAGTATGACTGCAATTATTAAAATAAGAATATCTATTTGATACAACGCTATTATATTATTCAAATATTAAGCACCCACATATGTTGGAGTTGGAAAAGCGTTCTTCGAAGAACTATTGTCATATTTAACAATTTATTATGATATGCAGAAAAATAATATATTACATTATACCACATTTTGATAAACGCATAAGTGCGCTGATTTTAACAAAACCGTATAAATTGCTTGGCAATATGATGCTTTTTGTTGACGATTTGAACGTTTTCTTTCTTTTCGAATTGCAAGCGAGCAATTAAGGTATAATTGTGTTACAATTTATACAAAAAAACAAAATTGCAATTTATAAAAAATGCATTTCAAAATTTACGATATTGCTATACAATTATCTGCCATTTGTATTAAAATGCTCTGAGAAGAAGATTTCTGGTCTTTGAAGTTTTTGATTTCGTTAATTGAAAATGATATTTATTGGATAAATTACCAAGTAGAAACATCTTCAAATTGTATTACTTATTTAGTTACAAAAATATATTAATATAATAAAAGTAAATTAAAAATTGATTTTGAAACCATAATAGTAGTCCAAGTATGTAGTTTATAAATAAAAATATAGTACTTATATGTTTATTTGTAATTTCATATCAATTGCGTTACAATAAAATGTTTATTGTGCTTGCAATTGTGTCAATTTTATCTTACGATTTGACTAAAATTGTTCGTGTGTAATATGGATGTTATTGCTTTCACAAAGCCATCATTTTGAAAAATATACTGAATTTTCAGTATTTTATTTTTGAGTGTAGATTAGGATGAGCATCAATTATCGCCATACCAAATCCAATTTACTGTTTCTATTGCCACTTATTCTCCCTCTCGCAAAGAATAAGTGTCAGGCAACATTTGGAAAGGCATACTCCAAGCATCTTTCATCTCAACTTTATTTTACTTATTTTAATTTCATCATTTTAAGATCGACCACGATACCCTTTATAGTGACTCGATCAACCATTTTATTGTCATCATTTATTCTGTCTGTGTTTGTGAGTCCTGTATAAAATCTTATAATAATACTGATGGTACGTACTATTTACAACTTTTGTAGGCACAAGTATTTTCATTTATTCCTACATATTATCATCTACATCTCTTTTAGATACAACTTTGCGAAATTAAAAGCTTACAGCAAAGTGTGGATGAAAGTTTTGGCAGGATAAATCAACTCAAATCAATCTGCAGCATGTTAGAAGATGATTGTAGGAAGGCTAAAAAACTTGGACGAGAATGGGAGAAGTTTGGCCGTTATTCGAATGATTTAATCAAGCAGGAAGTTAATTCATATAATGCACGGCTTCATGACTTGATCTCCAAGAATGATTACTTGGTAAATGAGAATAAGGAGTTAAAAAGATTGTGTCTTTATTTGGACGGGCAGAGATATGAAGTTGTTGAAGATGGCTAAGCAAGGTCTTTTTAAGGAATGTTCTGATAAGGAGAATAGTGAGGAGGACGATGGGATTCATAGTCTTAGTTCGAAACGTCAAAGCATGGAGAATGAAACGCGGCTGGAGGTTTTGACTAAGGAAATGCAGACAAGTATTAGCTTCAGCTGGTGAAGAGGGGACATTCGGTACAGAAAAGGAGTTAAATGACTCCTCGAGCCAAAACAAGGAATTACTCCACTACATCCAATATTTAGAGAAAAAAATTAGTTCTCTCGAGATTGGAGTCAAAGGAAATGATAGTCAAATGTCTGCTGAAAGTGGCCAAGGAAGCAATGGAAGCTCTGAAATAGATGACTCTGATCTGATACGTGTCTCGCCTCTACTCGACGAAGAATTATTCTACTCCAAACGCACAAATAGTAAACATGTCAAGATCCTGTCAAAGGTTTCAGTTAACGAGGAAGGCTTATGTAATTTGGAACATGAAAGCGGCCACATGCGGGTTTTGAGCAAAATTGATGAAGATGGTGTTTGTGAAATGGGAACAAGAGACTATAAAATGCAGAGTAATGAGCAGCATGATATTCCTCCTCCGATGGGAAATATTAGTGAATCTATTGGTAGACTAAGCCGTTGCACTGGATCCGACGTTTCATTGAATTCTATTAAATCAAATGGAAGTATATTGTCTTTGAATAACTCATCAGCCTATAGAGACCAGGTAGCAGCAGATGTTCTTTGTCATTATAACGAGAATAGCCTAAACCATTTAGCAATAGACAAAACACCTCCATTCTTGCAAGGAAAATCTAAGTTTGCAAACAGATTTGAATCTCTCATCACACCAATTAGCAAGAATGCTGAAATCGCCGGTGTTTCTCCAAGATACATGCATGACAGAGTAAATGGCCTACCCATACGACATCGAACTGGCCAATTAATTTCAACTCCTCCGAATTCGGCAGAAAGGGTTGCCCTGCACAAAGCATGCCTTGCCAAATTCAAAAGAACAACCTCAACCATCACAATAAACAAAGAAACACAGATTGTCAAAGATTCTAAAACTGGTACCATAAAAGCAGAATTGACTGTAATTTAATTTTTCCTTAATACTTTTCTGTATATAGCAACTTATTAGCTGTATTTTTAATTCTAATATGACCATTTTAAATAAATTTTTTTATTTAAGTTTTTGTGTAGAAGAGTGAAGTAATTCAGTTAATCTGTGTTTACCAAATACTCTGTTTTGTAAACTTTATTAAGGACAAAAATCAAGGTGTGATTCTAAATATAATTGGTTGTTGGGTTGTGTACGACTTCAAAACGGATAAAAGGACTGGCTTAATTGAGTCGTTCTAATTAATTACAGCCAAATTAAACTGCACGTATTAAATGAATATGTTAAAATAGCGAAAATATTTACTCTTTGACTGAATTAATTAAGTTCTTATTTAAGTATATTTTATTTGATACTTTAAGAATCTAAAAGAATATTAGTAAAGGAATTGTTAATCTATCAAACTTACAAATTATTTGTGATGAACAGAAGCATTAATCCCCATATTATCAATATAAGTGACCAAGCTAGTCAGCCATTTCCTTAAAAAGAGAACAAACAACGTTCATCGCACAAATTTTGAGGGCAAATTAATGAACCTCACTTAAATTATATCCAAATCACTTCTTATAATGTCAAATTTAGAGAATCTAGTTACGAGAATATTAGTTTATTTGGTGTCCCTTATAATATGTAAATTTCGGACTAAAAATTAAAAAATCAAATTGATACCTTATTTCCGTTTGAAGTATCATTAATTTTAAAAGACATCAACCTTGAATATTCGAAAATAACTTTTATTACATATTTTTACAATAAAATGATCTTATTTACAAGTGTTAAATGAATTTTTGTTAATATCAACTGTGTTAACCGAATTTATATATCCTTATCTATGTCTTACTTATTTCTTAAAATTCCTCGATATCAAACATGACCAACACTGAGTGAGTAGAATCTTCCACGAAGATAAAGTTCGAGTAGAAGGTAAAGTACTTTGATATAAGGTCTTTGTATGTGTCAAAGTTAACATCCACACTTTTAAGGTAAAAGTACTTGTATATTCTTTCATCGTTTTCTTTTTCCAATTCATCCTTGATATAAGCATGCAGAAGACCATATCCAACACGTGTCGAATCAATTATCCATTGATTATAAGTATTGCTCAAAATACCTAAATTTTGATCTGTGATTCCATACTCCGTATCCTCTTTTTCCTCCATCGGTTGAGCCCCGATTGGACGATTATGCTTTATAACCAAAGTCAAGGCAACTCGTCTATTCCATTCCAATATAAAGTTATTTAATTCGAACAAGTTAATTTTTTCAGTTTGGTAAAATAATTTTATCTGTAAATATTTTATCTCATTTAACCTTAAACTTTACAATATACTTACGGAACTTGAATATTTACACATTCTAAGCAAACTTTTATTTATTAAGACATCCCAATTGCCGCAATAAAATAATTCATCTTCAATGACTATTTGGTGAGCTATGTTCGTTAGGTACAAAGGTTTCTAGAAATGCATTATATTTTAGCCAAAATGCCACTTTAAACATACCTTCAATGAGATGCCTTTGTCATTTCTGTTAATTTTCATAACAATTTCATTTAATTCTAGGCCTTCGAAACTAGTTATATGAACCTCAGAAACACTATATTTAGGAAGTCGTTTTAGATTATTATTTAAAATACCATAAATTCTCTTATTCAACGAAAATAAAGTGTTAATGGTAGGTCTGTCTACTTCTTGAAATATAGCTACAATTAGCTCTACAGGTAGTGTCAATAGCATCTTATTATTGTGGCTTGATTTGGGCAAACCCGTAAAATAAACTAAAAAGTATAAATATTACTTTAAAATAAGAAATATTATATATTTTTAAAGCAAACTTATCAAAAATTAATAAAACGAAAGTAAATGAGTAAGCTATATAATATCCATCAAATTAGCAACAACCAAAGTCTCTTGCAAGTCGCGCATACTCATTAAATATTGTCGTCAACTATATATAATAATATATATGTGAATGTGTGAAAAAATTGACTTCAAAATAAGTATAGACAAACTTAAAATATATAGAAATTTAAGTGGACCCACAATCATTATTCTGCTGTTGTGTGAATAGAGTGTGAACTTATCTTTTTTGGAGTAATGGGGATTTTTTTTATATATTCGAGTTTTTGTTTGTTTTTAGTGGATAATAATAATTTAATGACATAAAAACTTTATTATTAGCTATATATCAAAGAGATTTAAATTGATGATGGATGGACAAAAAACAAAAATAAAGATAAAGCTATTTAGAGTTAGAAAGCGGAAAGAAGATGGTACGACCCTCCGGCTTTCAAACTTTTTCTTGTTATTGCCTTTTCTTAAAATTGAAAAAAAGATTGTGTTAAAAAGTTTATACAGGACCAAAAAATTTGAGATAATGTTAAAGTGATAATTTTGTAAAAAGAACAAATATAGAGAGTTTAAAAAGATACTAAATACATCATGTGATTTTATGTGTGTGATATTTACTTAAAAGGATAAAAAATGTAGATGTCTAAAATTTAAGGTAATCTAATTAGACAACATTTATTGTTACATTAAATCTAATCACCACAAGAAGTTATTTTATTTTATGGTAAATAAAAAAGAATAAACAATAGTGTAGTTCAAAGTATCATATTTTGACGACTGCAAATGATGCTATTTAAAAGAAAATCATGTGATAATAAAAAAGATTGAGTTTTGGTTTTAAATGATAGCCTTTAGGTCAATGAACTGACTGGTCAGAGTGATTGCCTGATGCAAACTTGTTTCCTTTAATTTTGAAAACATGACACGCTAACCTTAACTAAATAACAATATGTGTACACAAACCGTAAGTCATTCATATATCTTAAATAAAAATAAATAAATATTTGGTAAACCCAAAAAGAAGTAACTTTTATTATAAAATAACATAGCTTATCGTTTTGTTTTTAGTATGTAGATATATGTGGACATAATATGCTTGAAACTCTCTTGCTATTTTTTCCCAGACCAAGACCTCGTGATGGCATGTATTTAGGGGAATTTAAAAAGCGTCTATACTTTATTGTTTGAAGAGGACGGTGTTAAGGGCAATGATGTTGTTGCCAAAGATTCATATTAATATAAAGTATGCCTACAAATTTATTCAAACAAGTCAAATATTAACTTTGCCTCAATTGTCTTTGTGGAAAGAGTAACTAAGAGAGGAGGCCAAATTATACATGTGTATAAATAAAAGTAAAATGTGAGTGTGAATATTTAATGAACTCTTCCTTATTAAAGATGGGAAGGTTTTTGCTTCTCATACAGGCCCTTTAATCAATTTGTCCCAACCAACAAAAATAATATAAACTAATTTATAACAAAAATAATGCAAGCCCAATTATAACAAAAATAATATAAACTAAATAATTCTCCAAATACATGTCTAGTAATATGATAAAAATCCAGGACACTATATTATATCTCGTGACTGAATCTATAAATATAAGACAAAACCAACTTTAGGGAAGAGCAGCTAATAATTTTGTTCTTCTAATAAATCAAACAATCCATTTTTACCTACATATTTTTATGATACAGGGTAATAATAGTGTAAGTATTTACAATTGATGTTAAAATTTATGGTCATACTTAACATTTAAAATTTACAACTCAATTTCAGGTAACAATTGGGTGTATAATAAAGTATACATAATGTAATATAAAAACACAAATAAAAAGGAAATTGGGGAAAAAAATAGTGAAGAGAAATATGACTGATCAACTAAATAAGAAGAGAAGTAGCGAGAATATTTATGTTGAGTTGTTTCAAAAGGTTTTCCCATTTAATAGCATATGATGTGTGTGATCGTATGCGCGCCTTCTTATCAATCTTTTTTGAAAAGCTTCATGACGTTATTTGCAAAAAAAGTGACCTTAAAATAGAAACCACCCTACTTGCCGTCAGTCAACTTATCAATCCGCCAGGTATCAAGATAAAGAGTAATTAATCAAGCCAATATACGCACACCTTGGGACTCTTTCTTTTACTCTGCCACCAAGCTAACAACAACTTCATTATCCCTTTGATTCCTTTTTTAATGGTAGATTACAAAGCAACAAATACACAAGTGATTTATCAAAAATCATGGGGCTAGTTTATTGTCAATTGTTTGTTTGTATGTGTATAATGAATTATCTTAAATTTATATGATACATACACACATACTTCTTTGTACTACATGTTAATCAGATGTTTTGATCGTGGAGTGAAAGGAGATAGATATATTATCATTATCCTATGTATATTTATTTAAACAATTGTTAAAGCGGATAGGGATAAAAAAGTATAAAAGTGTGGGGTGATTGCTTGATCGGTTATGTTGAATGGGGACGAGGAGAGAGGTTGACTTAATGATAAGCTAGTTTTTGTTGTGGTGTGGAGTCTTTTGAATCCAAAATTTGAGTATATCTTCTTCTCACAAATAATTACAACAAAATAGGCTTTTATAATAAGGCCCTAAGACGTATTTTATTTATTAATAAAATAATACTTATAAAGAATTGATAAGAACTTGATAAAGAACCGAAAGACCCAAAAAGAAGCCGTAAATTATAAACTAATAATACGCAGCAACAATCAACTGTTGAGAATTGAAAATTGAATTAAAGGGCTTATTATGAAAGTCATTGGATGAAAATGTTACTATTATTATATCACAGATTGTCATATTAAATTGTACTGATAAAAAGTCCACATATATACAACACACGCTTGGCTGAAGACATTTTGTATATACAAATATAATAAATATATATTTTATTATAATAATACTTATATTGTGAGAATTGATAAAGTTCTGACCATCAAAGCTCGTTGATTACAGGAAACAAAGTATTGAGGGATTTTTAAATTGACATCTGGCAGATTGCAATATTTATGATTGATTATGCTTCATAAATTGCAAAAAAATGTTTATCCAAAAACCACTTTTTGCCCAGATGAGACTTTGTTTTTATCAAATAATAAATCTATTACCCAAAAAACATTTGATCAAAGAGAAACATTAAATGGTTATTTTTGACATAACCACAAAACAAACCAAAATATTTTTAAACATTTGACAGCAAAACATCCATTATCACACTTAATTCACTTAATTGAGATGGCATCTCTTTCAACCAAGATTTAGATAAAATAAAAATCAAATATAATAAAAATCAAAGTGAATATGTATGTAGAAAGAGTAATCCTAAGTATATGCCTTGCTTAACGCACATTTTTTTGCGAAACGCTTTTCCTTGTTTCTCGATTAGTCAAAGTTTAATAAAATGGCGAAAATCGTATAATAAAGAAAGTAGGATAAAATATATGTATAAGAAGATATTTACCAACTGGTATATTATTATTATATAATCGTGGTTTGTTCCCTCTCTCTTAGTATACAAACACATATATCCTTTTGCCTTCCCTAACCTTTACCTTTTTTTTGGTATCATTTTTGAAGATGCCAAATCATAATGTCCTTCCCAACAAAAAGTCAGTCAAATTTCCTTTTTATTTAGTAAGGTCTCATTAATCATAAGTAGGCTTACTTGATTGTTCTTTTATGAAAAAATGAGGTTCCAATAGAGTTTTAATAAAAATGTTATTATTGGAGGAAATATTGAATTATATAATAAAGCCTTGGTCGGCATACAAATCCTCCCCCAATTTCTACCACCACATATCCTAATAATATCTAAAGGATGTATATAAATGTCGACACCTTCCAAAAGATACTCATTTTTATAGAAAAGATTATTTGTTAAAGATATAAACACTTCTTTTATTACCCAACACAACTAACATAATCCTCATTTATAAGTTGTTAGGTAAGGCAAAACGATTTTGTTAAGTATCAAAACTTTAAACGAAATCGCAACCTAATCAAATGGCCTATAAACATTTTGATAGGTAAGAGTAGATGTAATTAAGCTTATTTTGAATTATTTTGACAAGGTTTTTCGTTTTTTCGGGAGGTCTAATTTTACATACTTTTATTTACATTTACTTATACTCTTTCTTTATTTAGTTTAGGAATGAAAGTATGTATTCACTAAATTTAATCCTACTTACAATTGCTTTCTTTTTTGGAAGTGTCTGGGGTGCTCAATTTGATTCTGCCAATCCAAGATGTAATTTGTATCCCGAAAGAGGTGCATGTTTTGACGCTTTTGAAATGAAATGGTATTACGAGCCATATACTGGAAAATGCAAGAAATTCTTCTATTCTAAATGTGAAGGAAATGAAAACCGTTTTAATACTGAAGAAGGTAATCAAAAGCAAAATTCACTTTTTGTTAAAGTTAAAAAGCGGGACAAAATATTAAAATTATTTATCGCTCATCTTGAGTTTAAACATCTTTTCTGTCAAAATGCCAGCAATTGCACATCCATTGACGGAATTGAGAAGGTAGACTTCTGGCATGGAACATTTACCGGGGTCACACTTTGTAATCTGGTGCTTGAATTTTTGCACCTCTCAAAAGAAGTTTTTAGAATAATTAAATCCGTTGATTTTTTGATCTCTTTGGCACTATACGCACTAGGATCATTCAACTTTCTAGATGGCGTTCTTTTTGGTAGTGGTGGTTTCGGTTTTGCTACCTCTCTAAGTTTTTCTAACTCTAAAGCCACCTTTGCCTTTTAGCCTCTCTTTTTCTTCTATTCCTCATTGACTTAAGAGAGGGTTGGTCCGTCATTGTTCTATCTAAAGCAAGCCAAAATTAGTTAAAAGTAATTAATAGTATAGAGACAACAATAAGTAAACGTTGCAAGTTAAATAACACTATAAATACACAACTACTGACAACGACACATTTAAACATAACTAATATTCATAAATTCAAAAATATTCTTTTAAACGGATACCTTTGGCATATAGTTTACTTAAAACTTACATTTAAAAGAACAATATAACATCTGGTAAAATATTATAAATTTGTCAAGATAATTTGATGCTAGATTATTTATTAATTAATTGTTTTCAGAGTGTATGCATCAATGCGCTCCAAGAAAGTCACCCCTCAATGATAATAAAGAACGGTGTCTTCAAGTTATTGATGAAGGAACATGTTGGGGTTCGTTTGAAAGATGGTACTTTGATTCATCTGTAAATGAATGTATTTGCGGAAACTACACCGGATGTGGTGGAAACTCCAACCGTTACTATTCATTCTTTGGGTGTATGGAGATTTGTGGTGAATACACTTCCAATCAAGGACATCGTGAATATTTCGATCGTTCTGAAAGTGGCCAAATGACGAGGCAACGAATGTTGGGTCAATATGAACAAACTCACGCGTTAAGAAACCAGCCCGTTCCTCCATTCAACGACTACGATAATGACCTTTATCCACGTAACGAACAACTTCTCCGTGAACCTCCATTTTACACCCAAGAACGTTTCCCTTACCGCTATAATCGTCTCCGAGCCAAAAGATCCACTGATCCCAACCAAAATGTAAGACTCTAAACTTACTCTGCACACGAAAAAGCCATGCCTTTTAACCTTTATTATTTCAATTCTATCTAAAATACACACTGCCTTGAGCTTGTCAACCCATCTATTTTTATTTTCTGTTTATTTCCTTTAAAAGTATTACATTTCTGTGCATCCCTGTTCATTTATAAATTTATTAAATGCAACCATAAAGCTCTGTATCATTTTTTGAAAAATAAATAGTTTGGCCTTTTTTGTAGTATTATACTTCTCAAAGATCATCCTCCAATTATTATGCAAGCTCGAGGACGAGACATCAAAATTGGTATAATGATGGGCAAGGGCATCCGGTGAGAAGTGGAATGAGAGAGACTTTCGAGGCCGAAGTTCCTTTTAGAAAGCTAACTCCAATTAGAAAGTCGATGATTGTTTCTTCAAGAGACGGAAGATTATTCCAAGTTCCCATTTCGGGAGATGAACCCGTTCCAAGATCTTTAATTCCGCAACAATCAAATATACCAAGTGATGCTGTGGATTACACAGAAATAGCCAACTTCAAACTCCCATCCTACGCCTCCACCTTATCCTTCAAAGAAAAGAAACGTCTATGGAAAGCCGAAGTTAACAGACGAATTGAGGCTGCCAGAAGAAGAAAATATCTATTAAGCAAACATGCTGCCCAAAACCAATTCTACAATGGCCAAAGATTAGACGTTCACCCAGATAATTCATATGGCCGTAGAACGCAAATTACCTATACTCCTGAATATAGACATTATTATGTGGAAAAGTCAATGGGAATGGAGGATCGAGGAATGATCATTTTGAAGGTGGATATGAGAGATTGGAGACTACTTCGATGCCTAATATTGTAAAAGCCACGCCAAGAACTATTTATCCGGAAATTGTTTACACGACTACGAGTGAAGTTCCGAGGTATGTTACGGATGCTCCAACAACGGAAATTCCATCTACAACAACTATGGAGGCATTTACAACTACATCCACAACTCCAAGACCGTATACAACAACTATGAAGGCATTTACAACTACATCCACAACTACAACTCCAAGACCGTATACAACCACCACTACAACAACTCCAAGGCCTTATACAACAACCACCACTACAACCCCAAGACCTATAACTACTTCAACAACAACTCCAAGACCATTTACAACCAGGCCTCCAATAGTAATTCCAATGCACACGACAACTCCAATCCCCTACCGCACCGTTGAATTACAAAAAATAAGCGATAGTTCAGAGGTCGAAACAGTAACATATGCCAAAGCTCACCCAAAAGATCAAATCTTCCCCCCAATCACCCAAATCATAGACCTAAACGACTATGACACATGGGGTGAATCGGAAGAAGAAAGCGACGAACCACTACCAACTCACGCCAACATCTACCCCACCATCTTAGCCACCACCACAAGACAACCTTTCACTCAAACAACAACTACCGAAGAACCTTTTAAAATAATAAAATCACCTGCTAGTTCGCTCTTCTCAACTGATATGTCATCTGAAGAAGATGACATTTATTTCTTTAAAAATGATTTGGCAAAGAGAAAGAGACTCGAGGAACAGAAGAAACAGGCATTGCGGCAGCAATAAATGCTTGGCTTTGGTCTTTTTATTTACAAGTTTTTGCTCTCAAGGTTTAATAATAAAATATATATTTTTAATGCTTTTGGAAGTATGTAAACTTACAAGTGTTCCCACATAATAGGTGTATTGGTTGTTATTTCCTTTTAAATGGATTGACATCAAATCTGTTGGAAATATGGGTTGCAATGGTAGGTGGTTGGAGAAGGTTATTTTAAACAATACACATATTCATGTCTTGGGGTAAAGAGTGTCGATTTTAAAATACAAGAAATATTTATTTAATTTAGCTCAAAGTGTATTAATAAAAAGACAATGAAGAACACCAATTAGGAGATGGTAACTCAATATTTGATTTTGTCCATATTTCGGTTTTTTATCAAAACTATAAATATCTGAAATATTTACATTATTTAAAGGACCTCCGAAGCTAATTATCTCTGTAGATAATTCAACAGATCTGTTACCAATAATAGGTAAAGGTGTTGTTGATCGCTATTTGTTAGCATTTACTTGATAAATGTCACAATTATCCTTATTAATCCATTTTTCACCTTCTTGATAAGCTCCACCACAGTACATAATATTATTATTTAAACAGACTGCAGCATCTTGTCTTTTTATTGGAACTTCAGCAAGTTTTCCCCAATTTTTAATTCTCGGATCATATCTAAAAATGAAATATCACTCATAATTAAAATATATAAGTATCTATAAAGATTGATAATTGTTAGTTTGGTATGCAACTTATGTAATAATTAGTGCTATATTTTCAATTTATTAATAAGAGATGGATTTTAGGCAAATGTGTTTCTCCACATATGAGCAAGATTTCAATTCTTTTTTAATGAAGCATCCACATTCATTCTTTTTTTACATAAATACTTTTGGCTATTTAAAAGTATTCTTTAATCAAAACAACGACAATTTTATATTAGTCTAGAATACGGAATATAATTTAGTTGTAATAAATACACACTATTTCTTTAGAATACTCATTTTAAAATTTTGCATGTTTTTGCGGAATTGTAATAGCTTGCATTGCCATGGAATTTACTGGAGTAAGTAGCAACCATCAAAATGATGGCAAATCTTGAGCAAGTAAAGCGTCTTCTATAACTGGAGGTATTTCAATATACAAACAAAGGATAGTGAAGTTACCTTCAGAATATAGTGTACTCGGTAATACGTACGAACTTCATTATTTGGAAATAAAATTTATTGAATTGTCTAAATATTATGCTAATTTATTTTTTAAACAAATACATTCAGTAATTAAGTTGTTTATTGTAGTATAGGGGATTCCATGCAAAGTTTCAAATAATGGATAGATAAAGACAAATTTAGATATACATATATAATGCTTAAATAATCAAATTTTATTAAATCTATTGATAAATCATCAAATAAAGTCTTTTACCACTATGAACATAATATTTGGGTAACAAAGGAGGTATTTTGACACAAATGAAGGCCGTCACCGTGAAGATTCTTCCACTATTTAGTATAAGGTAATTTAGTTGCATCAAGCCTTGAGAACCGATACATAGAATACATCTTGTCCCCGGTAATTTCCTTCTGCACATCTAAAAACCGAGGCAACTCAGGAAGTGCATTGAATTCCGGAATAGTCGTGTATGTTTCTAGGATATGAAGTGGACGTCCACAACAGGCTGGAGGAAGCGGATCGATGTATGTGTCGATGTGGAAATAATGATTTCCATAATTGAAGCAACGTCTTCTTTTGTATAAAGTACATCTATCTTTGTCCTTGTTTTGGAGCATGGAATTGTAGTCTCGTAAGGTTAATTGCCATTTCGTTTCATTTTTCTCTCCGTGAATTTTTTCGCATTTTGTGAGAGTGTAGATGGCTTTGGTGCCGTTTCCTCTTTTGCGAAGTCTTACTTCGACGTCAAGACCATCAATTTGTGTCACCAAGTAGTCATGGCACACGTCGAATGTCAAGAATTGTGTAAATTGGCTTTCATCGATTGCATCAACTAGCCACTTGCGTTTTCTAAAGGAAATGTATGAAATAATCTAATACACCACAAACATACTTAGTATTCTTAGCAAGTCGATCTCCATACTTAACCCCAACTCGATCACAAATAACTTGTATCACCTTCAAGATCTTATCCTCAAAGGAAGAACACTCAAAGTTATCAATGATATCAAGGTAAGGATGTCCAACCCAAGCCTTTCTCGTCATCTTCTCCTGACAAAGAGCTTCAGCAATTCCCTCCGAGCGTGCGTTATTATTACTAAGAGTATAAAACTTTTCAGCACCATCAGCAGCAGTAACCAAGTGAACAATTTGATCATACCTATTGTCTCGAAGTTCGAATTCATTCAAATCAATAGAATTAACCACCTCAAGCCAATCTTCCTTTGTCATGTACGCAGATGGATCCATTGCACCTCTATCACAAATCACTAATACGTTCTTATTTTGTTCCAGCAAAGCTTGGTTAAAGTAAACCTGTTCAATGGAAAGCAACGTTTGCAACAAGTCTTTTTGAAAAACATTAACTTGTTCCTTTGAAAAGTCAGAGAATTTAATTCCTCCACCTATAAGTATGGTCGCGCATTCGGGAACCAAGTAAACACGCCACCCTAAATCTTCAAAAAAGGTACGTAGTCTTTGAGCGGATGTTGTCTTGCCTCCACACGGACCCCCTAAATTATGCTGTTAGGATATTGTATTTTATATTTTGTTTATTATTTTTATATTTTGTACCAACATTAACCTTTAAATAGGATGATTTTGTCCTCAATAAATATCTTAAACCTTGCTCCCTTGTCTCTTGTATCGCGCGGCTGCTTATCTTCAATATTAGTTCTCTTTTTATTTCATTTGTAAGAAACAAAGAACGTGCGTCAGTTTTTGGATTCAATCCTGCCATTAATTAATTCTCTTTTCATTACGTTATTTTTACACACAATCGATCGCGGTAAACGTAAGTGATCTGAAGAAGGTTTTGGAAAACCTGAAGCTAAGAGAACAAAGTTTCAAGTGAGTTAACATTGCCTTACCATCCTCGTCAATTCCTTTTTGTTTTAGGTGAAGAAATTAAGGTTGGGGTTTGGAAAAAGTTAGAAGAATATGATGTAGTTGAAACTATTAGTAAGTACCATCTAAGTTATTCATCATATTTACGTTACTTAGATTCAAACAAAATGATAACTCAAGTGGCGAAGATTTAGATGGATGTTTGGCAGAATGTAATGAAAATGTATTAATCCCCGTCATGGAGTCACATTTTTGACAAAATCTAATGACTTAGTCAACGATGCTTTGAAGCTTGGTAAGGTGGTAGTAAAAGTGGTAGTCTTTTTGAACGACTTCTGCTTTCTGAAACTGGCAAATATCATAATTATTTGCCTCTTAAAGGTTAAACTATTCCTGTTACATTGACTAATTCTATTTCTATTTAATTAACCTATTTTCCCTAATTGAAGTCACTTTAAATATTATTTGATCTGTCTTTTATATTTATAATAATTAAAAAACTCATTTTACCTGTAAGAACAAGCTTGTATACTCGATGAGCCGGACCTTCTTCATTGACATCTGCCATATGTAATGCTTTTTCACTATTAGCTTCAACGAAATGCTCGATTGTGGTTTGGAGAAGATCGGTAAGAGAGATTTTTGGACGTTCAAAGTCTCTTTCTACCCCAGACAGTAATGAGTCTCCTGAGTTGATGGAGTTGGAGGAGGAGAAGGATGAATTGCAGGAAGATGTTGAGAGGCCTTTCTAAAATGTATAGTTGGAAGAACTAATACTTATTAGGGATAAACGAACGTGATGTTTGTGTGTATCAGTTACGTGAAGTTGCTTTGATTCTGTTGTGAGAACTTTTATTGCATTTGTTACGTGATTTAACTTCCTATCACCTTTTTTAGGGCCTTTAGCCGACTTAGAATCGAAGCCTGCAAAAAATTAAATTAACAAATAATTTAAAAGGATTCTATTTATTAAGAAATATAAATTCCTGGTCTTATGATATATGTTGTTGACAAAAGGTTCCATATATTAACGCAAATATTAAATTACATTTCAAAACAACTAAAAAACTTTCTCAGTTGGATGTGTCTCGTCGAATGTGTACATTAAGTCTAGTGACGGTAATGGAGCAATGTGCAATTAATATTAGTAATTTGAATCCAATATAATGTATGTATCTGTTTTTGTGAACTTATACAAAATATTTATCTAATGAGTTGGGGGAAAAGTAAGGTGGGAAAAAGAATGTATATTTACATATATATACAAATTGAACTAAGCTCCTAAGCATCCATAAAAATGAGAGTAGAGTTAAATTTGAGATATAAAAGTGTGTGTGAAGTTCGTGACAACAAAAACATTACACTCAATACATACATACACATACCAATTTGCCTTTTTGCCCGCGCCAAAGGCAAATCGATGTAGTGGTTTTAAAAGGCCAGATGGTCTTCTGATAGTCGTTGCTTTTTTTAAAAATTTGAGACACTCCCGTACATTTGATAATTCCCTCGCTTTTTGTCAAAATAATTTTTAATATAAACACTTACCAAGCATATTTAAATATATTTGAAGAAGATTTAGTGTATGTTGGTGATTAAGATTGAAATTTATACTTAATGTGAATATAAAGTAGCATATACTTTTAGCTTCTGAAATAAAAATGTAAAGAATTTAAAGTGGAATGATAAATAAGATAAATTTAAAGGTGATTTGTCACGTATGATATTAATTAAAATATTGGGACCAAAAAAGGTATATTGGGTTATAAGTTAATGTTATTATCTAATTAAGCAATTAAAGTAAGTATTTAATTTTCTTTATGTTTCCACCGGTAAATGACCTAATTTTTGGTTTTATGGGGAAGTAACAGGTGCACCCGAAAATGTTGTCTGTTGTTTGTGTATGTATAGTTAGAAGAGGCTGCTACTAGCAAAATGTAAGCATAATTAATAACTGAAATATATGTAATGTGTTATTAAACTCGGATGAATGTGTAATTAGGCAGAAGGTTGATATCAAAATGTATTTTACGTCTTCAAAGAGATTGATAAAAACTAATTTGTAATTCCCAAGCAATGTCAAAAAGTCAAAATGATAAAAAATTAAAAATTAAAAGTTAAATAGGGAACAAGAAGGAGTGTGTAATCAAAATCAAATAAACATAACAAGACAGTATCAGGAGTTTAATTTGAAAACGGAAATAAAACGAGTATTGTCTGCAGCAAGTATTATTTATAAAAGTGATTTGAATATCAAAAAACGGAGTAAGGATGGCAATATATAGAAAACACAAAATATATAAACATATTGAGGGTGGCTTCATTTGTACTTTTGGCAAAATTGTTTGTTTGATGTATACAAAAACATCCCAGTAATAAGCTAAAAATAACTTATTTTTTATGTCCATGATCACGTGAGATAGGGTCAGGAATTGTGGGGAGTTCTTTTATAGTTTGTACAAATTACTTGTTTATATGGTGCAAAAAAGAATAATTATTATTTCCTAATTTGCAGAAAAATAGTTTGATAGTCATATGGTCTTGTCAACTGAAAATCAAATATATCTTTAAAGTTATTTTTTGAATCTTAACAGTCAACAATTGTCACATTATAAATTGAAACTTGAGCATTATCTTTTTAATTTAATTTGCTTTTGATATCAAATTATTTTGTAAAAGTTTTCAAAAACACATTTTGTTTATTAAAAAAGTCATAATATGAAAGGCAAATAAATGTGATCATTAAATAATACTACCACGAAGTTTGATTTAGTATCTGTATTTGTACTCAGTTCTTAGACAAAACGTAAATGATTTCTAAATCAAATGCAAATGAATGTATGTGTGTCAATCTTTTTGTTGCGAATCATTTGTGTATACTCCAAAATCAATTTACAATTTGTACTTAGTCTCATTTTTTTGATATTATTATTAACATCATTAATATTAAAAATCAATTACTTAAAACTTTATGATATTTTTTACATTTTTTACATTTATTTGTTAATAGTTGAGACTAAAAAATATTATTATACTCGTGAAACATAAAATGATTTAAGTGTTACAACAGTGTAAATAGCTTTGTCATTTGGGTCATAATTTATATATCTCTAACTATAATCCATTCAATATATACACATTCCAACTTTACATCCTTTTTATTTTTATTTATAATCGTCTTTTATTGTTTTTAGATACCTTTAAGTGATATTTAATCATCACAACAAACCTAGTAACAATGTCAACAGCTTTCAAAACATTCCGTGAAGGTGAAAAGATTGTTCACCTTGATTTAAAAGGAGCACCACCAAAACTAATTTTTTACAGGCAATTCTTTCCTTTCTTGAATGCATTGGGTGTTACTGGTATTTTGATGGAGTATGAAGATATGTTTCCATACACTGGCATTTTAAAATCAGTCTCAAAGGTGTACTCTTATACGGACCAGGAAATCAACCAGTTGACAGAGTTGGCCGAACAGAATGATCTTGAAATTATTCCTTTGGTTCAGGTATAAACATCATTTGAGCATTTTTTAACAAGTGGCACATATAAATTTACCACAACTTTTTGAGTAATCAGTGACCAGAAAGAGTGGCACCAGTGTACAAAGTTGCATAAACACATAGATTACTTTCTGCATCTGTTAGTGTTCCGACATAACATTTTTTTACTACCTTTGCAACATCATTAAAATTTTTAAAAAGACGTAGCATTCTTTAGTTATTGTTATCTTCTCCAATAAACATAAGCGCAAATTTGTATATAAGTGCCACTTTTTGGTGGTAACGACTTGTCTAATGTTGAGAAATCCTTGCACATACATATGTTCTCATTTAGACGTTTGGACACATGGAATTTGTTCTGAAACATAATATGTTTTGGCATTTGAAGGAGGTTCCAACTAAGGATGATTCTATTTGTCCGACTGACAGAGAATCTCAAGCCTTGATTGAAGAAATGATCACCCAAATAAAGAAACTACACCCAAAATCAAGAAGAATTCATATTGGAGCAGATGAAGCTTATCAGGTCAACAAATGCGGCAGGTGTCGTTATATTAAAAGAGAAAATAACAACATAATTTTGGAACATATATCAAAGATTGCCTCTATTGCATTGACGAAATGTGGCTTTAGTGAGGTACTTGCGTGGTATGATATGTTTGAGAAAGCGACAATAAAGAATTTGCGTGAATACAACTTCCACGAACTAATCGTTCCTGTCATTTGGGGATATAAAGAAGATGTGACTCAGGACAATTACTTTCCTCGCGGGTTATTAGAAAAATTCTCCTTGGTAAGTACCAACTATGCAAACAACTAAATATTTATCAAATCTAGGTTTTCGATAAAGTTTACTTTGCTGGAGCATACAAAGGAGCAATGAAGCAAGACTCCCAACTAATAGATAACAATCGGTACCTAAACAACTTGAAAAGTTATGTCAAATATTTTAAACAAAATGAAGAATGCTTTAAGAATAGTCAGATGGTGTTGAGCGGGACAATTTTGACTGGTTGGTCACGATTTTCACATCATCAAAGTTTATGCGAGTTGCTGCCGGCAGCGATGTTCAGCTTGGTGCAGGAATTAGTTTATCTGCAAGATGTTAATCAAAATGTTGATGTAAAGATTAGTCAAAGAACCCGAGACATTATGACATCTTTTCCAGGATCAGATTTATTTTATTTGATTGAAGAGTTAAGGGAGATTTATACTGATGTCGAAGCAAATGGATACAAGTCAGATAACGGAAGGTTACAGGAAATTAAGGGGCGCATAGAAGTAGTCTTCAAAAAGTATTTTTACGAAGACACTTTGTTTGAATGGCAAATGAAAAATTGTCCTAATGTTCAACAATTCAGTGGATATATGAGTCGTATTAGTCGACGTGTTAAAATGCTCAAGTCAATGTTTTAATTTAAGTGCTTATACACAATAAAATACATAAAAAATAGAACATTTTATTTGGCATATTCTTGTTGCTTATCAATAGGATATATTACATGCATGGTTAAGATAATTTGATTATTCTTCCGATAAATCATTCAATCCAGTACTAAAATCAGGACAAACTCTGATATTTGACCATGTAACATTGTGAAAGCTAATTAAATGACATATTAATGCTTATAAAGACGTATACATTTATAATAACATGTTAATTGATAGATTTTAATTGAATATCATCTAGCTGATTCTTTCAATAAGATTTAACCGCTAGGACAAATCATGTATTATTTTCTACTTTTCACAAAGTGTCTAAAAGAACTTTTATAATTTGATACAAATCTGAATATGGAAACTACTTCGGATGTTTATTTATAATTAGATAACAGTCTTAAATAAGAATATATTTTACTTTAAAATTATTTATTCAGCTTGAGACATGAACTCAATATTTTCAGCGGCAAAACAGCTTATATTTGTGAATATACTTTTTGCTTTTCCATTTGTAAATAATTTAGGTTTCATTAAATCAAAGCACAAACTATTACTTTCAGTTGAAGCTACTCCAGCTACAACAAATTTCTCTTCTTCTGTAACATTTAAAACTTTTCGTATAGACGAACGTCCAACAGTCCTACATTTTATAATGCAAAATTTTCCACTAAATGTAGCATCGTATACAGTAATAAATACTAATTAAATTAATTTAATGGTCGTAAGGAATGCTTCTACCCATTCCATTTGTTCAGAATCAGTTCAGTTGGATGTGTATTTATTAGATACCCGTAATTCAAACAATCCAAATTAGAGTCTACAAATATCCATGAAATGAAGATGAGTTTTTGCCGATTAGCTTCATTTATTAAAAAGATATTAACGATACCCATTCAAAAACGTTACCAAGTAATATTAGGCAACGTGAAAACCTTCCAAAGCATTTGTTAAACAGTTATACGTGGTTGTAATCAAATTTTCTTATATTCAAATTTGTATAATTAAGTCATCCATCACCTTATTCCGATTTGTAACGTTGCATCTATTCTATTTAAAGATACTACTCCTCAAGTTAACAACGCTCTCATAGATATTTTTGTCAAAAATAGTAAGACTGAGCAGATCTCCAAAGTTAAGAAATACATTGGTCGTTTTAATGTAACCTGAACCGCAAGAATACTATGTCGTGGAACTATTTGATCAAAGCACGGCCATTGTCCAACTCTCTAACCTCCACCCTCTAATTAGAAAACAACTAAACAAATAAATGTTGTCTAAACCTGAGGAAGTCTTTACACCAGGCACTCTCACAATCATTGGCCCTGATTACATTGGAACAAAGCTTGATTGCAAGGTTAATCTCAGTGCGAAAGATATGCAATCTGACAAAATTGACAATCTTCACTATGCATCATCTGAAAAACAAAGACCTACTTTATTATGATTGCGGTTGTTTCATCAAGTGATAAACCATTTTTATATAGTCAATAAATAATTTAAAAGGTATTTTCCTGTCTTTTGTGTCCATAATACTTTTATTCTTTAGAATTCAATTACTCTATTTTACATCTCATTAAAACTATTTGTGTGAGGCAATAAAAATACAATATGTTTTAGTATATATTAGCAAAAAATAAAGTTGACGTCTGTTCATTCTTATCTGTTTATGGCTAGATTAAAATAGCTAGTATGATCACTTTTGTCATTCAACGTTCCTATTGATTTCATCTAAACAAAAACTATTATTATTTCGATCATGGTCCATGTTTTTACTACATTTTAGCTTAAATGTACTTTAAGGGACTTGTTACTAAGTAGGTAGGAATTCACAATCATCCTATATATTTCTTTAAATAAATGACACAATCTCTCTTTTTGTCAATTAATATGTGAATATAGAGATACGTATTAACATATATATACTTCAATAGCTATCTATATCAAGCAGGTAACACATTAATGTAGGACCAAAAAAGGAGTCTTATCAACATCTAACTTTTTGTGATTAAAGATTGATCCAAAGTCTTTGGAAGAAGTTTAGTATTCCGTGATGGACTGCCTTATATATAATTTCTTTGGTTCTACATATAAATAGTTGTAGACACCTGGTGTCAATGATAACGTCGTCCCTCTTAACCGAAATATGTACTTAAATCTTAAAGTTATTACATAAGCTTTCAGTGGTGCGATTATTATCACTTTCCTTGCTACCAAATTTATTATTCTTCTGCAAGACATATTAAAAGTTTTAGTTAATTTCAGAATGACACTCCAAAATGAGGCAAAGGTGGATGACAACAGTTTAAGCAGTCGAACTGGTTCCATGGTTGTGGTTACGGATGACACTTGCTGTTCCTCCAAACATTCCCCTAATTTATCGGCTACTAAAAAAAGCCACCATTCCTCCATAATTCAAATTGATTCTTCTCCTCAACCATGTACAAGTGATATCTCCAAAAGGATGGAGAAGAAAAAAAACCAACAAAGTTTAGCTATCATGATAACCTTAACTTTTCTCATCTTTATTGCTGAAGTAGTTGTTGGGTATATGGGTAACGCAATGGCCTTAATTGCTGATTCATTCCACATGTTAAGTGATGTTGCAGCACTGGGGGTAGCATATGCGTGTTTGAAGGTAACACATTCATAATCTTTTCAATTAATTGACACTGGTGATTGTTCATTTTTAGATTAGTGAAAAGTTGTCCAAAGATAATACATTTGGATGGGCAAGGGCAGAAGTATTAGGTGCACTGATAAATGCAGTCTTTTTGATGGCGTTGTGTTTTACCATTTTGATTGAAGCGGTCGTGAGATTCACTCATGCTGAACCAATGAACCAACCTTTCCATGTTTTTGTTTGTGGAATTGTGGGGTTGTTGGTAAATTTATTAGGAATTTTTTTGTTCTCGGGAGCTCATTCACATGCTCATGGTGGAAGTCATGGTCATTCTCATGGAGGTAGTAATGATGGGCATTCGCATAGTTCTCACAAACAAAACAGTGCACATACCCATGGCCATAGTCACGAAGAAACAGGTCTTCAATTGCTTGAATCTTCCCCTGAATCCGACTCAATCGACCTCGACGACACCAACCAAATTGAAGATTCCTCCCAACTCAACATGAAAGGAGTCTTCCTTCACGTTGTCTCAGATGCCCTCGGTTCAGCTATTGTTATTGTAACGTCAGGGATCATTACTTTCACGGATGCTCCAGACTTTTTTGTATATTATTTAGATCCTGTATTAAGTATTGTTTTGGTTGGTATCATGTCATATGCAACTATTCCTTTTTTGTTCAAGTCAGCTAAGATTTTGTTACAAAGTATTCCACATTCTGTTGACATGACCGAAATTAAAAACCAACTGATGGAGGTAATTAGCAAATATTCAAAAACTTTTTAATGTCTCATTTGATTAGGTTGAGGGAGTTGGTGAAATTCACGATTTTCACGTTTGGCAACTTGCCGGGGACAGAATCATAGCATCTGCTCATATCAAATTCGACTCATCTGAAGCTTACACCAAGTCCTCTTCTTTGATCACCAAAATCTTTCACCAAAACAAAATCCATGCTACGTCTATTCAGCCAGAGTTTCCCGAAATGGTCAACAATTCCCAACACAATTGCTCATACTCTTGTCAATCAAATAATTGCCAAAGGAAAAATGTCCATTGTTGTCCATTAGACAAAAGGATCGGCGGATCTACTAAAGTTGAGGTAAGTGAACTTTAATAAACACGAATCTTTATTTACTACTTTTTATTTGCATACTAATCTTGTACTTATTTAGAGAAACTTATGTCAACGTCTAGTAAGAATCTATTTTCCATAAAAGTTTGTAAAGGTAAGTTAAAAAGTGGTGTTTATTGTTATTAACACTCTATTTACAGATACTCATTGTTCCCTGGGGAAAAGAAAGAGGAAAGGTTCCTGAAAAGTGTTGCCGATTTGTTACAGTATTTTGCCATATATTAATTTTACTTATATTTCACTGATTCTTCCTTACAAGTTTCCCTTTTTGTTTGTTTCCACCAAAACATCACCAAAAGTTTACCTTTGAATCAAGTAATAAAAAACATATTTTAAAATGTTTAATGGTAATCTGTTTTGAAGTACACACTAGATTAGCACAATTTACCTGCTACTTACTATTATTTATGTTCACCTTTAAAAAATATTCTATCAAGAAAGAGTGTGAGCTTGAAAATCAGGTATTTTAAATATTTAAGTCAGTATCAATAAACACAAATACACAAAATATATTCAAATTCCTTCAGTTTTTTGCATTTTCTCTCCTTTAAAATAAATAATGGGTAGAAGAGAGGTGTCCGCATGTTGAATTGTATCGATGTATGTGGGTTTCTGTTCAATACCCAAATAAAAAAGAGTCCAAAAAGTGTACCGTCATGTGTTTTGTTCTAGCCAACTTATTTAACTTATTTATACTATTTATATACTCTTCATATAATTTATATACACATACGGGATAATCAAGACAAAGTCAAATAACCAAAGCCTTTCCAAGTGGACTAGTTTATTCTTGTTCATCGTCATTTAAAATAATATTTGAGGAAGGTTGTTTCAACTAATATTACTCACTCCGCATACTAAAGACCAGTTAGCCGAATTGTAAAAAATGGAATGCTTTGGAAAGTGTTAAACAAACGTAGTACCGGTGTTAATTCATTCGGAGACTTCCGTGTATATAAGACACTCCCGATCATTAGTAGACCATAACATTTTGTGACTTTCAACAGTTACTTGAACTTTCAGTTTACAGCATGCAATTCGGTAAAAGCTTGTTCCTTGTTGCCCTTCTTGGGTGCAGTATTTTGTCTAATGCTGTTTTAGCTGTAAGTTAATGAATCTTAATTTTCTTTATTTAGTAATTTCAGGCAGACTCGTCAGTAGTCCTCCGTGCTAAACGTCAATCCTGCGGCTCATCAGGTTATTGTGGAAATGGGTGTTGTATTGAAATTGTACAACAAACTCCAACCACCAACAATTGCAACTGTCCACAACAACAACAACAAACCAGTGGTGGTTGCAAGTGTTCTATTACCATTGAAATTAGCCAAGTTCCACAACAACCACAAAATGATTGTACCTGTCAACAAAGCCAACCAAGTTGTGATTGTGCTCAAGCTGCCCCAGTCCAACAAGATTGTTGTGCTCAAGCTGCTCCAGTCCAACAAGACTGTTGTGCCCAAGCTCCGGTTCAACAAGACTGTTGTGCCCAGGCTGCTCCAGTTCAACAAGATTGCTGCAACCAAGCTGCTCCAGTCCAACAAGACTGCTGTGCCCAAGCTCCAGTTCAACAAGATTGCTGCAACCAAGCTGCTCCAGTTCAACAAAATGATTGCTGCCAACAAGCCCCAGTCCAACAACAAAATTGCTGCCAACAAGCCCCAGTCCAACAAAATGATTGCTGCCAACAAGCTCCAGTTCAACAAAATGATTGCTGTGCCCAAGCTGCTCCAGTCCAACAAGACTGTTGTGCCCAGGCTGCTCCAGTTCAACAACAAGATTGTTGTGCCCAAGCTCCAGTTCAACAAGATTGCTGTGCCCAAGCTCCAGTCCAACAACAAGATTGCTGTGCCCAAGCTCCAGTTCAACAAAATGATTGCTGTGCCCAGGCTCCAGTCCAACAACAAGATTGTTGTGCCCAAGCTCCAGTTCAACAACAAGATTGTTGTGCCCAAGCTCCAGTTCAACAAAATGATTGCTGTGCCCAAGCTGCTCCAGTCCAACAAGACTGTTGTGCCCAAGCTGCTCCAGTTCAACAAGACTGCTGTGCTCAAGCTGCTCCAGTTCAACAGGACTGTTGTGCCCAAGCTGCTCCAGTTCAACAAGATTGCTGCCAACAAGCTGAACCCGAAAAGCAATCAGCCTGTTGCCAAACAGCTGTAAACATCAACATCAGCTGTTGCCAACAAGGCGCTGCCCAAAATGGCCCTGCTTACCCCATCACAGTAACTCAAACCTCCGTCCAAGCCTCCAACATGCCATCAACTGCGTCATGCGACGCCACCAACTGTGCCTGTGCCACCGGGTACGTCCAATGCGCCCAACAACAATGCTGCCTCCGGTACAGATACTCCTCGAGAAGAAGCAAGCGTTCAGTCAAAGACTTCTAAGTGTTCCCAACCAAATGTTATTCGATCTCTCTCTTCACCAATTTATCCTGTACAAAGGGCCTTCGAACGAACCAGTAGTCCCATTTTTTGCGAAAACACTTCTTTAGCTTTTTTAAAAGTTGTCTTGTATAATAGAATGTGTCATAGACACTAGTTAATTTTGTAACAAATACATTGCTTACAATAAAAATAGATCCTTTTTGTTTGTTTATTTAAAAGAGTACAAGATTTAACCGAACATGGTCGCCTCTGGGCATTAGCGTTCACCTTCAATAGACAAAACAAACATCACCAAGGTGTATATAAGGTGGCAGGAAGTTTATAATACATTTTATAATTCTAATAAGATGAGGATTGTTATTTTATGTGCGATGTTGGTTGCTTCTGTTGAAAGTAGTAAAGAGGTGGGTGTGGTGGAAAATGAAAGTCCTATAAGAGCCAAGAGACAATGTGGCTTTGGGGGGTGCATGCGGATGATGCCTATGATGGGTGGGTGTTGTGGACCACCACCGGTTAGTTTTACTATTTAGTGGCGTTTCTTATTTTTATTTTAAGCCTATGTGTTGTGGACCGCCACCTATTATGATTCAGCAGGTTCCGGTCCCAGTCCAGATTCCGGTACCATTGCCTATGCCGATTCCTGTGCAGTCGGGATGCTGCGGAACTTGCCTTCCTATTTGCACGCCAATGTGCCAAAGAGGAGGCTGTGGTGGGGGTGGATTTGGAGGAGGGTTCGGCGGTGGATTCGGAGGTGGGTTCGGAGGTGGGTTCGGAGGCGGATTTGGAGGTGGGTTTCAACAAGGTATGTCCGGAAACTATGGTAGTTTTTCAGGGGGATATGGCGGTGGTTGCGGCGGATCTTATTGTGGGGGAGGTTACGGCTTCAAACGAGCAAAAAGAAGTTCTCTTCTTCTAAACAAAGCAAAGACGAGTTTAATTATGGCTAACACAAAGAAATTATAATACAAATATGATTTACAAATTAATTTATGTAGTGCAAAAGTTAATTTAAATTATTTACCATATTGTTTAATGTTCTCTTTATTAAAAAAATTAAGTCCTGGCTTTTGATAAAATGTAGAAGTGTATTCCTGGATGTCGAGATCATCCTCTTCTAGCCAGTTTTCTTCGATGTCGTGTTTTGAGTTGAAGGCAAATAGGCGAGTTAAGGATGGCGTTTTGCGTAGATTTGTGAGACTTGGGGATTATTTAGCGGATGAGGGTCATTTTGAATTGAACAAAAGCAAAATAAAACAATACAAATTATTACTACAATTGTCAATGTAATTCCACTCCCAATGTAGAGTAACGATTCATCTTGGAGAGGGGAACTCATTCAAGAATACACTTTTTTATTTGCATTTACACGTCCTTTGCACATTTGCTATATTTAAATTTACCCCATCTGTTCAATGTGTTTTTTGAAACATGATGTATTGTAACATACCAATACAATAAATGCGAGGATAATGACAAAAGGTGTTTGTGCGGTAGTGCTAGAAAATAAGTAAAGTAACACAATTATTTAAGGAAGAATGGCCACAATGAAGTACGTCACAAAAGGATTGAACGGTAGGCTATTTTAAAATTTGTAAATTCAGCATTTTATAGATAAGATATTCAAAACAATAAATCCCAAATTTTGCCATTTGAAATGAGTTCTTTCAAAGTTCAAATTTATTTACGATGTCTTGTTTTGTAATTCATTGTCATTTTTTGGAAGAGGGACTGTCTTGGATGGAAAGTTTAACTGACCATTGGTAGCATATCTATTCATTGAGAAAGCTGTTACTTTCGCCGTTCAACACACTAGAAACTGTTTTTATTTAAAAGATGGTCGTCAATATTCTGATGGTTGCTGAGAAGCCTATTTTGGCTAAAACTATTGCTGGAATCCTATCAAACCACTCATTTGAAGAACGGAAAGGTGCAAACAAAATTTGCAGTGTATTTACGTACCTTGGACAATTCAACGACCAGCCAGCTCTTTTTAAGGTTACATCGACGTTAGGGCATGTGATGGCTTTGGATTTTACATCGAAATACAATGACTGGAATGCACATGAGCCTATTGAGTTGTTTGAGGGCGACACTTGCAAAAAGGAAGCAAATCCAAAGACATTGATGAATTCATTTTTGGGGTATGAAGCTAATAATATCGACTTTCTAATTCTATGGCTAGATTGCGATAAGGAGGGAGAGAATATTTGTTTCGAGGTTATTGATGCTTGCAAAAAGGGCCTCAAGCACAAAGGAGAAGGCTTCATGCGAAATGTCTACAGAGCCAAATTCTCTGCTCTTGCTCCAAAGGACATCAAGCATGCCATGACTACTCTAATCAAACCTAATCTTAATGAGTCTTTGTCTGTCGATGCTAGGCAAGAAATTGATTTAAGAGTAGGGTGTGCTTTCACAAGACTGCAAACAGGTATGCATTTTGATATAATTTTTTGATTATTTTTAATTTTTAGGTTTCTTTAATAATAAATACGGAGATCTTAATTCCGCCTGCATCTCATATGGTCCTTGCCAAACACCAACCCTCGGGTTTTGTGTCAAAAGGCAGGACGAAATCACCCAGTTTAAGCCTGTTCCTTACTGGCAAATTTGTGTAATCTTGAAGGAAGTTGGTGGAGTAAGTGAAATAAAACCAACGTGGGAGAAAGGTCGCCTCTTTGACCGTGATTCCACAAACCTATTTCACAACCGGATGAAAGTCGCCTCCTTTTGCAATTGTATAGATGTTTCAACATCGAAAGGATTCAAAGAACCCCCATCCGCTTTGAATACAGTTGAATTGCTAAAAGCTTGTTCCAAGTATCTCAATATGGGTCCCGAACATACGATGACAGCAGCTGAGCATCTTTATTCCCATGGATATATTTCTTATCCAAGAACTGAAACGACAGTTTATCATCCATCTTTTGACTTTAAGTTTGTTTTGAATGGATTGGCTAGAGATACCAGATTTACCAAGCATGCCAATAAGATTATTGGTGATGAGGTTAGGAAATCTGGGCGTGGCGAGGACAAGGGCGATCACCCTCCGATTACACCTTGCAAGCATGACGAGGGTAGAATCTTAATAGGAGACCAAGCGAGGGTTTATGAATTTGTATGTCAACACTTTCTAGGCAGTTTGATGAAACCATGCAAGTACAAAACTACTACTATGAAGCTAAAAATAGCGGAGGAATACTTTTCTTACTCAACGAAGGTTGTTGAAAATCCTGGCTACACGGATGTTATGACATGGCATCGGATCGAAGAAGGTGGAATCTCACGAAATGTCGCCAAGGGGACCGAATTCGAGATCATCTCAACCGAAGTAGTCCAAAAAGAAACAACTCCACCTGGCAATCTAACCGAAAGTGATCTGATCGGACAAATGGAAAAGTACGGAATCGGAACAGATGCCAGCATCCCGGTCCATATTACTAATCTTTCCCAAAGAAATTACTGCACCGTCGGACCAAACCGTACAATCATTCCAACCAAATTAGGATCAGCGCTTGTTCGTGGTTATTGGAAAATAGATCCGGAACTAGTCCTACCAACAATGCGATCTGAAGTGGAAAAGCAATTAAGCTTGATTGCCAAAGGAGAAGCGAATTACGAAGCAGTGAAAGCACATGCAATTGACCAGTTTAAGCAGAAGTTCAAGTATTTCACTGAAAATATCCAAAGTATGGATGATTTATTTGCCGACTCTTTTACCACTATTGCTTCTTGTGGAACTCCCTATAGTATGTGTGGGGGATGTAATAAATTTATGACGCTGATTGTGGCTAAGCCAAATAGATTGTTTTGCTCGACTTGTACGAAGACTTATAGCATGCCTTTCGCTAGAAATGGTGCCGTCAGAAGGTATCCGGATATGAAAAGATGTCCGATTGATCAATTTGAATTGCTGCACTGGAGTGAAAATTTCGGGAAACTTCAAGGAGTTATCCTCTTTGTATTGCATGCTACAATGATCCACTACCTGGGATGGACATTCATTCTGGTTGTTGGAGATGTCCAAATGCTGGTTGTGATTATTCCGCCGTCAATTCATCTCTTGGCCCATGTTCAGATTCATCTTGCAAAGGAGTTATGTATTTCGATCCTCAAACCAAGCCTAAATGGAAGGCTATTTGTAATAGATGCACGATGGTTGTTGAGTTTTTCAAAGGAGCCAGTTATGTAGGACTTTACGATAGGAAGTGTGTTGAGTGTAATTCCAAGAAACTGAAAGTAGAGTATAAGGAAAATTCAGCCTTACCTAATGGGGAAATGAGATGGAGTGGATGTGTGTTTTGTACAGATGGAATTAGCGATAATCACAATCTAGTTAGACTTAAGGACTACAGCCGAGCCATCGGAGAGTTCGATACAACTGTGAGAATTCACAGAGGAGGCAGAAATCGGGGCGCTTACCGGGGAAATCCTAGAGGAGGTTACAAAAAGACAGTCGACGATAATGTTAGAGACGAATTTAGACAAGGAGATTATTTCAGAGGAAGTGGAACTTTCACAAAACCGCGCTTACATGGCAATAGAGGCGGAGAACCTATAGATAGAGATGATATGAGAGATATTGAAGAGGAAAGAGGTTTCAGAAGGCCTTTCAACGGTCGTGGAGATTCTAGAGGCAGATCATCTGGAAGAGGATCTCGCAGACCAAATTAATTTAATTAAAATTTGTATAATAAGAAACTTTACGTCTATTTTATCTCCTAATAAAATTGGTGTAATAATTTGATGGTTATAAACTTGTTTAAAAATAGATGCAAATTTTGGGTGAAATCGAAAGAATATCAGAAGGTAATATTTAGGACGATTTGCACCTCTTCCTTAAGGAATTTCTGTCTTCACTGCGGCACTATGGAATGGAAATGGATAAATTTTTGACGAACAAACATTCATATAATCTTTTTCTAATTTTGATTTTCCTTAGATAACAGAATCTTGATAACCTCAGGATTGCATACCACTAACGTAATATCTAATTCACAATTTTCATTTGAAATTTCAACATTTTAATAGCTTTACAATAGTCGTTAACCCGTAGAATTATCTTATTGTCTTTGAATTTTCAGCAGCATTTTGTTAATTTTCATTAAATATGGAAGATGGTGAGGATATGAATAAACCAGCATTTAGGTTTAAGAAAAACGTTTGACGACTTTTTGATAGCACTTAGACATTCTTCAAAATCAGATTTATCATGTTCATATACTGGAACATAATCAAATGGTATCAAATCAAGGGTAAATGCGATGTTTTGTAACTTTGGAAGGTTTGTTCTTATTCTTTGTTCGTCCATGTCATCTGAAAATAGATAGGTGGTTGTTTTGAGTCCACAATATGAAAGTCGTATTTCTTCAATTTTATCCGCTTTCATACTATGCAATAATATTAGTAACATTAATAACATTTCTCCATAATTGAATCCAGCACATCCAGTAACAAGAGGACGTTGATTTATTTTCAAAATTAGCCCATCATTTACTGAGAGGAAAACTCTTTTAAGTTAATTAATATATCATCAAACGTCTTGGTCATGATATAATAATAATTAACATTTTGTGATTAGGATACTTAACTTTTAATGAAAGGTGCAAAGTGGAGATATTGGCAGGCCATTCGAGAGGTATTGAACTAATCAAAGCATTTAATTGATCATAGTTCGGAAAATATATACCAAATATTCTCCCCATGATTTAACTGTTTGTTATAAAAATATTTGTTTGCATTCACCCCAAATACTACCAACTCCTTCGAAGGTTGTAACTTTTATGTTGTTGCATATCAAAAAAAGTAGTATTTGTTTTTGATAAAGCAATTGAGATATCCTTTACTTCATTTATTGTATCATTGTGTAAATAACGTAGGTTGTCTTATTCTTATAATATGTACTTTAATATTGATACTTAATTTATCCAATTTGGCATATGATCTAAATAAACGTTTTAAATATATTTGAATATTATGAATTATGATTGAGGTTCATTCATTTCTTAAGGCAGTACCAGCAGCAGTTAAACATTTGTAATGCTTAATTTAAATGACTGTTTAATGAGGTAATGACACGACAGTTTAGGCCATATTCGTCCCAAATATAATATATGAAATATCTTTATGTTAGTTTGTTCGTTTATAAATGTGTATATTCACATCCCTTTTTAGATTCTGTTTTGGATATCGTGGTACTAAAATGATGCTTGATCCGTACATATTAGTAATTCTTTAATATTTATACTAAATGTACACAATTTAACATATGATTAAAATAAACTCTTTATTTTTAAATTACTGTTTTCATTTCTTTAATCATTTAAATAAATTTGATTATGTAAATTTTAAAATGAAGCATTGAAAGTAGTTGACATTTATAAAACATTTTAAACAAACTTTATTATCAAACAAATAATAACAGAAAAAGGATTTCAAATTAAAAGACATATAAAATAACAAAACAAAGTGTCAACAACCTTTAACAATATAAAATAGACTCAATTGAATTCAGTGGATGATAAATTTTTACCAAAGCTCCCATTCTTGGCAACGACTTGACTTCCGTACCAGATTATTCAAGAGTCTGAGTCTTCTCAACGGCAGCGTAATCGACAACTCCATGAACATTTTGATCCTTATCATTAGAAACTTTCTTTAATTTAGCAACAAAGAAACCATCAACATTATTCTTGTGAGGAGTAAAGCGTTTGCACAATTTCATTGTTGGGTGGAAGATATGTTCACGATGTCTAGTGAAACCATCATCTCCAGCCTCAATTCCTGTTGGTACTAACTTGACATTACGTTTCTCGAGGGCGAATTGAACGACAGACTCGTTTTCCTCAATCAAAACAGAACAAGTTGAGTAAACGACGTATCCTCCAGTCTTTGAGTTGGCATTACATGAGTCAATGGCAGCAAGCAATAAATTTCTTTGCAGAGATCTCAAGTGATTGATGTTGTCTGGAGTTCTGAGTTGTTTGACTCTTTCATCCTTCCAAATAACTCCTGTTCCTGAGCAAGGTGCATCCAGTAAAATTCGGTCGAAGTATTGCTTGTACATAGTTGGGAATTCACAAGCATTCAAATTGGTAACGACCACGTTAGTAGCACCACATCTGTGAATGTTACCTACGACGGCTGCCAAACGATCTTTGGACAAATCATTAGCTATCAAGACCCCAGTATTTTTCATTAAAGCTGACATGTGAGTGGTTTTACCAGCTGGAGCAGCACACATATCCAAAACCTTTTCCTTTGGTTGGGGGGCAAGAGCTTCAACGGGCAACATAGATGAAATACCTGCAAAACAAATATGTTACTATTAATATAATACATTTTTAATAGTTGTTTAAACTTCAATGACTGTATACCAACTGTTCTCTAATACTTTGCACATTCAAAATATGAATATTTGCTGTAAGGTATTATACGTGTCCTCATATTTAAGCGCTAATTTAATTTTAGTACTAACTTACCTTGGATAAAGTAATGTCCAGCCAAATATTCCAAAGTTGCTCCCACAGCTACTTGAGTATCAGTAATAATCATGGCCGATTTGTTCCAATCTTCAGCTCCCATGCAGGAAATTCCCCTGTTGGTCAATTGACTTCTCAGGATAGATTTCTTGGTTTTCAAGGTGTTTGTACGGATGGAGCATGGTCTTTGATTGTCATTGGCTTCGAAGAATTTAAGACACTCGTCAGGAGATGGGTACAATGACAAGAATCGAGTGGACAAACATCCATTGTATCCATACAAACATCCTGCATAAGCCTCAAAAGCATCAATGTAATCCTTTCTTGATCGTCCATCAGTGCATAAAAGTTTGAACTTTCCCCCAAGAACTTTACAGATTCCGGCGAGTCTTTCTCTCAGCAAGTTTGGTAATTGATGGGGAACACATTCAACTTCGATCTCTTC
Source organism: Rhabditophanes sp. KR3021 (assembly GCA_963281155.1). Taxonomy (NCBI): domain Eukaryota; kingdom Metazoa; phylum Nematoda; class Chromadorea; order Rhabditida; family Alloionematidae; genus Rhabditophanes; species Rhabditophanes sp. KR3021. Next base: position 614,568 of record CAUJLY010000005.1, on the reverse strand, counting down.
TTTTGAGGGCAAGACGAAACCTTCAACGTTAGATTTGGCTTCCTTCATGAATTCATCGAATTCTTCTTCTTGAATCTGAGTGAGGTCGAGATTGGCTTCTTCAATTGGGAGGAGGTCGTCTTCTCTGTCGTTTGATCCATCGAAAAGAGCAGATTCTGGAAGTTTTGGCAAGACAATACCATCATCCGAGAAGTTATCTCCCATTTCATCGTCAGAGTCTAATAACTCCAGCCCTCCGAGCGATTCAACAGTATCCATTGGTTCTTCGATTGTTGCCTTGCCAATTTTGGGTGTTGCAGAAGGAGATTTGGTGATCATTTTCTTGGTCGATTTTGGAGTCACACCACCAGATTTAGTTATCTTTTTCTTGAGAGTTTTTGGAGTTGAGGATGGAGTTTCGATTTTGCTAACCTTCTTAGGAGTTACTTGTGCGACAGGCGTCTCAACTTTCTTTACACTCTTGGGAGTTGCTTTTCCGGCAGGTGTTTCGATTTTCTTTACACTTTTTGGTGTGGCAGTTTCAGATTTTTGACCACCATTAGGTGCTGCTGGAGTAGCAGGAGTGCTTCCGTTCTTTACACTTTTGGGTGTGGATGGAATGGCAGAGGGTGTTTCAGTTTTGTTCACGCTTTTGGGCGTCTTCGTCACTTTTTTCTTCAAAATCTTAGGAGTTGTGTTTGGAGTGGTTGATGGAGCAGCAACTGGCGTTCCATCTACCTTCTTTTTTAAACTTTTAGGTGTTCCAGATGGCGACTTGGTCAACAACCTTTTCTTGATGCTCTTTTTTAGTGTTTTCCTCCCGGGAGTTGCACCAAAATCAGGTTCTGCAAGAGGAGAAGGCTTGCTAATAACACTTCTGTGTGCGCTTCTTGTTGATACCATTTTGTGCCTATAATTTGAAAAAGATTAATATTATTTGAAAAGAGTTAATTTGACGCATCTAAAATGGTGATATTAATTAAATAACAATAACGTAATATTGATAAAATGCATATTAATTATCAAAGGGTCCAAAAATAGACTTAAAGGAAAAAACATTTGCAACTTATCAAAAAGCTTTTTAAATGCGTTGTGATTGGAAGAACGTGTCTTTATATGAACTGCAGACTTTCCAGTCAAAAGTTGGTGTGTGTATGTGTGTGGCAAATATTTGAATCTTTTTAAGTGATCAAGCTTAGTTTTTGTGTAAAATGCGTTCAGAACTTGTTCTATTTTAACAAGCTTGATAGAATCTCCATTAAGAGCATAAGTTTATGTATTGAGTTAACCTCCAGGCAACAATTAAAATGGCCAAATCTTATTACAGGAGTTTCAATATTGTCTAAAAGTGATCGAATTATTCAAATGTTACGTTCTCTTGCATATTTCACAAACTTTAATTGTTTCATTCTTTAGAGTTAACTCGACGTTTGAGATAATATTGCATTCATTTATTGTAATCATGTATCTCGAAATAGTTGACATTCTTTTGAAATAAAGTTGATCATAGAAAATAATTGAAAACAGTCTAACTTTCTATTCTTGAAATCATGTTGGACCCAGGTGGTGATCACTTCCATAATTTAAGCTTGATCCTTATTCTTGATAAATTGGTTATTCATAATATTGAGAAAATTGGATCTTTCAAAAGAATTAAAGGCTTTTATTTGAGTCAAAGCTTTAAAATTTTGTGATATTATTTGTTCAGCCAAATCACGTAACTCAGAAAGTACAACATGTTGTGTGTTTTCATAAATCAATCCTTAATATGCAAACATTTCTTTTTGATTAATCCATTCGATTGACTTTACTTTGAGATCAGGAGTATCCAAAATTTGTTGAACTCGTAACAAGGATAGAAATTTTTCACCATCAGTTTTAAATTGGTTGGCCATTGTGTGGATGTATTGATAGTAAACTTGGAAATCTGCCAACTTCATATTTGTAATTTCAAAATCAACTAAAACATATTACAAATTTATTTAAGAAAATTAAATTTACTTTTGTTCTTGTCGTTTTTGAGCATGTTGTAAAAGTACGTAGAATGTCCTGCCAAAATCATCCTAGAAACATCCATTGAACCGCCCTCAAACTTTAATTTTGCATCAGAAAAGAGCTTTTCCTCAAGTAATGCTGGGAAATTGATGTACTTCATTTGATTCTTATTTTTCCGAAAGCTGTAACAAAAAGAAAAGCTAACTAATTTTTCTAATTTACAAAAATAGTTGGAAGTGTGTATATATTTTTTAATTGCAAGCACTTTGAGCTCTCAAAGACATTTACATGTTTAGGTTATCTTTCTAAAGGATTACTAATGCTGATAGCCAATTCAAATTAATCAATTGATCACAATTAGCAGTTTTAGACATTATTAGTTAAAAACTTTGCTGATTTGGGAATAAGTTGTATTATAAAACAGATGAATATGGAAAGAAAGTGATCATGAAATGGCTTAATACCGACCATTCTATTTATTGATATCTGAACTGCTTGATTTGCAAAATCATCCAAATATTCATGTTTCATAGATCAATTACATACATTTATTGTTCTGATAACAAAACCGATTTGTGGAAAAAGCCAATTATAGTGTTACCATTTCAAATGATACATTTTCTTTATCAGTATCTTAATGCTTGTAATTGGTTTAAATAATTAAACTTTTTAATTTACAATTAATTCCAACACACTATTTCCCATACTAAAACTTTATCAAAAACAAAGAGAATAAGTTATAGAGCATACTTTATTCAATATCGAACATTTATTTATTTACTTATAATAATATTCCCCGAATGTTATTGATAGTTGAATTATTCAGGTTAAGGACCTTTTGATTAGTATATTTGCAAGATTCATTTATTTACTGATCTACTATCATGGGATAAGGAAACCCCTTAAGACTGGCCAATTCTCTTTCCTTAGTTTTAATCCCGATTAAAGCTTTAGCGTACTTTTGGTTGAGAGATTCATAGGCTTCAAATCCTTTAAGTAGTTGAAGGTCTTGTTGCTTAATTTCATTGCTCAGACGGCCACAAACTGACTGACCAGCTGTATTGAGATGACATCCAATATTCGCTTCTCTCCATTGACCTGCTAAGTCCTTATACTTTAGAGTTTCAGATTGCCACAACGAGACATTTTCAGACAAAATGACTATTTGTTCTTTTAATGCTTCATTATCCATTATTCCATCCTGTAGAGTTTGAATTTCTTTTTTCAGAAAGTTAAAACTTTCCTGAACCTTTATTTTGTAAACGGCTTGTCTCGAAACTTCACACTCAAGTCTTTGTTTCATAGAAATAATAGTTTCCTTCAGATCTCTTATTTCCTTAGACTTGTCTTCAGGAACACTTGGCTTTGTAGTACTTTTTTCAATATTTCCCATCGCACTAATTTCTACAAGATGAGGCGTTTTAGTGTCTAGAAAGGATTTAATTGTCTTGATACATGGCTCCACCATCAAGCAAAATTTATGATCCAAGTACAGCAGACTCATATTTTTGAAACAAACTTGTGGTGTAGCGAAAACCCTCTTGAAGCCTTCACTTTCAACAAAATCATCAAGATATTGAGCAATTCTTTTAGTTACTTTCTCTGCATCAACATCTTTTAGCCAGTCAACATTCATTTCATTACTTTTCACCATCATCAAGCCCACAATCAGAGAATGCAATCCCTTAATGGTAACCATATCATTTGTCTTCTTCCAATAATCTTCATTTTGAAACTCATTCACAATAAAATCAAACAATATTTTATGAGGAAGAGAAGAATTGACTGTTTTTCTTTGAATCCAAACACACATCAACATTGCCAACGAAATATGATCTTGAGCCAAACTCTTTTCAGTCCTCATCAACTTGTCCACCAATGTATCAAGTGTAAAAGATTGGGCGCCATTATCTTCATTAAACAACAAGTGCATACATCCAATACACCCAGCAGCCAAATCAATCCCTGTTCCATCATGAAGTAACATCTGCAGAATATTCGAAATGCCAGACAGACAACTACCAATAGTAGTTGAATTGAGATTGGCATTCTTTTCTGATAAACAATCAAATAGAAAAATGATTGCACACTTTAGTTTCCTAGGCTGATTCTTATCAAAATGAGTTCTCATTAAAACACTCATCAAAGAACAATCTGCGTCACGTTGCTTAACATTGATATTCAAAAAAAATAGTTGGTTTTCTTTGTTTCCGCGAATTACTTCACCAGTAGTAATAATGGCTTTGACTATAATTTCCATATTAAGGCCAGTATCATCAAAAGTAGCTCGAGCCAAATGTTTCAGAATTTGCCCCGTGTGAAGACAGTCCTGAGCAACCTTGACAACTTCCTTTTCATTCTTTACAGAAACAAGCATCCGAATACATTCTAAACAAAACAAAATATTCGACGATTGTTGGGAATTCCATTCCATTCCTGATCCACTTTGACTCTGATCATCATCACAAAACATTAATTCATTCAGGCATTCAATCAAACCTTTAACCATCAACATATCATCCAAAAACTTTACTTGAATACTAGTATTACCCTTCAATAAAGTTAAAACGATAAAAAGACAATCTTCGCACTCGATGCTATTTTTGGGTAGATTGTGGATGGTTAAGAAGAGATCCTTAAAAATTGAACTTTCAGCAAATAGGTTTTGAATTGGCTTACAATCTTTTACTAGCTCAGCAATTAATAGAACAACATTTTTCTTGATGCCGTCACGTTCATCTTTTAGAAGTTGTGTTACCTGTCCCACCTTTTCGGAATTGCTTGACATGACGTCTTGAATTTGAACAGGATTTAGTCGCACCAAGACTGTCATCAATTGAATAACAGATCTCCTGACCACAAAATCAAAGTTGAAAGACACATCCGACAAACATTGGGTAATTTCTTTATTCATAACAAACATTTTCTCAATAGTATGATTACCACCTGGCGTCAAAATAGTCTTCCAAATTTCAAAAATAATCTCCAACACTCCCGCTTGATCCACATTTTGATTGGCAATTTGAATCAAGAGATCTAATCCGTACTTTGCTACCTCAAGTTCATGCCCCTGCAAAAGATATTTTAATTTTCTTTTAAAAAAACATACCAAGGCATTATTTGCCACTACTTGTAGACATTCCCTGATTTCATTACAATTCTTAGAATTTACCAAACGATTCAATAAATTTGAAAGTGACGTTGAATAAAGGACATTCTAATTTGCCTCATTCATCATAGTAGAGCACGTCATCTGACTCATCTTACTAATAGAACCTTTAAATTCTATTTTGCGAGGTAAAATTTACCTAAATCATCCAACATGGTGACTCAAATTAATATTCAAAATAGAGATTAATCAAAGAGTGTGTACACATTTAACATCTGGAATACATAAAAAAACTAAAGAACGCTTCTTTTAAAAAGCAAATGTTGATGAATCACTTGAAGATGTCTTAATAAATTAGGGTAAAGTTTGAATATTTGTTTAGAGATAGTTCGTTTTTAATAATATGAAAGACTAATAGCTTTTAAAGTTAAGCAGTTGTTTAGAAAATACAAATTAAATATGAGAAGTTCATTTTATTAACATATACAATTTACATTAGTTTTACATAATAAGCTGATAATGAAAATATATTTTAATATGCTGATCAAGAGGTAGTATTTAAATGCCTTTTCAATGTCTTCCAATTTTTTGAGAGCACTCATTATATGTTTCATTTAAGGACTATTTTTTCAATTTCTTTAATATCATCAAGCTTTGTGGAATAAGCGAGGTTACTTAAGGGATTTAATTCCATTTTACTTAGAAGGTCCTTCCCAGTTGAAACTCTGAAACCTGTATTAATTGCCATTTTTGTTTCTTTCTTGCAGTCAATAGAGCTTTAATAGTTGCCGGTAAACTAAATTATTGTACTATTAAACTTGACAAATCTGGAGTATCTGAAGAATGTCTTACACGCACAGTAAACATATCCTTATTTGTACCGATGTAAATTAGTTATCCTCGCTTCTGTATCTCTAACAATAAAAATAGAAATTACTATAACAATGATGCTTGTTAAAGTTTTCATTAGGTAAAATCAACTGCACCCACATTGCTGAAGAATTCAAAGATGATTATTAATTTTGAAATTATCCAACATAAAAGAAAAAAGGAGAGATACTTTATTGTAAAATAAATCATTTTGACAAAATAAAATTTCTTTCTTTGAAGCCACTTTTACTTTTCGGTCAATCCTTTGACTTTGTTATTCTGATTACGATATTTGATCCACCACATTTCTCTTCCGACAACTAATTTCTGTGAAAGGTAGTAACTACATCTAAAATCATATTTTATTTTTTCTTTAGATGCCACTATCTCTACTTTTTCTTGCATTAACTGAAAATAGTTTCCTTAACAGATATTTTCTCAGCAGCCTGTTCTGTTACTGTATCTTTTAACGCTTCAATTTCAGCTTTCAACATTTCTATTGACTCCTTCATTTTTTCGAAGTTTCAGTAAAGTGCTAAAATATTCGACAAGAATAAATGTAACTACTAAACTTAGTGGAGGAACACGTCTACAATTAAACATATTGGCATGATTAATATTGGACGGTTGTTTTATCTACCTAGATCTGCCCAATCGTTTTGGTATGACTGCAATTGATGTTAGTCTCCATAATAATGTTCTAAGGATATCTATTTGTGATTGTCCACGATTCTTAGCACTGTAATGACTGGATCTCTTTTCGATTTGTTTTCTTTTGAACGGCGGTTGTCATAAGACAAGGCAAAATACTATGAAATGTGTATCTTTTTTAATTTAAAGACTTTCCTGTGTGAAATTAAGACAACTACGAGGTAAATACAATGATGGACCTGTAAAAGTGGTTTGATTGTTTTCTTGGACAATATCTAGAATGTCGGTCGAAATGGTATTTGTATAAGTTTGCATGATATTCCAAATAAAGTATCAATAAGTTTCATTAATTTAAAGCAATCGAACATCCACCATTGGAATGCTTAGAATGTAATTTTATTAGTTGATATGTGCAATTTGCTGCAAATAATCGTTCCTCATTTTTTGTAAGTGGTTTGAGTCATTGCCATCGCCCAATGAACTTTCAAAAGAAACAACAATAAAGATTGATGAGTTTAATCAAAAGATGTGAAAAGTTCAGTCGTGCTTAGTTCGTGATTGATAACTTGTACCTTCTGACTTCACAAAACAGATTATTACTCAAAATTTAAATTTCAAAACATATTATAGTTAATTAAAAATATGTTTTAAAAGTCACAGCTTTCACATAACTTCACTTTCTACCCACACAATAACTAAACAAATACCCAAAATATGGTACCAATTAACTTTCAAAATAGTCAATAAAAATGGCAATTTAATAGGATCATATGTTTTGTTGAAATAATAATTACTCTCAACCATGACTAATCAACTATAAATCAAGCGTCTTCAAAAATGAGCTCCTCTTTCTTTGAGAATAAAGTTTCCTTAATTAATATCCATTAACTTTTTCCTAGTTAAAAGCAAATATATCATTACTAGAAATGTGGCACATTTAATGGTCAATAAATAAAGATTAACCATTTTACTATCATCACCAACATTTAATGAAGATCACATATTATTTGATTAAAATATATTTTATATCTACTTTCATAAGATACTTTACATTTTTATAAAAAAAGATTATTATTATCTAATCACACATTTTTCCCTCCACTCCCTTTCAACACCGATCCAAGTGATAAAAAAATTAATATATAAATGTATCAAAATGTGAGAGATATAACAAACTTTGATAGATTCATATCCTTGGGCCTGGTGACGGAGGCGCGCCCTTGGCTTCTTGATTAATGTGTTAAGTCACTTAATTAGAAGGATCCTACATACTATTTTAAAATAAGAAAGTGGTTTTCTTTGAATGTCTTGCCATCTAGCCATTTTTATATTTTATAGAGATGTATGTTTTTTGTGATATAATCTAAAAGCAAAAGGTCTTTATTGTAGTTTTGAGTTGATTTAACTGCATAATATTTCAATTTATTAGATTCGTTCACGCCTCATTTTACTCATATTTAATTCATGATCCAGGAGCAATAAAAATCACTTCAATCTAATTCGACTTAATTGTAACAATGGACATCGCTCTTATCACTTTTACATCTTTCTTCATTTCCGACATATCCCTCAAAGAACGTTGTTTAGGAATAGTTGTTACTAATGATGGAGCAAATTTGTTTATTTATTTAATAATACTAATAATCATAATTTATCTACCTAATTTATCTTCCTTCCCGCAAATGTCTTTTTTAAATCTTTTTGTATAAAGGCTCACATGATCTGAAATGTGAGATGGCTTTTTAGATCCATCAATTCTATTAATATCCCTAATGTCCTTTTTTTTGTGAATGGCGTGCCTTCGACTGTTTTTAAGGTTGTCTCAAGTTGCATCGGCACACACCTGGCTAAATGAATGTAAATTATGATAGATGGTTGTGGTTAATGTTATGAATGTTTTGTTGATTGTTCCTGAGTACAAGAAAGATATGCTTTCTTTATAATTTTATTTGTCTTTTAAGATATATCATACCGAAGCAAATGTTTATACTTTAGTCTTTTTGTCAAAGAAATCGCGCCATCTTGTTGATAGTGGGACCTCGTTTTTGATACAATCATTTTGTGAATTTCCATAACTTCACAACATTAAATAAATACAAAAGATACCTTGCACTTTCCCATTTATTAAATGCCTCTTCATTTAACAACTTAGTTTAATACTAAGATATTAACATCTATTATAATATTATATCACCTCATATCCACACAGACACCTAACAAACCTTTATAATACTAACTTTAATATATTTATTTAATCAATCTAATAATCAAAACTAATTTATAACCTATTATCATTTTCCTCTCTTATTATTTATTGTTTTAATTTTTAACGAAACAAAATAGTTGAATACACTTACACTTATCATCAACATCATCCCCTTGCAAAAATAAATCAAGTCATTTTGCTAAATTTGATTGATTGTGAAGTGGTGATATACGGAATTTGGCTTTTTATGGCTCTATGGTCTGATTAATTTGCGATTTATTATTATTCCAGGTCTATTTAATTAATATATTTATTTGAACTTATTAAAGAAGTCTTAAATGGTACGGCTACCTACTTCTTTGCTTTTCATTTTTCTATTATGGTTTATACAATTAGTTAGCCCCCTAACACAACACACTGACTATGCCTCTCCTGAACTTGATGTAGGAATGTCTTCCTTAGCCTTTGTCTTTGACAGGACAGGATCTATGTATGATGACCTCCAGCAAGTCAGACAGGGCGCAAGGAAGATTTTTGAGACTGTCATGAGTCAACGGAAGAAACTTATTTACAATTATGTTTTGGTGGCTTTTCATGATCCGGAAGTCGATGCTCCTTTTATTTCTTCTGATTCGATTGCCTTTCAACAGCAGTTGTCTAGGATTTCAGTAAATGGAGGCTAGTTATATAATTAGATGGCACAACTTAATTTATTGTTTAGGTGGCGACTGTCCCGAAATGAGTTTATCCGGCATAAAGAAAGCCCTCGAAGCCTCTCTACCCTCCAGTTATATCTACGTTTTCACAGATGCTCTTTCTAAAGATTACAAACTCGAATCGGCAGTAATTGATCTAATTCAGCAAAAACAATCCTCCGTCGTTTTCGTAATGACAGGTGATTGTGGGAGCAGAAATAGTCCAGGTATATATTGCAATTAAACGATGGAATAAAAGTATTTATTACAATTAAATGAGCCAATCAAAATACATTTGAAATTACTCATCAATAGTCAGCTTAACTTCGAACATCCGTCTACTCAAAATATCGGCGACAGGCCATGTATTGAGCAAATAGACGTCTGGTATGGGTCATTACCATTATCACATTTGGTGATCTGATGCTTGAATCTTTCACCGAGGATAAACTCCACCTTTTCAGCCAATTTTTATGCCTCTTTGCGTATTTTGACAAATTTTGGCTTAATCCTCTTAATATCATTTCTAGTCGGTAACTCCTTCATTTTGTTAAGCTTCAGTATAATTGCAAATTTTTACTAACGTTTCGTCCTCATCTTTAATTTGAATCGGTCAATGGTGTTTCTTACCGACATAAGTATCGCCACTACCCTGTCTTAAAGTCATCGGTTGTAGTCAGCACATGGGACACATGATAGAATAATTTTGAATAAGTCTTAGAGGCTGATTCACGATCCAGCCTGTAACTATCTATAATTCCACCCCGAGCCAATCCATAAAATAAAGCACTCCCCTACCTTGGCATAATTCAACATCGTTAAAAATTGGGATCATTTCATTGAAATATGTTAAACTTGTTTAGATGTAAGCAATCAATTCTCAAGTACTTTACTTTCATTAACAAATGCCTCTGCCAAATCAGGAGACAACTTGAACTCTTTCTCGACTTCATCCATATATCCAGCGCTCCCTTTCCCCCACCTCTTCTAAACAACTTCTCTCTTTCAGTCAAAGTTGACTTATTAGCTTTTTGCCACAAATCAAAAAAGGAGTTGGCTGTCGAGAGTGGTTTGAAACTAAAACAATTACTCATAATTTAAAATACTTAACTTACCTTTAGCTTGTGGATATTTTTGCTACAGATGGCATCACTTCCACGTCAATAGGTACTCCCTTCCTAGTCGCATTATAAGGTAACTGTCTCCTTCCAAATGTCAACCCCATTTCATCTTTCTTTACCCTCAGACCTTCTTTACACCGCCTTTATCCATACTCTGACTCCATATAAGCGAATGAACGGCTCGACTGAAGAGACAACAATTAGTAAACTTACAAGTTAAATGACAATATAAATACATTAAAAACAACATCACATTTAAAAGTAATTCATATTCAAGAATATTCTTTAAAAAGAAACCGTCGGTATTTAGTTTCATCAACATTTTTTAGGGTACCAGGTTTATGAAAAAATCGCGGCAGCCTCTTTTGGACAGGTTTTTCATTTGGCTAAGTCTGATGTAAATACAGTTCTTGAGTACGTCAGACACTCCGTTTCACAAAAGAAAGTGCATGTATGTTTTATGGGGGGATCAAAATTTATTAAGGCTAAAAGACAAAACAAGATAAGAATTAATCATCAGAAGTCATTTTAAGATCAGCAATTACACATGCATTGACACTGTTAAGCAAATAGACTTCAAGCATGCTGCACTTGCCACGGTCACAGTTGATGCTTTGTCTCTTGAATCTTTCGATTAAGATGCATTCCAAGTTTCCAGCTAACTCTTTGGTGGGAATCGGAAGCTTGAGTGGAGAATGTCAGCTGGATAGTTTTTAATCTTGTCCATTCTAAACTCCTTTCTGCCAAACAAATCCCCATTCCTAAGAGTGCGATTGTACTTGCGGAAGTGTTGATCAATTCTGTCTTCCCTTTCAGACTCGCCGATGTAGACAATTTCTTTCTTAAACAATGAACAATTGGATAGAATGTCGTCTGCGTTTCTTGGGTCAATGAAAAAATAGACATATGCTTGATATTCTTCAGAAGTAATTCTCCAATTAGGCCACACTTGTCCAACCATTTAGAAGCATGAACTTGGCATTGTATTCGATTTCAGCAATACACAGTTCTTCACAATGACGATATTTGGTGTGTTTAGCTAATGCAGCATTACAACCGACAACCAACTTGGAATGGGTGCAATGTACTTCTTCGGCACATTCCTTTGCTTCAGAATGTGCTTCGAACAGTGTTTCATTGCTACATTTGAGATGGCATTTCTTACACTCATGATTGAGTTTTTAGAAGGAGGTGCAACAGATCTTTTAATTTCGTAGCCAATTTTTTCTTTATCAATGACTTCTCTCAAATGTAGCTCTTTTTCTTAACTTGCCTGTGCTTGAGATTGTTGACAAATTCTGAAGTAATATTACTCATTTTTGAATTGAGGTGGCGATAAATCAGCATGAGGATTCTAACTACTTCCGTGTTGAAGGCAGCATCTCTGGCTGATGCGTAAGGGAAATGATAAAACAAGAATTGAAAAGTTAAACCAGGTGACGCGGGAAACTCGCTTCTGTAGTGTGCCGTAATCATCCTCCTACTAAACCCATAAAAAAGCGTTGACATGTCGAAAACAGCAAATCCGGAATCGTTGAACATTCTTAACATAGGTTCAAAATTCTCCAATCTCTTGGCTTTATCCAAAGTTTGTTCACAGTAGACTTGATTAGGCGACTTGGTTTTGCTGGTTGTTCTGAAACTAAAACAATTATTCATTATTTAAAATGATTGACTTACCTTTAGCTGGCACTTCTTTACTTCCTATAGCCAACGATCCTTCATCGACAATCGGTGGTTCTTTCCCAGAACCTTCATACCACAACTGTCTCATTCTAAAAGTCACCACCACTTCCTCTCTCCATAGTTTACTCCTGTTTGAGTGACTGGACAACTAAAATAAAGAAACAACAATTAGTAAACGTAATAAGTCAAATAAATACCTTACAAACGACAACAAATGATAAGTAACTGATATTCTTTTAAAAAGACGCCTTTGGTATATATTCTACTTAAAATTAACATTTAAACGAACAATATTAATCCGCCCACATAATAATAGGTTTCCTATGAAGCTAGAGAAGATGGAGGCTTGATAAAGAAGAAGATACCTATTGACAAAGGCATGACTGAATTGACTGTTTCATTGGCTGGTGACAAGGATGACGAAGATTACCTCAAATTAAGATTATTTGACCCAAAAGGACAATTGGTTGAGAAGAGTCAGTATTCGAATGAGTCTGGAACGATTGATTTGAAGAACGTCAAGCTAAACAAAATAACTGACCCTATGCCTGGAATGTGGATGATCGAAACTGATTCTAGATTGAAGCATACACTTCGAGTCTTCGGACATGGAGATATTGACTTTAAGTATGGATTTGCTAGCAGACCTGTTAATAAGATCGAGTTGACTCATCCAAGACCTGTCTCTGGCCAGCAAACCCATCTTTATGTCAACATGAGTGGACTTGTCCATCCCGGATCTTTGAAAGAAATTAGTTTGTACGATTATTATGGAAATGAGATGCAACGCTTTACCCCCATTTCAATTAATGGACAACCAACTCTTTACTCGACTGGCCCTTTCCACCCACCCAAAGATCTGTGGTTCGTCAAGATTGAAGGAAAAGATAAATTTGACTACCCCTTTGTAAGAATTGCCGCCACTGCCATCTCAACAGTTGAAGCTGGCGGTCCAAGAGCTCTAATGGCCGAAAGAACCACAGCTTACAACGGAGAAGTGGCCAAACTGGTCTGTATAGTTGAATCCGACCTTCCTTACACAGTTCAATTCAAAAAGAACGGTGAAATAGTAGGAGGTCCCTTGTACTACAAAAACAGCGACACAATTACATGGGAAATTCCAGATATAATTCCAAAACATCGAGGTTACTACGAATGCTTGGTGACGTCAAGTGACAATCGTGCACATTCAGCTCAAACTTTCCTTGAAACCAAAGAACCTGCCCCTAAGATTATCAACATCCAAAACGCGACTGTCATCCTCAAGTCACATGGATACATCCCCTGCACCACTGCTTCAAACAATGAAAAACCACTAGTTCAATGGTTCAGAGGAGGAAGGCTACTAACTCATTCACACAAACATTATACGTACCCCAATGGAACTCTTCGAATCTTAGATGCCAACAAAATGGATGCTGGTGAGTAAGTTTAAATTTGATTTAAATATTAAATTAATACCAATATCAACTTACTTTATCTGGGCAATAATTTGTGTATATAGTTATACTTAAAAACATCAATCAACACAAAGCATAGTTGGGAGTAAAAAAATGAAACTTCAAATGCTTATCCAACTAATAAAACCCACATTTCAGTTATTTGTGTAGAGTCTCATCGACTGGAGGTGAAACGACTGCTACCATGAACTTGGCTGTTTATGAAAGACCCAAAGCTAACATGCAGCCTAAGCAATTACACGTTGCTAAGGGAGGGCATTTCCTTATTCAATGCCATGTTTACGGCGTTCCATTGGTAAGTTTGATATGAATGTGGACTTTACTACTTTTATTTTGTAGCCAAAAGCCGTTTTCTTCTTCAAAGGAGCTGAAATTAGAGGAGCATCCTTTAAACACAAGATTGATTACAAAAATCAGTTGGAAGTTAGTGATGTGACAGAAGCCGATATAGGTAAGAACAATTTGCGTTTTGTGATGTGATTTGTTTGTAGGTGCGTACGAATGTAGAGCTATTTCACCAGCTGGTACTTCGAGTGACCATACAAATGTGGAGTTGGCAATTCCTCCAAAAGTGCGCATTCGTCAGCCTAAGCTTATGATTTCGAGGAAGGATACTTTGAGTTTAGAATGTGAAACCATTCAGGGGTCTCCCACACCCCACATTTCGTTCTTTAAAGATGGAAGACCTTTGACTCAATATAGATATATGAAGATCATCAATGGGAGATTGTTGATTCAGAATGCAGCTGATTCAGATGCTGGAAACTACACTTGCAGGTATGTTTGAGTTAAATGGGGTGTATGTTGGTGCCATTATTATTTGGATTAACTTTAAAAATATTATAATAATATGAATGTTATACAATACACTGAATATAAAAAAGACTGTGATCAAAATATGGTCTAAGTACAAAAAACGACCGTATGTGTTGTAGTCAGTGTAGTTTCCGTAGAATGTCAAGACGAGTTATTCTAAAATTTATTATAATTTAAACTCAAGATAAGAAAACGCATTGCTAGTGTAGGAATTAAGGGCCAAATATGAGATGTAAAAAAGCGGAAATAATCCTTCTTGTAGGGCCACGAATATCGCCGGTTCAGATGACGCGATGTCAGTAGTTCACGTTGGAAGTGCCGCAACAATTGTACCTGGGCCTGAAAAAGTGATGATCACAATTGAGAAGACTGGAATTTTACATTGCCGTGCTCTAGGTCATCCGCCTCCAAAGGTTACTTGGTACAAGAATGAAGTCAGTTTGGATAGATTATCTCCTGAAGACAAAAAGAGATTTACACTTCTTAATGATAATGCCCTTCAAATTGATAATGTGTCAATTGATGATCAGTCAAACTTTGTCTGTAGGGCAGTCAATGTATTCGGAGCCACCGAAAGGAAAGTTGAAGTTTTTGTAACTGGTTTGGAACCTCCCGTCCTTTCCCAAATCCCACCCGAAGAAAATTTGATTGAAAATGTGGACTTACGCCTTCACTGCCAAGTCTTCAGAGGAACTCCTAAACCTACTTTAACCTGGTACAAAGACTCCGAAAAAGTAGACGAGTCCGAGTCCATTGAAATCGAAGGAAACGGAGCTAGTCTTCTACTCAGATCAGGTTTCCAAGAAGATGCCGGCCTCTACACTTGCAAGGCGTCCTCGGCGGCTGGCAGTGCCTCAGTCTCCGTCAACGTAATCTCTATAGGTAATTTTAAGATAGATAGATGAGCCGGTTAACTTTTATATGTTTACTTAACCAGCATGTTCATTATTAATTTTAAGGTTTGCATGAACCTATTAACATAACCACTTTTTTGGCCCATTTTAGTTAAACCCATCATCGAACATTCATACAAACAAGAAAATGAAACTACCAAGGAGGGGGATGATGCCGAGATTCCTTGTAAAGTTAATATGAGTCCGGTCCCTAATATTAAATGGTATCTCAATGATAAACCTATTAATATGAATATGCCTGAGTACGAACAGAAGGTACGTGACTTTGAAACATAAAATAAGCACGTTTTTGAATTATTTAATCTTAAACAAGCAAACGATCATTAAATGTGATATGATTAATTATTAAATGTGATATTTTAGGAAGACTTTAGCTTGGTTATCAAGGGCACTACCTCTTTAATGTCAGGAAATTATACCTGCGTAGTTTCAAATATTGCGGGCAAATCTTCCAAAAGCACCGTCCTAACTGTCCACTCACCTCCCTCAATCGCCCCATCTCTAGAATCTTTTTCACTCAGAGAAGGCGACAGTGCAACTCTTCCTTGCGAAAGCACAGGAAATCCACCCCCCGTCGTAAAATGGTACCTGAATGACGTAGAATACATGGATGGAATCATCAAGTCTAATGGAAACTTGGTGATCTCCAAGGTAGACGGAAACCTAAGTGGGTGGATCTTTAAATGCGTTGCTACCAACCAAATTGGTTCCGTATCAAAAGATATGATTCTTAATGTGCACGTTGCTCCTACTATCGACAGTTCTATTACTACAAGAAACTTCACCGTCAACATAAATGAAAATATTAGATTCTTCTGCGCAGCCAAGTCTTCACCACCACCTAAAAGAGATTGGAAGTTTGAAGGAAATACTATTTACGAAGGAATTACTAATGGAGCTACTGTTTCTTTCGAACAAGATGGTACTTTGTCAATTGAAAAGGTTCAAATCGGCAATTCTGGATTTTACGAATGCAAAGGTATGTTCAGATTAAATATATGTGAATGTTGATACAATTTCATTTGCATTAATTAAGATCATAATATTTATATGATATACTAAATAATGTTAGTGATACAATGATTAAATAACGTATCCAAAAATCTTGGTGCATTAGTTTATTGTGTAGAATGTCAAGTAGTGGGGAGATATTGTTTATATAATGCATTTGCGATCTTCTCTGTCTCGTACAAATCTACTGTGCATTATTGGTTAAGGTGCTGATTAGTCAAATGTTTGCATGGATTCCTTTTAAGAAGGGCACTTTTGGCATTAAGACCGGCATTTGCGTCACAAATACTCATTGTAACAATATTGAGTCCTCTATCGCTAATAATTTCAAGAGCCGGAAAAAATAGCGGAATATTGAAGGCACGCAAAGCTCTGGTTTCTAAGATTGTGAAAAGCGATTGAGGAATGTCTTCTTACACGATAAATGTCTCCATGCCCGGCATAAACACCTCACTATCGAAAGATACGCGGCTAAGATAAGCACCTCGATCCTTGTTTCTAAAAATGAGGTATATACGTAATGATCCCATCGTTTATTATTCCAGTGATGACATTAACTTCGGCCTGTATAAAAAGAATGTTAAGTTAGGTTATAATAATAATAAACAATCTTACCTGTTCACTTGGAGTGTTTTTGTTTATGCGTGGGTGTCTATTGGCACTTTCAATTGAATTTAGTTGGCGTTTGTTCTTATGAAACGTCGAAGAGGACAGTTGATTTTTACTAGGTATCGTGACTGTTATTTCCTGGAAATTGATGCCATATTCATTCGCTCCGTCCAACTCATTTAGAAGTGTAGCTTTCCCATTTTTAAAACTCCTCCGACATATACCATCTTTTTATCTTTCTCCACAGGGAATAGATAAAGACAATCTATATCTGGCATCTAAAAACTAAAATAAAAACACATACTAAATGAAATAAATTTAATTGGACGAACGCAATTTCCGCTGCAATGTTCCCTAAATTTGAATTATTACATTAGTCCAACACAAACTCAAAAATAATATATGTTTTTGACTTCATCCTATTATATTTTTCAAGTCTCCAATTTTGCGGGCCAAGATAACATCATTTATCATTTGGATGTTCAAGAGCCCCCTCGAATAATTTCCCATTTCCAAGATCAAATTCAAATTCTTAAGGGAACTGCGTATGAATTACCTTGTCGAACACTTGGAATTCCTCAACCAATTGTATTGTGGCAAAAGGATGGAATTGAAATATCAAACAATCAAAATTTGTTGCTTCAATCAGATGGAAGTTTAAAAATATTTGATATTGACTTTGACGATCAAGGAAGGTATGTTAAAATTAGATGTGTATTTATGGGGGTGCATTTTTTATTTGCATTCAATTTAAAAATGTGGCCATAATATTAATGCTGTGTAATATACCAAGTATAAAAAAGACCTTTGTATCGGGCTCAATGTAGTTTCGCGTAGAATGCCAAGTACTGGGTCCGATAAATGTGTTTGAAGCATAGTCTGCCACTAAAAGCAAAGTTTTAACCATCTCATTTAGATATTCCTGCACTGCCAGTAATAACGCCGGTCGTGTAACTAGAGACACCAAGATGATCGTCATTTCACCTCCATTCATCGACAAAAATGTCCCTAACAGTTTAGAAGCAATTGCTGGGAATGAATTTGAAATCAAGTGCCCAATTGTTAGTGGAGTTCCAACCCCAGACGTTACTTTCTTCTTCAAAGCAATCGAAATTACTGATCAACTAGATGAAAGATTCATGGTCAATGGAGATACCTTGCTGATAGACAATGTAATGCCCGAAGATCGGGGACCCTTCACTTGTAAAGGTATGTTCAAATTAAAATTTGTGCCAATGTTGGCCCATGTTTTCTTTTGCATTAAATCTTAAATTAACATACTAATATAATGTATCAAAATATTAAAAAGACCTTCAATTAAAATTAATCAACCTATTGTTTTGAAGCATCCAACGTAGCCGGTAAAGACGAAATAACCATCGAATTAGGAGTCATCACAATCCCCGAGCTCCAACCATCTTCGCCTGAAAATGAAAATCCTACAGCTGTAGTTGGAAGTAGTTTAGTCATTGAATGTCCTGTCTACGGAAATGTACCTGAGATCAAATGGTTCTTCGAAGATACTGAAATAGCCATGGAATTCAACGACAACTTCTATACGACTGACGAAAACAGAAAATTGCATGTCGTCAAGACAGTTGTTGATAATAGTGGCGGTAAGTTGATGAGTGAAATTAGTTGATAAATTATTTTAAGCTTACAAATGTGTCATCACAAATGTTGCTGGGTCAGCTGAAAAGCATTTTAATGTTGAGGTTTTGGTTCCACCAAAGATGGATGAAGACTTGACAAAAAGTAATTTGAAAATAATGGAAAAGGAAAGGATTGAAATTGGATGCCCAGTTGATGGCATTCCCAAGCCTGTTGTGTCTTCATGGTTAGTTAATGGACAAATCTTAAAAAGAGGCGATAATAATCGTGGTGTTGAGCTAAGTGAAGATGAACAGAAATTAGTCATCAAGTCGGTTGAATTATACAACGAGGGCAGCTTTGTTTGTGTCACTGCGAATAAAGGAGGTTCCTTAGATATTGAAGTTAATTTGGATGTGTTGTACTTGCCTAAACTTGGAGATGATGAATTGATCGAAATCGAAAAAGGAAAAACGCATACCTTGAGATGTATCAATGAAAGCGATTCAGTTGGTGTTAAGATTGACTGGACTTTCAATGATAAAAAGACGATACCAAGTAATGTTAATTTGGCTTTGGAATCTAAAAGGATTTTCATTAATGGCGCCGATAAAGAGTTAAATAATGTGATTACTTGCATTGGAACAAATGAAGCAGGAAGCAGTAGAAAAAAATTCACCATTGATGTCCTCGAACCTCCAGAGATTCTTGGTCAGATGAATGAAGAAACAATCGAGTTGATTAACAACGAAAGCGTAATTCTCGAATGTGACACAATCGGAGGAAACCCAGTCCCAGAAATTGCATGGCTTCGTGACAACGAACCAATCGGAAACGCAGACCGTCTTCTCGAAATTACTGAAAAGGACGCCGGAAACTACCGGTATACTTGTCTAGCAAAAAACAAGATCGGCACCGTCTCCAAAGACACCTTCGTCAAAGTTTTCTCCAAACCCGTCATGAATTTAGTCAACGAAAATGACAACTTCAAATTAGTTACTGAAGGAGTGTCAGTTACTTTCAATTGCCCAGTGACAATGGATCATTTGGAGAGTATGGAAATCGAGTGGTTGAGGAATGGAGTTCCTATTACGGGTGATATGAATGACTTCCAGATGTCACAGGACAAGGTGTCTTTGACTGTAAGGAAGGCACATAAGGCACATGATTCGGTGGTTAGGTGTAATGTTAAGAATAAGGTAAGTAATTAGTCTGAGACATTTGGTATATTTTATAGGCTGGAGCTGCTTCACAAGACTTCAGATTGAAAGTTCTTATTCCACCAAGCGTAGTTGGTGACTTAGTTGAAGACATTTCACTCATTGAAGGTCAAGAAAAAGACTTGCAATGTATTTTTGACGGAACTAATCCAATCATTGACTGGATAAAAGACGACGAACCTTTCACTGATAGTGACAAAATTCAAAATGACGGAAGTTTATTACTGCTTAAAGACATCAAACCTAAAGATGGAGGTACAGTTAGATGTCGTGGATCTAACGATGCCGGAACCGTCGAAAAGACTTTCAATATCAAAGTAATTAGCAAACCAAAAATGTACGACAATGAACAGCCAGTTGAAGTTGATGTCTTGAAAGGAGAAAACAAAATCCTTACTTGTCCAGTGACAACAACTGCTGACATCGAATTAATTTGGTACAAGAATGATGAGCCTATCATCAACGACGTCGACGGTTTCCATATCTCAGCTGACCGTAGAACCTTGCAAATCATCAAAGCAGACAAAAGAATTGATGGCACATTTAAATGTACTGCAAAAAATAGCGCCGGATCTATAACTAAACCATTTGACGTTCGGATGACTGAAGGTCCTAGGATTTACTCAAACGGTGGTTTGATTAATGTAGTTGAAAACAATTCTCAAGTCTTACATTGTGAAGCCAGTGGAAGTCCACCCGTTTCTATTCAATGGACAATGAATGCTTTGCCAGTCGATGATATTCCGGGAATTCAAATTTTGTCTGATGGACAGAGATTGAAGATCGTCAATGCTGATTATAGTCATTTAGGCACATATGCCTGTAACGTCCGAAACAAAGTCGGGGCAGCAACCATTTCATACGATCTTGACGTCATAACTAGGCCAAAACTGCTGTCCTCAGACACACATACCATTGAGATTATTCAAAACCAACAAGCGTACTTTGTCTGTCCAGTCTCTACGACTGAAAAGATGGATAAAAATACAGTTAGTTGGATGAAAGACAATGTTCCTATTGAAATTGATCATGACGAAAAATTCACTTTATCCTCAAATAACCTCAAACTCAACCTCTACAATGCCACCATCCATGATGAAGGAATGTATGTATAAGTTTCATTTAAATATTTTAAAATGTCGGGCAATATTTTATTTGCATCAAATTGAAATATAATACCGTGATATATGACAAATAATGTGGATGGTTTAATTTAATCACCTCATTTTTACGTAGACAGTCAAGTACTGAGTAAGATATTGATTGTAAGAGGCATTCACAATTTTTCAGCCTTTTTCAACTCATCAGAAGTAGCTTGATTGTAATGTTGGTTAGTTAAATGTTTATATGGTCCTCGTTTAAGGAGAGCCGATCCTAGAGTAAGACCGACACTTGCGTCTACGGCAATCAATGTAACGATATTGAGACCTCTGCTACTAATCATTTCAAAAGCTTAAAAAATTGAGGTGCATGCGCGGTATGTAAAATTGTGTGATTTGAGGCCTTCAAAGGCAGTCTCGGCATGTCCTTCAACACGATTATTGTCTCCATAACCTACATACATCACTTCATCCTCAAAACATTCGCGACTAAGATCGACAAAACGATATTTGTTTCCGAAAATCAGGTAACATAATGATAACTTCTGTTTAACTCGGGTATCTTGTGAGGATAAAAGGTCCAATGATAATGACTTAGTCTTTATCTTTCTTACAGCTTCATTTTTTTTAGCCTATTACAAAACATCATTACTTTAAATGACCACAAGTTTATGAAACTTGCATTTCCTTAATTGTACTGGTTTCCATATGACTGATTGTAACAATAACTCCTACGTGTGTTATTTCAGCAGGTCCGTAACAATTAGTTTTGAATAGTTGCAGAGAAATTATAACTATATTACTTAAATAACTTGTTTAATAAAGACTATGTCAAATGTCCGTCAATGATAAATCTGTTTGAAACATAGTTTATCACTAAAAACATTTTGAAATTTCAAAATTCTGATTTTTATAAGTGAACAGATCAGTTCAATGACCACTAAAGACACATTATCAGTAATTACAAAAATTTCAGCTTCTCTTGTCAAATTTCAAACTCAGCTGGAACATCCAGAGCGGATTTTAATTTGGTTGTTTTAATTCCACCAACTATCACCATGTCTGATCGTGACAAAAACCGAACTGTCGTTGAAAATTCGCCTGTAACGTTGACTTGTTCTGCTCAAGGACATCCTGAGGTTCAAATCAAGTGGTATAAGGATAATGAGTTGATTACTAATGAAAATTGCACACACAAAATTAGTTCTGGCAGAATTGAAAATCAGGAGTTGATTATTGATCATATTCATTTGGTTAATGAGGGCAGAATAACGTGCGAAGCTTCCAATCAATTAGGCTCCGTTGAACAAGACATATTTATAACTGTTTTGACGCCTCCGAAAATCATCAGAGAAGGAATCGAAAGCGAAATCGATGGGGAATTACAAAAGAGAGCTAGTATTTACTGCCCCGTAGTTGGCAAGCCTTACCCCAAAATTGTGTGGCTGAAGGATTCTCGACCTCTAGAACCTTCCCCGAATATGTACGTTAGTGGAAATGGACAAAAGATTCATTTTACCAGTATCGATGTCAATGACGAATCCAAGTACACCTGTATCGCAAAAAATAGTGTTGGTGAAGAGAAGCGAGACTTTACACTTCGTTTACTCGAAAAACCAACCATTGAAGGTCCAAATATTCTGTCTAAAATTTATGTTAATGAAGGAAAGACGGTTGTTTTGGATTGTCCTGCACGAGGCCGCCCCATTCCAGACATTACTTGGCTCAAAAACGGCGAACATATTAATTTGGAAAAGAAAAATTACTTAATCTTCGACAATGGCAGGCAACTTCAAATTGCAAATTCTAGTTTTACTGATGATGCGAGTAAGTTTGCTTCCACTCAAATTAAAGATATCTAAATGTTGATGAAAGTTATATTTTGCACTCAATTTAGAGTTATAACCATTTCACTCTTCTCAAAACCTCTTTTATGTACTTGCGTTTAATATGCTTCAACATGTTCTTTTCTTCTCCACAACCGATCCATTCATTTGGACAGAGGTATGCATGAGCCTCGGCCATTTTGATATCATAGAAATTAGATGGTGTTTCTTCCTCGAGATCACATATTGAATATTAGAAAACCTTTCGTTGACAAAAATAATATTGTTACTAGCTACAACGGTAAGAACGTCCTTATACAGTTCTTCTAACCATTTACAGACGCATCCGAGTTCCTTTATTTCAGTAACAAATTGCTGGAACAAACATTTTACGGCCCCAACAAATCCAACTTTGATAGTATTAGTTTCAGTATCGATAATTTACTAAATATAGTTTAATGAGGAATTTTGAATTAGTTTAACTTACGGGGAACATTCACATCGTACCAAAGACATACAATCAACAGTGCGTCAAAAAGATTTTAAGTTTATTATAATTTAAACTCAAAATAAAAGACCCATGCCAGTATAGAAATTAATTGCTAATATCAAATAATAATCGCATACCAATTTGTTTAGGATATACTTGCATAGCATCCAACATTGTTTCAACGGCAGATTTGGAAATGATTTTAACGGTTGTTTTACCACCTAAATTATTATCAGACCAGTCAAAGGAATATGAAGTTATTGAAAATGAGAGTCAAGAATTGTTCTGCAATGTTTCGGGATCAGATCCAATTGATATTATTTGGTTAAAGGATGGAAGAATGATTGAGGTTAGTGGATCTAGTGAGTCTAAATCATCTTATCTTCAAATCACAAACAAAGGAACAAAATTGCACTTCCTTAATGTTCAGAAAAGCGACAAAGGTAAGGCTTTGAATGTTATAAAAATTAATTGAAATATTTTTAAGCAATCTACGAATGCGATGCTTCCAATGCCGCTGGCCAAACCAACCAACAATTTAACCTAACTGTCCTCATCAAGCCAACATTCGATGAAAGAGCCTCTTCCCCACCCATACAAACTGTCATTCCTGGCAACAAAATTAGAATTGATTGCAAGATTAATGCTTTACCCAAACAACAAATACTATGGCTGAAGGAAAACGAAGAACTTGTTTCTGATGGTGAAAGAGTTAAGATTTCTGGTGATGGACAAACTTTGTTAGTTGACTTGGCTAATGATGGCGATGAAGGAAAATACACATGTAAGATGAGTAATAAGGCCGGACATGTGGCCAAGGAGTTTTTGATTTCATTGACTGGCCCACCGACATTTGAGGTTCAGAAGGTTAATGTTTCAGTTGAGGTTGGGGCTATGCAAATATTGACTTGTGTTGCAGAAGGAACTGGCCTCATTTTTTATAACTGGACAATCAATGATGAACAAGTTCAGGAAGGTGTGTTTTCACCTTCAGTAACAATCAAAGGGAATAAAGTCGAAATTAAGAATGCTCGTCGTAGTGATGCCTCAAGGTATGACATAAATAAGCTAAAAATAGAAAGGTATAATACTAATTTGTTAAATTTGTAGATACACATGCACAGCTGAAAATGAATCAGGCAGTGCCAAAAAAGTATTCAACTTAAATGTCCTTGAAGCACCTCGTTTCATCGATCCTCGAAACATTCAAGACAAGATAATCCTGGGGAAAGCAATCAAAATTGACTGCAGTGTTAGTGGTGAACCAAAGCCAACAATCCAGTGGAAAAAGGTATTTCATTTTGCCAAATTATAATTTATTTATCACAAAATTATATACAATCAAATATTTAAAAAGTTACCCCACAAGATAATACCCTTCACGTAAAAAAGTTGATTAAGATAAGGAAAGAAGTTAAGATTATTGAGTAAAGTGACTTTGAGACGTCATTTGAGCATACTCCCCATCTGTTGCATGTCTTGCCACCAGCACACGTCAAACCGATCCTCCAGATTGGACGAGACTTTGAATCGGAAATACCATACTTTCTATACCCATTCTGGCACCGTCTATTTGCTGGTTTTATATTGAAATCATAGCAACATAGTTGACACCTGTCCTCACTGGCAAACCCAGTATCTTGATCAATAGCCGGACAGTCACACACCATCAAATGAGGTGCGATTTTTGCACAGGGATTGTCACACGAATCATCCACACAAACCTTCTCCAACTTCCTATCACAAAAAGACCCCTGACTCTTGTTGTGACAGACTGACTTGGAGCACTTTCCTTGCAAACAAAGCCTCTGCGAGTCCCGATCATCACACGCTAGTCCTTCCATCTCACCACCCTGCATCCTACACCGAGAACAAGATTCCCGTTCCCATCTTTCCCCATTCACTTTAAGGATATTGTAGTCATGGGCAGGAAGGCAGCGATTACTTGAGTCTCCGCAACATAAGTAACAGTAATTGTCTTCTTCCGTATCACATGTACATTCAGACATTCCTTGTTGAGAGCAGGCTGTGACGCATCTATAAAAATCGGCTTTAAATATAATAGTAGTAGTAGTTGTTTGGTGGGAGTTTAAAATTGTCAATCATAAAGAATATTTATTTTAGCGTTGCCATTATGCCTATCATTCTTAAGACCTAAAAGAGACCCGCCAAAAGTAATGTGATATGAATGTGAATTGGTAACTATCTCCCTCACAACGTCTTGCCTAACCATCCAAAGATTTATGTGCCACTTACGTTCCATTATTACAAACTTGAGCTTTATTAATAGAGCAAACTTCGCCATTAGTAGAACAATGCTTAGGATGATCATGTATACTTCTCGTCTTATGAAGATGATGTGAAGTTGGTAAGAATGTGTGGATACAAATGCATTTACCCAGCAAAACACATATCAAAATAGGCAGTGTCGAAAGATTCAAAATCATGGCAAATAATAATCCTATAAATACAAACCCATTAAAAAGTTGCTTTTTTATGTGTTATTTCTTCACAAATATATCGAATACTTTTAAACCTTAACATACATAAAAGGGACCTAAGCTATTACCACTTTATTATCATCATCATATAAACTACTCTATAAATAATAGCAAATATACATATGTATAAATTGTGTTCCAGTAAAAAGAACATTCAACCCATAACAAATAAAATTTTTAAAACACATAACTACATTTTTGTTATGATTTCAGAGGTTGAATAGGGCAAACGAAATTAACAAGTAGTAATTAAAGTTTCTTCTAATCATTGATTATGTGTGGAAGGTTTATGGGCCATAAGCTCAATTAGCCCTGCATAAATTAGTATTAAAAAGTAAGGGAAAAGGAGAGGATATGATTATCATTTTTAATAGGCAACACCCTTCTTTCTTTTTTTGTGTAAGAGTCATTAATAATTTGCTATTACTTTACCTAAAGTCGAATTAATTTTGTTTTATGTATGTTTAGATAAGTTGAAAGAAGTAGGTGATGGGCACACGAAAATCATAAACCTGGCACTTTGTCATTAAACAAAGACAATAAAAATTGTAATCACCACTCCACATTACATTTAATTGGATAGAGGTAGAAAGAATGTTACTTTTGTTTTAAACTCTAACTAAACACAAACTCACAATCTTGATAAGAATGCCACCATACGTTTAGCCACCACTACTTATATTTATTGTTCCCAGAATAAAGATATATCCATGGCCAGATTAGGAAGTATATAAATATGTTTTAAATATGGATGTATTTGCAAGAGAGATCCACTCCCATACCCTTTAAATGTATCTTATACTAAAAAAGTAGACTCAACGCAAATCTTATTTTTGGAGGGTTCTCCTCCAACTCAATTAAATTTCCATAACAATATTTTTTACATCCATAAAGCCAAAAAATCCCTCATTCAAATAATGTACATACACACAAAAAAAGGGATCTTTAGGGGTGTAAACGCACCACTAAACAAGGCAAAAGACATTATGTTTGATTAATTAATTGTTTAGATGATGGAGCATATATTTATCAAAGAAAAAATAAAATATTGTAGTAAATAGGTATTTGTTTTAAAATTTGTTTTTAGTGTTTTTTTGAGACTTGACATAATAATTTTATATTTTTGCAGCACACAAAGTTTAAGCTTAAAAGGTATCAATTAGATGGTATAGAAGGCTTGAAGTGTTACATTTGTCGCGAAAGAAGTGATGAGTAACAAGACTTTTTGGCTAAATTGGAGAGAGTCCTGATGCCTGAGGTTGTTTTGAGTATGGTTAACAAAAAAATTAAGAAATATGCAGTATTTTGTTGATTGCAAAAAACAAATTAGATTAATTGTGAAGGGTAGGAATATATTTTGTGGATAGGTATAGATCAATAGATATATTAGTTGAAGGTGTTTGGCATAAATGTACTGATAGACCAAACGAAAATTCATACTAAAGAAATAGTTATTGTTGTTATCAGAGGAGGTCTCCTTCTCTACACACCATCATTAATAATACTAAACTTGTTGTCAGTTCAAATGTATAAAGGTAACAACAATGGCCTTTGACATCCATTATATTAACGTCTACAACATCTTTGGACTTAACAGACATTAATATGTATTTGCTGAACCATAATTTGAATATATACACATAAAACGATATTCCTTAAGGCAAACTAAAAACAGCTATACCACATCTAAAAATATCTCTCAAAAAAGGACTGGTAAAATTAAGTTAATGCCTGAACAGTTTATTCAAAAGGGCAAAAAGTAGTTTTAGTGTTAGGGCACATTGTAATATAATTATGTGATGGTGCAATTAATTTATGGTAGGCAATTAAATAATTTGATGATTGTGTTTAATCAAAGAAGGTACCAAAAAAGGGCAGCATTAATTTTGGTTAAAGAGATGGCCTTTTTAATTTAAAATTTGTTATGAATAATTAATTAAAAGATGGGTTCGGACAATTTAATATCAATTTATTAGCTAGTGAAGAGTATGGAATTGGGAGAAAATATTATGTT
Organism: Rhabditophanes sp. KR3021; assembly: GCA_963281155.1. Lineage (NCBI taxonomy): Eukaryota > Metazoa > Nematoda > Chromadorea > Rhabditida > Alloionematidae > Rhabditophanes > Rhabditophanes sp. KR3021. The sequence continues at coordinate 586,705 of CAUJLY010000005.1, read as the reverse complement.
ATAAATTACATTTAGGTTTGGAGCTATAGAGATGATGGCAAAGTAAACATAGATGTATGTAATAAAAAGTGTTGTATGTTAGGGATGTGAGTTAATTAGGTTTAAGGAAAAATGTGTTGTTAAATATTATACTTTTAAACATATGTTTTAAATGCATGTTATGTATGTGTGTGCATGTAATATATTATTAATTAATATATATTTTACGAGAGATAGATATAATTTGTCTTTTTGCGGTTTTGGATTTAAGAGGTTTGTGATTAGGAATAGGAGTGGAGTGAATACTATGCATACGAAGTATATATTCATATTTTAGTTTAATAAAAAAATAGAAATTCTTTTAACTATTAACAAAAGCACTCATAATCATGTTTTTACGTAATATGATGTCCTGTTTTTCATGACAAATAAGTATAGATATTCATTCAATTTCTATATACTCAATCATTGATAAGAAAAGTGGGTAGAAGTATTTTGTGTCTCCTACTTCAAAACATACCCAATTAAAGCGATGGGTGGGGAAAATGGTAAAGAATTGGTTTTAGAGGTTTAAAATAATAAGGTTTGGGAACAAATAAAAAAGAAAATATTTAGATATTCTTCTGTGTTCTTTTGTTTATTGAAATAAGATAATATAAATGAATGAATCATTTAATTCAAGCCCCGAAAAAGAAAAAGGGAAACATTTGGTTGAATATTCAAATGACATATTAGGTAATATTTTTAGTCTCAGCTAAATAACCATCGTAAATATGCATTTGAACATAAAAATTTATTGTATTACTTTTTCTAAGCAAACTAGTCCAAAAAAGTGATTGTCTGTAGAGGAATTCAAAAGCACATAAGTATACTTGGTATTTATCTAATTGTCCCTATAAATTGTTATATAAACCATATTAGATAGCTATCTCCCTAAATAAGATAAGTATGCAGAGTTTGTGATTGACAAGAAGTATTTTTGTTGGAGTGGTTCAAATAAATATAAATTTCAATATCTTGAACCCAAATAAAACAGTAAAGAGGAACCTTCGTCAATAATTAATGTTCTTTGACAAAGCCCAAAAATCCTTATAAATTGAATGGGGCAAGAGAGAGACCATTTTAGTAATGGAATTTGGGGTAACCTTTTTTAGGAGTAAAGTAAAAGGACATAAAATATGTTCCAATTTGTTAGACTAAACTCATTTAAAATGTACCTTCAAAGACACTTTTTTAATATTAAAATGGGTCAGTTATATTAAATGAGGTAAAGCCATCTTTTCCATCAAATGATGGCTAAGATTATGATTTTAAATAAAATATATTACAAGCTACGACAATTGATATTGTTGCGACCAAACAAATGGACAATGTCACAAAGGAGGTTTTGTTTGGTATAAGCATAAATTATATGTATAAAGAGCCAAAATTAAAAGTCAATTATAGACACTTACCAAATATAATATCAAAATCAAAAAACATCCACTTTTGTACTTTTCTTCCCCGCACTTTATTTAACTTTCTCACCATTTAAAATTAGTAATGGTAAACTTTTGGAGAGTGACTGTAATGAGGCCCTTTTTATGGAGAGTTTATTATTACCGGTGGGATAGAATTTTAAAATACTTCTTTGAATAGGGAAGTGCAAAAATGGAATATGAACTTTATTGTATGTACTTTTAGGACGGAGTTTTGTTGAGAGAAGATGAGTATACGTTTGAGAATGAAAGACAGCGTTTGGTGATAGATTCGGTGGAGTCAGGCGATGCTGGGCATTACAACTGTTTGGTCGCTAATACAGTTTCAGAATCCGAGAAAGATATTGTTTTGTCTATTTTGAAGGCTCCTGAGGTTTTGACTGCTCAACAAAGTGTTCAAGTAAAAGAAGGAAACTCGAGTGTGTTTGATTGCCCCATTTTGGAGAATAATGGAGTTATTACGTGGAGTAGAAATGGTATTCCTGTCAACTCCATTTCATCAAATATCCAAGTAACGAATGGTGGGAAGAGTTTAAATATTCTAAAGGTTGCCAAATCTCACGAAGGAACTTTCAACTGTTACATAGAAAATGGGGCAGGCAATGGTACTGCCAACTTTGAGTTGAATGTGTTGATTCCTCCAACTATTACGGGACCATCCTTCAAAAGTATTGATAGTGCAGTGGGAAGTAATGTGACTTTGAGTTGTGTTACAAGTGGAAGCCCTACACCTGTAATAACTTGGCTGCTTGACTCCAAACCAATTCCAGAGGGAGATACATTCGAATTGAATGGAGGTGAATTAAAAATTGTTGGAGTACAGTTTGATCACAAGGGCAGATATTCGTGCGAATCGTCCAATAAAGTCGGCACAGCTAGTAAAGATTTTCTTGTTCAAGTCACTGAACTACCTCAAATCAAACCTATGACTAGTGTGCTTAAAGTCATTGAAGGACAAGGAGTAAGTTTAAAAGTAAAAATAAATAACTAATCAATGTAGGCCACTATCAGATGCGAAATGTCAGGAAACACAGTTGGAAATAAAGTGGAATGGAGAAAGAATGGAGAGAAGTTTGCTTCCAATTTCACCCATTCTTCCTCAAATCTCCACTATATTTATATCAATCAAGCCAAACTTAGTGACGCCTCCAACTACACCTGTCTTATTTCCAACTTAGCTGGCGAAGTTTCTGACACCACTCAATTGAAAGTAATTGTCCCACCAACTATCATCGAAGGGGAGAAGTTCATCAAAATAAAAGAAGGCGAGGATTTGTTGTTAGATTGCACAAGTTTCGGCCACCCCAAACCCGCCATCACATGGAGACAAGGTGGAATTATTCTAAACCACACAGAAGAAAAATTATTAATTCCCACCTTCACACGTGACAAAGCAACAAGATTTTCCTGCGAAGCAAAGAATGAAGCAAACTTTGCTGCAGCAGATTTCGTTGTGGAAGTTTTAGTTAAACCTACCTTGAAGGACACTACTAGGGATATTAGAGTAAGGGAAAACAGCCAAGCTCGTCTTGAGTGCAAAGCTGACGGAATTCCACACCCCACTATTACTTGGCTGAGAGGTGGAAGACCTATCACTGACAAGTCGAATGTTTTGTTGTCTCCTCGGGGGGAGTCTTTGATGATCTTAAAGGCTAGGAAGTCAGATGCTGGAAATTACCAATGTGTTGCCAAGTCGAGTGCTGGAGAGACGGAAGGCGTCTTTAGTTTAAGTGTCTTGACTGCTCCAACCATCGAACAGTCTATTGACCAAAATCCAAGGGTTATCTTCAACAATGACGCTGTGTTGCATTGTCCAGTCATCTCAAGCCCCCCACCAACTGTGACCTGGGAAAGAGATGGAGTGAAGATTGACTTTGAGGTGGAAAAAAGATACAAATTAGTAAATGGAACCGACCTGCTAGTTACAAAGTCTAAATCGTCTGATGGAGGCAAATTTACTTGCATTGGTGTGAATGATGTGTCCGAACTGGCAACCGATTTCATACTCGAAGTCATAGATAAGCCTAAATTTGGAACAATTGGCCAAACTAATTACGATGTTGTTATTGAAAATGATATCGTGATGACTTGTCCAGTTGATATTTCATCAACTAGATCTGGGCAAAGACAACAAAATTCGCTGTTGAATGTTGTTTGGTTGAAGAATGGCGAAGTTTTGGTTGCTGACAAGAACAAAATACATATTTCTCAGGATGGCTTGAAGTTGACTGTTATGAAGTCAACGTCTGATGATGGTGGGAGATTTGTATGCAGATTGTCAAATCAAGCAGGTAGGAAGGATAATAATCTACAATAATGCTAATTGTTTCAGGAGAAGCAGAGATAGATTTGAGTTTAAAAGTATTGGTTCCGCCAAAGATTGACAAATCTAATTTAATCCAAAATCCACTAGCTATTCTTGAAAGAACCACAGTTTTGGAATGTCCCAATTCAGGAATTCCTACTCCCACCACTTCTTGGTTGCGTGATGGAGTTCCAATTAGTGGTTTGGCAGAAAAGTACAAAATACACGAAACAGGGCAATCTATTGAAATTAAAAAACATCGAAATTCAAGATCAAGCCAGGTATGCTGCGTTGATATGCCTTGTCGCCATCCATTTAATCTTCGACTTGAGACACTTCTGAGTGGCTTTCAAAAAATTGTCCTTTAGAGCTATTTTGTAGGAAAAACTTTAGAAACGGTTAATATTGATGATGTTTCATTAGATGAAAAAACAGAGCCACCAATTGGAACTTTTAATTGGTTTATTTTTAATTCTCACTTATTTGAAAACAGTCTATGATACATGAAATGTCTTTGGCCAAAGTCTTCCTTAGCTTTAATATTTCGTTTACATTATTGGACGATAAAATGCTTCAATGAATCGTTATAATGTTTCTAGACGACTTTTGTCATTCAAGCACAATATGCAAAACACTGTCTACTGTGACAATACCTAAAGTTGCTTCTGATACAAGAAACAAATGGATAAAGGGTATAGGTGAATTTTCATATTATAATCATGACTGTATTTCCTACATAAGTTTAGTTACATGGAAACATCAAACGCGACAATATAAGCTCTTCCTCTGTAGATAATTTAATTATGAAACGTAATTATTAAGTTTATTGTGTCGTTTTTTTATTAATAAGAAAAGGCTTTATTTTACATATATTTTTTAAAAGTCACTGAGTCGGTCAAGTGACTTTAGAAATATGTTGACTGACTCGTCACCGGGTGAGTGTCTTGATTTTGTCGGGGCGACAAGGTATACCATGTAAATAGGTATGTTAAAATGAAATGTTTATAAATGCTATTACAATTTTTATTTCCACCAAAATCAAAAATATGATCACGATATTAATATTGTGTAATACACTAAATATAAAAAATTATTTTGATGCAATTATCAGTTAAAGTATAAAAAGAGTCTGATGTATTGTGGTCAGTGAAACTTCACGTAGAATCATAAGTGTTGATTCTTGTACTGTTCATATAAAGGGTTTGCGATCTTGTATGTCTCGTGCACCTCCTGTGTACATTTTTGAGTAATAATCTGGCTAACTAAATGTTGAGGTAGCCTCTTTTGAGGAGAGCGGTTTCAACATTTAAACCGATTGCTGCGTTCCGAACACTCATAGTAATAATATCGAGGTTTCTGGAACTAATAATCTCAAATGCAGAAAAAAATACAGTATAATTGGTGTTTTTGAAGTTTTGACTTTTTAGATATTGCAGAGTAGCCCTTTACACAATCACTGTTTCGATGACTGACATAGATTACTTCATCATCGAAAGATTCGCGACTAAGAGTAACATTTCGGCCTTTGTTTCTAAAGATTAAGTATATGTAATGATAATTGTCGTCCAACTGAGTAATCTCTGTGTACCGAGTCAAATATTTACCGAAAAACGTTTTTTAATCTCCTTTATTAACATGGCCCTAGTGTATTAGTATTGGGAAGGACGACAACATTTTTGATTCCCTCTCTTAATCTCTGTTTTTGGATTGAGCTTTTGATGGCATAAATTCCGATGGCTGTTGAGTCATATGTTTCATTTTTGACGAAAGAGTGTTTGGATGTTTGAGTAGATTCAATTTAATGTTAGCAATTTATCGGCAGTATATTTGTTTGCATCTCTCCATTGATTAGATTTTCCTCAAATACATCCTTGACATGCTTTAAGTTGTTACGTTTCATAATCCCATCTTCCTCAGCAGAATCGATCCAGCCACGTACACGGAGGTGTGAATGAACATCACTATACTCAAAAGAAAGTTTTTGACTGGAATGGTGAAAAATAGAAAATATGTATATAAATTTGAAATGTGTTAAATAAATAAAATGTCATATCTAATAAACCAAAAAATAATCGGATATAAATTTAGATGTTAATGCCAATGACCAAAATGGATTTCCAGATATACGTGCGTAGTCGAAAATCGTGGTGGTAGAACGTCAGAAGACTTCAACCTGGAAGTTTTAATTCCGCCTCAAATGGAAAGAGATTACGTTGAAAAAGTAGTCAAAAGAGAGGGAGAAGTGTTGAGTTTGGTGTGCCCTCTAAAGATTAACAGTGATCCAAATGCCAATATGCATGTTAGCTGGTACAAAAACAAAAGACCTTTGGATCCAATGAGTAGTTTGGGCAACTTTAAGGTATTTTGTCCTAATTAATTTAACTTACCTTTTCTTAGATTACATCCGAAGGCAGAAGATTCCAAATTGCTTCTGTTTCGTTGTACGATGCCTCCAATTATTCTTGCACAGCAACAAACAGGGCTGGCGAAAGCAGTTCTTACTTTGAAGTCAACATTTTATGTACGGTTTTTACAACAAAATATTGTCGTGACCTTGAAAGACTAGATATTCTTGATAATGTTTACGATTTCAAGAGTCAAAAAGAACCGTCTAAAAAGAGATTATTAAGAAGGTTAAAGTTTACTCGTGACGATGAGATTAGGCTAAAGGCTAGAGAGGAGATTTTAATGGAGGCTATCTATCCAGAACCTACACCTGAAGCCATCATTAAAATTATGAGAAGGCCAAATAAATGGCATAAAATTAGTAGACAAGGAAACGAGCAAATCGAGGAGTCTGTTCATGAGTCTAAACAAGCTTATTATGACGATAACCATGTAAAAAAAGATGATTCCTTTGATTTTCAAATTGAAACTAACTCATTTGAAGATACCTCCTATCATAATCGGAAAAAATTTAGACGCCATCACCCGAAAAGACCCAAAAAATATACATTACTCGTATAAACACCACCTTCTAATAATCTCTTTTTCCTCGGTTCAACTTTTTTAATTTATTATTATTTAATCCATCCTCCTTTATTTTCCTATGTTTGTCCTATGAACTTAACCAATCTTACTAATAAAACTAACATGTAAAATCACTTTAATTTAATGCATGATACCGGCTCAACTATCTTTGGTCAAATGTTTTAGTTAATCATTTAGAATTGGAACAATTTAAGATACTTTTTAGCTAAACCAACCATGGATTCCACCAAGATTGATTTGGATCCACACGTTTATGAAGATCAGAATGTATTGTTGTGGTGTCCAAGTAGCGGTAATCCGGAGGTAAGTTTCTTTTCAATTAACATTATTTTAATTACTTAGCCAACTGTCACATGGTACAAGAATTCGATCGAAGTCGAGTCACTAAATGACCCCCGAATTACAGTCTTTACTCACAATAATTCTCTGTCCATTGCAAATGCAGGAGCTGGAGACAAAGCCATGTGGAGCTGCCAAGCAACGAACGATGCTGGAAGCAATGACCTTGAAATACTTCTGGATGTGTGGATAAAACCTCAAGTTACTCTTTCATCCGAAACAGGAACTGTCAAAAAAGTTGGATCTCCTGTTTCAATTTATTGCAATGCTTCAGGAAATCCAGAGGTAATGTTTGCTTTCTTTGCTTCATCTAATAGACCATCACTATAGCCTGTCATCTCCTGGAAATTCAATGAAAATTTTATCACGACTTCCCACGATGGTGTAAGATTATCTCAGCAAAACGCTAGATTAGACATCCCTAAATTGAAAGAAAGTGATGTTGGAGGGTATGTTCAAATTAAATTAAAATATCATCAGTTGCCCTCAATGTAGACGTAACAAGAAAGGTCATAGAAGGCATTTAGGATCTTTTTTATTATCATGGTCTTAGAATAAGGATGTTGTGGTGACATCTCAGTTATATTTTTGATAGTTCACTTTAGCCCGTGATGTGGAGATTGTGTTTAGCGACATGACACCCGACGTTCGTTGCTTTCAGGGATAGAAACAGATTTGTGTGTTTAATCATCTTTACGGTTGTGCGGCTAAAAGCCCCACTTAGGAAATTTTAAATCTATTTCATACAACTCTTTTAACAGCATGACAGAGGTCATTTCAAATGAATTGGCCTGTACATAAACTTCCTACAAAAGGAAATTCCAGTTAATTTATAAAATATAAGTTATTACAAACATAGCATCAATGAAAAGAGGCAATTTTCCCTTGTCTAATCTGAGTTCATCCATACTTCGCCTAACAACCATTTATTCCCAATAAAACAATGATGTAACTGTATCGCAACTCCAGTTTTTAGAATTAGTTTCAAAATATACCAAATAAATGTGGAAATATTCCTTACATAACTTTTTTAAAAAGCAAATGCAAAATGCCCGCAAAGAGAAGTCTATTAGGAAGATAGTCTACCACTAAAACAAAGTTTTCGCATAAATGCCAAAGTGACAAAAACACAAATTTGTAAACTTCTTTGATTTGTTTCTTATTTTTTAGATATTATTGTGTAGCCACAAATGACTATGCAACAGCCGAAGGAGCCATTACCGTTGACATCCTAATTCCTCCTTCCATCGACAGAGATGGAATTGATGCAACTCCAAGATTACCAACTGGCAAAACGTTGATTTTAAGTTGCGAGGAAAATGTTGGTAAACCACAATCAAAACTTGAATGGACTATTAATGGAACTAGTGTCCGTGAAGGAAATCCATTAATTCAAATTTCCGATGAAGGAAGGTTATTGAAGATTCCCAATTTGACTTTAGGCGACAAAGGTTTGTATCAATGTACTGCTGTCAATGAGGCCGGAACCAATGAGTTTGTGTACAAAGTGGATGTTGATCAAGTTCCTGTTATTTTTAATTCTGGAATTGTCCAAGTTCGTAATGTTCCTCGGAAGAGGGGATCAAAATATTTTATTAAAATTTAACTAGTTAAACGGGGAATCAAAATATTTTTATCAAATTAATCGTCACAAGTCATTTTAACTAAGATGCCAGCAACAGCGCATTCATTCACAGAACTGAGAAGGTAGATGTCAGGCATGCTACACTTGCTGTGATCATAGTTGGCGAACTGATGTTCGAATCTTTCCCAAAATAAATTCCACATTTCCAGCTAATTCTTTAGTAGACAATGGAAGCTTGAGATGGAGGGTTTCTGATCTTCTTTCTTGACTCCTTTCTGTCAAATAAGTGACCGTTCTTTAAAACACAACAAATTAGAACGTAATTAATATTCAACAAATATTCTCTTAAAAAGAAACCTTTGATATATAGTTTTCCTAAAATTTCAGGTCACTGAAGGAAAGATTAGCAAAATTGAGTGTAAGAGTGAAGCTGAGCCTAAAGTGAGTTTAAATTGTTGTTTTTGAGAGCCATCCAATTAGGAGCATTGAAATTAGATATTTACAATCTGAAACAAATAAACATAATTCGACGCTATTTATAGGCCAAAATCAGTTGGGAAAGAAATGGTATCAGAATGGAGTCTAGTGACAGATATATTGTTGAAGATAATTTCATCAAGATTATTGATACGAGAAGTTCCGATTCAGGGAGTAAGTTGAGCTACAGCAATAAAATACTCGTAATAGTTGACATGCTAAGTCTACAACAAATTTTATTTGTTTAAACCAAAAAAAGCAACTTATTAAACTAAATATCACACTAAAATATAAAAAATGCATTGGGTGGGATATTGTTTGTAGATGGCATCTGTGATCTCTTTTGTCTTGTGCAACGTCAATGTAACGTTTTGGTCGAACATTTGATCAGTCAAATATTTATATGTGCCGCGCAGATTCTACATTAAGACCCACATTTGCATCCCTAACACTCAATGTAACAATGTTGAAGTCTTTGCTGCTTATGATTTCAAATATTAGATTGCTGACGAAAGAACGATTGCGTATTAAGGTCTGTGAGACATGACTCCTTACATGCGTACTGGCTCCATAGCCAAGATAAAATACTTTGCCGTCAAAACATTCACGACTAAGTGTCATTCTAGAGTCTTTGTTCCTGAATACTACGTAAATATAACGATATTTATCTTCGAATGTTGGACCTATTCTGTAATTTGTTAAATTTTTACCCCAAATTATTTTCCTTATTTCCTTGATTAGCACGAATCTGGTAGTGGTACCGAGAAATATTTCCAATATTCTTAATAGTATCTTCTAATACATGGTTGACTAATGAATGCTTTGGGCGTATTGTTTTATAGTTTGAAATTCGGTTGACTCTTTGTTTGATAAGCAAATGCTTGCATGCTTAACATAATTTAAAGTATATTGGTAAGACATCCAGTTGGTACATTTCCGAATATTATATTAGCTTCCCATGAATTTGACTCGTCTCTAGAACGGCGTTGAGATACTCTACATTAATATGTTTCATTAAATTGTCTTCTACTGCACAACTTATCCACCCATCTTCACAAAGGTATGCATGAACTCCACTGTCTGTAACTTTGATGATGTTAAACCCAATGGTGCATCTTCGCCAAACTCATCTTCAAATAAATTGGCTTGTCGAGAAGTTGGAACTTGTTTTGCTATGAACAAAAACAATTTTTAGTTACAAAAAATATATGCATGAAAAGCTTTATTAAAAATAACATTAACATTAAAAATTGCAAAAAAGGTATAACTAATATAAAACTGGTATTAGAGGTTCATATTACTTTGGATGAAAGCTGTGATATTACGGCTTTTGATGGGATATGTTCTTCTTTTTGATTTAAATATTGTTTCAATATCAAGTACCTCGTATAAAACATAAAATAAGTAATTTGAATTTCTGTCATATTCAACATGGACGATCAAATTACGACAGAGACTAATACAAATGCCATCCCCTTCAATTGCAGAGGCATACTGTCTGTTGTTGATTTCTTTAGATAATATTTAACAGGTCTAATTAAGAAGATTTAATAAAAATTTTTAGTTTTCATTTGCTTCGCTAGTAATGAAGCCGTAAGTTGTAACATTAAAAGAAGCTCTACAATCTAATTATTTTTATAGGGCGTTGACCAACAAGCTTTTAATCTTGAAATCCTAATCAAACCATCAATTTCCGAAAGTTCACCTAATGCAACCGTCATCCCCGTCAATACTCCTTTCTCCCTGTTTTGTACTCCACGTGGTTACCCACCACCTCAAGTAATCTTCTTCCTTGACGAAGAACCCATCGAGCTGGCACTAGCTAAGGGATCATACAATACTACATCCGAAGATGGGGACCTAAACATCGGTGGCATTTCCAAACCCGGAACTTATGTGATCCGTTGTGAGGCTTCCAATCCTGCAGGCATCGATGACAAGGAACTAGTAGTCAAAATTTTATTACCCCCCTCCTTAGCAACAAACGGCAAGAAAGGCCTTAATATCACAGAGGGCGAACCAGCAGCCCTAACTTGCGACATCAGTCAAGCTGATCCGGAGAACATCGAATGGAAAAAAGATGGGGTTGTCTTGAAAATTGAGGAAGGATATACGTTGTCAGAAGACAAAACAGTCCTTCAAATAATGAAAACTAAGCTAAAAGATGAAGGAAAATTTTCTTGTGAAGGAAGAAATAAAGCTGGAAATGTGACGCAGGAAATTGAAGTATTTATTGGAGGTAACTTTTAAGCCCCCTTTACAAATAGTATTTATTTACATACATGCCATTTTCCTACAATTCGAGATGTCGACGTCGTCAGTCGTGTCATAAACACTTAATTAGCCTATTATTTAAAAAATCTCCGAAAATTGCACATCTTACTTATTCATACATAATTATGAATTTCTTATTTCGTCGAATATTTACAACAATCTTTTCTTTGACAAAAATAAAGAGAAATTGTCCTTTGCTTGAACAAGGCATTAATTAAGAGAACAATTTAGAAGTTGTTTTTTTGGTTGGATTCATCATTTATTTTTTTACTTTCAACATGAATTTATAAAGTGGTGGTGTGAAACAAGGACATAGAACAAATAAGTATATATGATAGGAGAGAGATATTTCTTTTTAAATAATGATTGTTGTTGTTGATTGAGAAAGTTAAATATGAAGGAGACAAAATATTTGGTGGGTTGAATGAGCTCATTATGGTATGTTTGTGTTTACTTTTGGAAGAGACGCTTTCATCAATGATTCTTTACTTTTTGTTTTGTTTTGTTTGATGTTAAATTGCCAATTTGATGGGTTGTTATTGAGTCAGTTCAAAGAAATCTGGCTATATTGCTGTTTTGCTGTAGCTTTTCAAGTTCATTCTCAAACAGATCCATGTATTTCATCTCATTTGCATTAAGATCAAAGTTGTTATTGTTGTTGTTAACATTAGCGTATGCAGGCAAATTGTCAACATCTCTAGCGATTTCCTCATAATTGAAGTAATTTTTGGCTAAATCGAGGCAAACTTAGTTTAAAAAAGGAGATATGATATCACCATCATTTATTCATAACATGTCTCTCAACACAAAAACAATATGATACATATTTTTTATCACCATCTCACACCAAAACATATCAATATTTAAACGACCACGGCAAAACCACCACAAATTTATATGATATGCACATAGACTTACGTTTACATTCAGCAACAGCGAAAACGCTTACAATGATAGCAACAATAGCAAAGATTGTTTTGTAGTTGAATGGCATGTTATTTTGTGTATTTTATTAATATAGAATGTCAAAATAATCACTCTTATTTACAGTACCACCAAAAATTTCTGAAAAGTCAACTTTAATCAAGGTTAAGCAGGGAGAAAAGGGAGAAATTTGGTGCGAAGGAGCAGGCATACCTTCACCAAAGATAACATGGATGAAGGACAACGAACCTCTCTTAAATAGTAAGTTTCATTTCCCAATTTATATATACGTTTACAACCAAAAAAGGAGGATTAACTTTTTTCTCTTTTTTGGGGTGCTCCAAAATATAAAGTGTAAAGAGTGTCTTTTGGATTTGTTAAAGGAAATTAACAAAAAGACATATGATTATTATTATTAAAGAAAAAAATTGCCTTATAATTAAGGCTTAACTTGTTAAGAACTTTTTAAATAGAAAGTGATTGTTAGGTGTACTTTTGTGGTGATTTAAACACAATTGCATAGTACTTTCCATTTTTATGGTATTTAGATGAGTCAAAAAAGGACTTTCACATTTCATTCTTATCCCACATCTCATTTAATAGAGGAAAGAAGAAATTAAAGTTTAGGAATAAACAAGCGTATGGCACATGTGAGGGTGATGAATAATTTAAGATTCATCTTCCTAAGTTTGAAACATAATAATGATATTTGACATCACATATCAAAACTACAACTTTTTGTTTGCCCGAATGTTTTTTAATAAAGGAGCAGAATTGTTTGGGTAAAATATTATTTTTCGTAGGTGGTAGTAATAAATTTAAACTCTCTCCCTTTGATTCAAAATTTATTCTGATAAGGTTTTTGGGATACAAAATTGTGGCAACAAGGTACTTTTAAAGGCAACTTTTGATGTACTAACCAATATTTGCTCCTTTTTGTTTAACACCGACGGACCGACAAATAATAGCTACTGGTTTATGAATATATAAAAGCTTGATAAATATCATATGCAAATGATGTATAATGTATTAATTTAGTTTAAAAAGCTTAAAACGTTGGTTGGAGATTAAATAATAAGTAGTAATAATAATAATGCCGTATATGCTTATTTCATTATCATGATAGGAAGATAAATTTACAACAAATGATATGCATGCTAACATAAATAGACAAATTAACGGAAATGGGAAAGAGATTGAAGATTTTGGGTATGAAACTACTACCATGGCTAGAACAATATGAGTTGATATGGTGATATCCAATATACATATACTCAGCTATATTTAGAAATTTTTGTTACATATTCTTGCAATGAAGTGGGGGAGATGAGAAGAAGGATATTTTTGGACAAAAATATCATACTTTTATACTTTACTTGACAAAATTATCATCGCATCACTCACTCCCTACTTGAGGATGAGATTTGAGAATAGGAAGCGCATGCTGATTATTTGATAGAAGTCGTCTTAGATATGCGTAAGTATGTCGACTTTGTAGATCTGTCTTTTTGGGAATGAAGGAAACTTTTAAGTTGGTTAACTTTTTATAAGATAAGGCACCTTGCTATCAAATATGCAAATAAAATGTTTGATTCATTAAATATTATTGTTTGTACCAAACTTTCTCCATTAATAAATTGGAATAGCTAGAAGTAAGTAGGAATAAGTGGAGATAAATGGAACAACTAGGGATAAAAAAAGACTGCTAAAGAAAGAAATGATGCTTTGTAAAGTTAGGGGTCTTGACCATTAAAAAATTTATTAAAAATAAACTTTTTCACAACTCTGAGTCAGTCATTTTTTCACACTATCCAACACAATTATATGTTGCGATCTAATGAGGAACTTAGCCCAATAGGGAATTTAAAAAGTGCCATGAATTAGATTTTTAGTATCAATTTATATAGGCCTTGTCAGAGTAGTAGGCCTTCTAGAATATGCCTCCTTCCACGACGTCATCCCCTTTGACATGAAGGCGCCTCTGAGATCATTGTAGCACCAACCAGGCCAAGTTGTTTTCATACAAAATTTCTTTTTTGTGCCTTGTCTGGCCTAGATATCATGACAAATTATAAAAGATGCAATTTAAGGAAATATATAACATGCACTACAACATCCTCATAATGTTTTTTGATTGCAATTCAATTTAATAGTCATACATATCTGACTATTTATTAAAACCCACGACATCAAAAAAGTAAGAAAGAATCTCTGCCATAGGACTAATTAACTTCAGCCCCTACCCAAAATGTATTTTTTGTAGTTGAATAAAATTACAAAACTTCCAACCATGTTATTAGATTTTTGTTTTCACAAAGGTACTTAGAAAATATTTATTTTTGAAGTCTTTCCTCCTCTAATTACCACTACCAACCAACAAATAAAGCAATTAAAAAAGAACGAGGTGTAATATTTTGGTTGAAGTAAAAATGACGTGACTTATGCATACAAATCAGCTTCTCATTCTAAAAAGGTTATTTCCAATCATAAAACATTTAAAAAAGACTAACAATTTTGCTAATAAGCTTTTCCAAGAAATTTAGTTTAAAAATAATTTTTTAAAACTTAGTCAACATGTGTTTTCATGCACATAAAAAATAAATGTGTCTTTGGGAATAGGAGTAGGGGTACGTGATGGGTGATATTAAGGATGTAGTAAAATTAAAATATTTGAATAATGGAATGGGTCATAACAATGTATCTTTTTAGCTGCCTTTGACAGCATTGGAGGGGAAATTAGAGCTGCAGCAATATTTGAGAAGGTAACGTCGGAGATGCAGGGCGTTTATGCTTGTAAAGTTGAGAATTGGGCAGGCACCGTTTACAAGGACTTTGATTTGGTTGTACTTATTCCACCAACAATTACTCCCAAAGAACAGGAAATCACAGCCACTGTAGGAGATGTCGTTATAATGGAATGCAACAGTACTGGAAATCCAGAACCACTTCTGACTTGGGTCAAACTTCCAGATGTCAATATATCAGGCAGCGAAGGCAAGTATAAACTGATGGGGCAAACTTTAGCTATCAACAATGTGACTTTCGACGACGAAGGCTACTACAATTGTATCGCTAAATCTGATGATGCTGGCCAAGCAATCGCTAAGAGAAAATTGACAGTCAAGCCAAAGGAGCAGAAATTCAAGGTAATCTACGTTACTTGCGACGATTTCGGAAATCCAATCTCGACTGAGTTAATCGAAAACAGAGGCGACTCACCCGAATCGGATTTGCTTGTATTTAGCAATAAACCAGCCGAATTGGCGCCTAATGGGACTGATAGAATTTATCACAAGTGTTCTCCAAAGTTAAGAGATCCCCGCAAATTGCCGTATCTGTTAGGGTTTCCCGAATTTATAGTTAAACCACTGGACAAGATTGTTAGCGAAGGAGAGACGATTACTTTAAATTGTAGTGCTGCTGGGCCACCACTTCCCATCCTTGAATGGCTTAGAAATGGGGTTCCGATGAAAGAGTTTAGTAAGAGGGAGGGAAATTCTTCTATTACCGTTGCTATCACCAAGTCTAATCAGTCAACTATTTTCTTTACTTGCGTGGCCAAGAATTCGATTGGTACAAGTAGAGTAGCAGCGAAGGTGACTGTGATTGATAAAGCTATGAAAAGTACCACCAAAGTAACTAATGTGACTCTTGTGGATTGTCTCTTGCCACCTGTCTTCAAAAGAGAAGTCTCGAATAAGGCAGGGCCAGGTAAAGTAATCTTCAAAATCGACAATCAACAAATTAATCCAAATGATGAATCTATTCATATCATGAATAATAATAGTATGGTCATCGGGTATCCTGCCCCTCAAGAAGACTTGAATTATATAGATTGCTATATCGATGGCCATCAGGGAACTCCTAATGCTTCTTATATCGAAGTTAAGAAGGATGTGGCTCCTAAAGTTGTCATTCGACAAGTCAGGATCTTTGCCAAGCCGAATACAGATGTGCTGATCGACTGTCGCTTAAAAAAGGGAAATCCATTGACGACGAAAGTTAGATGGAGCAAGGATGATGTCGATATTAATTTATTGGGTGATAAATACCATGTGTTTGGGAATAATTCCCTGCTGATTAAGAATGTCAATCATCGAAGTCGCGGTAATTCGGCAACTATCTCTGGGATTGGATCTACTTTTCTGCCTCATGGACAGCGTTATTCCGTAAGTTTTTGGGTTATGATGAAATTTGTTATAACATTAGTGCTTCTTCCAATTTCGCGAAAAATTTGGGTTCGGAGTTGGCTTGCCGTCCAAAATTAAGATAGTTTTTTTGCTCAAGGCGATCCAATTCCTTTCCTTTGCCCATAATTATAAAGGTACGAATGGATATGTTAATAAGGGTAGTGAGAAATACAAATATTTCCTTATCCAAAACACAAAACTTCTTACTTATTCAGAAATGTTCTATATTTCTAATTTTCATGCTTTTTTCAATTTCCAGAATTTTAAATGCAGGGCTTCTACATCAAAGGGAAAGTCATTTGATAGTGTAAAATTGTTTATTGACGACAAGCCTGCCTCAGTTGAAGGTGTGATTGGTGGATTTATCAATGACCAGCAAATTAAATCGCAAAATCTAATGATGGGAACTGATTCAACTTTCGAATCAAATGATTTTGTTATGAAGATTGAAAATTTAGTGGCCAACACGACAAGTTTGACTAAGAGTTTAGTAAATATACTTTCAATTCCTTTCCCTCTTTATGGCTATCAAAGTGAAGGAGGGAATATAGCTAGAAAAAAAGGTCTTTTTGATAGAATGACTGAGTACAACTTCGATACCGGGCACAAGTTAAGAGTAAAGCAAAAAGGAAAAGGGTACGATGATAACAAATTAAACATGGATGTTGAATTTGACGGCAATATGCCTGACTCAACCTTTGAAAACATCAACTTTGATGATTTCGAGGAAATCTTGGTTGAATCGAATCCTGGCCAATTAACAGGAAAAGGAAAATCAGCTTACAATCTGAATAACAACAAACATAGAGTAAACTTCAGATGGAATGATCAAATTGATTATGAAAGAGAACCTACTGATTCGAACGAGATACTTAATGGGGAACATGTCAAGATTACAGGATCCCCACAAATAAACAATGATATGATGAAAATGGCAACAAAAGCTACCAAATTGGACAATTGTCCCGATGGTTTCCTCAAAATCAAAAATAAATGTGTTGATATCGATGAATGTAAATTAGACGTATGTAATGATAGTCCAGACAGTGAATGTGTTAATTTACCTGGAAGTTATGAATGTACAGCTGATGCCTGCCCAGTCGGATATAATTTACATTGGGACGGAACTTGTACTGATGTAAATGAATGTTCACGCGGACACCAAGTTTGTGAAGGAAACAAAGAATGTAGAAATTTGGATGGAAGTTTTGAATGTGTTGATGTATGTGCATCAGGTTTCAAGCTAAATAAATTCAATGTCTGTGAAGATGTAGATGAATGCAAGGAAAAGTATTGTGACTTTACAATGAATTGTAATAATTTTATCGGGGAATATATGTGCTGGTGTCCCGTTGGTTTTCCTGATGTGAATGGGACGTGCAGAGGATTAGCCTTTGATGAAGAACATCCGGTTAAAGATATCGACTATTCTAAGGATGAATATCATGAAAAATGCCCTTCTAATTATCATTGGAATGGAACAACTTGTGGGTATTATGATAGTTGCTCCTTTGATGCTCCTTGTTACCAGCATTCTTGCCATAATACGGCAACTTCTTATTATTGTACTTGTTTAGAGGGATATAGTAAAGATGCAAGTGGTCAGTCAGATGTAAGTTCCTTCTTTTTACTAAAGTACTGACTATTTATTTTAGAAATGTCTTGATATTGATGAATGTGCAGGAGCCGTAAGTTATTAATAAATAAAAATAGTTCCTTATTGTTTGTTTCAGGATGTTTGTGCAGCTGGAAAATTATGTCTTAATGTTTTGGGATCTTTCAGTTGTGTTAGTAATCCTTGCCCACAAGGGTTCCATTTTGAAGATAGGTAAGTACCATCAAAGCACAAAAAGATTATGTTAATGAATTATTTATTACAGAATGTGCAAACCAAATTGTTATCTTTGTAACTTGAGCCCAATCAGAATTGAAACGATCGCAGTAAAGCGTGGAATAAGTAAAAATACACCATTCCTCAGATTGACAACTACAGACACTCATGACAGAGTCTTAACAAACACCGAATATCATCTAAACTATGATTACCGGTTCCGAATTGAAAATTCCAATGGTCGTGGAACTATCCTGAATACCGAAAGCCTCGACGAAGCCAGTGTTCACAAACTAATGATTCACTCAACACCCAAAGACACCGAGGGAAATATCCTGAGAGGCAAAATTCAAAAGACAATTCTCTATGTTTCTGTTTCACCTAATGATTTTTAAGCACATATTTATATGAAACAAATTAATACCATTTAATAATAATTTCTTTCTTATCTTTCAATTTGTAAACTTTTCCAAATTGACGGATGTCTCGGCATATACTATATTTTTGTGCATTTTGTGTCCTTATTCTTTAACATTTAATCGGATAAATATTTAATTTAATAACATCATCAGAATTTTGTAACAATTCTTTGAAAGTTGCGCTCAGCTTTTGACAGTGGAGCGTGAGATTGGACGCCTTAATTCTGGCTAAGTTGGTTGAATATGCGTATGAGTAATTGTGAAGATTTGTAAAAAGTTTATAGTTGCCGGCCAAAAGTGATGAATGAATATTACTCTATCTCAGTCAAATAAAAAAGCTATTAAAGTGATTTATTTACACCCATTCTGTGGCAACTATAGAAACCATTTAAAATATCACCAGAATTTATCAAAATTGGAGACTTTATCGGCATTTCCCCCTCAAAATCGCATATTGCACTCCTTTACTCCTTATACAAAACAATTTTTGTGTCAGGAAGTCAAATGAGTGATGGTGATGTCATACTCCTATTATTATGAGTATATTAGTTTTCGCAAAAACTAGCCTGTTCTGATTACTTGTCTGCAATAAATTTTAATAAAATCACAATATTATCACTAACCTTGGCCATCTAATATAAGTCTTTGTTTACTTCTATTTCCGAATCTAGATTTAAGTATCTTTTATATTTAAAATATTATTGCGCCCCGACAAATTCCATAATAATTTATTGAAAGCCAATTAATCATTATAGTTGTTTTGACCAAAAATATAATGTTTTTACATATCTTTAAGAAATGGAATTTATTTATAGGTGCATTAGCAAATAAAAATTAAATTTATCCATGTATTTATATTTTATTGAAATTCCTTTTTGTAGACCAAAAGTGTTGATTTATATATTTTTTCGAGGATAGAAAAAATGTTTCCATGACAATAAATAAAAAGCGTCATATTTTTGTGTTGATATTTAATCTCAATGTATTTTTCATGTTATTTATCCTAAAAATAAGTGTCTCGATAAAAAAGTTGACAATAATATTCTATTTCCCTGTTTTTTGAACTGTACTCATTAACATGTATAAAAGATTCCAAACCCCTTCTTAGTACCCAAAGCACTAAAGAGCTAAAACTTGATGCCATCAACTATCCTCTATTTGTTATCACTTACAACAATCAAACAAAACATTTCATTAAAAATATATTAACTTTGAATTCTTTACTTTTAGAGCTATTATTAACTTACTATTCAAGAAAAGACATTTATTATTATTTGAATGCCAACATAATATCTGGCGCTTGATAAAGAGGACAATTCCTTGTTGTCCAATTCCTCCTACATAAATGACGTGAATCTTGGGTCCTATTAAAATATACTTACAACCTAAGAAAACTTCTGGTTTCATCTTACAAACAATGATTTGTTAGTTGCAAACTGTATTTATTATTATTACTCTATTATTACTCCCACTTTTGTTAAACCAAACACCCTTACGGCCAAACATTTCTTGCTCAATTCTATATTTTTTTGGTCACTCTAATGCGGATCCTTTTCAAAACCTACCAAATAATTTGCATCACATAAATTCACCATTTTTAATTTCTTTTGAAAGCACTTTGCTTTTAGGCAACTTCACTTTTTAAATTCAAACATCCATCTTCATTAAAAGTCAACAAGAACGCGGTTTATGTTGCATCTATTTGATATGAACTGAAAAGTATATTTATGGAATACATTTCAAAAAGTTAAACACTTACCAACAACTAGGGTCCGTACTCAAATTGTAATTAAATTTAATTTGATTAATTAAAAGTAGTGTCTTTTTAAATTTTTTAGTACTTTTCAATTTCCTTCCTTATTAGAGTAGTGTTAGTGCATTCAACCATGAGAAAGGCAAGCATAATCGGTAACAAAAGTTATATTTTTTTGATTGAGACGTTTATACCACGCAGGCATTTAGTTGCATTCTATTCAAATATCGTAAAAATTTATTTTTGTGTATTCTGATTCATTTAATTAATACAATTGAAGCTATAAAAATTGATGACAAGTTCCTTTCGTGAAACCTTAAAAATATGTAATAATATTAAATAATATATTATGATTAGACAATATGATATGATTGAACTTTATAATTATTCTAAATTTAATGCCATCGCCCTCAACTCTATATTATTCTCCTATGAATAACATCATCAAAACCAAAAAGGTTTCCCTAGACCATCTGATGATGACATAACTAAGACTTAGATATAGATTTAAATTTATCTCTGAAATCTTGCCCACTAATTGCATATCCCTCCTAATAAGATGTAAATTTGCTATAATTTATAAAGCTAACTAGCCTAAAATTCTTTCTTAATTAATAAAAAATCTTTTGATATTTTGTAAAGTTTAACAAACATACGTGAAAGTAAATTTAATTCGCTTTTTTTCATTTCTTGTGAAAGAAGATAGTTTAGTTTTAAGATTGTATAAAAATTATCCTCACTTTATTCAATTACATCATGCCTTAAAATAATTAAGTTTTATAAAAGTAAAAAAGAAAGACGAAAATTAGTACATAATTGCTTACTAAAGATGTATCTTTATTTATTATTTGTTTCAGACCATCATATCCAAACACACCACACTTATTTCATTATCTTCTTTTCAATTCTTCTCTTCAAAATAAACTAAGCAATTAATTTTTGGACTTGACAAAACTTTGAATGACTAATTAATTATCTGGTTCGAAGGACAGTTATTTACTATTATTACAAATATAAATACTATACTTTACTTAAAACGTTTTTTCAAACTACCATCAATTTACATATCACTCAGCCTCATTAATTTAAATATTCGTTAAACATATTTTCATATGATTAAATCCACGCAAAAACCGTACATATTTATGTGGATAAAATTAACTACACAATTTAATAATACATGCGTAATATTTATCGCAAATACGTATTTTTTTAATTTTTTCATTGAAGCTTCTAAAAAGTACCGTTATACCTTGTGCATGCATGTTAATTTGAGTAATATTTTATTTAATGAGATCAACACTGGAACACACGTTTAATATCACTACTGGGAAAGCCACTTATTAACACATGCATTTATTAGGCAACACATTTTGTTTTTTAAACGACACTTGCCATTATCATTCACCAATAATCACAGCAGGCACTTTCATATAATTTTGATATATTTCAAAAAAGCCTGTGTGTTAAAATATTATAGGCTTGAAACAATAAACACATCACAAAAAGTTTTTTAGTCATCGTAGGCGATACACTTTACAATATGTCTTTTTCTGATTTTAAAATCATAATAATAATAACATTTATAAACATTCTAACTTATTTGTGTGGATTCATTTCAGATTGGCGAAATCAAAAAGAGTGTGGCAGTTGGTATTGAAATAATAACAAAACAAGGGCATGGATGATTATCCAATAGATTTGTCTTTTCTTCTTAAAACGTACTTCACTACTTTTGGGGTGTTTACAGGAGTATGTTTTAATATTATTTGTATTTATGTCTTCAGATGTTTTGCCAAATCTAATTCGGCACCTGTTATTCATTATTATTTGGTAAGTCGAACTATTTTATAATAAATAGCTTTGTTCATTAGGTCACTTTGACGATATGGCAAACAGGAGTCTTGATCAACGCCTTTCTGCTGTATTCGTTTCCAACTTTCTATCGATACTATGCCTCTGAAGTTGACAAGTACCAGTTGATATATCCTTACGCATACTTTGGAGCCAACATCACAAATACGGCAAGTATGTGGGTAGTACTTGCCTTGACAATAGACAGATACCTTGCTTTATGCAAGCCTCTCAGTCATCGTTACATCGGAAAACGAGCTCGAGTCAAAAAACTAATGATTATAGTCTCAATCCTAGCAATCATCTTTTGTATTCCACGATTTCTTGAAATTGAAACAAACAAATATTGTGAAAATGTAAACAATGACTCGATCTGTCATTACCAAGTTCAACGATCTCGTATCAATGTCACTTTTCAAATAGTGTACAGAATTGTTAGTGGCCTTTTGTTTGTAACATTAGTACCTTGTATTATCCTATTCATATTAACTCTGAAAATATCATTTGCCCTGCATACTGCCATCATCAGAAGAAATACGTTGTGTCAGAATTTTGGTGAAAAAACAAAGAAAAAATCGCTGCCAAAGGAGCATAAGGCGAATATAATGTTGTTGTTAATTATTTCAAAGTTTTTAATATCTTCCATCTTGCCGACTTTGAATGATATTGCCGAAAGAATTATAGGTGAAAAAGCATTCGTAGATAGTGCAAGAGCAACTATGATTGTTGATATTTCAAATTTGCTAGTCGTCATCAATTGCTCCACCAATTTTTGGGTATTTCTCATATATGGGAAAAGATTTAGACAGATATTTAAGAGATTAGTCTTGAGAAAATTGTTAGTTAGCTCGTACTTTACTGTGGACACCTCTGTCGAGGCCTTAGAAACAACAGCTATTAATAGGCCTGGCACATCCACAGTCAACTCAAATGTCCTTTCACGAGTTCATATTTCTAATGAATTCAGCGAAAAAAGAGTGTCTGAAGAAAACAAAAGGCTTTTGCTATCACCACCAAGAACAAAAGTTTTCAAAAGATCCAATTCAGAAAAAGTTTCATCTTCCAACTCCGCATCCATCACCCAACCCAGTCCAAAAGTGTCTACTTTAAGAAAGTTATCAAATATCACTCAATCTATCTTTTCGAAACATGTCCCCGAAGAACATGTTTAAAAGACCACCTTAAACGATTGATCTCTCCATCACTTTTTATTTATTGTTTATCCCAAATAAAGTTACTAAATTATTGCACTTTTCAACATAACAATTGTTTTATAACACCCATAAATAAGGTCAAATTTTTTTGACACTTCAAACAAACATTTGTAGTATTATATTTGTCATAACAATAATATTTTTAGCTCGCATTTTATCAAAAACAAAAAGTACTTGGTTACTTGTATATTGCTGTTTATAGGATGAAAGGAAAAGTGCATCATCCGAAATGATTCCATTTTATTTTAAAAGCATTCATTGAAAGTTATATTGTTGATGTTATTTTATATTACTTTTATATAATTTTGTGAATTCATTCTTTACTAATTTTTTATTTGTTTGCAAAGATGTTGTATCTTTGAATTTGTTGTATCATGGAATTGGATAAATCTGTGGAATATGTTAGATCTTTTTGACAAGGTCGTTTAATCCTAGGAAAAATAAAGAGTTGTTTGGATTAAAACAGGTATTAAACCAATTGATATCCACCGATGTTACGATTACTTTGAAATATTAAACATCGTTAACAAAATCACTTTTTTATTGCTATATGATTAACGGACAAAATTTATTTACATAAAAAATACCTATTTTAAATATATGTATACTAGTATATATTCTTATCAATGTTAGTACAAGATCAAATTTTGCACTCATCCCCACACTAACCAACTATAAAATATTGCCGACCCTGCAAATATTTTAAAAGTGCACACATACTTTTATACATTACTTTACATTCTCTCGCTTTTTTGACGACATCCATTCCACTTGGTCCCGACTCAAGATTCGAATGTCGTTCTGGTCTGTCCCCAACATGTTCTAATTTTTTATCTACGATCCACACTCTCGCTTTCTCCACACCGCTCTCTTCTTTTTTATATAGGCCCTACATTCTTTATTCTTTACTAAGTTATGTCCTTTTAAAGTGCATGTAACAGTTCCATACGACACAGCTCTTCAAGGCTTAGGAGCAACAGGCTGCGGACCACTATTCATAAGTGGTCTCCACTCTTTATTTATTTATTTTCTATTTCAAAAATATATTCCTCTACTTTTTTGCAACCTCCATTTATATTTAAAAATAAATTCATCTTCCTTATAATCAGTATGATTGGTATTTACAATTTTTTGTTGTTTAAGTAAATTTATTTTGAAGTCACACTTTGCTCACAAATAATTCTTACATACATTCGATGGAAATTACTTTTAGTATTAGGTACTTCTCTTATCTGACATTTTACACTATCTTTTTTACACACACAAAGTACTATTAATTAGTAATAAAGTTATATAAGCTTAAAGTAATGAGATGCACGTAAATGACAGCAAAAAGAGATTCATATGAGTGTATCGGAACAAAGAAGTTGATTTTTTGGTGTCATTGAACGTTGAAAGCCCATACTAGATATATTAATATCCTTGATGGACTTTTTCAAAGAGGAGATTAATTTTGTTTATCTGTTATTATGTATCAGCATCATTAGAGGGCACAATCTATTAAATATGATAGATTTAGATAAATTTACAAGAGGATATATTTGATGGAAGCTCTTCATAAAAACGCCACATCTCTCTTTTATTTCATCTTCAACCACACACCAAACACATTCCATTTCTTTTGTTCAACAGACCTGCTTCTTTTTTGTTGTAGCCTAGAGAGAGAGAAGAAGGAAGTAAAGGGCAAGCAGTTGAGGGTTTTTAGTATGAACTTTGACGAAATATATTAATTCATTTTTTATTGATAATACTTATCACCGCTTCTTTCCCTCCGAACAATCGTTCACCATTCTTTACAAGGGGACTCTTTTTTGTGACAAAAAAGAATCGAGGACATTTGTTTACTTAGCGAAGATTTAAAAATATAACTTTATTTTTATCTATTTTTTACCCTGACCGCTTTACTTTTTAAAGGGCTATTGTTTTTGTGGTGTAGTTTAAAAGAAGATCACCTCACCTTCATCTAATACGGTCATGTGTTCTTTTTATGATATTTTCCAATCAAACCCACCAGCTTTTTTAAATCACCACTAATTTTGATCTCCAACTAATACCTATTGATACACTCTCTCTTTTGAGAAAAAATGTAATATTCTGAATATCAACTAAAAAAATTAAAAATATTCAAACCTTCCCGTACAAATAGCCTTTTTTTGTGACAACTAAGGCTCCGTGGAACGGCCGGTGTCAGGAACCAAACGACTCCTATTGATGTTCTCTCCATTCAGCACACGCAAACAAAAAATACACACATATTCTTGCCTTCGTTCGCATCAAATAAAAAAATTTTAAATCTATTCGACCACCACACACTGAACACATTAACTAGTACCCACCATCAGCCGCCGTCCCCGAGGAACACACTTTTTCAACTAACATTAGGGTAAAACAGAAATATATGCATTATATATTTACTTTGCATACACTTTTTTCAACCAAAGTATAGAAGGCGCGTCTTTCAAAATAGATGTTGTATATTTGGGTGTGTCTATAAAAAAAGTGTCAGTTGAAAAAGTGACTTTCAGTTGCCATAAGTTAGTTTCATCGAATATCATCAAAAATATATAATAAATATAATAGATTTAATGAATATGGAGAGAGAAAGAGTAAACACAAACCTTTTCTTGAACTTTCCTTTTTTATACTGATACAAAGTGCATCGCCAAGTATATTTACCCACTGTTCGACTTTCTCTCTCGCTCGGAGGTTTGTCAGTACTAACTATTTCGATGAGGTAATGATGATCACCACATTTTTGATGTTCCACTGAAGGTCTTGTTTCAATTAGTATATATGTATCTACGTTCATCTGTACTAGGAAGTCGCCTCAACTATTTTCACTTATTTTTTATCACAAGGGGCCGAACACACATAACTATCAGTAGATGATATAATATTGAAAGAGTGGGATACATTTTTGACTTTCTGAACATCATTTCATTCTTATTATGTTCAGAGGATCATTCTATATTTTTTAAATATTTTTGTTTACCGTGTCCTTGAGTTCATCCTGAAAAGGTCACTGCCTGCAAAAAACAATTAATATGGAAGGAGAGATAGATGTTTTTGTATTTATTTACCCTCTACTAGGAAGTGTATTTATTTTTTGATAAATGCAAAAAACTAGTTTGTTGTTGGCACTATCTTTGTATTTTGGGTGAATAACAAAATTTTATTGTCATAAGGATTTGTTGTCGTTGGTTAGGACGTTTTCAGTTCGTTGTGCATACAGGGATCTTTTGACACTTCAGTATGGTTCAGGATATGTATCTGATTCTGATATTTCTGTTCAAACCTGTTTTAGGCTAATTCACATATCTTAAATCATAATGGTGGTATAAAAAATGTCACCATGTCGTAGATTCATTTTATTTGGTAAAAAGAAGAGCCTTAAAACCCCCTTCATTCTATATTTAACTATTTTAGTTTACTATTTCAGTTTAGTTTACTACTTTTTAGTTAACTGATCTTTACAAAAAAGAGTTAGAAGCTACCACTTCACTGGAAACGAACATTCTTACACCCATTCGTACAATAGTACTACGTTTCTCTTTTAAAACAAACTTAACACCTCATCGTCCAATCAAATTTTAAATATTTATGAATTGTCTTCTTTTTTATTGCATTACCTTCAATATTCCAAATTATGACCCTTTGTCAGAAGAGACACACACTTTTTATTAGTTCCAATATTAAAATTACCATTGTTTTGACGATGATAAGAGCAACTTCTTTTTACAAATTCATGCATCTTTACTACTCAACCACACACTGGTACGGACTTCAAAAATAGCTTTGTTAAATATTACATTTTTTACATATTATCCTCGTCCAATAACATTTAACTACCGAATTTTGTATGTATTTTGGTTTATGTTTGTGTTGTTGTTCAGAGAGAACCTTTTTTGCACTAGTAAATATTACCGCTAGATAATGCCTTTAGTACACGTTCCTCGGTTTGTGTGTCTCTTATCTGGTATACAACAAGCCCCGTTCTTGGGTGACGCATATACTCAAAGTGGACCCTTTTACTAGATGCGTATCTTTTATGGATAGTAGTAGATTGCACTTTCGAAACTGAATTTGATAGTTAGAAAAAACATCCACATACACGCACTTTTTAGCTTCTTTCAAAGTGGACACAACACTTTATAGCTATGCGTTTTTAATAGACATCTAGTATTCATTTCAATATATTCAACACCACAATAATTAATACAATATTTAATGAATCACAAATACCAACCAAAAAACTCTCTCTTTCCTACATTTCTTGATGACCATTGTTGGCTTATTAAGAAGGAGAGTGTTTGTTAAGACGCATCTCTAATTGTTGCGTAACATTAAGAAAAGCGAATGTTAGAATTCATTCCGCCACGGAACCACCTATTCAATCATCTTCCCTAATTGCTTCAAATCATAAACTTTTTTTGTTGTTCCTACCAAATTTATTTTGTTTACCCTTTCGCCATCCTCTTAATTCATATATACCCTTTCACCATCTTAATTTGTACCCTGTCAATGCCATCGTACTTTTTCACTGATTTAGGTCATTGCTTCATCAAACTCACTCCCTTCCCCTTATCCCCGTCAAATTCACCCAAAAAGTGTCTCTGTCTGTTCTCGGGGGTAAAGAACGTCCTTACCACACCGTCCTCTCATCAAAAGAGCGTTTAATTTACACCAATGTCCTTTAGGTAAAAGAATCTATTTTTCTTTAACCTTGATCAATGTCAACCTTTTTTTAACATTCAAATTATGCATACATATTTTTTTAATTTTATTAACATATATTTTTGATGTATGGCATCCTTGACAAACTTAACTTATCATAATTTGGATGGAGAAGATGTTTCTGGGAAGTTTGATCGTATTTACTCCACCCTAATTCGAAGAGATAACTAACCGGTCATTACTAAACAAAATGTATGTGTTAAGGTTTACAAGAAAGTATTAGGCTTGTCATAATGTGTTAAGGTTTGTTATAATCGGTTAAGTTTGTATTGTAGCCACAGTGTTTACAACTTCAAAACGTTTCTCTTTTGTATTAGGCCATCATGGTACTTTTGTGATGCGCTTTATCAATTTATCGTCATCAATGTTATTTAAGGCATCTAATAAATTAAAACCACCTTTCCAGAAAGCTATCTCGCAAATGTAACTGACTTTGAATCTACATCACCAAATACATAATACACCTTACCTCAAATATTCATTCATTATTCTGTTGAATAATAATAAATATTTTCTACTATTACCTACAACAAATTACCTCCGAGATAGTAACAGAAATTATTACTATCTTGCACATACTATATAACCTCAAATCATGGAGTCAGATAAAATTAAGAAGGAAGATGTTAGCTTGCTGCTGGCCGTTGCTGCAACACCCAAACGTACCAATGAAGACAAGTTGAGTTCAGTGGTGGAAGAACCGGTGGATCTTTTGCCTACACAGGATATTGCTAATACTTTTAAGGAAAAACTACAAGCTGCCGTTTTAACTTCTGACGGTGATCCCTCGTTTGCAGCTGTTGTGGAAATAATGAAATCAATAGCGCCTTCTCAACTAAGAGACGACATAATCCTCCAATATATGAACAAAATATCCAATTTAAAGAAAAATAAGGAGCCCCGTAATTTATGCTCCGTCCGTGAAATATCCAAGACTAACTTTAAAAAAGTACCATCCAACAAGTCATCTCCAAAAAGAAAGATGGAAGAAGCAGTGGTGGATAATTCAGAAAACAATTCACCATCTTCTTGGCAAGAATTAGGTGAAGAAGATGTCTGTAGTAGCGAAATTGCCTTACACAGCGAAGACAGCAGTCCAAGTTCTGTTGACAGTTCTACATCTTCAGTAACCAACAAAGTCAACAATAAACTAGTGCTAGAAATGATTGGAAAACTCAGCACAGATGTAAGTTGTATCTTTTAATAAAAATATAAAAGTAGATCATTTTTCATTTTTACGTGTCTTTTTGTTTAGATGTTCACCACATCCATAAACCCCATCTTAAAGTGCATCTTTTTCTTTTTTTTGGTATGCATAGCCAAATCAAGTATTCCCAAAAGAGTCGGGGCATTCCACACCCAATTGATATCTAACATAGGTGATCTTCCCATTTTCTAAGCAAGCAAAAAAGGCAGAAAATATATTTGTTGTGGCAATAACTAATTTACACTTGGATCTCTCTTTGCCATCCTCTGCAATTGCAACACATCCCACACTTTATGATTAACTTAATTCACTGGTAAAAGTTGCATGCAACACCAAAAACTTTTTGTTTTGTTCTAATCAAACACACACACATAAATACAAGTACCCTTTGATTATAAATTTACCCTGGAATAAAATACAACTAAGGTTTTTTTGATTATATAGTTACTTACACACACAACACGTCGATTCCAATTTTTTGAGTAGCTTATACATACACCTATAATATAACGCATCTCATATGTATAAAATTGTTTAATTTGGGAAATAATATCTGGAACCGTTCAGTTGCCTTGTTTGTTTGACCCTTTCTTTTCCCATCAAATATAGTTTTGACTTTGCACCAAATTCAATTAAGGGTGATGATATGTATGTTATAGATGAATGTGTTTTTGTTATTAAATGACATTTTTTTCTTTTTTGCTTTGTTTTTATTAGAATATTCACACTAATTAGCGCCTAAAGTACAACACCTAAATATTTATACGATTTATCTATGTATAGTGATATTTATAATGAGACAATTGGACAAAGCCACAAATTAACTAATGTCCAATTCTTCCCCTTCTTTTTGTTATGTACTTAATTTCGTGGCAAGTATGTAAATTAAATTTCTTTTACCGTCAAATCATGTGCATATATAACAATTATTCTTGTTATCTTCTTCAATCCGTATATTTATATAATTGTTATTTTTGCCAATTCAATGGTGGCAATTGGTTTGTGAGAAACTAAATCTGTTTTCAACTCCTAATTTTTTAAATTCTCATATTATTTAGTTATTTTTTGCTTTTTGTTTTGATAAAATATACTTGAAGTGAAGGATACCTTGCATTTTTAATAACCATCCATACGTGAGGAAATGTTTACGAGGAATTGATGACTGGTAGAATCAGGCCCAGGAGACACAGGCATTTACTATTCTTATACTATCTTCTTCTCCTAATATTTCATTAGGAAACAAAAAATGAATTAAATTGTTTTGCATTTTTAACCATCTCCTCAAAAACTACTACCACCACCAAAACACCACAAATTCTTCAACAAAAGTCTTTACAATTTGTGGTTGAATTTTATATTTCTTAGCTGAGACCAATTCAAAATACAATTTTGTCCCTCAAAACAATAATACTTTATCAAAAAAGGGGGGTGACTGGGCAGGGAAAGTAAATGTATACCATTAAGTAGAAGTGTATATGGATGGATATTTATAATATATTAAAATTTGATAAATATATACAGTACCCATTTAAGTGTTTTGTTCGTTTAATTTGACACGTTATTAGTAAAGGCACGTACATACTCATTTATCTACTATACTTAATAAAAGTGCATCTTCATACAAATAATAATACCTTTACCAACGTTTGCCACATATTTTTATACTTGAGAGGGGAAATGAGTTTTAATACACATGCACCTTGAATCCTAATAATCATATGGTTACGTAAGAAATTAGTATTTTTGGATTTATCAAATTTGTTTTGTTGTTTTGAAAGTGTAGAGACTTCCGTTTTGTCTGTACATGCAGAACATACTGATGCGCTTTTAAAAGTGATCGCTTATCTAGATTTATTTCATAACTGCCATTTGCCTTTACAACAAAGAAGGATCCTTATTTTGTAACGCATATAATATCCTTTGTCTCCTTGTTACACAAAATCAATTGAGTTGTGTCAAAAATTACGAGCAGAAAAGTGATTACCACTGTTTGTCTTCATTCCACCATCTACGACGACAACTTCATTTTTAGCCATATCGCTCCTCAAAATACTACCCTTTTATGTTGTACCACAATATTATCTCCTCAAATACTAACAAATTCTCTTTTGTATATCCAAACAGCCAAAAAGGGCATCCATCTTTGTTAACGTACCTCTTGCTTTTAAAAACATTTTTGGATCTTTACAATGTAGATCAGTGTTTGTTCGTCAGCTTATCTCCTGTCGCTTAAACTTTATCACTTTCCCCAAAAAATATACTTCCTTTCCTAAACTAAAAAAGCATACCAAATAAGTGTTCTTTTTTGTTTTGTGGATTCAATCATAACAAATTAATAAGCGAATCACTTTATATATCTCTCTTAAATATACGATCCTGTGTTTACACCCTAATATACCTTCCTATTTACTTAAAGCTAATGTCAAAAAATACAATATCATTAAGTATAAAAATTACAAAAAAAAGATAAGAAGAAAGGTGGTTGTAGAGGTTGATTATAAAAAAATGACACTGTTATTAGTTTATTATCAGTTTAGTTACCCCCGTTTTGGTCTACCCTCCACATTTTATTCTCCTTTCTTCTCTTGAAATCCCCTGAGTTTACTTTTTTGATATTCATAAAGCCTCACCAATGCATATTATTTATTTTTTGATGCAAGCCCCGTTTTTATCAAATAATATGTTGTTCCTAAAAAACATTTACTATATGGTTGTTCTTCACTTCGCCTGTGTAGATGTGTTTTTTATATATGTATAAATAATATTCAGCCATCATCATCAAAACAACCTTCTTCTTTCCTTTTTCCTCCAGACACTACTTTTTTATATTTAGTTGACGAAGAGAGGACGACGACACAAAAAATAACTGCACAAATATATACACTCATATTAAGCCTCCCCAAATATTACTACTTATTTGTTGAATTTTTTAGACTTTAGCTCATTTTTTGTAAGCGGGGCTTTCAGTGCAAAACAACTACTACTTAGTAGGTACTAGGAAATGTTGTATGCACATATCAATCCTATTTTTTACACTTTTTTCCTCCCCTCTTAATCTTTCTTTTTCTTCAAATATATATTCTCCTTCCCCACCACCCAACATTAACAGCCTTTTTTTGTTGTATTGTTTATTACCGAAGGCACATCAAAAAAGTAGATGTAATATACACATGATGTGTCTAGTTGATTGTTCGTCCAATCTTCGTCAAAAAGGAACAATTGTTGAAGAGTGTATGGTGTGTGTTATGTGATGCATCAGTAGTTGAAGACAAAAAATATGAAATAAAAAATTTGTTTTGCACCCGGCGGTCCCCGACTTTTTGAACCAGCATTAAAAAATACATACCACACCATCATCATATCTAACACACAAAATAACTCCTTACCACCGATAATTGGGTGCAAAAAAATATAAAAGTTATATTTTTTAGTTAACAAAATAACCTTTCTTCATATTTACATTAAAGCTTTTTTGTGTTTGTTTTTAGGTGACACAGACCACACAAAATAAAATTGAGATCTCCTTTTTTAAATCCAACCCACAACCACAACACACATTTCGTCTTTTTTTGACTGTTTTTATTATGATGATAAATATATCCTTGTAGACAGCAAATGAACTTGTTATGTGTCTGGAAGTTTACGATATATTTTTTGTATGCTTCATTAAAATG
Source organism: Rhabditophanes sp. KR3021 (assembly GCA_963281155.1). Lineage (NCBI taxonomy): Eukaryota > Metazoa > Nematoda > Chromadorea > Rhabditida > Alloionematidae > Rhabditophanes > Rhabditophanes sp. KR3021. Next base: position 553,477 of record CAUJLY010000005.1, on the reverse strand, counting down.
AGAAGAAAGAGTTTGATTAATTCATACATGCTTTCACACAAATGATAAAAGGATGGGATAAGTATGTATTTTTAAAAGACACATTTATTATGGCATGATTTACAAATAAAACCATCTACTTGATTTGTTGCTTGAAGGGATGATGTGCAAAATATCTACTTTTCATAAATAAAACAATTATAGTTGATAAATATATTTTTTGGTGGATAACAAATTAAAATTATTGTGTCATATGTAATTTGTGTGTGTGCATTGATTGCTACCTCATATCCTCTTCAAATAGTAATTAAAAGTTGGGTCCCCTTCACCTGTTCCTTCAACAAACACAAAAATCATCCTCAGTATATGCCTCAACTTGTTCCCTTTCTTTGCACCAAAGCTTCAGGACGCGACTCCTTTCTCTCCCAAGTTGTGATATTATTTGGATAGGCACTAACTAAAAAACTAAAAATTCCAACTGCACACTCACAAACACTTTACTTACACACAACCCCAATCACCCTAAAAAACGACTGCTGCTGAAGCTTTCTCACCCACAATAGGTTCTTCTTCCCTATGATATCTCTGACAAGCAGGCGCCGGCTAGTTCCAACTGAACACGGCTACTCCTCTGTCTCTTTTTTTTATGCTCTACTATTTATTTTTTTATGAACAACAAAACATCCACATACATACTTGCACTCTCTCCAGCCTTATACTTTTTTGACAATTTTTTTGATTCACAACAATAAACGTTACTATGCAGACTTTTTTTGATGCGATGTCATTTTTTTGACTTTCAAAACAAGAAAAATTTGTCCGCAACTTTAATTGTCATTTTTTATATCACTTTTATATTTGTTCTTAGAGGGGGCAATAGTAGGGGCAAATTTGGAATACTAATCTTTCTTTTGTTTGATGTAAATAGGCGAACAATTAAGTTGTTCTGTACGCTTAAGAAGACTAAGATCAAAAAAGTGTTATCCATACACACACATCTCATGATGTGTTTATGATGGCAGCTTCAAAAAATTGCTACATCTTTTGTGTGTCGTTTGTTGGCACCAAAAAAGGTCCCCTCACTAATTAACCATCTGGACAAGAGTATGTGTCTCCTTTTAATTAAAATATACACATATTTTGATATGTATCAAAAGATATATCATATACACACATCATATCTACTATCTCCTTTCCATAGCATTTATGTTAACCTCTAGAGAATACTTTAACACATAAACAACTTTTCTATGTCTTATCCTGAAGCACCTCAAACACATACGGGCATTATTTGATATATCAAGCTTTAATTACCACCAAAACAACCTTTTGTCCCTTAAATATGTCCTCTTTAATTGGAGGAACACTTTTTTTCTGGTTACTATTAGTTGTTGAGTGGTGTGAATAATCACAAAAATACCTTACAGTCACATACATACCTTTTTAAATAACTAGATGAAAAGTTTACATTAAAATATAACTTTTTTCCTCTTGACAAGTGCAACTACCTTTTTTTGTTAATATTTTATTTTTTATCAAAATTTACATGTATATATGTTAGTGTGACTATTATTTTGAAAAGGTAACAAATATATTGCCTTTCTGGAAACAAAGGAGCCCTTGGAGTAATATGGTGTGTGTGATAAACTTTTTAAATGCCATCACTATCACATTTGTATTGGTACGTGCCAACTTAGCCTACTTTCACCTCTCTCCATAAACGTGACATCCCAACACAGATTGTGGCATCATTTTTACCTGGTGCCTCGTTTTGACATTGTCAATACCTTTTTGTTGTCTGTACCTGTTAATTATGTTATTCCCCTACATATTTATCTTTGTACAATATAATTAAATATCATTCTATGTTATTATTTTGTAGCTTATTGAGATTGTATTGTCTGGGTAGAATTTCAAAGGTGTGCGTTGGCATTAATGGTTTCACGTAAACCAAAATATGAATAATATTTATAATCAGTTTTATTTGTTACAGACACGTCAAGTTTCAAACTTAGTATATGCGTTGTCTTAAGTTCCTCATACTTTTTGGTAAATAATGTTTTGATTGTGGGTGGGGTAGTTGTTATACTTACTACATATGTACTAGTACTAGATAGACTAGAAGAATGTTGTTGTTTCAAAACAATCACACTTTGTAAGGCAAACCCTGACGTTTCTCCTATCTCCTGTCTGCCTTTTGGCACAATTAATTTGTTTTTTGAAGATACCATGCATACATTCACTTTGTAACTTAATATTTAAGGAGGATATAGTAGAAGATGTGTTTTTTTGTTATTTCTAGTAGTAGACAACCTCACCAAAAACTCAAATATAAATATTTCAGAAAAATAAGACTTCTCCGTTCTCCTTAAACCCTTCACCTCGTGTCTCCATCCTCAAACTTTGTTCTTTTGTGAGTTTGATCTGTGAGAGTGCGGAAGTTGCCCCTCACAGACACTTAAATGTTATTTTTTATCAAAAACATCCATCCTAAACATATCTACATTCGCTTTTTTGTTTTGTTTTTGTGTCATAAAAAAGACTAAATACAATTTTGTGTATGTATATGCGCAGGAAAATGACGACATCTCCATACTATGTGTTTCCATCAAACATTCCCTAATAATAATAAGCTTGAATTAAAAAAAACACCATCGAAATCCTACATTCACACACACACACAAAAACGTGAATAAACAAAACAAATTTTGATATTTTTTTTGTTATCTCCGGCATATAATTAACCAAGGGTAGTATATTTTTAGTAGACATAGACTTGTTATCAAAAAAAGCGAGACTTCAAACTTTTTTTCTCCCCAACCAGACTAAATAATTCTATATAATTTTTTTGTTATTTTGTTGTGATGGTTAAAAAATAAAATATTATTTTTATTAAGTTTAGTTGGTTGGGACCTTATTAGGTCGTCGTGTTTTGTAGTAGAAGTGTTTGTGGGCGACAGACTAATTATGAGGAAGTAGTAACAAATAGGAATTAAATATTAATTTTTTCATCATATACACTCTTGTTCCAATAACAAAATGTTGTAGTACCTTTTTTTGATATCGGAAACATAACGATGCGGTTTTTTATAAAGGAACTTATATACTACTCATATACTAATACTTTTTGGCTAGTTACTTGTGAGAACAAACAAACAAAAGTACCGTACCGTTATAATGTTATTTTTTTTGATTAAAGTTAGTCGTATGCCCCAAGCTTGAGATCAAGAAAATAATATATTCAAAGATATATCTTCTTCAAACCCAAAAATAATAAAAGTAACACAAAAAGATCAGATGATACTTGTTTCACCCTTCCAAACTGTCTCAAAGGAGATACGTATCATTTATTTGCTGATTGTTTTTTGAAAAAAAAGACAAACCGACACTGATTTAGATATTTTTTAATATTAAATAGTTTATTTTGATACCCTGATTAGTTTGTTTTTGAAGAAAAAAATGATGATGAGTTGTATGTGTGGTGGATAGATACATATTATTTAATTTTATCATTAGGTTGCCGTTAATCTTCTTAATGATCTTTTACTTCAAAAAAGGGGCTTCTTAGTTGGAGGGGAAGAGTTGATTAGTATGATGATAGAATGTTGTGTCTTTTTTATATTCATAAATAAACAAACAAACCAAAAAATATCTTCATCCTTGATATCTATATTTAAAGAAACTGTTAACATACCATTCACTATCTCGCGTCATTTTAATAAACACCATATCTATGATAATCTCTTTGTAGGCATTTCCACTCACTCCACATCCACACTACTCTAATAAAAAAGATCCACTCCAAATTATATCCAAAAGGTATTCTTTTTGTGGGACAAGACCAGAGTAAAACTAAGCTTCATTACTCTCTTCTATATTCTTCCTGGCTTGAACTGTGTCAGATGCCATGATTGATGTCAATTCATTCCTTAACGCACCACCAAATATCCAGCAACATTGGTCAATGTTTTCAAAGCTTTACGCCAATAAGGTTCGCTTGATATAACATAAATATGCAGGAGATATTTGTTCTCTTATTTAATTATTATCAATATTGTTGTTCACACTTTTTGTTTTTAAAAGCAAATACTATTTTTTGGAATTTTAAAAGAATAATGCCAAGTTTATATATTTGATATGTTGCTTGATATTGTTGTGGGTTTTCATTTATCGTACTACTATTGAGACCCCTACTTTTTAATAGAAACCTTGTCATTAACCCTCACCACACCAAGTCAATATAAAAAGAAAATGTGAAGACCTAATAATATTCCTCATTAATTTCAGCACCAAATGAATACACCCGATGATCCAGTCATCCACTCCCCAACCGTATGCCAGCAAGGCTTTATGAGCGGCAGTAATCAATCTAGCAACGGATCATCATTTTCCTCTGTCTTCCAACCCCACCAAGGCTTGTCTTCTCCCACAGATTCTAACTCGAGTTCTGTTCAGCAGACGGGCAGTGAGATTGAGTCTAGGAGGAGGCAGAAGACGTGCCGTGTTTGTGGGGATCATGCTACAGGTTACAATGTAAGTTCGGTGGTTCTGTTGTTAACTTATTTTTTTCTAGTTCAATGTCATTTCGTGCGAATCGTGTAAAGCTTTCTTTCGCAGAAATGCTCTCAGGCCAAAGGAGTTCAAGTGCCCATACTCAGATGATTGTGAAATTAATTCTGTTTCGAGAAGGTTTTGCCAGAAGTGTAGATTAAAGCGCTGCATGAATGTTGGGATGTAAGTGCGGGAGTAACAGACAACTTTAGCATCTTTTCATTTTCAGGAAAAAGGAATGGATTCTAAACGAAGAACAGTTGAGGAGAAGAAAAAACTCCCGTCTCAATCACATGACTCGCCACAACGGCATGGGTTCGATGCACGAAGGCTCGATGCCCAACACCCAAAACATGTCCAACCAGCTCCAAAATGGTTCCTTTATCGGCTCTCCCAACTCAATGGAACAATTCCTCCTCAGCTCCTCCAACCCAAACAACGTATTCACGCCCTCTTCAATCGGCATGATGAACAACAACAACCTTTCAAGTATCGCAATGATGCAGCAAAATATGATGGGCAATCAAATGCTAAATAACATCAATTCGGGCAGGAGATCCACTCTGGATATGATGATGTCGCCAGGCAATACTATAGGTTCTCCTGGATCCGTACAATCTGTCCAGTCCAGTCATTCCTTCGGCCAGTCTCCACCCCTAATTAAGCAGGAAATAATGATGGGCATGGGTGATGGGAACTTTTCCGGGCAAGTTTTTAATAATAACGGCAGTCCCTTTCCACAAGCTGCTGTAGCCGGTACCAGAAGACAAGTGGCTGTCCCTCCACTACCTCAAACAATTTCACCTCAATCTCCCATCGAAATGCATAAAGATGCTCAGAAAGTTACCATGACAGTTGAATATTATAATGAATTGTGCAACAAAGCAAAACAAACAGATGTCGTCATCTTCAAAGGTGGATCTCCAACTGACGTTGAGAATTGTTCTGTCAAAGCAGGATCAATGGATGGTTTTGAGCAAGGCGAACCTAGCATCGAACCCACCAAGACATATGAAGACACATTTATTAAAAAAGAAGGGGGAGTAGGGGTGGGGGACTTTTCGCTTACGGACAAGGAATTGACGGAGTTGGATAATATTAGAGATTCTTTCCAGTGCATGAATGAACCTTTGGATAATGATAGTCAGGCTCAGGCGACGCTTACAAAGAAGGACCATAATGCAGGGGATATTCTGAATGTCATGGACATTACGATGCGAAGACTTGTCAAGATGGCGAAAAAGTTGCTGACGTTCCAACAAATTTCGGAAACAGCTAAGTTTGCCTTACTCAAAGGAGGCATGATTGAAATGATCACGATTCGTGGTGTGACTCTCTTCAATCCTGACGAAAATGCTTGGCAAACACCTATCGAAGGCCGAACCCAAATATCACTGGATATGTTTGACAAGCTAAAACCCGAAATCAAAGACCAGCAAAAGAATGGATTCCTCCAATTTTTCCACCTCCTCCATGAAGATGTTCGCAAGAATGAACTAGCAATCGACATGATTGTGTTAATCGTTTTGTTTGACCAATCCAGAGATGGTCTGGTAAGTGCAGAGGACAAAAGAATGGTTCAAATGTTGCATGAAAGCTACGTCAACTTATATAAAAGGTAATATATGTGAGTAGATATGTTATTTAGTCAAATGCATTATAGGTATCTAGGAAACGTCTACAAAGACAAAGCCCCAGAAAGGTACGAAAAACTACCACAAGCCTTAAAAGCCCTCAGAACCGTTGCTGAAAACGCTGTCACCATCTTCATGGGAGCCAAAGATACGGAAAAGGCTGCCTCTCTACCTAAAGAATTCTTCACAACTCAAGACCACTAATCGTCTCCAACCTCCTCACCATTCACACAGTCAAACGTTAATTTACCTCTACCTGAAAGAAAAATACGGTCCTGAACGGCCTTGTCTATTACCAATTTTTCTCAGCCATCAACTTGACTACCTCCCGGTTCATATTTTTGTTAATTAAATTAAATGTACAAAGAAAGTTATTATTTTTTTTTAATTTCAACCTATAATATAATACTATTTCGATAATAATTATCACTAGCTTCAATTGGTTCTTTACAAATGTCTTCCTCATGATACACACTACTATACTTCTTCCTCAACAAAAAGACACCTTTTCATATTTATTAATTTCAAATACGTTGTATTGTATGAGTATATAGACACCAAACTATTGAAAACAACAAAAAAACAATCACCTACCTTTTTTTTAGAATATCATCATCATCTTTTTCTCAAACATACAATTACTTCATTTCTTTTTTTAGTTTTCCAAATAAATCCTTTTTTCACATTTGAATAATAAACGATTGAATAAACTTTATGTTCCGAAACCATAACACTACATATTTTATCAATTTAGACATATAAGTTCTAATTAAACAAAAGGCATATTTATTGAAAGTATGTCAAAGCTAACTTTTATGAACAGAGAGTATTGTGATCTGTTTGGAATAAAAGAAGACTTTAGACGAGATGAAGGTTTTTGTTCCAGGTGAAGTTATACAGGAGGGGAAAGTAGTTTCAGGTGGCGGAATATTGCAATACGGCCCCTTCCGATATTGAGGTTCTAGTTGGGGTAGGAGAGGGGGGTGCGGTTGAGGTGGATTTGGGATAAGGTTGGGGCCAGCTGTTCTGGTCGAAGATGTGTTAGATTGTCGGTAGATGGTTGTTCGAGAGACCGGACCTTCCGATGACTGGAAGAGTGTAGAGTCTTTGTATTTCGAAGACAAAGTAAGCTAGAATCGGAAGATATTAGTAAAAGACAGGTGGAGCGAGGCAATTTACGCTTGGGGGAAATGAGGTGTAGGTAAGGGGTTATTTGAGGGTGAAATTTAAATAGTAGCCATGCTTATTTTAGGGTTTACTTAAATTTTAGTTGGAGATATTTCTTTTATTTGAATTGTTTATTATGGATGTTGGTGATAGTTTAGTTAAACGTGAAAAAGCTGTGGTGACAGGTGTAGATGATGACAATGGAGGAACAGTAGCTGAGAGTTATGACCAAAAATTACGTGAGTTTATCACATTCTCTGCTTCCCTCGAATCTACAGATGGAAGAGGAAAAGTTGATCCGGAAGCTCAATTAAGAAAAATCATGGATTTTATATTGCCTGGAAGGAAGTATGAAAAGCAAGCTAATATTTGGATAGAAAAAACATCAACTGTCCCGGCTACTCGAATAGACATGTTAACTCTGCATGAAAAGTTCGAAGGAGCCTTAAAGGCACGAAATGCCAAGGCTTTTGGAATTTGTCCGATTCGAAGAGAAATATTCGACCAATTGTTTGATGAAATTATTCGCCAAGTAACAATAAATTGCGCCGAACGTGGGCTGTTATTGCTAAGAGTGAAGCATGAGTTCCAATTAACGTTCGTAACTTATCAGACTTTACTGGAGAGTACAATTGCTTATGGTATTCGGAAAGCTATCGAAACTGAACAACAAAGAACGTCTGTCGATGAACAGGCTGCTAATGATAGGAATGAAAATATTTTGATGAAAAAGAAGGTATGTTTAAGGTTTCCGCTTAATTAAGTTTATTTTAAGATTGAGCAATTAGAGCAAAAGGCATTGCAAGAAAAGATACTTCGTGAAGAGGAAATCAAGTTGATTGAGGCCAATTTAAAGGAGGAAAATGAAAAGCTTCAGCATAATTGCAAAACTCTGAAATCTCAACTTCAATCAATTCTTCAAATGGAGCAAGATTCAAATCAAGAAAGTGAAAACTTGTCAAAGCTCTAAGATCAAAAACCGTTTTGTATCTTAATTTTACGACTATTTTTGATGATGCACATCTGTTATTAACAATCTTTCTTATCGATATTTGTTTTGCGATAAAAAGTGAAGTAATGGAAGGTTGTTTAAATATGTATTAAATTTTATGGTTCAAAACATTGGTTTAAAAAAGATTATTGTTGATGTGAACGCTTTTTCATTTTAAGGGACTGGCCGCTTTATGTTTTCATGCATTGCAAATGTGTTTTTGTTAACCACATTTAGAGTTGTTATTTTGTGTGAATAAGAATGGCGTAGACAACATTTGTATTAAAGATTTAAAAATACATACATTTTTGGAAGATTGTCTGCAATTAATGCATCACCTTCAAAAGAAAGTGAAAATAAAAATTTGCTTGAACTTTTGATGGATTATCATACATTAGTGAAATGTAGACAGTTGTTTTTGAAAATATAATTGTATAATAAGGTTTTTCAAAAGATGTCTGGCTTAGACAGTATTTGCATGGTTGTTACCTTGAATGCCCAGTAGGTGATGATTCTGAGAAAAATTATTTTTAATTTATTTATAGACATGAGCAGATTATAAAATAATAATTATGAATGAGATGTTTTTGGTTAAATATTAAGATAAAATATATGGTAAATGAGGGTCCATATGTGCTTTCAGAATTATATAGTAGTAGATTATTTTTTAAATAATCTCCGACGAAATAATGCCTCCTAACTAGGAAAAAGATTTCTTAAAAGTTTATATATCAGCGTGATTAAAATACGGCCAAGAGAATGAATATTTGGTAACATAAGCGTCAAAAAGTGTACTACAACATAAACTTTATTACATGTAGAATGCTATATAGACGATATTCTTCCCATATACAGCAAACATAACATTTGTACGGCATTCACTTTTATTTAGAAACACACTGTTTGCTTAGATATACTTTCTGATATACCTATTCTTTTATTTTCTTCATTCTTGATTTACTTTTTTACTAAAGTGAATGGTGAAGACAAAAATTATATGCGAATAGCATTTAAACAACATCGTATTGGAAAAGCTTGCAATAACACCTTTCAACTTCAATGTCGCTATCACAAACAAATATTAATTTCTATAAGTCTATTGACATGACTAGCAAAAGATTATATGATGAATCTTCTTTCACATATGGCTGTGTCCAAATTTAGTTAAATGATAATAACGAGATATGTGATAAGTTTAATAAGATAATACTTAGAAATGAAAATAAACTCATTCAATTATATATGCATCTCCAAAAGTACATTTTTAGCTATACAGACACTATATTTATTAAAATAACAATTCCTCAGCAAAAGGATGAATTAAAAATAACAAATTTTGTTATCCAAAATCAACAGAATACTTAAAATAACAAAGCTAATTCTGAGTGTTGTTGAAAGTAGCTGGAATTCAAATATACCAGAATCATTTCATTCCGGATGGAATATTTGATTTCTAAATTGAAATCAGATAAACTTAAAATGATGCATTGTTTTAGTAGGAATATATACAACTATTTCCACAAAGATTACGAATTTCAAAAGACAATGTCACTTACAATTTACATATGGTATCTAATGAAATACAAAACATTAATGAACAAAATTTACATTTATCATTCAGTGAAACTATAAACAGAAAAAATGGTGAATTGTTTGTATATTTTAACATAACCAATCCGGATTCCGAACTTGATCCTTGCAACTACTTTAAAGAAAGCCAATCTGTTCTAATTGTTTTGTTTATACTACAGATTACAGACACTTATGCAGCGTATATTTTAAATCCATGATTCTTAACTGTATGAAATTTAATACTTCTAATTAACCTAACTATTTCATGTAACATCTATGTTATCGGTTTCAACTAATCTTCAGAAAGGACTTTTTTAAATGTTTATAAAATAAGATCTTAGTATTAACTGATCACATTGCCAAAGCTTTCAAAAAAGTTGTAAATTATAGTACATTCAATTCATTCAGCTGCAAGAAATTAGTATATAATATTACTTTAAACACATTTGTTTCCTAATTGTTTTCGTTATTTGCATCTTACAAATACGATGCCATCCATCTGTACATCCATTCACTATTAAACCTTTCAATAAGTATTATAATTCAACGTTCTATGAGGCATTTACAAATATATTTCTCTTAGTACAAGAATACTCCATAATAATAGAACTGTTTTATATATCTGTAACAATTAAAATAAATGAATTATTTAAACACTTACAATTTTAATAAACCATTACGTATTGGCAAAGCTAGTAAATGAACGTGCAGTAGGCCCTAAATGAAGGACCTCAAAAAAGCCACCCTCATTTATTCTTAGATCATGATGACTTTATTTATTCGATATATGAAACATTTATTTTTTCGTGTATTGATAGGTAAAAACTTTATTAACAAATATATTCAAGAAACCTTGTGTTTCCATTTAAATAGCTAACTTTTGGAAGGCGTCTGGATTAGGGTGGAACAAAGTTGCTTCGTTACATACAAATAATATGTATATCATGATATTGATAGCGTTAAGAATGACTTCTTATCTTATTATAAAAGATAAGGTGAACATAAAAAGTATATGATGTATTCATCATTTACCTCCGTTAAATGCTCTTATCTAACATTTTAATTTGAAAATGTCGTCGATTTCATTTTTATTTCCCAAACCAAATATATTACTCCTTTTTCTGTCTGTAATAAACGCGTACATAATATTTCAGAGCGCAATGGATAGGACTATTCATGATAACCGATTGTCCATGGTAAATCTTAGAAGTAAATCGAGAAAAGAGATATCTTTTAGGGCAATGAAACGAAACTTGGCCACTAACAATTACAGACCTGGAACGGCTTCTTTAATCTACAATCGGTCTCTAACTAATTATATCCGAATCAATGATGTTATTTCTAACTGTGAACATATGCCGGGAATGTTCATCCTAAAGTTTTCATGGGATGGGAAAAGAATGTATACGGTTTATTATGACTCACTTAGAGTTGGAGTTTATGATTATTTGGGCATTCAAAACTTTAGAATGCAGGAGGTGGAAAATTCTTTTCCAAATGTTTTCAAGTTAAAAAGCAGCTTTGATATTGGTCAGCATTTTAATGTTGTTATGTCGAGGTCTAGTGTGCATAAGGACTTATTTTATGAATTTGTGGGATCTCCATTCATTGCCATTGGTTTATCCAGGTTAGCAGGTGGTGCTGAAATTGTGTCTAATCCAAATGAAATTAATGGAGATACAATTGAGGAACCGAGAGTTTGTGACTCTCTCGAAGTAGTGATAATGAATATTGAAACCGGAGAAATCACTGATAGTTATAAAACTATTCATGGAAAAAAAACGAATGCGTTATATTTTGTTACTTTTAGGAAGTTTATTTTTGCCGTTCTTATTCAATCGGCTCAAACTATAGATGTTGTACAATTAGATAAAGTCACCGGAAAATGCCAATTGCTCCAAAGAATAGGAAGGAACGTTTATCATGACGATCAAGTATACCTAAGTATGAACCGGAATGGGGATAGATTCCAAGAAACCTGTATGTCAGGATTGAAACAAAAGATTATGGCATTCATCGTCAAAAATAATGTAGTAAGTGCATTGCACCCAAACAAGTTTCATTTTATGTCTGGTATCAAAGGACTCAAAATGAGTAATTTACAATTAATCAAAGAGAATATCATATTTATTAAGTTTACTCAATACTCAATTAACAATCCTAATCAAGCAGTCCCAGAAGACCAGAATATATTTTACTTCATTCTATATGATTGGACAAAGGCAGAGGTGTTAGGAGTGTATGACCATCATTCAATGGAGCTGGTTAATTATATTATTAAAAATAATAGCGATTTCAAGCATTCGTGTCCACCAGATACGTTTTCATGCAGCAATAGACATATCAACACTCCTAAAGATATATTAATTAGACCACGCAAGATTCCTGGCCTAGATATGATGATTACACCTCTACCGAATGTTAAGAAATTTTTAGGTTATTATCCTCTCAGAACAACACCATGCTGCTCACGCTCTCCCTTTTTTGACACTGAGAACTTTCAATTAACAAACGGAAAAATAACTTTGAATCCTGATTTAGATAGGATTGATGCTGATCAGTTTTTTAGGTTAGTTAAGATGGATACATTTATTAATACTTTTATAGGGTATACAACAAAATCCAGAAACGCAGTCAATTCGAACTATTATTACCTGGTGTTCGAAAACAACAAACTCAATTATTATTCCACCCAACAGATCCTTTCATAATCGTGGTTGACATTTTGCGAAACTATCGTCCCTGTATTTTCTTTTTACCAAAAGGTGGCAAAATAGACGAAGAAATGATCGCTGGTTCAGAAAGCATAAATGATGAAATTAAACGCAACAATCTCAATTACTTTAGATCATTAAAAGATGATGAATAGATTACTAACAGATCCCTTGATGTAGATATTTCAACCATTTGGTACATTACTTTAATAATTTTTTATTATTTTGAAATAAAACAGTGTCATTACCAAAACAAAAGAAAATTTGATTCCTAAAATTATTATCTTACAAAAAATGGATATTTCGTAAAGGAAAATTAAATTATTGAATATAAACCAAAACAATTTGAGCATAAATTTAATGTTCCTTTGAAGTTAATGAAAATAATATCAATTGTTGCGTTTAAATTAAAAAATTAGTAAGATCTAATTATTCAGACACAAATTAATGTAATTGAAAGAAAATATCAAAATCAGCAATATTGTTGCAATGAACATCGCTCTCCTACAGATGGCATGTACTACATTTGCAGATTTTGAAAAAGCATGAAAAAATTAGAATTTAGTTTTAAATATTGGCTGTAATAGGCGATACAATTTCCATGATACCTAGTAGATTTTTTAGAGAAGAAGTTGGTGTGTGTTGGCAATAGTAATCAAACACAATTTCACTAATATTAGGCATTTTCGGGCTAAATTTCAAAATTCTAATTGTCTTTGGTAATACATTTATAATTTCGTTTAGAGTTTCTTCATATGAATAGCCTTTGCAAATAGAATTTAAAGTATTCCTTGCAAAATTGTTTGAATCACACTCTATTATTTGATATCCTCGTAATTCTGTGCCATGTAGACAAAATTGTAATATATTGGTGCCTTTTTTAATTTTTCCGATCAGTTTATTCACTTCCTTAACATTTGACTGAGCGCAGTTGACAGTCAATTCTTTCAACTTTTAAATGAAGGAACTTTGGCTTTGTAATGACTATATCTTACCGAATAGATAAAGTGCACATTACTTGGAAGGTCGTAGATGGGGTTAAATTCAAAGTTAGAAAGTAAATATCAACATTTGGATAAGTAATTTGGATTCTTTCCAAATTCTTCCTAAATCCAACCACGTCAAACCAATTGTCGCATGTCTTACCTGGCTAGCGGAGCAGAATTGAATAGGACAATTTGATTTATTCTTGAAAATTGAAACAATAGCATCCATTTTTTCAAATGCTATTGCTTGTTGTAATTTATCTGTAACTTCAAATTGTCCTCCATTATAATTTATTATTTCTCCTAACTGATTTTTAAATTGAAGCATCCTTCTATCCATGCAAATTTTTAAAGATATCACATTAGGTAGATCTGCCAGTATGCATTCTGGATGTTTATCATACTTTTCAATGAATCTTATAAATTCTGTGATGTGAATACAATTGATATTAATAATATGGTTAGATTTTAATTTGTCAATGATATCAATTAAGCTTGAAAATTATTTCTCCATATATTTGGCTGTCGTCTAAATTTAAATAAAAATTTAGTGTTGTGATACTTGTATGTTCGTCAAGATTTTTTTGAAATAGTTGAACGTTCAATAGCACATCTTCCTTTGATAAATCGTTACTTGATAAACAAATACATACATTTAATTTTCGATAATATTCTTCAATTGTTTCAATTTTTAGCAAAATAGTCATTGGAGTTGGTGGAATTCTTATATTATTATCAATTAAAATTACTCTCATTTCATCCATGTTATATCGTTTGTGGCACTTGGTTCTATTTGCAATAGCCCCGTAAATACTATTTATGCATGTAAATGAAATCAAATCATTTAACTTAGTAAATGTCGCATCAAAAATGTGAGGTTGACATAAGCCATCATGGACATTCTTATTCATTTTAAAGTAGGAATAATTTAATACCCTAAATTGAACACTTTAAAATAAATAATTATACAATTAATTGATATGTCAATATAATGAACAACTATGTAAATATGGTGTCAGGACAATTGGGCCAAAATAAAAAAATGTATAATTTCCATAATAATATGTAGTAAATAGTTTAAATTCAAATTTTCTTTGCATTTAAAGATCTTTTTTGATTTCAAATCATATTTTGTTTCTTCATGGCTGCTAATTTTACTTTTATCTCAAGCCCAAAAGTTGGTCATTCTAAGTTAGTTTATAAGAACTTTACTTACAACAAAGGAAGTGGGGCAAATACGGAACAAATCACTTATAGATGTGCCTTGAATCAAGCCAATGGTTATAATGGCGCAGTTTTACTAAAAGGAGAACTTTTCTACGAACACAAGCCTCACACTCATTTGGCAGACCACATTAATGTAGCCACGCAAACATTAAAACGGTCTCTTTATGATTATGCCACTATCTTTTCTGATAAACCGAGATCTATTTTGGCTAAAAGCCTCGTTGGTGTTCCCGACCAAATTTTGGCTATGTTGCCTCCGAAATCAACTCTATCACAAAACATATCAAGAATTAAAAGAAAGAGTGATGATGTCGATCTAGTAATACACAAGCATGCTAAAGCTGATGACTTGATTTTGTCTCTTAAAGATACACAACTACACGACGGGACTAACTTTCTATATTTTGATTCAAAAACATCCATGTCATTAGCTACTGATACAAAACGAATTTTAATCTTTGCAACAAACGAGAATATTAACTTACTAAGAACATTAACTGCAGCTGCAATCGACGGCACTTTCGGCTCTGCGCCTTCCCAGTTATATCAAATGGTCGTGATTCGTGGAAATTAGAAAGGAAGGTTCGTACCGTTAGCTTTTTGCATGCTTGAAGAAAAAATGGAAGAAGTTTGCACAAAAATACTCAAAACATTTTTCGGCACACAGAATTCAATTGAATCAATTTCAGTTGATTTCGAAATAGGACTTATCAATGCTTTTGAAAAAACATTAAAAGACATTAAAATTCTGGGTTGTAACTTCCATTACAGTTAGGAGATTTATAGAAAAGTCCTTTCGCAAGGATATTCCAAAATTTACAATGAGGATGCCGAAGTAGGCGAAGCCTTCAAAATGCTTATAAGTTTATCATTCGTTCCTTTGGAAAGTGTTAACGAATATTACAAAGTTGATAAGGAAAATTTAATAAGTTTTGTAGAAAAT
The DNA here is from genome assembly GCA_963281155.1 of Rhabditophanes sp. KR3021. NCBI lineage: Eukaryota > Metazoa > Nematoda > Chromadorea > Rhabditida > Alloionematidae > Rhabditophanes > Rhabditophanes sp. KR3021. The sequence goes on along the minus strand of CAUJLY010000005.1, from coordinate 537,713 downwards.
CCTCAGTTATTTTTAGATTATTATCGTAATACTTAGATATCAAATGGGAAAAAATAAGGCCGAATGAAGCTTAGATGGTGGAATTGCCACAACGATAGTAAGGAAAAAATTAACAGAACAAATAACATCTGCGAGGGTTTCAATAGCGCATTTACCAAGATATTGTCTGACAAGAATCCTACCATCTATGTTCTCATTAAGAATTTAAAATTAGAACAAGCTTTATTAACTAATTCTATCGCAAGGGTAGACTATGGAGAAGAACCACACCAGTACTCCAAGCCTGTCTACAAAGAAAGAGAAATAAGAATAAAAAACATCATGAAGTAGTTTGGCACTATGGACCCTTTGACTTACTTAAAAAAATTGCTACTTTTCTTAAATATGAAAAAACTTAAAAACTTAACCAACGAATTAATTTAAAAATAAATTACTAACCACTGTTCGGTCTGTTGTTAATATAATAATTCCATGTTTGCGTTCTCGTTTCCTTGCCAAAGGGATTTTTTAAATTGCTGTATTTCAATGATCTATGCTCACAGAAAAAACATTTTATGCTCATTTTGTTTGTATTTTCGAGCTCTATAACATAGTTTTAACCAATTTAAGTAAACTTTATTCAACAAAAAATTTATGAATTTTGTCAAGATCTCCCTATATGCAACTATAAAAAAATATTTCGGATCCGAATTGGCTGAAAATATAGAATTAGATGTAGTTTTTCAAGACAATTCCAATGAGCATAAATTATAAAAATCGTATGTCGTTTTGAAGAGTTATTATGGTTTTGATATTTAACCAAAAATTAACCTTTTCATACTATATTTTTGACGATTTATCAATATTTAATGACGTTACAAACAAAGATATAAGATTAATAAATTATTTAAACAAAGTACAAGAATATTAAAACAAAAAATTAGTTTATTCTTCTAGCATCAAATAGTTTCTGTCGGAAGTATGTTGACTGACAAAAAATAAAAGTTCTTCTCTATGACCTAACGCTGCAACTCGTTCGACGTCCTTCTGCATGTAACCATGAATGTTTTCCGAACATTGGTCACTAAAGAAGCTTACACTTTTCAATTCTTCGACTTGAGGAAGTAAGTGCTCCAATAGCATGTGTATATATGGCGTTACACTAATGTTTTTACACACTTTAAGCTGTGCCAAGGCTTTGATCCCATTGATTGAAGTTTTTATCAATTCCAGTTGTTCATCTGTTAACTCCTCTGTTCCAGATAGGTGACTGATGATTGCAAGATGTTCAAGGATCTGCCTCATAGCTACTATAATTCCACCACAAGGAAAATCCCTAAAAAGAGTTTCAATATTCTTACAGACTTTCCACTAAACTTTTGCCAATATACTGCAGCTGGAGTCGACAAATCAAAGAAGTTGCAGTCTAATTTTAATTTATCGTCATAGCTAAGATTGCTAATTAGAACTTCTCTGCAAAGACTCTCATTGATAAGTGTAAGGGAGCCACTAAAATATTGTCTGGATCCACAATTGATAGAAAATCATGCGTCACTTTTGATAAACGATCACTATCTTCACCTCGAACTCTAGGTTCTCCAGGTGTTGCTCCAAGATCATAGTAATTTCCAAAGGTTGCTTTTCTCAGTTTAATAGTACATCTAAGACGAGAGTGATGACAAACTGGTCCTTGGTTACATAACCCGACTCGAGATTTTTCTTTTCCTCTATCTCCGGTGATGGAAATGGAAATAGTTCTACCGTCAATTTTCAAATTACCTGCCGACATCAAAGCTTCACATCTTTCCACTAAGAATTCTCGAAGATGTGTTCGCATAAAAGCAATACTATCATCATAAAGATGTGACTCTGCATTATGAGATTTAAACGGAACCATCTGATAAGAGTTTTTTTTGATGTATTCTTTTATCAGTTTAAGACCTGGGAATAGATTGAAGCGCAAAGCTAAAAGACTAATTCTTAATATCTCCAATTTGTTATAACTCAAATGGTTGAGAGCAAGAATTCTAGCCGTAGCTTCAACCGGCACAAGAGTCTTAGATGTCGAAGTTTCTTGAGAATTTTGATGATAAAAGTCATTCAAGAATTCAACATCGGCTGAACCAGTGCTAAGAAAATTATATACATTAGACAAAATCTTTATCCTAATTCGTTTGTTGTTAGGTACTATTTCACTATAGCTTTTTCGAGCACCACATTTAAACCCAAACATAACACATCGCTCACCTTCAGCGATTACATCTTCAAATCAATTATTTTATTTTTGAATGAACAATTCTAAACAAAATGTAAAAAATTAAAAACTATAATATTAGTTACCATGATAATGAAAATATCTCAGCTCTCAGTTTAAAATTGCTTTGATTCCAGCTATTCAACTTGACTAAAATGTCGTTGGACTTTCTTACTATCTAAATACTTTTAGTTGTGTTTAAACGTACCTGTTGCGTCTGTTTTGTTTCCAACTCGTTAATCTTTTCTTTTAATTCCAAGTTTTGTTCTAGAAGAAGATCATAATTTGCTTCCTTTTCACTTTTTGACTCCATCAACTCTTTTATTCTTTGTTGATCCTCACGGATTTTAAACATCGAATTAGATCGTTCTAAGACAATTGATTGTTTTTTGAGCTCAGCTATTTCGTTTTTAAACACCATGCTTAAAATTGTTTCTGAAAATATGATACAAACTAGTTAATTTATATATAAACTCGAGAACAATGTAAAATTGAATATCGCAATGTTAGTACAAATAATTGAAATAATTAATTAGACTTAACAACCACTAATATGATATTTTAAGCATTAAACTGCTCAAGTTAATAGCATAATTAGTCAAAAATATACAAAAAAAGCTAAAAAAGTATATCAAAACCATCATAACTCTTCAAAACGACATACGATTTTTATAATTTTATACTCATTAGAATTGTCTTAAAAAACTACATCTAATCCTATATTTTCAGCCAATTTGGATCCCAAATATTTTTTTTTACAATTGCATATAGGTTAGGGTCATGACAAACTTCGTAAATTGTTTTTGGAATAAAGTTTGTTTAAATTGGTTAAGACTATGTTATAGAGCTCAAAAATACAAACAAAATGAGTATAATTGTTAATTTTTATTCGCAGAAAATAAAAAGTTATGAAGTTTTAAAAACATAAAAAATTTACATTATGAAAATTTACTATATTGACAACAGGTCGAGCCGTGCTGCAGCATCTTCTACCACATCTTTTTCATTATTTGCAAATTTCCACATAAAAGATTTCAACATTTTTTGTTTAATTATGTAACTTGACATAATGCATTGTTTGACATCAATAGCGGCCGCAGCTTTCGTGACAGAAGAGTAAGTTTTGACACAATTACCATTCTTATCAAACTGTCCGACTTTCTTGGCAACTCCATTTTCAGAATTTTCTTGGGCACTCACCCATTTTAAATTAATTTCATCATTGTTTTTCTTATCCCTATTAATATGGTCTACCATTGGATGATTATAAGGATTAGGATGAAAAGCCAAGGCAACAATCTGATGAACAAACATTTTTTTCTTTTTATCAGGAAGGCTTAAGGTACAACGATAATATCCATCGTTTGTGACAGTAGGTTCCAACGGGGTCTCTTTATTTCCTCTGATATAATTCTTTACTCTCCCCATGTTTGAAGCCTTATACATAGTTCTTTGCCCTTCAACGATTAAAACTTCCCAGACTTCATTAGTATAGTCTCTGGAGTCATCATCTTTAAAGTTTCGTCCACCTGGACTAGAATGCCTTTTAATAAGACCATTATTAGCAGCATGTTGCATGTTCTTTTCATGAGTTACCCATTCCAGATTTGATGCTTTATGATCATGTATATCACCATTGATATGGTTGACCTCGTGAGATGAAGAAGGTTTGGGTCCATGAAAAGCTGTACATACCAAAATATGAACGAGCGTTGGAGACACCGAACCGGTCTTGTTAGCGTTTAATGTCACCGTCCAATAAGTTTCGCCATTTCCCTTGTAGGGGTTCAAAACACAATTACTTTTATTGTTTCGAACAAAACCATCATTGGATACAGAGTAGGCTGAATTTTGTTGACACTCTACCCAGATCATAAGGTCGTATTCAGTAGGAAAAACCTCTTTAAAGAGTTCTAAGGCTTTCCTTGTTTGTTGTTTACCCTGTTCTAATAAATGGTATTGACCTCTACTCAATTTCGAGAGTCTGCCACTATTTTTATCCCTAACCTCCATTCTATCGTTCATTTCATAGTTTGGAAATTCCGGAATAATTTTCCAAACCAATCCTTGTCCTTGAATGGTAAGCGGTATTTCAGGCTCAGGAAACAAGACGGCATGAAGCTTGATAACATTTTCAGACTTCTTAATCCAATTTCCATCAGCATCTTTCACATCGCTCATCATCTCGACGATATCATTACTGACAGTCATTTCTTCATTATCCGACTTTCTAACAACAACCTTGTCAATTCTCATTTTATATTTGCTGAATCCTGGAATTTCGGCAAATCTTGGATTGTCCTGAACATAAAATAGTTGAATTAATATACAAATAAGTATGATGAAATATACTTACAACAATGACCGAAATAATACTAGATGCAACATCTGAAGTTGGAGGAGTAATAATATTAACCATTTTGATTTGTTAAAGGGATCTGGCTTGATAATAAAGCAACGGTTGAATTAAACTGAAAATAGTATAATAATTAAAACAATTTAACGCTCGGTTTAATATATGACTATATAAAAGCATGTAATTGATAATAATGAGAACGCGTGTCTAATGGTGGTTGGAATGTCTCGAAAAAAAGTTTATGACAATGTACGACTATTATTTCAACACATTGTCCAATGTTGATCGTTCTGTGTCAAAGCCTTACGAGATTGTCAGGTAGTGTTAGGCTGTTCAGTTCCTTTTTTAATATATTTTAGTTGTGTCAATACTTATTGATGAATTTTGTTAAGTCATGCATGATTCACAAACAATTTTTTGTGAATTATGTAATAAAGTGAGGTGCAAAATTTTGGGACATTTTTTTATTTACTACGTAAACAAGCCAAGTAAACAACTTTGATAGTTTATGTTTATTATATAAACATTCCTTATTTCGTCACAATTATTTTGTATACAAATTATTGAACATCTAATTATGGGAGGAGGTAAAAAATTAACTTTATCGGAACAGAAGAAGATCAGCAATATGTCAGGAAAGGGTCAGACTATTCTACAAATAGCTATCTATATTGGAAGATCTAGGCATGTTGTCTATAATTACCTTAAAAATTCCGATGTTTATGGCACAAGCAAGCATACAGGTCGAAAAAGAAAACTAAATGAAAGAGACATCAGAGCCATTGGAAGGGCTTCAAGCAACAGACAAGTGTCTTGTGCACGAATCAAGAATGAATTAGGATTACAGGTATCTAGATGGACCATTGACCGTTGTATCAAGAGAATTCCTTACTTGAAAAGAAGAAAAATGAAAGCCAAACAGGCATTAACAAAAAACCAAAAAAAGTGAGGTATGACTTTGCTTGTAAAGTCATCAAAAGCAAGCTTGATTGGTCAAAGGTTATATTCACTGATGAGAAGCGTTTCAATCTTGATGGCTGGAATCAGTATTGGCACGATATAAGAAAGCCAGAAATTGTAAGGAAGAAAAGATGCATAAAAGGAGGCAGTGTTATGATCTGGACAGCTTTGTAGGAACAGGAAAAGTCGCTTTAATCTTTTGTGATGGTACCCTCAACTCCGCTAGATACTGTTCAATGTTGGAGAATCACCTTTTGTCTAAAATTGTTGTCACACAGCATAAATTGTTACATGACAATGCAAAAATTCATGTTGCATCACATTCAAAAGCTTTTTTTAGACGTGTTTGCATCAAATTGCAAGCTATTCCTCCATATAGTCCTGACTTAAATTTAATGGAGAATGTTTATAGCATGCTAACCAGGAGTGTTTATGAAGGGGGAAGGCAGTATCAGAGTTTTAATGCTTTAAAGAAATCTATTCAGGCTGCTTGGGAACAGATCGATTCAAAGTACTTGTCTCAGTTGGTAAATTCTATGAGGAATTGACTCATACAAATTAAGGAAAAGAAGGGTGAAATCACGAAATATTGAGTGATAAAAATAGGTTTTAATGCTTTTGTCCCAAAATTTTGCACCATGTAAAAAATAAACTTTCGTTAATTACATGTCCTACATTTAAATAAGTCAATACTTTAAAAGCCTTTATTATAGTAAATTTTAAGGCGCATCTTTTGACACTAAACATGTCCCGGTTAAATCATTATATTTTAAGTTATGGGCAAAAATAACAATGTCCCAAAATTTTGCACTTCACTTTAAAAGAGCCGTCTTCTTTGAAAGTGTCTGCACGTTGTTAGCCCTCTATAATCAACAAAAAAATAAAAATTGTGTATTAATAAAGGTGGGGTGTCGATTTAATGATGAGGGTACAAAATCAGGGAAAGAAGGCTCTTTAAATAATATATACATGACTAGACATTTAAACAGTATACACGCATCTTAACAGAACCCAAAAGGAAATCAAAATAAGTAAAACTAAACACTAAATGTACTTTAATATCTCTTTTTGCTGTGACCTCGACAACAATATCTTCCACTACTCAGACTCGGAACGACAGAGCTTTATTTTTTAAAATGTCTCTCCCAAATATATTAGTGATTCATTTAAAAATTGAAACAATTTTGATGAAAGGTTGTCCTGGGTTATGTATATATAGCTAAATGAATGATAAAAGAATTTGACTCTTTTTTTAGTATATAAATATTTTATCACAATCCAAGAACGAATTGCTATACAAATTTTGCGATTGTGTGAACAGCTGATGGGGATGATGAATGGGTATGTAGTAGAGGGGGGGACAGATGACGTAACTTTTTTGGTGTCGGTGAAATGGAAGGTTTCCAGCATTTTAAGTAAACGAAAGATGATCTTTACAGATTCTTAAGAATCTGGGTATACAGATAAGTAAAAATGAGAACGTTTACTTAAGAAAAGCCTTCCTTATAAATAAGATAAATATGCATATTGGATAGAAAATAAGAATAATGAAAATATATGTATGCTAATTTATCTAACTTATCATCAACCTTCTAAAGTCGAAAGTGTCACAAGAATCTTGGACCTTCCTGTTTGATTAAATTTATTTAACAGATAAAATCCATCTTTTAACTTCCTACATTTGATTATTTGCTTAATCTAGAAAACAAAAAGCTTACGTCAACCTAAATATTAACTCTTAAAGTTAACATGAATCATTTAACCATACCACTTCATTAAATCTGTGCTAATAAAAAGAATGTGACAAAACCGGACGTTTTGACAATTCTCATGCAAATACTTACTACCACCCAACAAAACTAGATATCTTTGAATATCGAAAAGTGAAAAGAAAGTTGAGATGTCAAGTTGAGAATAGTAGTTAGTTTACACTTCTCGAATATTTCCAAATAATTGAATCTAAAAATAGCTGTTTTAAAATAGTAAGCCAAAGAGTCATGGAAGTGTGTTAAAATACGCCACCATCAAAAAACTCCCTACCAAAAATCAAACCCACTAAACCACACCATACCCTCTAAGTGTAAAGGGCACGCTAGGAGAGCATATCATAAAAAGACCCAATATCATCACTTACTTTTTTGTTCTTTCTTAAATAGACACCACCATATGTATATACTTCCTCCTACTAACTATTTGTCTGTCCACCAAAATAACTCTTATCAACGTGTGTATTACTTAGTAATAAGGACCCAAAAAAAAGTTGATTCACTCAATTACATCACCAAATGAATCACTAAATCAAATAACTAATATCTTCGATGCATTTCTTTTGTCAACAATATCCATTGCAAAAGAGACACATAAACTGATTAAATACCCCGCTCTAATACAAAATCATAATTTTTATATACTTTAAAGTCATGCTTAAAAATATTTAGTACTTGATTCCATCTATTTGACAATCACTTTTTCTATTAAACGTTAAATATATCGAAATAATATATCAAAGTCAAATATGTACATATAAATAATGTGATGGTCTTGGTAATGACAATAGTTAGTCATAATTAAGCCAAAAAAGTGATATATTCAGATACAATTATCTGATTAGCTAATCAAAATCAATACACATTTTGTGCACGGTAGTACATTTTAGTGTAAAATAGTCCACACCAATTAATTTTGGAATTAGAGATACTTTTTTATATTTGTCAATTTTTAGGTATTTTACAAGGCTTATTATTAAAATCTGACTAGACATTTTCATTATGGTTTTTAAGTGGCTTTCTAACGCATATAAAAGAATTTCAAAAAAATTAATTTATACACACACTATGCAAAAAAATTAGCTGGACCGATGGGCTTCTAATTAGCTTCATTTTGTAGCCCTTGATTTTTGCTACAAGATAGGCTATATCACGCTGGTGAAGTCACTACATTTAAGCAGGATCGTGTTATATATGCTGTATTAGTGTTCTAACCATTTTTAAACATGATAAATAAGATAAAAGTATCATTTCCTATCACGTTGGGCTACATGTGACTTTTCTGAAACATTGTCATTATAGAATGACCCTTGAGATATTTGGCATCAGTACCAGACTTTAAAAAGCGAAATTTAAAATCGGCTTGCTAGCAATTGTTTAGTTTTTTACAAGCTTTCTAATGTATATTATTGTAAAACAATTGATGGGACCGCCGAGGACGAGTTCTAATTTTAAAAAAAAACATGAATATTTTATTTTAGTATTTTGATATTTTTGTGAATTCATGCTCTTATTTATCAATTATTCTTACATATAACGTTTTAAGCTATGTAAGCTAGTGTTGGACTCTCGTCTCATTGCATTTATTTACCTTTGCAATGGTTATATTTAATATTTTAGACACGAGTATTGTCGTATTTTTAAAAAACTATCTCTTATTCGAATAATATTTGAATATAATTGCTTATTAAAGAACATCAAAAGCCTAATTAAATGTTTTTAAAGAAAATAAAAGGAAAATGTATTTATAATCGTAATTTATTATCAAAGAAAAGAACCCGCATAGAATGGAAACGGATAAGTAAATCAAGTTGGTTTACAATAGAAGGCATCGACTGAATTCGGATGAGATCCTTGTTCATGATGTTGTGAAGAGCTTCCTGGCCTTGCTCTGAAAACAACATAAGTGTGCCATGTAATTTTAATTGCTCAATAGCATGACAGACTAAGGTATGAGCTTTTGGTGTTATGTTGTAGTCTTTCGAAAAAGTACCACACATAAAAGCATCAGCCAAACCATCCAAAGCTTCCTCCAACTTCATTTCGTCTTCCAGTTTAGCTTCAAAATTAAAGAGTAGACTTGCGAGATTTGCTTGAGAATTGCCTTGATGTCTTTGATGATGTTTCTGTCCGGTAATATTTGCAAAAACTTTTCAATATTCTTCATAATTTTGTTAACTCCATTTCCACTAACTGCTTCCCAATATTCTCTTACTCTTATTCCTATCTCCTTTAAACAATCATACAGCGCATCTTTTTCCTCATTACTCAAAAATACTTCAAGTCTCTTAATAGTGTCCATGGTCATTCCCATAAAGATGTGTAACAAAGGCATCAGGATGTTGCCGTATTCAATATTCATCAATGGACTTGTCTTAAAACCGACTTTCTTAAGTTCTTTCAATTCACAGCCAACATCATGAGCCATAGATCTTGATTCACAGTTGTAGCTAAAATCCTTCCAACGCGTCTTTTGGTTTTTGTGGTAGGTTGCTGGATCAGCTCTGGTACGACTGTAGAAGTTGCAATAGTAGCAAAAGAAGTTCGATGCTTGGCCTTTGAATCCCATGAAACTGTAGATAAAGAGGAAGTCTCCTGTTAACATCAATTCAAAGGAACATTTCATTCCATTTTCCAGTTTAATCGTCCCAATGTTCTTTAGCTGTTCCATTACCAATCCATTAGGCATCCTACATTCTTCATTGTCGTATTTCGTATTCAAGAAGTGATCCAAAGAATCCCTGCTGTCGTCTCCGTGCCACAACCCAATAACACTCAAAGTTTGGTATGAATGGTTTTTGTCCTTAACTTGGGGTTGAAAGCAAAACTTTGTCATCTCCTTTCCTTTGTCTCCGATTAGGCAAAGTTTTACCTTTATTTCTGTTTCAGATACTTGCTCGTAAACTAAATTTCCTGAATCACCAAGTCGTTGAATCCGCTCCTGGACCATGGCTTTGATGTTTGAAGATACTGTTCCAATTTTATCTCCTCTTCTAATTGTGACAAAGTTACCAGTTGGAGTTTCTTGAATAAACTTGAGGAAACTTGAGTAAGGGGCGAAAGGAACCGGAATCTCGTAAGACCGTAGAAGTTGATAAATCAACTCAAATTTATTTTGACTAACTCCGAGGCTCAGGAAAAACTCAGCCGTCTTCTCGGCACTGAGCCGAACGTTGTCTTCTTCCTCAAATCCTTTCAACAATCTTGTGGCAAGCTCATCACGTGCTTCAAAGCAGAGATCTGATCCAGCGTTCATTTCCTTCAGAATTCCCATCCAAAATTTGATACGATCGAATCTTGCCGACACTCCAAGCTCTTTGTAAGGCGATCTTCTCATGTTGGTATGAAAGACTTTGTAAGGGCCTTGTATTCGCACTCCTTCAGTTGTTTCTTCTGACTTTTCACTCTTGTTGATAAAGACATAATTAGAGTTTTGTCTTTGATGCGCTGAGCTCGCAATTTTCTTAGTTCTTCCTTAACTCTTGCAGCTTGAGACTGTCTAGTAACCTCCTGCTGAACGTTTGCAGCATTGAGGTTTCTTCTTGAAGCGTTACTTCTCTTCTTTCCAGGGGGCATCCTGAAAATACAAAAAATATGAGTTAAAATTGGATGAAACAATTCATAAATGAAATGAATAATGACGGACAAGCGGAACATTAATTGGGTAATATGCTAAGGGTCTAATTGTTTATGGAGATGATAAGGTCCTTGGGAGATTCTAGAAGGAAGTCAGGAATGGACCAGAATAAGAGCGATTGTGACGACAATAAATGCGCAAAACATAGTTTAAATCAACTGGTTTGTTATGAGAAATAGGTTTCATTACTAGTATTTAGATGAAGCATAATTCAAATAATAAGCATTAATAATTATATTACAGCCTTCTTAACATTAATATTCGAAATATACGACTTCCAACAAACTTTAATTAACAAAATACACTAAAACACGTAAAATAACAAATTTTGACCTTAAAATTAGAACTCGTCCTCGGGGATCCCACCGATTGTTTTACAATAATATGCATTAGAAAGCCCATGAAAAACTAAACAATTGCTAGCAAGCCGATTTTTAAATTTCTTTTTATTTGAGGAGCTGTGGGCCTTGATTCTGCACCTATACCCAGTAAACCAAGAACAAAAATATGTGACCAATTGCGACCTGGTATACCTTAAATTTGTGTTCGCTCTTCATCAACGTAAGCATTAAACACATTGTGAGCAAGTTTGAACATGCACAACTTCCCAACTCAGTACAATTTGATATTTTTACCTTTAGTTGCACTTTGTGTCAATACCTCTATAACTACTTGTGATGATGCAATATAACGGTTTTTTCGTGCACAAAAATTTGATTTTAAATAAATTTAAAGGATTCTATTTTATTCTGACGTTTAATAACATAAAAAACACATGTATTTGCAATTATTTACAAAAATATTTTAAAGGTCTTGTTTTGCGTGCTCCTCCTGTCTGATGGACTTGTGTCTGGAAAGGTTTCTTGGTCTCATTAGATTTAGTTTTTGAAGGGGAATCTAATGACTATTATGGCAAACTTCCAGTGCATGTGGATTCTGAGATATTGACTTAAATGTAGTAAAAAGCACATATTTCACCAGCGTGTATATAAACCAAAAAAAAATTCCGCCCATTTTTTCGGAAAATGCGAGTGAATATATATTGGACATTTTTAATATTAAAAAACTATTTTTATTCAATTAAAACACTTTAAAATAATATAAAAATCAACTTATTAAACATTTTTATCATGAAGCTTAACTCTTTGATAATTATAACGCACTATCAAATCTATCTTTCGCTTAGAACAAATGATACTCTGATATCTAATAGTATCTTTTTTAATTAAACAATGTTGACCTTCCCCACCTTGTTCACTGAACAAATTCAACACACCATTACGGTTTAATTCATCTATTGTATGGTCAAGAAGGACGTGCAATTTTGGGGTAAATTTATGCCCTGGTATTGCTTTATAAATAGCTTCCAAAGATTTAATTAAAGACTTTAATATTTCCAAATTGTCCAAATTACTTTCAAAAATGGAAGTTTGAATGCTACTCAACAAAGCAAATCCTTTTTTTCTTAAACAAAAATCAGGTTTGTTTGGAAACAACTCCATTAACTGTTCAACATTTTGAAGTAGTTTGCGAGTTGCATTACCAGAAAAGGTTTGGAAGTAGTTCTTTGTATTGATGTTTAAACTTTTAATATAATCAAAAACGGCATCTTCTATCTCCTCAGCATTTTCTTCTAATTGTACAAGTTCCATCAAATCTTCAAATTCATTTTTAAATAACCCCAAAAAAATGTGTAGCCATGGTATAATTGTATCTTTTACTCCAATTGTAGTACTGAGAGGTTCACTTTTTTCGCTAAACTCCGCGTTGTTTTCAGAATGATGAAGCTCCCTATACGTTGCCTCCCTGTCTACATAATCATTTAACCTTTTTCTTTTTTTGTTTGGACCACTTTTAAGAGTACATAAATAGCAGAAATGGGTAGAGCATTGCCCTTTTAAACCAAAGAAGTTATAAGTTGTCATAAGATCTGCAGATTCGTAGGAATCTGGGTGTCAGATGATTGTAAAAATGAGAACCTTTATTTAATAAAAAGCCTTCCTTATAAATAGGATAAATCTACATATTGGATAGAAAATAAGAATGATGAAAATATATGTATGTAAATTTATCTAACTTATCATCAAGATCAGAACAGAAATATATTTTAACAATTACTTTTACAGCTTCTTGATTTAGAGTCATGTTAAATCCATTCTTATTAATTAAATCGATAGATTTCATAGGCTTCTTTAAAAAATGTTCCATTAACTTTCTTGTGTCTTTTCCAAACCAAAAAGCTATAAGAGACAATGCTAATGCAGAATGGTTTGTATTTTTTAACTGGGGTTGGATGTTGAATTTGCAAGAACCTTGGCCCGAATCTCCACCAAAACAACAATTGACATATAAACTTTTATTTCCATGTTCGTCTATCTTTTCGCTATATACTAAATTTTCAGAATTGTATAACAAATCAATTCTTTCCTTGAGAATTTCTTCTACATCAGTAGCATAACATCCAGTAACTTTACTGTTTTCATTATCTTGTTTTAAATAAAACTCCGAATATTCATAATTACCTGGGGGTTTCTGCTTTAGTATCTTACTAACCGAATTGAAACTAGGGAATATATGTTCACTGGCCAAATTTCTCGACAATATTTTGAATTTTTCTTGTGTTAAATTCAAGTCAAGAAGTAATTTCAATGCTTGATCTGTTGTAAATTTAGACAAAGAAACTTTATCTACACAGGCTTTTAATTCGAAGTATTCATTTAACTTTTTGATAAACATCTGATCAGGTGGAATATTCTTGTTGGCAATAACAAAATTTAAATACATTTTTTTTATATAGTCACTTCTAGACCTTTCGCAAGATACTTCTAAGGATACACGACGTTTAGGCAGAAGAGCATTATTGTTTGCAATCTTTCCGTAGGCAGCTTCTAAGCTATCATATGTATCCTTTAATTTTTTATAACGTAATTGCATATCATTTAATTCTTGTTTAAGTTCCTTATTACTTTGTAAAAGCATTGCGTTCTTTGATTTAAACATAGAAATAGCTTGGTTTTCCTTTTGTTTAGCTTTCTTAACTTGTTTGGTTTTCTTCGAGCTATTCAACTCTGAAACTGAAGTCCTTTTCGTAACCATCTTGATAAAAATTGTGATATTTTTGATGACAAGTACAAAATGATCAAGATAATGGAGACAAAGTTGAGGGTAGCCATTGGAATGATGATGTAGAAAGTGGTAGGAAAAATATACAAATTTCACATAATTATAAGGCTTATATGAAAACAAATTAAGATATTTATAAGGAAAAATTCGGCAACAATGTTTATCTGGCATTTTCCAAAAAAATGGGTGGAAATGTTTTTGGGTTTATATAGCCTATCTTGTAGCAAAAATCAAGGGCTACAAAATGAAGCTAATTAGAAGCCCATCGGTTCAGCCAATTTTTTTTGGCAGCAAAAATAAATATTTTTTTGCATGGTGTGTGTGTATACAGGTGTAGGTAATAATTATGCGAACCTTTTTTAAATCAATGTAACTTTATATTAAATAATCAAAAATTAAAACAAATGCTCAATATTTTCTCCCCGTACTTTATTTACCATAATAAGTCTTTTTGGCATGGCTGCCATTGCCCTTTCCGCCATATCCAGTGGAATAAGTTTTGCCTCATCAATTATGGCTTTTTTTAGTTGTTTTATAGTGGTGCAATTTCTCTTTCTAACTCGATTTTTAAGATAGCCCCATAGCCAATAGTCGCAGGGAGCACAGTCAGGGCTTGCTGGAAGCCATTCATCCTTCGAAAAGAATGGAATATTTTTCCCCCTGAGGTAGGCAGTCGTTTTTTTCCCAACATGGGCCGGAGCAGAGTCCTGATGAAATATGTACCCTTCCTCGGTAAACAAGGCTTCATTCTCATCCAAAAATGGTTTTAAAACATTCTCCATATAGTAATCTTGGTTGACTTTGGCCCCAGGCTCCACAAAGATAGGTTTGAAGATTTTGTTGGCACTAAAAGCCATCCACACCATAATTTTTTTTGGATGAAATATTTTTTTTCTTGGTTCACAATTAAAAGTGTTTTGATTGAGGTTGACGTACTGGACGTTCCTTTGACGACCTTTACCATGACAACAGAACCATGCTTCATCACTGGTGACCACTTTTCGATACTTTTTTCACTCAGCTTCTTGGAAAGAGGCAAAGATCTGACACTTCTTTTATGCTTAACGAGCAAATTAAAAGCATGAGCCCATGGCTTCTTTAGCAACTTTTTCTTGCAATTTTGCTTGATATATCTTCCTAAGGTCTTGGGGGTGATGTTGAAATGTCTAGACAGCTCTTCTTGTGTCTTGGGGTTCTTGTTGTTGAGCATTTGTTTCAAACTAGTAATTTTCTTTTTTGACAACTTTTCTTTTGCCCCTCTTCTTACTCCAGTAGGCACGTAATTTGGATGGCTGGCGGAGTCATTCTTTATTCTTTGGATTGCACTTTTTGTAATCGTGAATCCTTTGGCTTTTTGATCGGCAATTATGGCGAAAACAGACCATTTTTTCATCAAGAGCGACCTAATTTCCTTCTTTTTTTCTGGAGAGTATATCTCGAGACCCATTTGACGTAATGTTAAAAAAAATTGGGAGAAGATTAAGCATGTTTAAAAGTACCCTGTAGGCAATTTTTAGATCAAACAAGCGATCTCTTCGAGAGTTATAGCGATTTAAAAAAGGTTCGCATAATTACTACCTACACCTGTAAATTTATTTTTTTGAAATTCTTTTATATGCGTTAGAAAGCCACTTAAAAACCATAATGAAAATGTTTAATCAGATTTTAATAATAAGGTTTGTAAAATATCTAAAAATTGACAAATATAAAAAAGTACCTCTAATTCCAAAATTATAACTAAGTTAATTGGTGTGAGTCCGTTTAATCTTATGGCAGATATTATGATATATTTTTGATCGGCTATAAAAAGTAAGTCGAATGAGTATGATTTGAACAAAAATGACATTTGAGGATTTGCATAGAGGTGCACACTAAGTTTTTTCAAAATTAGAGGTACTTTTTGATATTTTAATATTTTGTGAGACTTTATCAAGTACTAATTCAAAAACGAATGTAACATTTATATTACAGTTTTTAGCGGTCTTTCCATTACATTAATCAATTTTAAAAAAAAATAATGTTTTATAAACCCTTGGGCATTTTTATGTTTATTTTTTAAATTGCAAGAAATTTGCTGATTCTTTTTTTCTAATTTTATATGCATTTTGTAGAGCTATAAATTCTCTATCTAATGAGCATAAAAGAGTTAGAAAATTTTCCTTTGGATTTTTCAGAAAAATGGATTTAAAATGTTTGTCTATTTTTTGTTAAAAATACTCGTAAAGATGAGTGTTTAAGCATTAATAAAAAGAGTTACAGACGTAAAAATTACTATTATAGACTGTTTCAATCAAAACAATAATTCCTGGACTTTTTGTACCTTAAAATTTAAAAATTAGCATTGAAAGGAAAATATTCCAATACTATTCTTTAATAGTTATAAAAATCAAAAATATGTACTTTTGTCTACCTCCCCGTCTTATTTCAATTGGTAGTTAGTTTTCTGAGTTAGTTTCTTTATTTTCAACCTTTCAAATTGCAATTTTCTTTCACAATGACCAAAAAAGCAAATCCAATTATCAAATTGAATGCTGCAAAACAAGAGCATAAGATTTCAAAGAAGAAAAAGAGTGAAAATCAAGCTACAACTTTGCTTAAATCAAGGCACACGATGGTTTTGGAAAGGAATAAAATACTGGGAAAGGAATTAGCTGATGTACAAAGCAACTATTCTGTTTTGAATAAAAAATATGCAGAGTTGGAGTTGAAGTATAACAAACTGTGCAATCAGAAAGTACCAGTAATTAGGCGAAGACTGCCAGTTCAAGATTCTGGAGATCAATCAAGGTCAGACTATGTTAGACATATTTACGACAGTTTTGTCGAAGCAAATATGTCAATGCCACCCGATTCAATGTTCGTTGAAAATTTAAGCAACTATTTTCAAGCAAGAAGTTTAGTAGATAATCGAGTGACCAAGAAGTACAATACTGAGCAAGCCGTCAAGTTATTCTTGGAGTTAAATTTAACTCAAAATAAATTTGAGTTACTTCTTAAGAATCTACACGGTACTCACATCTTTCCAAGCTTTTATTCTGTTAAGAAAATGTTAAAACAAGAGGCTACCGGTGATTATGAGTACATAACAAAATTAGTATCTGCCGAACCACAAGATGAATTAATACATGGATGTTTTGCAAAAGATGTGGAAAGTATTCTTAAAGAAAGAATTTCTTCTTTGTTAGCTGCTGAAAATTTGGTTTTCTGTAAAGAGATATCTTATGATGGGCAAGAAACATATTATATCAATTTTTGCATTAGTGGCGATTCCGGTCAAGGATCTTCAAAGTTTAATATCCAATCACAACTTACTACATCAAATCACTCATCCTTGGCTTTGACGGTAATTGCTTTCTGGTTTGGTAAAGATACAAGAAACTTAATGGAGTACTTTCTTGAAAAACCATTAGAAGAAATTGACAGAATCAAGAAGGATGGATTTGAAATGATGATTGATAAAAAGATTGTCAAAGTTAGACTTCACTTTTATTTTACTGCTGACTTTATGTGTATCTATAATTTTTTCGGATTGAAAGGACAATGTTCGAAATACTTTTGCTATCTATGTAAGCTTGAAAGTGGATCACAGAAAACGTCTTGCACAGTACCAAACTAGAACTGCTGAATACAGGGATATACATGACACGGAAGATGGCTTTATGTTTGGTGAAAAAGCAATCAGTCTGAGTAAAACAATTGAACCAACAGACATTGTAATACCTTGGCTGCATGTGTTTATGGGGTTATTTGAAAATGAATACGACAATTTAGTAGCTCTTGTGAATGAAGAAGAAGATGCAGAAGAAATACAAGATGGCGTCTTTAGATATATTAAGTCTTTGAACATTAATACAAGCTCTTATTATCAAATGTTCTCTGGAAATGCTACTAGAAAGTTACTTGTCAATATTACTGGATTTCTTGCCAAATTTCCAGATAAACCCCAATACTCATTAGCAAAAAGAGGACTTGTTTTATTAAGTAAAATCCAAACTCTGATATTTAATTCTGAATTTGATGATTTTGAAGTTTTAGAAAGTAGAATTTGTGAATTAAGTGAGATATATTCAATGATATCAGACCATAAATGTACTCCTAAATTGCATGTACTACTTGATCATACTATTGATGAGTTAAAAAGAAATAAGAGGTTAAATTTGTTCAGTGAACAAGGTGGTGAAAATCAGGATTCATTAATAAAAAGAGATCTTATTCGATTTCAAAGTATGGTGTCAATGAAAAATAAAATTGACCTTATTATGCGTTATAACTATCTACGGGTAAAACTGCATCATAAAAATATATAATTTACATTTTTATAAACCATTTTGATGTTTTTATTAATAAATATTGACAAAAAATACACAAACATCTTAAATCCATTTTTCTGAAAAATCCAAAGGAAAATTTTCTAACTCTTTTATGCTCATTAGATAGAGAATTTATAGCTCTACAAAATGCATATAAGATTAGAAAAAAAGAATCAGCAAGTTTTTTGCAATTTAAAAAATAAACATAAAAATGCCCAAGGGTTTATGAAATATTATTTTTTTTTAAAATTGATTAGTGCAATAGAAAGGCCGGTAAAAACTGTAATATAAATGTTACATTTGTTTTTGAATTAGTACTTGATAAAGTCTCACAAAATATTAAAATATCAAAAAGTACCTCTAATTTTGAAAAAACTTAGTGTAAACAGATGAAAAGTCTTCTAATGTGAAGTTATTAGCAATGACAAATCAAGTTATAAAACAATAGCCGTTCCAATTAAATTTTCAAGTTGTGGGAAAGTTGACTTGTTTACAATTAAGTATCAAAATAAATTTATTGGCAAGTTCATTCCAAGATTAAGGTATGACGAAAAATGGATTATGCATTTTCAATGTGCCTCTCAAGTAGGTTTATGATAATAATAATTTATACATATTTTTTAGTTGTTCTTTTTTGTTACTTTTATTCTTTTCTGCGCATTTTACTTTCTAATATATCCAAAACTCCATTATACTAAAATAGATCCTGCTTGTGTAAAAGAAAATGCTGAATGGCATGCAACCATATTATAATTCAAAATTTCTTATTGCACAAATCATTTTAAGCCAAAGATAACATTTGTTTAAAACGATAAAATATTTGATTTAAAATAATAAATTGTTTGCAAAAAATTTATATTCGACGTTGAAGCTACCTTTGTAGTTGTTCCAGGTTGAATTGTGGTTGTATATATTGTGAATTTTATTGTTTTTGGAGAAAAATCAGTTCGTCGATGATTAAATCCAGTTAAATAGCCATATCCATCATTCGTAGTAGTTCCAGCTACATATAAAATATATTTTCCATTGCATGAAAATGAATGATATCCACCTTTTAAAAGAATTATTAAATAATTTTTGCACTGATTATTAAAAAATTTAATTTCCAAATTTTTGATTAAACCCGAATCCACTAATACCCATCCAAATACATATTCTCCAAATTCATTGAAGTGTCACCTAAAATAACAGTGGTTATAATCTTATTTAATACAATTGTAGTTTATTATTTATGTAACGATTAATTTGCGTTTTTTATATTGATATATTGGTCGCATGTATAACTTTTAATCATTGTGAATAATTTTTGAGATAAGATTACGAAAAAAAATGTTCATTTACTAATACTTAACCATTTAAATAGGCCATTTTTTAATAAAAAACCAAAGATAAGAGTATTTAAAAGTATAATATTCAATCTAAAAAAGAAATGCACTGTTAATAATGTTGTATAAAGTGCTTAAATTGGTTATAAAATAAAAATCATACAAATATATTGTTGTGTGTTATAAATAATGCATAATTCTCCAAATAATTGTTCTCTGAGTAATATTGTACTATTTAATTATCTAGAACAGTTTTTCTCAAGATAGCAAGATTATTTGAATCTGACTATAAGAAATAGATCTGTATTAAAAATTAATATAAAATACATAATTTTTAGTGTTAAACATCATTTATAAAATAAAGTTTCTTAACTATGGTTGTAAATTTAGTCCTATCAAAAAATTCTATGCATATTATAATTTTATATCTATTTGTTTCAAAAAATATTATTGTTATAATTTTCATCTAAATTTAAATACAAAGTATTTTCTTTTTATTTCTTAAATTAAGTGCATATTGTCGAATTAAATTCCAAACATAAGTGCTCAAGATAATAAGCCCATTAGACAGTATAATTGCGATACAAACACAACGGATGTTGAATTATGAGGTTACCATAATAACATACATTCAAAAGAATGTATTGAAACATACGTCTTCAAATACTCAATTATCTAATAGTTTAAATGCATCGACCATTTTGCTGCATTATTATGAAATTTTTAATCGAATCAAACGTGCATTAACAATTGTTATTTCAGTTAATATTTTATAACGTGATTATTTTATTGCTGTTTAATTTTTGAAAAATTGTAGATTAATTATGACTAATGCAGAGCTTCTGAATTATTTTGCTGACGGAAACATGTCTGAAGAGCAAAGGAAAGATGTATGTGAAATGATTCACAGAATATTAACTAATCCCAGAATTAAAAATGCTACTGAGTCAAAATGTCCGTTTTTGAAAGAAATGTCAGAAAAAGATCTTACGACAGTTTTACCTTCTACGGAAACTGATAGTAGACGTGAGAAAACATTATACGTTTGTAAAATTGGTGAACAAGAAACGGAAAGTTCGTTTGAAGATGAGCTGGATGAATTTAAAAAGCAGCTAAAAGAAGAATTCTCCGAAATATCAGATGATAAGTTTAATATTAATTTCAAAGAATTGGAAGAAGGCCCCAAAAAATTTGAAACTTATAAATTTGGTAATAACATTGTGAGCGATAAGTTTGGAAAGTTAGCATATGATTGTTTATGGAAAATGTATGACAACCGTGATAAAGTTAAAGAATATTACGTTTATGTATTTTGGAAGAAGGAAACCATCAACGGGAAAGATGAAAGTCAATGTGCAATTGAATTTTTAGAACATCCTGTTTATATTGGAAAAGGAACTGGTATAAGAATATTTGAACACGTGAAAGAAGATTCATTTTATGAGAATGAAAAGACGAGTTTTAAAAATAGAGAAATGAGAAAACTCGCATCTGAAGATAATAAACACGCCGATTTATACGTTAGGAAAGTAGTAATGAATTGCTCGAAGTCAATGTATGGTTTGTTAGAAGATGCAATCATAAAGTTGTATGATAAAAAGCATTTAACCAATGAAAACGATGGTAGTGCAGACATCACTCTTAATCAAAAAACAAGAGATTCTATTGCTACAGCAGTATTAAGAAGCTCATGTGAGCAGGAATCAGAGGAATATAAAATACGTTTTTATGAATGTAAAAATGAATCAAAATGCAGAAAAAGAATTGAATGGTTTACATTTGAAATAAAAAATGAGGAGTTTACAGTTGGTTGCAAACATCATTTTGGTAAAGAGTCAGATTCGTATAAAATGCAGCACCATCAAATGATTGAAGTTTATGATGGAATATATGCAATGGTTTACAGAATGGCCAAAAGCTCAGATGGTCGCAGAAGATAAATAAAAATGCATAAGAATCATTATTTTACAAACATTTTGCTCACAACATGAATCAACGATAACTTTTAATGATTGACATTTTTTAATTATTTGGAAAAGACTCAATTATTAAAACATATTTTAAACATATTATAAACCTCTAAAAACTCTTCATCATGTAACAAAATAAAAGAAGCTCCCTCTTCAATAAATTGACTTGTATCAACAACATTTGTAATAAACAATCTATGTAACTTATTGAGATTCTTATGAGCAAAAAGACTGCCTACTCTAATCATAGATACATCTGTATTAATAGAAGAAATGGCAAATTCTGATTCTTCAGTAGGATTAAAAACTATTTCTTTTGACTCTAAACTAGATAAAGTTATCTGCTCACCTGCCCATGGTGTATTGCCGTTGAAGATTGTAGGTGTGGTAAGGAATGTTTGACATCATTCTTGAAATCACAATTTGTTCAAGTTGAAAGAATTCGAAATGACAAGTTGTCTATATTTGGAATTGAATCTAATTTAAAAACTGTAATAAGACATTCATCTGGAATGAGTGAACAAGAATGTGAAGTTTTGTTGATGAAACCAAGAGGTAAATCTAATAAAGATAGTGCCAGAAAAATGATGGTGGATAGAAAGTTCATAAGAAAAAATGTCGTTAGCTTGTCACATAACCATTCTATAGAGGAAATTTCTACTTCTAATGTCTATAGATCAAGTTTAGATACAGCAGAATTTAATAAATCTACTCAATCTTCGGGACTTAAAAATGTAGAATCTGTTAAAAAAGGTTCAGGATCAAGAAAGTCATATTTGGTAAGAGGAAAATCAGTCGATTCAAGAGGACGTTCAGTTGGTTCTGATTATACATTTGTAAACGAAAATTTTTTAAGAACAAGTGATGATGATCACATGATGATTGTACCTGCATGATGAAAACATATAAAAACTGCAGTATTTTTTTCATCTCTCTCAGTCATAATTGCACACATAGTTATTTGTAAGTTTATAAGTTAGTTTTTTTAATTAATTTTTAATTTAGGGCTTCCTTATTCAATTGTAAATCTAGGCCACTTTAGTGACCAAAAAATTTACGAAGATGCTGATTGCAACATAAGTTTAGTCAAACTCGCCGAAGGCCTCACCTTATTCAATACTATTATAAACCCAATTTTATATGGTTACAAGTCATACATTTCGAATCAAATCAAATATTATTTTTAATTCATAACACAATAAATTGATGCTTATAATACTTACATAGCAAACAATTATAAAATATTTATACCATACTCACACTTCTCACAATACGATTAGCGACAATAAAGTTTCTGTAAGCTTTCATTGATTTTTTTATAAGCACCAAAAATAAAAACAAAGTATATTGTTGCACTAATTACGAATGAAATCGTATGAACTAAAAGTCTATTGTTTTCTCTTGTTTCTGTCTTCCACACTAAAATAATGGATATATTCAACTTAAAAATAAAACTTACATATATCAAAAAGTATAAACCAACTATTCAAACATAAGAAGACTGCCATCACAACAAATCCTCTGTAAATTTTTTTTGAATATGTATTATACCATCCAAAAGTAAATGGAATTATCAAAACCATTGTGACATTAATTGTTACACGTTTTAAAAAATCTTTAATTCAATATCTGAATTTTTTTCAAAGATGGTTGAATTTTCTTGATCATTAATGTAAACCATTTGACTGACACTATTAATACAATTTATAGTTCTATCTTCATCTTTTTCAGGAAAACACCAAAAGAGACAAGGGGCAATCAAGGTAAAAATTAGTCGAAATTAAACTTCTAGACTTGCTCTGAAAACATGAGGTTTTGTATTAAATGGACACATGCTCATTGAAAAATTTGGTTGTTTAATATAAATTATTACTGATTTAAATTAGAAAATTAATAAAGTTAGCAATTATTTTTGTTTAAAATATTTCGATACACTTTGTAAAGACTATGAATTATGTTTTTGATGGCATTTATTTTTGCAGTTATTTGTTCTATATTCATTTCTAAAAACTAAAATAGAAAAAAAAATTATCTAAATTTTGAATATTAAATTAATACTTACACATGCCAATTGTTTCTCCCTACGTAAATGCAAAAGTGATACAGGCAAACACAACAAATCCACGATACATTTCTCTTGAACATGTATTATACCAATCAAAAACCATTGGAATTACCAAATTTATAGTAATAAATTCACTAAAATAACCGAGACATCTGAGAATATCAAAAATGAGTACAGCTGCAAAAATTGTTTGTATGACAAATCCATGTTAAATAAAAGTAATATTGATTCCATTGAGTTCTTTTTCAAAATTTTGTATATTTTCATGGGCAGTAAAACAAAAAATATTGAAGCAGAAAAGATAAAAAGTAATCCAAGATAAACGGCTAGGACAATTATATCAGCATTTGTCAACTGATCCGCATTTATGGGAATTATGTCAACATTTATCACAAATCAGCATTTTTGATTTAATTGTTAGCATTTGCTGTATATGTATATAAAGAAGTAAATATCATTAATTCTTCAGTGTTGATTTTATAAAAATTGGCGAAATCAGTATAACTAACTATGATTGTAATTTTAAACATATGGCTTATTGCAACAGACAATATGGACATTTTATTGTAGAAATTACCCGGATACGGATTGCATACACTTGAAAATGAAGCAGCTATGTTTTGTATGTTGTAATACAAAAATGTGAATTGGGCATTTAATGCAGCTGGATATTTAACTGGATTTAATAAAAGGAAACAATAATTTTTATACTTAACACAATGTAAAAAAATTACTCTGGAAATTCATCTAATTTATTTAGTATTCAAATAAACATTTAATTTAAAGAAATAACTATTGCTAAAGCATGTAATTTTTGACTTATTAGATACAAAGTTTCGATTCATTATGAAAAATAAACTCGTTAAAATATAATTTGTATGATTAAAAACTCTTGAAATGTGTAAATTCATTATTATATAAAGGTGATTTGAAAAAAGGCAAACATTAAATAATATTAATGAAGTAAGATGGATATAAATATTTTAATGATTATTTCATTATTTGTCAATATTGAAAATGTGAATACATGATTCACAAAAAAAGTGACCCAAAAGTGGCCCACCCTCAAAAACCTTGAAAAATTGACTTTGCTTAAAATGTTTTTATACAGTCTTGTAGAGCTGCTCTTCAGCTATATTTTGGTATAAACAAAATAATTTTTTGACATACCAACTGGGGACAAGTGACTATTTCTTAAAAAAGTGGTCCACCTTCCAAAACGTTGGAAAATTGACTTTTTCAAAATGTTTTTACATAGCCTTGTAGAGCTGCTCTTCAGCTATATAATAACTACAACAAATCATTATTTTGTTAACATCTTTTTGACTCAATATCTTTTCAAAACAGATTTATGTTTTTATCAAATCTTGAACTAAAATTATATTATTTAATATGCACATATTTACAATTTATTTTCAAATAACATCTATTATAAATTATTTGCCGAAACAATACCCAAATATTAAATTGACGTAATAAATAACCTTCTAAATAATTTTTGGAATTTGAAAGATAATAATAAAATAAATAATGTCAATATTCCTACAATTTTGGAAGTTTCTGATGCTTCAACTCTTGTCATTGATACAGAAGTTGATTTTGTGGTTAATAGTAATCATATTATTAGTAGATGTAAAAAAGCAATCTCTGCTAATCCTAATTCACATAAGATTGCTATGATAGTAAATACTGCTGGGGTTGTAAATTGTTCTAGTACTCCTAAATCACAACATTGGATTGTCATAATCATCGATAAGCTAGAAAGAACAATAGACGCTTTTGATTCATTGTTAAAAATAAAAGCTATTCAAATAAACCATTTAAAACGTTGTCACCAGCGTTTGGTTCAGGCTAATATTTTAACTGATGATCAAAAATGGACTTATTCTATTTCCAGTAATAACTGTTTTCAGGAAAATAGTTATGATTGTGGTATATATGCTTTATTCAATTTAGCGTCAGTAATATTCGAACTCCCGTTCAATTCAAAAATATCTGACAGACATACTAGGGCAATAAGACGACACTTTTCGAATCAATCTGATTTTGTAGATTCAATTTTTAAATTGGCATTTAACTCATAATTGTATTCATTACAAGAGTTTTATTTTTAATAATAATGAGCCTTCCAAAAAACTTAATTAATGAACAAATTTTAAGGTCATAGGAAAGAATAATTGCTTTACAATTCGTTCGCTATGAGTAGACAAATTGTTTACCCAAATATG
This sequence comes from Rhabditophanes sp. KR3021, assembly GCA_963281155.1. Classification (NCBI taxonomy): domain Eukaryota; kingdom Metazoa; phylum Nematoda; class Chromadorea; order Rhabditida; family Alloionematidae; genus Rhabditophanes; species Rhabditophanes sp. KR3021. The sequence goes on along the minus strand of CAUJLY010000005.1, from coordinate 511,740 downwards.
TTATTATGCCCTTTTTTGTATTATATATATCTCTTTCTTTTGATAAACACTTTTTATACTCATTCTTTGTTATATTTGTTTTAAAACTTAAAAATATTAGATTTGAAACAAATCTGTTGGATAATAAAGATATTTTAAAGAATAATTATAAATAATAGTAAAAATAATCACGTTTAAATACTTATTATAGCGTTTTAGCTTAAAAAAATTGATTAAAAAACGTTTTTAACAAAAATATTTGTTTGCCCTTTGGCAAGTCAAAAAATGAAAATTTTGAAAATCTGAAAGCGCAGTTTGATTTAGAATTCAATTTTGTATTAGAAACATGTTTAAAAGTTGTTCTAGCACTTCAGGAAAAAGTTTTGTGAATCGTGATACAGAACACATATATTACATAATTCACAAAAAATTGTTTGTGAATTATGCATGACTCAACAACACCAGCTACTAAACGTGTATGATGGGATTGTGTGTGTAAATTACAGACCGGTAATTGACACGGAGTTAGCAAGAAGAGTCATGTTGGGGATACATGAGAAGACTCATTCAGCAAAAGCGTGGATGATCCAGGAGGCGACTAAGTTCTATGAGTTTGTTGGATGGATGAAGTTGGCGAGGAAGTGTTGAACGGTTGTATTGTTTGTTTAAGAACAAAATACGTCAGCCACAAGAAACCAACAAGTTGGGCACCGGCGACGTATCCTAGGGAGAGGGGTTTTTTTGACTTAGCTTATATTGAAAAGAAGACTGTGATAGTTTTAGTAGACTCGTTTAGCAAATTTACAATGGCAGAGGTGCTAAGGAATAAAGAAGCAGACACATTAATAGACTTTTTTGAAAAAATCTTCAAGGAGTACAAATTTATGTACGTTGTTTCCGACAACGAGCCAGCTTTAACTTCGGAGAAGTTAGAAGAATTCTTCAACACTCAGGGTGTGTATCACCAAACATCAGTACCTTATTGTCCACAATCAAATGGCCAGGTCGAGAGAAGGATTGGAATGATCAATAAAAAGATAGCAAGGTTTGTGTTGGAGGGAGAGTGTGTCAGGAATGCAGTGACGAAATCGTTGAATGCGATGAACTATTTTGCGAGCACTTCTTTTTATGTAACACCAGCTCAGAAGTACTTCACAGGAACGGTAAAGTGGGTCAGAAGTCATGACTTCAGGTACTCCAAGCTAATTCTGGACTGGAGATTCTACAAGAAGAGACCTACGGGGAGGCCAAGAGAGAGGTACTTGAACATGTACCAAAAGAAAAAGCAATTCGGTGTCGCATCCACTAAATCGCATACTAATTTGGGGTCTCTAAAGAAGGCATTAAAGAAGGCGTGGAAGGAAATGTCAATGGAAATTGTTACAAATGCATGCAAGTCTATAACTGGTAGATTGAACAAGTGTATTGCGGCGAAAGGGGTATTTTTGAGAAGTAATTAATAGTGTTTTTAAAGGGCTTTCGAATGACTATAATTTTGTGCTTTTATTGTCAGTATAAAGTTGTTAAAATTGAGTTTAAAACAATTTTGCAATCATTAATTGTCACCCTGTATTAAGAATGCAATGAGCAAACTAGTATTTAACTCAAACTACAACAACTACAATGGATCCTTTAAAATTAATAACTAAAAAGCATATTCATCCATTAGAGAAGAAAACTACTAAGATAATGTCCACAACTACAGCTACTCCTATTACTACTATCCAACCTGTAATTTCAAATAATATTTTATCTAATGAAACAACAACTCAGAAACCTAAAGAAGAAACAGATGATTTTATTAAATTTATGATTGCTAAGCAAAATGCTATTCTAAATGCACAAAAGAAGTGCTATAAATGATCAATAAAGGATGACAGGCATCCTTTTGCGATAACCTATCCGATTTACTTATTATTTTAGAATAAATACCTTTAATTTATTGTGTATTTATTGCAAGAAGAATAAATTGCTTAATTCTTCCACAACAACTACTCACGAACCTACAACTGATAAACCAAATATTATAAATAGTACCGAAGCTCCATTAACAACAACTGAAATTCCTTCTCCAACAATTACTTTACCATCTACGTCAACAGTAACAACTACTATTTTACCGTCATCTAGTACAAAATTGACTACTGTGAAATCTACTACAGTTCGATCAACTACAATTAAACCTACTACAATTGAATCGACAATTTTTAAGAATGAATCTACAACGACTACACCAATTAAAATAATTTCTCAAAAAAGTACAACTCAAACACCTACCACACCAACATCTGAAGAAAACACCTCAATCGAAAACAAATCTCTTCCATCTGAATCTCACGAATTAATTTCCCCAAACACATCAATCGAAGATCCGATTGAAGAACCAAAAGAAGAGGAAGAAGAAGCACAATTTCTAGAAACACCTGAATTACCACCAGGTCATTCCTTCTACAATTTATTCTCAAATCTAATCCTAAACACCAAAACAACCAAAACAATGGAATTAAAGAAAACAAATAAATACATCAAACCCTTAACAATCCCATTTTCACTCTACCAAATATCACATCTCCCGGCCAATTCTGTGACGATGACTGTCCCCTAGCCTCATTCTGTATAAATAATAAATGTCATTGTGGCGAAGGAATGAAATATTCGAGATTTGGTTTTTGTGCGCCTTTCATTATTATATTAATTAATTAATGCTTTTACTGCTTGTTTTATTTGGTTGGTTGCTTTATGTTTAGATATAAATTTTATTTGTTATTTTTGATGCATTTATATTTAATTATTTATTTAGTTAATCCTGGATCATCTTGTGCAAATGGTGAAAATTGCATTGGAAGAAGTCAATGTAAAAATGGAGTTTGTGTTTGTCCAGTCAATTATCCTCAAATAATAAACAATCAATGCTCAGTTGCACCCGTTTAAAGTGAGTTTAAAAAGAAACGAGTAAACTATATGTTACTTGTTTCAAACAATCCTAACATCATTTCATGTCCAAAAAGACAATTAACTAGTCAAGTCCAATTAAATTTTGCATGTACCTCTTCATTACCTCTAAATTCATGTTCAAACAATGCAGCATGTATCCAAAATTATTGTCAATGTAATGATGCTTTTGTGCAGGCTGGAAATGTTTGTTTTACTAAAGATATGGTTGGTAATAGGATAGTTTAGCCTGATCAAAGTTGTGTAAGAAGTGATTATTGTAATGGAGGTTCTAGTTGTGGAGTTAATAATAATTTATATAATTGTAATGAGGAATTGACTTAGTTAATTCTGAAGCACAGTAGACTAATCAATTAAGACAACCTGGACAAAGAAATGCTAGTTTATTCGATTCAACTGTTCTTGAAAGTCTACAAAAAAAGCAATGAAGAAAAGGGACAAGCTCTGTTTAGTGCTAATTAAATTACGAAAAGACTACCTGCGACAAGATCAACCTAATTTTGCCAACAAACCCCTTTGACTTTCCGATCCTTGGAAGTTTATTGTCCGACGAAACATCTCCTTTGGATACGGAAAGCGACGAAAAACAAACAACCCAAATCATCATGCCTTATTTAAAAGCATTGCTTCGTGTCCATCAATAGATAATTGTTATTGCTTTTTTATTGTTTTATTTGTTGTTCTTTTTTGTTTGTTACTTTTTTAATAAATGAATCTGATAGAAATTTGTATGAATAAATTTATTTCTTTATAAGAGTCAGGACAAAAGGAGCAGGGGGGAGAGAAAAAAGGAGACGTGGGTGAATATAATTCCACTAATCTTCCTAAGATATCAGACATCTTCCTTGGAATTATTGGATTCCAGCTTTACTGCCATCTTCTTAACATATTCTAGAGCTTCTTCGGGAGATGAGACATTCAGTTTTATATAAGGCTCTGGGATGAGATCCTGGGCGTATAGGCGAGCTAACAAGTCTGCGATTACATTCCCTACTACATCGGCGTGACCTTTTACTTTCACTATCTTGATCCTGGGAATAAGCTTTTCTTTAATCTTTTTCCATTTCTCAAAGTATTGTCTCGGGGCACCTGCACTTGTGTTAGGGAGGTCCATCCAACCTTCATTGATTGTGTTGACAACATAGCTTGAGTCGCTTAACACTACCATTGGGGTGTTCGAGCCTTTCATACTTTCTAGTAAGAAGTCCAGCGCAAGTAATTCGCACCCGTTGTTTGAGGTCTTGTGATGTGCTTTTCCACCGCCAATTAAGTATTTTGAATTCCAACGGATGAAAGCTCCAAAGCCTTTTCCTTTGTACTCAGAACCATCAACGAAGCAGAAATTAGATACATCATTCACCTCTAAGTATTTCTTCCAGGAATCTTCGGAATCTATTGATTCTACCTGCAGGGTGTTAGCTTCTCTCATGGGGCTCTTGCTGCAAATGGACATATCCGTTTTGTCTAGAATGTCGCACAACTCTTCTAGGTCTTTCGTGTCGTCACGGTAGTACATTTTAGTGTAAAATAGTTCGTTGAATTTTATGGCAGATATTATGATATATTCTTGATCAGCTATAAAAAGTAAGTCGAATGAGTATGATTTGAGCAAAGATGACATTTGAGGATTTTCATAGAGGTGCCTTTCAAACAAGGGTCATTTTTCGACATAAAAGGATGTTTTAAATGCCTTTTTAAAGATTATTTCATTGAACAATTTAAATTTGAAGGATATCTTTTCATTACAGTTTTTATAGCTCTATAAGATGCTATCATTGTTTTAGAAAAACACACGGTAAAAAAGATGGTAAAATTTGATTTCTTACTCTCTTCCCCTGATATGCTCATAGCAGACTTCAAAAATTAGGTGTGGCATTTTCACAATACACATCTTGTTCGCCTGCTCAAACTACATAGGAAACCATTTTTGTTTTGTTTTTGGCATGTGGTTATTTTGAAAGATACATAGTGTTTAAGAATTTTTAGAAAATCATCTTTAAATACATACTAATTGGAAGTTAAATCCATATTGAACTATCATTCTTGTCTCAAATCATTTCCATAAAGCCCTATAATACTTCTACGCTTCAAAAAATTGTTTTGCAAAGATTTGCCAAAGACATATCTTACCACATGTAAACAATTGCATTTTTAAAACAAAGTTGACAAAAATAACCTTTATTTGTTATTACTAAACATACGGATAACGTTATTATGGATGACAACTTAATAGAGATTTTGAGCCACAACCTAAAAGAGGTAGACCACCATACAAAGCAAATACAGAAGCCATAAAGCAAGCTAATAGAGATAACATTGCAATTGCAGCTTTATTTAACCCATTAAATAATGATGAGGTAAGCTTTAATTGTTTAATTTGTTTGTTATATTTTTATTTAGCAAGTTATATATGCTGCTAATTTAATGAAAGAAAAAGAAGATGCTTTAAAGAAACGAAACGCCGAATTAGAGATGATTTGTTCCCAAAATGAATTGACAATTAAAGCTTTGGAGGAAAGGGTAGCTGCATTAAAAACTGATAATTCTAAAATAACAGCTGAGTTGGATCAATTGAAATCTATCCATATTGTGAGTTTATAGAGTTTTGTCCTCATAATATAATCATTTTTAGACTGATCTCAGTGAGAAAAAAGCAAAGGGTACTCAGATTTACAACCTTCAAAGGCAAAACACCGCATTAAAGGAGCAATTAAGAATTGTTAAAAAACCTTCATGTAAAGAACGAAAGCTCCTTAACTATGAAGACCTTTGCAAAAATTCTCAATTTGAAAGACAAAAGCTCGTATTGAGTTTAATTGAAAAGCTTAATGCTGATAACAGAACAAATGAAGAGAATAATAAATTAGCAAATGATTTATGCAACAGGCTTGCAGCTTATGATGCATACAAATTAACAATTAATCAAGCTGCTTCTTTTTGGTTTAGATCAAGTCTTACATTCAACATGTACCGTTTAATCCGGGCACTTTTCAAAGACTTAGGATTCGACATATTACCTGATGTGAGAATTGTTAATGAATTTAAGAAACAAATGGAATGCGGCACTGTAGAAACTTCAAAAGTAGACTTTGTTAATAAAAAGGGAGAGAAGGATCAATTTGATCACGCTGAAGTAACAAATATTGAAGAATTGATTTCTCAGAGAATAACCAATTTGTTTAAAAAGGATGTTTTGGACTTGACCGATGATAAAATAAAGATATGTTTGTTAGGTGACAAAGGAGCGACAACAATAAAGCTGGGCATTGTAATTAAACTCAAGGATCATGCTCTCAGTAATTCACTAAACAATCTCACACTGATTTCCTTATTCAGACATAACGATACATATACTAACATGGAAAAGTGTTACCAGAAAAACATCTCACAGGAGATTAAAAGTTTTTAAGTGCTGTCATTGGTCATAGGGGAGCTTCTGCCGCTTATCCTTGTATAAAATGCATTTCTAAAACAAGAGTTGGAAAAAGAGGAAAGACATGGGCTCAATTTAGGGTATGTATGAATCGTAAACAAGCTGCTACAAGTTATCCCACAAATCATTTCTCACTTGACAGAAAACCAATTCTCAATAACATTGATCCTGATTGTATCCATTGTCCATTCCTTCATATATTAATGGGAATCTTTGAAAGTAGTCATACAAGTATTAGAAAATATTTGTACGAACTTGATAATCCAAAAACTGATCAAAGTGATGTGTCTTTCAAAGATACCGAAGGAGATGAATTAATGGATGTGAGCAATGCTTCTGATGATGAGATGATGGAACAAAATAATGCTAGCGAGGAAGAACTAGATGTCATAATTGAAGATGAAGACGAAGAAAATGACGATGAAGAAAATGAAGACGACCAACATAGTGATTGTTCTGATGATGAAGAAGAAGATGACAATGATGAAGGAGAAGAAGTTACTGAAATTATTACTTCAGAGTGGCTAAAAACATTTGATATCAACGTTAAAAGCACTAAGGCAAAAGCGTCCAAACACTGGCAAACGTTTTCAGGAAATAATGTTTCTAAGATATTGAATAAGGTCGAACTCTTGTTTGCAAATTTTGATGAAATGAATCTTGCTGATAAAGAGGTTTTGGATGGTTATAAAAAAATCTTTGAAGCTTTAAAAGAGGTCAAAAGTTATTCAGTTGCACGGCAATTAAATCCAGTGGAAATTGAATGTGTAATCAAGGCTATCGACCGTTTCAAAAAAACAATTTCAAGCAAAACATTGGGTTTAACTGTTCAACCAAAAGCCCATCTGTTAGCAACACACATGCCAGAACAGATCAAAAAGTATAAATCTCTCAATTATTTTAGTGAACAACCTATTGAAAGCTTGCATGCTTTAATAAATAGGAATATGATCAGAGTTTCGGGTTTGAGTGACAGCGAATCGCTAAAATATCTTATTCATTTCCAAAACCAACGATCCTCCTTTTATGACACCCAATACTAGTCGTAATTTTATCATTATTTATATACTTTAGCCACTTTTTTCATAACATGTTTAACTTAAAAAAAAATTTTTAAACACTATGTATCTTTCGAAATAACCACATTCCAAAAACAAACAAAAATGGTTTCCTATGTAGTTTGAGCAGGCGAACAAGATGTGTATTGTGAAAATACCACACCTAATTTTTTAAGTCTGCTATGAGCATGTTAAGGAAAGAGAGTAATAAATCAAATTTTACCATCTTTTTTACCATGTGTTTTTCTAAAACAATAATAGCATCTTATAGAGCTATAAAAACTGTAATGAAAAGGTATCCTTCAAATTTAAATTGTTCAATGAAATAATCTTTAAAAAGGCATTTAAAACATCCTTTTATGTCGAAAAATGACCCTTATTTGAAAGATACCTCTATGCAAATCCTCAAATGTCATTTTTGTTCAAATCATACTCATTCGACTTACTTTTTATAGCCGATCAAGAATATGTTATAATATCTGCCATAAAATTCAACGAACTATTTTACACTAAAATGTACTGCCGTGTTGTAACATTCAATATATTTGATTTCATTTCACTCTTTGATTCAATAAGTGAAATTGATGAAAGAGTTGATAGTAAGTGAGTTGTTGATTCTTCATTAACAATGGTTACTTCTTTACTAAATTCAAGCTAAAACATGTTTAATTTTGATTATACTATCTTAAAATAAACGTACTTTTAGCTTCTTAACATACTTACTAAAAGTACTCAAGGAAACATTTACTGAAGAACTTGTGATGTATTCTTTATACAATCGTGAATAATTAGGATTTGTATTCTGTGAGGCACATTTTCTAATAATAAGTGCTTGTTCTTTTGATAGTTCCATTGGTTTAGATGAGTTATCCATATTTATTAAATTGATGAAAAACAGGAATAAATATTTTAGCCAACTAATTTAAATAAAATAATGCGACTTGATTGTCTTCATTAAAATAATATCATCATTATTTTGTATAACATTTAATAAATGTTCGGTTTATGTGAAATATATCTAAAAAGATGTATGAGTACATATTTTATTAAATTCATATATATTAAAATTTAATTAAACTAAACAAAAAGTAGATTGGGCTTTTAATGTAATTAAAAATAAACAAATAATTTATATTATTATTTGTTTTAAAAAGTGTTACATAATTGATTTAATGTAGTTTGGTGCACGGTATTGATGGATGTCAACAGGTACTGATGACATCATCAATAATGGACATCATCATTTTTACGGATATATAAGTGTGCAGATGGATGACGGGGAGCAGTTTTTTCTTTAAGAGGAACATGAAATAAAGTATTACGTTAATTTGTTGACTATATTAATTAAAAATGACTGAAGGTACTGATAAGGTATTCAGTAATAATGGCGGAGGCAATACGGCCCCCCAATCTAACAAAAAGTCATTTTTTTATATCTTCAACATGCATGCATTTAAAAACATTTGTTTCAATATCTTTTGTTTTAAATAAGGCTTTGAGTAGTACAAGGACATGAGAACATGAATAACATATAATAATAAAACGGATGAGGTAGGACCTCGAGAAATACTTATTGTAAATTTTTATTTTTTTGCATATTTACTTTGCTCGCATTCAGGAACGGTTGTCTCAATTCACCATGTTGTAAATAAGGCTATAAGTAGTTTAAATGTAGAAGAACAAAAATAACAGTGATTTATAAAAACAAGATGAGGTATGGCCTTGAAAAATGATTGTTACGAATTTTGTATTTTTTTTGTATATTTAATATTCTTAGATTTGGAGGCCGTTATTTTAATGTACCATGCTGTAAATAAGGTCGCAGGTAGTTTGAATATAGGAGAACATAAATAACAAAGACTAATGAAAAAAGGATGATGAATGGCCTCAGAAAAAATATTGTTACGAATTGTTACACATTTTTAATTTTTTTGCATTTTCAATATTCTCGCATTTGTGGGTCTTTATATCTATACCCAGACTCTTAAATAAGGCTATATGTAGTTTGAGTGCAGGAGAACATAAATAACAGAGATTTATAAAAAAAAATGACGCGTGGCCTCAGAAAAATGATTGTTAGGAATTGTTGCGAATTGTTACGAATTTTTTGGCAAAGTAGGTAGCACTATTATGCCTGTAGTATATATGAATAATTTTTTTTACGTTTTTGTTTAATTGTAAAAGGGAGTTTTTGAAATGCTTATATTTTTAGAAGCTGTAAAGATGAAAGAAACATTTTATACTCATTTTGTTCGCCTATTCAAGCTTTATAAAAGGGTGCCAACAAATATAAAAAATTTATTTTGTTTATAAATTTTTTGTTTGTTGGTACGAAGGGTAACATTCATGTCTTCATAAAAGAAAAAATGTGAGGTTTGATTTGGCTGAAAATGGAGGTCTAGATATAACTTTTTAAGGCGGTTTTAATGAGTATAAAATAAAAAAAATCGTATGCAAATTTCGAAAGTTATGATTTTTTTAAGATTTGATCAAAGAATATTTATTTTTTAGACATTTTTATCATTTTTCTGTCATTTTATAAGCAATTAATAATGTAATAAACAAATGAATAATAATAACAAAGTTTTTTCATTCAGCTATTTGACTATCAAGTCCTAGACTTTCTTACAATCTAAATATTTTTATTTGTGTTTAAACTAACCTGTTGCTTCTCTTGATTTTCATATTCTTCAATTTTCTGACGTAATTCTAAATTTTCTTTTTTAAGTGATTCGTTTTCAATTTAATTTTGCTTTAGTCTTTCATTAGTTTCTTTTAAGTCTTTAACGCTTGCTTCATATTTCAATTTGTACATTGAATTAGATCTCTCCATAGACACCATCTCCTTTTTCAACTTTTCAAGTTCATTAACAAAGACCATTTTGATAGTCTGAAAATATAATAAAATGTATAAATTTAAATAATAAATAACGAAATAAATTTATTACAATATCAATATATACGATTAAACGAATTAATTAAACTTAAAAACATTAATTTGGTAGTTTAAAGATTATACTACTTGGATAATACTACAAAGGAACCATGAAAATACAAAAAAAGAACAAAAAATTTACTAAAACAATCATAACTTTCGAAATTCACATACGATTTTTTTTATTTTATACTCATTAGAACCGTCTTAAAAAGTTATATCTAGATCTCCATTTTTAGCCAAATCGAACCTCAAATATTTTTTTTAACACGTTATTTTTTAGAGTGGGTCCTAATTAGACTTGTAACTTTTTTTGGAATAAAGTTATTTTGTAAATTTTAGTATTATCTTATAGAGCTTTAAAAGACAATCAAAATGAATATAAAATCATACTTTTTGAACAAGGGAAAAAAAAGATATCAATATTTTTATAAAAAAAAAATTTACACGTAAAGAAATTATTCATATATACTACAGGCATAATAGTGGTAGTCCTCGTATTTACTTTATCATTTAGTTTATGATACATTCGGGGATTTATCTTTTCTTATATATCGTTTATTAGTTTCTTTATACATAATGTTTCTGCTTATGAATTTGAATTTTGTCACTACCACTATAATTGCACGTTATTTGATGATAACAGGCATTGTTAAAATCAACGCAATTCATTTTTTTATATCTATTATTTTGACGAGATTGGGTCCTTGTTTAATCTCGCTATATTTATTTATGGGACTTGATCCGTATCTTTCTTTTGATTATAACGATAATCAGTTCCATTCATCAGTAAAAGTTATTGGATTTATGTATGTAAGTTAAGCATTTTTGTTTTTTAATTATTAATTTAAAGAAAAATTGGTACAACACTATATTTTTTCTAATTACCCTTTTGTATATAATTATGAATGGAGCATTAATTTTCATCACATACAAAAAATACTCAACATATCAAGCTCAAACAGCACCAAGTTTAACAAACGAAGTAAAAAAAATGAATAATGAATTTAAATTTATTTTTCTAGCTCAAGCAATTTCACCTTTAGTTTGTTCAGGAGTTCCTTGTGTATATTTAGTAGTTTTGATTCTCTTGGAGATAAATTCAGACAATGCTGGAACTTATGTTTTTTTGTGTGCATCTATAGTTCCCTGGACTAATGTTTATATATTTTTGTTTTCATTGACCAAATGCAGGAAAATAATGAAAAGCAGATTAAATCGAATAGGTATTAACTTCGGAAGTATCAAAGTAACTTCGACTTTATAAAAATCAGATACATTTTAAATTGTCTATTCTAATAAAGCCTTAATCGAATGCACAAATTTGCAATGTACAATTATAGAAACACCAGAACATTAATGAGTATTTTCACTTCATTAATAAAAAGAATTAAGAGAGTATTGGTAGATGTAATAAAAAAATTCGAAAAGGATGATAACTTAAACATTTTGCTATTACTAAATTAGGATGTGTTCTGTTAATTAATAAATATTTCACATACTTTCTTTTGTCTTTGTGCAATGGAAAGTCTAGAGATGTAATTAATGCCAAAAATGGTTAATATACTTTGCTTTGTAAACATTCTCTCATTTGAAATATTAAATAATTAAATAAATTAAATAGTTCAGTAAAGTTTGATTAAAAAGTTGTATGATTAGCAACTTGACAATGTTTACGGCAAAGGCATGGTTAAACTTTAATGATACAAATTCTATAATTTTATTTTAGAACATAATTGAGTATTCATATCAATAAATGGCAAACAAAATATATAAAGCAACAACTTCTCAATCTCTCATTCAATAATGACGATTCAACATTTTCCATGTTCCGCTGCTAATGATGTAATATGTCAATGGTTTTTGGAAGCCATTGAAGGTAGAAGCAGCTGCGGAAGTATAGGCTCCCATATTGGCATAGTGGATCCAGTCACCTTCATCGAGTTTAGGCATATAGGTGACCTTTTCAATTTGATCGAGAGAATCACAAGTTGGTCCCCAAATAGTGGTGGGATGTTTGATTTCATCGGACTCTTTGAAAAGAGGAACTCCGAAGCTGGACTGGTGGTCGAAGAGTATGGAATTAAAAGACCCATACAGCCCATCATTCAGAAAGTACATATACCCATCTACGGTGGAATCTTCTTCGTGTTGAGTAATTCTAGAAGCGGCCACTTTATTCACTGCGATTACATTTGCGGTAACAGTTGCTGGGGCAGCGGCGAAATAACGACCTGGCTCAGCAATAATTCTTACTCCCATTTCCTCCGGAAAGTACAAATCTAAAGCTGGTTGGATGACAGCTGCAATGGTAGCAAATGAAGTTTTTGATCTAAAATCTCCTGGAAAGCCTCCGCCTAGATCAAGGATTTTCATTTGGTGTCCAATAGCATTTCCATACTCAAACAGATCTTTGGCAAATGCAATTGCTATTTTATAAGCAGTTGGGTCATTGCAACCACTGCCGACATGGAAAGAAATTCCAACTAGCCTCAGACCCATCTTCCATGCCTTTTCAATTAGTTGAGGGGCTTGAGTTTCAGGATCACACCCAAACTTCAAGTTGAGTGGGCATTGAGCGGTCTTGTCACTGACAGCAATTCTCAAAATCATCTCGGGGTTGTCATGAACCCCAGCAATTTTGATTAGTTCTTCTTCATGGTCAAAAGTCATGCGGTTGACGCCTCTTTTGAAGGCATGAGTAATGAAACTCTTCGTTTTGCATGGATTGGCGTAGATGATGTCGTCTGGATTAGCCAACTGAGGCAAGACAACTTCATCGATTTCGGCCTTACTAGCACAGTCGAAACCAGTGCCGAGTAGAGACAAAACTTTCATCAGCACAGGATCATTATTGCATTTGACAGCATAAAATGGATGAACTCTTGGCAAAAGCGCCTTGAATTCAAAGTACTTCTTGACAACTGTATCCAAATTGAATACAATAAAAGGCTCGTCATCTTCATTGACATTTTTGGCGAGAGCAATCTTTTCAGACACAATCAAATTTTCAGCCTCATTGCCATAGACGGCAGGACCCTGAGCTTGCCCTTCATCACAATGACTGATGACGGCAATCTTTTTGTCGGCAAGGACTTCAAAGATAACGTTGTTAGCGGCTAAATCAAGCATTCTTTCTAATAATTCCTTCAGGGGTTAGGTTTTTTCCAAGGAGGAGCAGCAAAGGGTTGATTCTTTGATTTGTTGGTTGGGCACAAGGAGCGTGGCGGTGGCTCAAGCTTGCAAGTTGTGTTGAAAGAAGAAGAGAGAACTAGGAAGCACCTCTTCGCGAAGTGACGTCTGATTCTTAAAGTGATTTTCAAAAAGGTTCAGACCTGCCAAAAGGATAAACTAATTGCAACGACAGATCGTGTTCTTGCAACAGTTTTTGGGTAAAGAAGTAAGTATAGGTCGAAATACGTTTGCGTTACAAGTCGAGGAGACTGATATTCACTTTTCTAAAATTAAAGAATCAATATTAGATTTTGAACAATAATATGACAAAAAATTGATAACTAAAACACGAAAAGTCAATACGGCACCATATTCTCCTCCACAACTTCTTCTACGTTTCCCTTCCTTTTATTTGCAAATGACGTACAGAGAAATTGCGATAAAGTCTATAAATTTACATCTAATTTATAAATGCAAGTCATATACTTAAGCATATAGAACTATACAGCCCTAGATTGACCAGTATCACAACACAATTTTGGTTAAACTGAGAAGGACTGTGTAGTTCTCTTAATGGGATGAGAATATATATGCACAAAATGGATAGGACTAAACTTTTTGTTCACACAACTATGCATATTAAGAGGATGGTCTGTTTTAATCTTACAATTAGATTAAAACAAGACTATCGCAAATGATGAAGGTTTTAAAATGTTAAAAGGTGGAGACGGCGCACCTAGTGATCGGACTATTGGTGGAGAATGATGGCAAGTCAAGAAAGGCGATTACGCTTTGGTGGATGCTTAGTCTAAATAAATATTTTAAACTGATGAAAGAAACATTTAATATCCTTTTATATACAAGTTGTTATTGTTTAAACATATGATACATACACTGAACTTAAATCACGACCAAATTAGAGAGCAAATCGAAAAAATAAAGTAAATAAAGTGATAACATTAAATAATAGTACACCACCACATTTGGGAAACAAAAATTGTGTTTTTGATAGATCAAACCATCGTAGATGAGACATTCATTTTTTGTTCTTCCGTTGACATAAAAGGCTATATTTGAAGTGATGATTGTGATGTTACCACAGGAAATTGTTTACTAGTTTGGTTTGTTGACGGGGATAATTTTAGATTTTAGTTACTAAGTAGTTGATCTTTTGTTGGAAATATTTTAGTGATACCGAATTGTACTTGGATCTTTAGATTTAAGATCAGCCTGATATGCATGTGGATGCGGTACCCTTAAACAAGCTACAATACAACGTCAAATATTTAATTTGCTTAACCACGTCAAAAGAATACACTTATTTTACACACATTTTCAAAAATGATTCGGATCTTATGCAATACTAGACTATAGCAAACATTTTTGTCCACTGCTCTTGCTTCCCCCCGCATCATTTTATCTATATTTATATTTATTGCTTTAGCGTTTATTCAAGAGCTACCAACTAACAAATTAGCAGATGCAATGTCCGGCTTCCCCTAAATTTATTTAACAAAATCTTTGTCATTGAAACACATTTAATCACATCAACTATACTTTTATCGTTACATTTATTACTTTTGAAATAAGATAAGATATAATAAATTAAATTGCTAGTATAATGTCCAACTGACGCTTATTTTTTCGGAACGATGCCCATTGACGTTGACACTGGAAAAATATTTAAATATGAAAAATAAAACAAAACAATACCTGAATCATCCATCATCTTTTTGCATTTTCTGGGGATGTTATTATAAGCAAACATCATTTCCTCAGTGGGGACATTATTTCTTAAGGAAGATTCAACACCTAATAACATCGTCGCCCCACTCAATAGGGAATAAATATTTTCCAATCTAATATCATCTCCGCACTCACTAATTTGACGATCCAAGCAAATTGTACTACAATGCACCAAAACACAACTCATATTCAAATTATCTTTGCCCGAGCTAGTCAAAATTTCTGGATGTGTACATCCTTTTTGGCATTTGGGCAAAAAAATCTTTTCAACATTGGACATACATTCACCAAATTCCTTGATTACATCATGACGAACATCACACACATACCGTAGGAGTGCAATGATACCCGTTGGAGCCTCAACTTCTTCCTTAGGACATCTCAAAAGGCGTTGGAGGGCGCTTTCATAAACTCTAGTAAAATGTAATAAGCAAAAAATGAATATCTAAGAACTTACTGGCAGACTCGGTCATAATTAGAGGGGTTTGTCAAAACTGACAAAAACATTCCTTTGTAGTCTAACATCGCCTCCATTAATTCTTTTTCAACTAAAATTCCAATGCTTGTCACACAATTTTGGCTTATCATTGTTGTTTTTGTGGGTGAAAAGTTTAAATTTTCCATTGCTAGCAAATTCCCAGTATCATAGCTTAGATGGCTAAATCTTGGATATGCACCATCAAGAACAATTACTAAACCTACAAAATTTACCAATTATCTTATAAAATCAGGCAAATATAAACTTACAACAAAAAATCAAGTAAATAATTTTTTTCATTTCATTAATTATGTCAAAATGAACACTAATAACAAAACGAACATATTTTTTAGGATTTTATTTAATGCAAAATAAATGAAAACGGGATGACCTCTTTAAATTAGATCTGTAGATCATAATAAATAGTCTATAAAAATTAAACACTTACAAAATAAGAAATATTGTTAAATTAAAAAGTGACATCAAAATTAACATTTTTAAAACGTGAAATAATCCAAAATATAATTTTACTAAACTCCCATAATCAACAGGTTCTTGTTTACTAAGTGGCATTTTCAAAAAGAACTCTTTTCCAAAGTATATGCCATAGGACACTACTCCTCTTTTAATATTAAATTGGCTAGTACGGAAATGTTCTCGAAACATTTTTTTATTTAAGATAATTTATATGGAAGCATGTTTATATACGACGACGATACTTTTATACACCACTTACATACATATACTCACAAAGCATGACTTGTTTGGCATGACAAATTTTAAAGTAGATAAAAAGCTTGCTTAAAGTAGCCATCAGCTAGAAGTGGTTTTTCTTTGGGCTATTTGTTTATAGAAGTACTTGAGTATTTTTTAGTCCCTCCAATATAATAATCGTAGGCCGGAAATTGATTTTTGTTTTTTTAATCATTCCCATTCACTTCTTTCAAATTAATTTTTAGAGCAAATTGAGGAAGTCTTTGGATGAAAGTATTTGGAAAGTCAATGGAAGAGACTAGAAAGCATCCCCGAATAATTAATATTATTTTCATTTTTTAGTGTAAAGTTATTTCCTTTCCGGACTGATATTATGTTCACCTATCAAATTTCATTTTTAAGTTACTCCTTGCCTTATGTCCAAACACGTTTTACAGGGCCTTGCCACTTCCAAACAACTGTATAGTGTCATTTCGTCTTAAACTGGCTAGAACCATCAATTTTGTCCCCCTATTATTCCTTTCCAATATAAAACCATTTCAAATATTTTTAGATTTAAGTCTCCTCACCCGCATTAAACTTATATAACATCCTAAAGTAATATTCTCTATTGTCAATTTTTTGTCGTTTAGCTATTAATAATTATTAAAATAAGAATTATCCTATCCTCCACCAAATTCTGACAACAGACACAGCCAAATAAAACTAGACAGCTGATTATTCACAAAGAAATGGCCTCTTGTTTTTACTATTTTTTATATTCACCGAATCGTCAATAAAAAAATATCTATAAATATACCAATATCTTCCATCCAAAACAACCGAATATATTTAAATATTTACCCACAACTTTCATTACTAATCGTAACATTATTCAAGGCAAAATTTCGTTACCAATTAACGATTAATTATTCACGCTTCAAATACAAACACATACATATATTTGATTTAAAATAAAAAATAAATTTGATTCAAATTAAAAGTAGTTTTTAGTTACTACTCATGATCTATTTTTTGATGGACATGTCAATGCATACATTCGAGACTCACTTTATGCAAACAAGTGATTGCAATGTTAAAGAAACTGTTTTATTGTTGCACATCAAAATTTAACTATTTGGTATCATTAAAAAAACTAGTTCAAATATTCTTTCAAATATGTCTATTAATATCTATCTATCTATATTCTTAACTAGTTCCAGGTTCTATAATTAAAGGGTATTTTTATGATGGTTAAGTTAAGTTTAAATATTTCAAGGAGCGCTGTCCTTTGATTTGCAAAGGATGGAACTTTATTGATCTCAAAAAGTGTCTGATTACTAACTAAATTTGAATGTTAGCAAAAAATTAAACAACCCATCTGGCTCAACTTTATTTATTATTTAGATTGGTGATAATCACTTCAACAAATGATACCTATTAAATTTAATTATTGTCTATAAACTTCCATCAATTACTCCCAGATCTGTGTTCTGGTATTTAATATTTTTAACAATTAATAACTGTTAACAATTAAATATACACTTATTCACACTGTCTAGAAGTTTCTTAACTTTATTCCGATTCAGTGTGCAACAATAAAATGCATATAAAATATATTACTATTGGTGTACACATTTTCCTTTGTCTATTTAAGCAAAACTATCTCATTTGATTCAAGCACTTGTTTCCTTTCAACAAAAATACAAGTGTATATTTTACATAATAGCATTAAATACATTCATCTTTACTGGACGCTTTTTTCTAAATATTATTTTAGGGTTATTTTGGTATTCTAATAAAATATACAATATTACACACGTATCATTTTATTTTTTGTCAATCAAACTTTATATTTGCTCAAATCTTTCTCTTTAAACATCCACCGCTTTAACTTAACTTTTTCCGATCCAATCCCTAATATTACAATTTTCAGAGTCAAAAGGCCGCACTATATTTTATACAGGCTGTTTGATTATTATTAACTAAACACACAACTAGCTAAAAAATATTCCAATAAACGAAATAAAATATTTTCTACTATCTGATTATGATCAAACTGTTTTAATCAAACTTATCACCAAAAAATCATTATTCCGCTCCAATACTATCAACTTTTTCTTTAAACCATGTCTTACAACACAATAATCCCCACCAGCTATCTGCGAGATGTTCCAATGCTTTTTTTAGAGGCACGAATTCATGGATCAGCCAAAGAATTAGTTTCTCAAATGGGTATTTCGATGAACACAACTCAATGTGATGTTGGTTTGATGAGTAAGTTGATATAATAATTTCAAGGTTAAATATACTCAAATTTACATATTAATGTACATCTGCCTTTTATTGATCCTTGTCAAGTGTGGTTGTTGTGTCAAAATTGTTTGGGGTTACATTTTTTAATGACGAAGTTAAAACAAACAATTTGATACCACATCTTTGCTTAACCTTTTAGTTTAAGTCGAACAAAAAGCAATTTTTTTAAAAGAATGGAAAAGCGTTTCTTTGTAAAATGATTTAGATCTCCTTAAATTGCCTATTTGATCAAAGTAGTGGTCTTTCTGAACCTCTAAAATTACTCCAAACACCTTTCCAGGCATCTCTATGTTTATTCTAAATTAGCGAATATTCCCTACAATTATTGTGGTACGTGATCTCTCTCAAAAATCACTTAACCACCGACAAAAAGTACTCTCATCTTTTTTGTACTACCAGCTTGTTTGTGATAATTTGCAAATTATTTCTAACTTTCCTTCATCAAAAAATCAACAAACTTAGGAATTTTCTTGATTGCACGTATCTTTTACCCGATCAAATGCACATTTAACGATGATGGCTTGATCTTTTTTACTTAACTGTGACAAATGTGAGTGGCAATTTTGACATTTTTTACTCCTGAACTATTATTATATGATATTTAAATTAGTGTAAAATACTACAATCATATTCTTTTGACATTACAACTCTATACTATCTTTGAAAACTGCATAACTCCTGATCAAATTACGACAAACACCACAATTCCCTGTTGCTACTAAATGTATTTATGTGGTAGTTTAAAACCTTTAGAATAGTGGATATATTTATTTCTATATGTGAAAGTGATCATTAAAAGTGCAAAGGAAATTAGTACTCGATTTCGTTGTTGTTACTTCTACGAGACAAGGACTGGTCAGTCAGATCAAATAGAAGTAAATCTATTTGCCACAATTTTATATATTTATATCTGACCACTGCCTCAATATATTTATTGATGTTGTCCTATACGTATTAATGACGTCCTAATTTTTTACACTCTTTTTGATCAGTTCTACTAAGTACTTTTTCGATTTATCATATTAAAACCCACCTGATACCCAAAAAAATTGTCGCCATTTGTTTTGATCTATACTTAATAACTTTTGCTCTTGTACGTCACATCATAATTGCATTGTTATTTTTACCGCACATCAATCACTTCCCCTCCATCATATCCCAAACGTAACCCTTTTTTGTTGGTCAATACGTGGAGTGCCTTAATAATATTATCATCAATCACGTCAATTGTTTCTTCCCAATCATAAAAACAATAAAGGAACATATATTCTTTCAATTTCTCTTCAACAATTGCCGTTATCTATTTATACTTATCTTCTTTTTTGATTCACTGCTGTTACCTATCTTTTCTAAATTAAAAATAACAATTTAGGAAAAGTTTGTATGGTTCATGTCATTTATACTAACTAATTCACTTGATCATATCAACACCTACACTCCTTGCCCAAATACGATTGTGGCAGCTGCCAACATCGACCTAACTTCTGGAAATGTCATTCTTTCCTTCTTTTGGCGTACATCGTCTTTTGAATGGACACGTAAGTTTGGGTTGCATGCCATACATTTCCTCCTTTCTGGCATTTATTTCTTGCAAAAATAAAATAAAACTAACTTAATGCCACTACAAATAATGCATACCTAATTTATAGCTCGAACCAGTGGTGTTTTCATCATAGCCGGTGTGTCCTCATACTGTGCCTACAAATTATGTGGCAAATTGCTTGGGCGTCGTTTTGTATGGAGGTTGCTTGACTCGCATCCTTTGAACGTCACACCACAAACTACATTTATTTCAAGCAACTCGACGTTGTTTGAAGCTCCCGACCAACTTTATTGTCAACTTTTGTCCTCGGACAATGAGAAGGAATCTGATGACGAGGAGTGTGTTACTCTTTTTCCTGATAATGAGTCACCTTTGAAAGGTGCCAAGAAATATCATGTAGATCTGACGTCACCGGCTTCTGATTTAAGGAGGAAAGGGTTGGCGGCGCTTTCGATTGTGGATTCGGATGAGTTTGGGAAGGGAGTTAGTATACTTGACAGACCTGTTAAAGGAATTGCTTTGAAAGAGAATGTTAATTCCAAATATGCGGTCAGTAATTCTGCCTGTTCAGAACATGATAATGGGTCGGTTAAGTCCGCTGCTTTTAATTTGACATGGGATACAGAACCCCTATGGGATGATGAGTTTTTCGGGTTATCTCCTAAAAGCCACATTCAAAATAAAATTGAAAGAATAGAGGAAGATGGTATCAGATCCACGACATCCTCAGCTTTTATCTTCTCAACTCTCTTAAATGATAAAGACGATGGGGATTCCATTTTCAAAGCCACCTCGTGCAGTGTCCACGAAAGTGAGAAAGAAGATGAAATCATGGTGAGCGAAAACAACTCCATCACCATGGAAGACCTCTCCTCTATAATCAACTCCAAATGCATGAACGATTCCCAGCACCTCTACAGATCAGTGATTGTCGCCACCTCGGACGCCGCCAAATCCATGTCCATTTGCTCATCCAAATCCAACATCTCCAAAATAAATGAACGTTTCCTGCGAAAGAACAATGGTTTGATGGAACTAACACCTGCATCTTGTTCTAACAATTTAGAACCCTCGCCAATGACAGACTCCTGCATCTCCAAAATATCCTTTACCTCATCAAGTGCCGTATCCAAGCCACATCTTACACCAACCACACAACCGTACGTTTTCCGATTTGTAATTTCTGCCCAAACAGGTTTCGCTAATATATTGCCGTTTAATAAGCAGATGACGATGGAGATTTTTTGATAAACTTTTTAATAGCTTCTTGCGAGTCATCATCTGCTTGCACTTAACAATTCATAGCACTTCCTTATTACATTTTTTGTTATTGCAATCAGTTATTGGATGTTTCTGTGAAATATGCAAAAAAAGTGCTGCTTTTGTATGATTTTGGTTTTATAAATAATTTAAGATATGGTGTTGTTGTGCTCTTTTAAAGATAAATATTTTCAGTTGTCACCGGCAAATGTTTGATTCTGCAATTGTACCCGATTTTGTCAGTGATACAGGCTCATCCTCAACTAAGTCTTTTTGTAATCAAGTTAATAATAATGTTGTTCAAAGGTTGGTAGTGTTTCCTCAAATTTTACGTTAAAGTGCTTTTGCAATAAATTTTTGTGTTAACCACTGTATTCGATGACTCAAATTGAAGCAAATAACTTTTCTATTTTAGATCCCCAACCAATGTAATGAACAGAAACTCGATTGGATCTACTTTACCGGCCAGAGTTATAAATAACTTTACGGGTTCAATAGCCGGCAAGTCGATGCAATCTCTAGAATGGTGTGATGAAACGTTTGAGGAAGGATCCAGTGTCAACAATAGCTGGGACCAGGAGGAAGGTCTGTTCAATTTAGGAGTCGATCACTCAACTTACTATCCACGTCAAAATGTTGGATCGTCTTCTGATACTTACAGTGAAACGTCCAAATATTCCGAACCTCCCAAGACACAAGCTCTAACAATTCCTTCCAAATTACCGGAACCCCTCCACCTGCCTCATTCATCTGTCGATCTAAGATTAACCGGAACCCGAGATTTGATGGTAGTCATCCGGGAACACTTCAAATCAGCTGAAACCACCAAGCTTAAGGTAACAATTTTAAAATTCATCTAACTCACAAAAACATCCTCCCCTCATCAATTATTGAGGGAGCGATGGTGTAGCACCATCAACTACTCCAAAATTAAATTAAATTGCGTGGGCAAATTAAAAATTAATAATTCCAAAATAGCAATTATTGCCAATGGATACAAATAATTCTTGACTTTGAACAAGAAGACACGTATACATATCGCCGTCTTGTTTCAACTAAAGAGTCTAGATTTGTAGTGGTTTATGTTAAGATGATGTGAGTGGATGTCCATTTTCGATTCAAGTATAATAATAGTGTATTTTGGCAAAAAATATTAGATGGTTGTTTTGTGTGTCTAGCCTCGATTACTTGATTTAACAATCTAATTAAGAAAGACTTTTATGCATGAGGATGTCTTTTTAATTTCCTGGTCAGTTGTAGCGACTTCGAACCACCAAAAATGACTAAGATGGTGGTTTGCAATTTAAATTTTGTTACTTTTTTGATGGATAAGAATGTGTGCAACAGTTGAAGCTCAGCACAATTGTAGTACCACGAAAGATGACGTAACCTTCACAATTTGTGAGCATATAAAAATGCATATTTAATTCATGTACGTATCTTTAATATGCATATACATTTAGAAATTCATATAAGTAAGTATTTGTATGTATCCATATATTTACTTTTCATTTGGCAAAGCGAATTTCCTTTTCTTTCATTAACCGTGAAGTACAATATTAGCGGTGGTGGTTGGAGAGGGAATTATAAAAAATAAATGATATAAAAAATAAAAGCAATGCATGTTGATGAGTGTTTGTGTATGTGGATGCAATCTCTTTTTTCAATAAATTGAAGGATAATAAAAGTTTTTGTTTATTAATTGCAGTTAGCAAATATGATATACGGAAAGAAAAGGCTTCGACGTGTCAAGGAATCAGATTCCAAATACCGTAATTTGACTTTTGACGGATTTCTCCAAGCTTCCCTCCATGCAATGCTCTTCTCAAATGCGCCTTTCTTTAACTGCTCCTCATTTGAAGTAATTGAAAAGGTAAGTTGAACTGAAAATATATTATCCACAAATAAATATTATGCCAAATCATCGTCCCTCAACGCACACACACACCTTAACTCAATCTAAAGTTCAAAATTATGACGATTAAGATGTAAAGCTCAATCATATTAAATAACATTAATCACACATAAAAGATTTAATTTACCTACAAATAATTGATATCACTCATATGAGGATAGGAGAGATATCATTTGTTATGCTTAGTTTGAATTAATTGTGTTTGAGATATATCAAATTCCTCCACATCAATAGGCTAATGACAAGACACGTAAGACTATTAGTGTGCCATGTTAAGTACGAACAAAGCCAATTACCGTTTCCTTCAATTGGGTGATCTTCAACTTCATATTCTTTTGTTTTTAACTTTTGGCGAAAAAATACCTGGTGACGGTAAGAGATGATTGTTAATTATATTATTATTTTGGCCAAATGAATAATTAAATAATGCTCTTCTGGGTGCCTTAATTTTCTATTTAACAAAATAGATATATTATTACTGTTGATTAAATTACCATTCACTTTTGACTATTCAATTACCCACTACTTCTCATATGTTACTTACTCAAGCCCATCCAAAAAATATACATTTGATAATCAAAAAGAATGTAAGGATCTGTGGTAAAAGACAAGAAGTTGAGTTGGTGTGGCGTGTTTTTGGATCTTTAAAAGCACCCACATCCCAAATTGAAGTTACAGTTGCCATTTTGTTTATACACACCATATACGACCACACATATAAATTTTGTCACATTTTACATTTCATTACATTCACTCTCTCTTTCCGCTCCATACACACACTCAAACAAAGCCAAAAGTCTAAGTTAATCTCATTGCCCTGCCAAACATAAAATACACTTTCCTAAAATTAAAATGTAATTATCCAAATCATCTTTCTTCCAAACAAACATCCATCCGTTTCTTTTTTATTCCAATCAAATATTAAATAATTTGTTGGTGTTGATGGACAATTTGTTGAAAAATGACGTTGGATGGAGATGGATATGATTACTTATTAATGTTTAGTACTTCACAAAATATACAAACAACCAAATCTGAATTTGAATTTAAAATTTCCCTCAAAATAGCTTTCAAACTACACTTCTTTTTGTCAAAAAAGACTTTAAGTCAAGGTTGGGTTGATCTCTGACGACGTACCCTGTCCCCTACATAAGGCACTTTCTTTCCCATGACCTTATTATCCAACATTCCAAAAGATTAAACAATTTTGGAATTTAATCAAAATTAGCTTCACCTAGTTAGGAATGAACAGCAGGGTGCTTTTAAATAAAGTACCTTTTACACTTGATTATTACTTTGGAAAGACTTGAGATATGCGTGTGTGATAAGTTGCACTTATAATTGTGGACCTAAAACCATTTTTGGTATGAGTCATGGTTGGGAGGAAAAGGGAATTTTAATAAGTTTAAAAGGATCTGTAAATGGGGTCAGACAAAGCCAGACACACCTGTTCATCTTAACCAAATCAAATGATAAGCCATCAAAATGTGTTGTCTTAAACAACATAATCTTAACAAATAAATCCCCCTAAATGTATAACTTTTGAAAGTAAGCTTCTTTTAATATATTGACTCTCCAAAAAGAGAACATTCTTAGTATAAGTCATCAAAAAAATGGTTTGAAGCTTAGGGAGATTGTGTCAATTTTTGTGGGCCTCTTTATTTGGGTGTTATGATATCATTGGTTTTAAGATATAATGAATAATGGTTGGTTGGGTTAGACATGACATTTTTTAATTAACTAAAAAGTACAGAAAACTTTTGTTAGTTGGTTGCTCCTTTTTGGAATTGAAAAAAAGTGTAACACAATTTGGTTAAAACAATTGAGTAGAGAGTATTTTTAAATTAAAAATAGACAGGTGTGTCTTTATGACAAAAAAACACGTCAAAACCATATATAAATAAATGTTGAGGAAAGAAAGATTGAATGAAAGTGGAATTATTTTTTCTTTATTTTGATAAAAGGTGATAACGTTATGTATATATATGTAAGTATGTTTGTTGTTATCACAAATGGTGACAATTCCGACAAGGATAAATGCATTCTCAAAGTACAGGTTGCTTTCAAATAGGTGAAATAGTTTCCTCCTTTTGTGGGAATCAAAAATTTGTTGATGCGTTTTTTTGATGATGATAACAATAACAAATAGACATAAATTCAAAAATAAAAGTTTATAATGAAGTTTTGTTTAAGTCAAAAAGGCCAATGTTGTAATTTGTGAACTTGTTGATAAGAATAAAGAATTACATCCAAATGTAACATATGTAGATAAAATTACTTTTTAAAGAAAAAGAGATATAAAGAAATAAATAAAAGGTTATCCATTATCGTCACATCATAAAAATTGTGATTTATTCGAACGGGTGCCTTGACTTTGAGACTGCCACTAAATATATAATTGAAGAGATCCGCGACTGATCATATCTACACTTTGCTAGTGGATCTTTTTGATTTTGGTGATGTCAGTGAATGCATATTAAATCAAACGGGATTGTAACTTTTTATTGAAATTGAGACCTTTTTTGGGAGTGCTATTAAATTCAGAAAGAAATAACTTTTTTTGATATATTTTGTTAATTTGCTGCTTTTTTTATTGTTAAGAACGTCGTAGGAGTATGGTTATTTTGCTGCTATATGCATACTTCAAATGTAAAAGTATAACGTTTGTGATAAAATCCGAGAGAACTTGACACGAACAAACTATATGTTGTTTTTTTTCAAATCACTAAACTAATTGAAATCACATTTATGTTGTTTAATTCAGTTGTTGGTTAGTCCATGGCTTGTTTGTGTGTGGTTAAAGATTGAATATATTTGCGTAGCACCTCCGGCTTGGGAGATTGTTGTAATCGAGAAAGAGTATAAAAGAATTTTGCTCGAGTATGGTTAAATAAAATGTGGTAACGTCATCTGTGCCTTCGTCGCTTCCGACAACTTCTTTATACGTAATTTGCTCTCTTGACGGTGTTGAGGTAGCCTTCGAACGTGGATTCAGAATTACATCTATCGTAATTGCAAACACAACGAAACAAAAATTCCGGTTGAACCATAAGAGCCGAGTTTTTGGGGCTAAGTGAGGAAAAATCGTATTTCTAAACATTTGGTTAGATACTTTGTGCGACTTGGTTTCACTTACCTCTAGAATACAAACTGTCAAAACCTTGTATGTATCGTCATTTTGAGAGAATGTAGCGTCATAGGCCTCGGTCCAGTCATTAACTGGGCCCATTCCAAAAGTTCTGCCACCTGGAGCTCCTAGGCTTGATTGTGGAACAAGAGCGCAATATGTCCAGGTGTGATTTCTTTTTAGCACGTTTACACCCTATCAATAATAAGAAGTTATTTATTTATTTGTTGATTGTTTTACTTACATTTTCATCTGTCTCAAAACATTCCAAAGCTTCAGCCTCAATAAGACAGCAGGCAAGAGCAGCAGCAATAAGAAGAGCCTTGATAGTTCTAGCGGAGTTCATCTTTATATGTTTGTATATAGGCAACTTATTAAATAAATTACGACAGGAATAGTTGTATTGCTTAGGTGCTGAAAAATAAATATATAAATATTGAAATGAATAAAATAAAATAAAATAAATGCCAAGGTATTTATGAAGTCCTAAGCGCCTCCTGCATCTCGAAATCACATCATTGTGGGCATGAACTAAATGTCGAAGGCTTTCTACAAGTGAAGTAAGTTCTCCCAAAGCTAAAATAACAAATAATGATGATTATTCTTATTTTTGTCCCAATTTAAAGGAGCTGCTTCACTTGCCAAGAAACAGACTGATTCAAATATATCCCGTACATAGATAGGGTTGTCTCAAATTTTAAAGAGCTTACACTCTACATACACCACAAAAAATCCTTTTTTTCAAAGAAAAGGAGGAGTTTAGGGTAGAATAGTATGTGGCGCATTGTCGTTTTATGGCAATTTATTCTCCACAATAAAAAGTAGGCTCTGCTAATCATCGCTTGATAAGAGGTACAATTTTAGTAGATGTAAGCTAAAAAAAAGAAGAGATCTTGAATGGCAAAAATGCCACACCCTTTATTTTGGCGAACAATTTTTTCGTTAATGTAGTTTTGACTTCTTGGTAAGTAGTGATAATAGAATGACGGTTTAACTTGAAAAAAGAACAGCAGTAGCAGTTGTGTGGTAATGATATGATGATATTTAAAAGAAAAAGTATTTGATATCAATGATACTCAACATACAATGAATCGTCTCTCTTTTTCGAGTCTATCATATAATGCACCTCTTCTGCTGGCAATTCTGAATTCTATGCCTTTCAAACATATTTAATCACCCATCCGCAAAACATTAACACTAACATTAACTTTAACTTGACTTTTGAGACATTTTTATACAAAAGAAAATTGGGAGATCTCTTCCATTTCCGGAAAAGCATTCAAGACGCCCCTCTTCATCATTCTCAGTATGTATATATTAGGATGTTATGTTATTAATGTTTCAGAGTAATTTTAAGTAAAACAAACTAATTTATATAATTTGCCTCTGATATTTCCTCTCCAACGAGAAAATGTTTATTTGTAGTGATAAGCTTATGTATATATAAATATGGTTCTCTTTTTGATAACTAATTTTTTGTTTTGCTAAAACGAGCTTAACCAAAGACTGGGATAGATGGTTGTTGGCAAAGAATCACACTCTTTGAACATGCATCAAATTATGATAGATTACTGCAATGATGGTTCTATTCATTTTTTTATGTCCAATAGATAACAAACAACTGGGCAAAGATAAAAATAAATGTATGAATTTAATGAAATGAAATAATTTATTATTTTTTTGGCCTCTATTTTAAGAGATTATGATTGGAGTGAGATGAGTGCTTTATTTTTAATTAATTGTAGCGGATGGGATGAGATGTTGATTTGGCATTTGTTCGAATATTAGCCATATAAATAAAAGAATAAGTGTGGATTAACTGTACGAACTTAATAAATTATATTCAATTTTAGAGTGCAACCAAAATTCTCCAGCAATTTGACTATTTGAGAAGATGGAATTTAGTATCAAGTAGAAGCGGCAAAACCAGCATCAAGCCTTCAAATCATCAGCTGGAACAAGAAATGATTGGGTATTTGGCGGCACTTTGGAAATTGGTATGTTTTATTGTCTTCTTCCTGCCCAATTAAGACTCAAAAACAATACCCTTTCATAATAACTCTTTTTTACACAACAATTACTTTTTTATCACAATTCTTCTGTTTTATAAGAATGCTTCTTTCAAAGCATATTACATCACATCACTTTTCTCCTAAAAATATGATAATTTCTTCCCGATTCAAAGAAAATGGTCCAACTAATTTATTCTGGTAAAAGATATCCTATTTTGCACCATCCAATTATCCAAAGCATATTTAGGAAACACTTTGCCTTCTACTGATTGCCTCTCCAAATTAACCTTTTTGTGATGCCAATACATACTAAAGTCAAAGGGTCCTTTGCCCCACTGGTAATAAAGCTATAAGTATCTAAAGTTTATGCCAAAATCGAGTGGTAGTTATATTCTTTTTAATATTTCGGGTATATTATCACTCGCCTGGGTAGGGCGAATAATTATACTATAGTATTATCACTCGCCTGGGAGGCTAATATGTCAAAAAAATAATCATTGGCCTCCCAGGCGAATGATTATACTATAGCATTATCATTCGCCCAGGCCAATCATTATTTTAAGTAAAAAATTCGCCCAGGCAGATGATAATACTATAATATAATCATTCGCCCTTATAAAGAAAATCATCAAATGTTTCAATTATTTGGTTCGAATATGAGCGGTTATTTCTAAGGTTGATGACTGTGTTTTAATACTCTAAAAATTAATTAAATAAGTGCACCTCCAGTGTTTTATTCTAACGTCGCACTTTTATTCTAAAGCGTAATTGAAGTCTATTCAATTTAATAAAATAAGATACCTTAAGTGGTTAATGTCATCGTTACACTTTTATCTTTAAGGCGTAATTGAGGCTATCTATATCCCTCATAGTATAATAATTCATAATAAGAATCCCCTTCTACACTTATACTTTAATTTTAAAATCATTTCTTTAATTGCTATTATCGTGGTTGGTTGCTTTTAAAATGTCATCTTTTACCGACAGTCAAATATTAGAAGCTCTTTGGAATAATCCTTCATTGTTGGAGCAAGTTCGAGAGACACTTCTTCCACAGCCAAGCTCAAGCAATATTTTAAGTCAAAACATTCCATCTCACCATTCTTTACCAACTGTTCCTGCATCAGTTCCTTTAACAAGAACAAAGGAGGAATTTCTTTTATTTGCACAAGAAGCTTATAAAAATGTTGACTCGGAGGTCCAATTTAAGTCTCAATTTATAGTTGGAATGAAAACTGAAAAGTTTTGTAAGGATGTTTTCTTATACGTTCCTGATCAAACGAATTATGCTAACCCATTGGGATATGTGTTTACCAAGAAGTATGTTTTTTATCTGCCTATAAATAGTAAAAAGTAAAATTGACTGGTTTCAAAGCCTGAATAAGCTTCTAGTAGGGGTTACACAACAGGATTCAAAAGGATCTTTATTAATCTACAAAAAAATCGTGGTCATCTAATGCCAATAATAATATATACACTACTTACGATTTTGGGATGAGAGCTGAAAGGAGCTAAACTAAAATGAAGTAGATTTAAAATAGGCAAAGTGGTACAAATGAGGATCCTAGATAAAATGATATAATAATAAAATAGCACATATTATAAATACAATAATTCAAGCAAATTATACATAAATAATATTCAAATACTAAATATACAATATACAAATTTTCGTATATTCACTAAATTTATACAAATTATTTTAGAAGAGGAACTGAATTGTCTCCAGATGCAACAACAACAACCACTATGTACTGCAAAGAGTGTCGCTCAATTTGTAAAAAGAAGAAGCAACCCGAATCGAATATTCCACTATTAAAGATGAAAGGATATAATTTGGTTCGCCAAGAAGGTGTTCATTTTGATGGTTGCTTGCCAATAACATTCAAAGAAAAAATAGGCGATAATGAATACAAGCGTGTTTGCCGTGACGCCACAAATCCCCTCATTAAGCCTCGTATAGCACATGCCATTGGGATTAAAAATGTCGATACCATATGCAATGGGCTTGAACTCGGTACAGCAGATTCGAAGATAAAGTTAGGACAGTATAAAGATAAGGGAAGGTATCTTAGAGTTGCTTCATCTAGATCAAACGAAAAAAAAATGAAAATAATGATTACGCCGAGGAAGTTTACGAATGTGGTTATTTAGATGATAAGCAGTTACCTATGTCATTCCGTGTTGTTGGAAAAGATGGGGATTCAATTGTTATTTTTGGTTCAAGAGATGTACTCGAATTGTATGCCAAATCAAAATTAAGACTTGCTGATGGAACTTTCTTTGTGGCCCCTGACAAATACACCCAACTCTACGTCGTTATGTTTCAAATTATTGAAAATAAAGAAGGGGAAATGAGAAATACATTTATACCAGCATTTTATGCTTTGATGAAGCACCGTAAGACCGAAGATTATGATTTCGTTTTTAATGAAATTAAAAAGTGCTTACAACGTTTCGGAATTAGTGAAGAACTTCCAGAGGTATTTATGACTGATAAAGAACCTGCTGCAATAAAAATTATTGAAAAACATTATCCTACTTTACATAAACACTGCTATTTCCACTACGCCCAAAATTTGGTAAAAAAATTGAATCAGCTTGGGCTTAAGCATTTGTTAACATCTTTTAATGGAAATGACGATAGAAGTCTCGTGTCTGCAGATTTTTATAAGAAGTTTCGTATGGTTATTGCTCTCCCCCACGTGCCAGTCGGGCAAATGATTCAACAATGGACTATCATTAAAAATAAGATGATTATGACAGCCAATGAAGATTTTACTCCTTTTGAAATAAACCAGCTAACCAAATGGATCAACTATGTTGATAAAAATTGGTTTAAGAATGAAAAGCATGCAACCAAATTATGCAAGTTTCAACAACGTGTTAAAAGCACTAACTCATGTGAATCATTCAATAGATGGCTTAAAACTAATCCATTAGCTACACACCATGGTACTTACTTGAAATGTCTGAATTTATTGAAAGCTGCAAATGAGGATGTCCGGCTTACAATTTACAAATTGAATAAATTTAAACACTCACCTGAATTTGCCATTTCCAAGCAAGTTAAAAAGTCAAAGGATAGAGAGGAAAAAATTGCTTTATTACAAAAAGAATTTAGTGATAACAACTTTCTCAATGTAAACACATACTTAAATACAATCAGTGAATATTTAATTCCTGAAAATTTTCAAAAATATGTAAGCGAGCTCCAAGATGACGAAGAAAGAAATAGTGAAGATGAAAAAGAAAATGATACCCTTAAACAGGAGGAATCAGAAGTTGAAAGTATTGTGGAAAAGGTTGTCTTTAAGCCTTCTTTAAATGCACGAGTTCTTAGAAGTAGGCGAAATTAGTTCTATGTTAGTAGGGTTAATCAGTACATCTGTTTCTTTTGAATTTCTGATAGTTTAAAAATATTTTTTATGTTCATTTTTTATAAACCGTTAATTAAATTTCATTGAATGAGGGTTAAATTGTCAAAACGATTAGGAATTTGTTTAAAGCAATTATATTTCACTTAAATATAGACCATAAAAATTATTTATAGGGCGAATGGTTACTTTAGTTACCATTAGCCTGCCCAGGCAAATGATTATGCTATAGTATAATCATTAGCCTTATAAAATAAAAATAGGGCGAATGATTATACTATAGCATTATCATTCGCCTGGGGGCTAATAGTTATACTATAGTATAATCATTTGCCTGGGAGGCGAATGATATGTTACTCAATATTTCTTGCCCAACAAAGGGTCGTTGAGTCATCAAAAATGTATGAAACTTCATCTACAATACCTTCATTTGATGTCAATATGCATTGTATTAATTGTTGGAGTTATTAAAAAAAGATAGGCACACCTAAAAATAGATAAGCTTCCTAGTTGTTGACTAATTGATGAGAAGGATAATGTGTATGACATAGTTGATGAATTATTTTTAAAACAAATTGACGAAATGAATGTATTCATGTAAGTGCAAAGTCATTGTGTTGAGATAGACTCAAAAAATGTGTGTCTTGTTTCAGGAGATAAAAATCACTTTTTGAAAGTAGGAAAAGTGTGGATGAAAAGAACGACATAAGTGATAACCAAAAATAGATGATGATGAAATGCATTAACCAATTAGATAACAACAAAGAGAAGGCCCCATCATCCGATATAGACAGACTATCTACGTAAATCGTTTAAGGATGTGTAATAAACTGACGTGAATGGAAACTATTAAAATTTTTATCCGTTTACTTTTCTCAAGATAACCAGTCATGGCCAGACCATAAGAAATCTGTGGGATGATTGGTATATGGGCCCACAGTCTTAATAAGTGTAGTAAGTCTTCTGAAGGCATAGGGGTGACGTGTTTGATGGTAGTAAAAATAATGATGGCTAGTGGCCCAAATTAAATTGCGTTGGCATGAAGTATCTCAGACAAGATTTGATGATTACTAAAGCCTCATTCTTCAGCACCATTTCCTAGATTCACAATTAAGTAAGCCCACAAATCGGTCACTTTATTTATTTGTTCATGCCACAATATATCTTATGATACAAACAAATAACCAACAAAAATAGACCATATCCTCCATCAATCTCTCCCCACTACTTATGGCTCAGTCATTTTTTGGTAAAAGAAGTTATGACGCCATTCAATAAACCAAACTCACTATCTACCATCCATCAAAATCGTAGTATATACCTGACTTTTTTTGTCCAAAATTAAACCGGATTTAGCGCATACAAAGTATATGTACACGACACATTCATTCCATCTGACAAGGTATCGTGGTTCTTTTTGCAATGATAAGCCTTAAAAGATCGGAACATATGTACCATCTCCTGACGAGGACTCTTATTAAATTTTGTTACTTGAAAAGGAAGGATGTTACGTATGTCGAATTTATAAATTTCCTGCTAATAAGATTGAATTACCTGAAATGAGAACATTAAAGGTTATCCTTCTTAAGTCATGTGTACTTCGTATAGAGATTATTACTGCAAAAAGTGTGACCGAATTCGTAAATAATCATATTGGCATCGATGACGTAAAGATCTCGTTAAATTTGGGTAAAAGTTCCGTTCTAGTGTAAAGACGCCATCTCAAGTACCTTTCTTACAAAAAAACTGTTTTATTTTTGAGATAATTGAATTGGGGCAAATTTGATTTTGGTAGCCTATAATTTAATTCCAAAAAACGGTCAAAGATTTTTAAAATGTTTGGTTGGTCGTTTAAGAAGTGGCACAAATTTGTTTTCCAAGGATTAGGCCACTTATATCCGGCATATTTTGTGATTTGGGAAATAAAAAAGGGAATTTGTGATTTGGAAAGTGATACTAACATGTTAATAGAAGATTGCCGTTATTTGGAGGGATACTTTAACGCTAATCAAGGATCTTTTTTGTATCCAAAAGTATTAGATGTTAATTAATCGAAGATGTTTTTTGTATCCTACAAGCGTAGTTAGGAGATTGTGATAATACTGAGTTATTTTTAAAATATCGCTTGCTTTAATAGATCTAAGTAGTTTTAAGAAACTTAAACAATTTTAAGAAACTTAAGCGCTTTTAATGGACTTAAGCACTTTTAATAAAGTTAAGCAATTTGATTAATTTAATAAATGTAATAAACTTATCCAACTTAATGCACTCAAACTCCGATATATCTAATCAATTTTAATACATTTATTTTTAGCAGCATGACGTGTCTGGATTAGCTCCTATCAAAGTGTCAGAAGAGGCTGTAGAAGGTGCGAAGTTACTTATGGTTCTTAAATCCATCAACATCCACTCAACATCATTCGAAACAACGTCCTATCCAACTCCCCGAGACTTTTATCCCCACCTGTTTAGCTTACGACATCCCAAACAAATCATGACTAAAGTGAACTCATTCAATTCCATCATGGACCCATTTGACTTGGCCTTATTTGCAGATACAGTCAACATCAAAATGGAAGTATTCGACTTGTCGCCTTCGCACCTGACTAAACACAACATGGTAGCTTTGTATCCCGACAACAAATCCAAATACCATACAACCATCTCACTAATCAGACTAATAGATGACGGACCAATCTTGCCATTATATTATGTTGCAGATGAATCCTTCTATTAATCTTCTGATTTAAAACATACAAAAACACCGGTGCTTTTAAAATTAAATACAATCCTCGAAGATTGTAATTTTCTATTATCCTCTGACAACAACCACCAAATCCTCATCTATATGATAACAAACATTTTATATTGAAAATAAAAACCAATCCAAATTAATCTTCCAAGATTAAGACACACATTTATGATACGATCTTTCTTTTGTGGTTGTTTGTTTTTGCGAATCAAGTTTATTAGAATTTATTTTATAGTTGAAATTAAAAGATATATAAATAATAATGTACATAAAGAGAAGTAAAGTTGATGAGACAAATTTGATGAAGAACACTTTGTTTGTCCTTTTAGAATGAATATTTAATTAAATGTTGTTTTGCTTTTAATAAATTATTTAATCCAAAGAGATATCCATTAATACGTGCAAATCAAATAATGGTGTGACCCCTATACTTCGAGGTGATCAGGAATTGATTTGTTACTTACCAAATATAGGTCACTCGATTGATAGGCAAAAGTGACGACACAATCAACGATTCAGTTTCGAAAACGCATCTTAATATCGTTTATTTACTTTATACAGGCAATATTAACTGCTATGAATAAATCTATCCACGTTTGCGTAATCGGCGCAGGAGTTTCAGGTCTTCCCGCAATAAAATCATGCCTCGAAAACGACCTCCTCGTCACCTGCTACGAAAAGTCCTCCGATATCGGTGGTCTCTGGAACTACCGCCCAAATCAACTTGAATCCGACTGTGGCACCGTCATGAAGTCCACCATTGTCAACACCTCCAAAGAAATCATGGCTTACTCCGATTTTCCCCCTCCCGCATATTACCCAAACTTTATGCACAACTCCTTCGTCCAAGAGTATTTACGGGATTATGGGGAAACGTTTGGCTTATTGAAGTACATTAAATTTGGTGTAGGAGTAGTTTCCGTAAGTGGTTGTTGCTATTAAAAAGAAAAACCTTAAGCATATGCACATACTAATTTAAGCAAAAATAAAAACTCTCCCCATGTAGTTAGAGGCTATTTCTATATTTAGCATCTTTCGCACCTAAAATAGCTTTTTTTTACTTACCCGCATTTAATATTCCTACGCTTTTTTAGTTATCAATAAATGAGGAAGAGAATGGAAAGTATTGGAAAGTTGAGTTAACTAATGGCCAAGTTGACTTTTTCGATTCTGTTATGCTATGTACAGGCCATCACTCCATACCTAAGTATCCAAAGGATA
The DNA here is from genome assembly GCA_963281155.1 of Rhabditophanes sp. KR3021. Classification (NCBI taxonomy): domain Eukaryota; kingdom Metazoa; phylum Nematoda; class Chromadorea; order Rhabditida; family Alloionematidae; genus Rhabditophanes; species Rhabditophanes sp. KR3021. The sequence goes on along the minus strand of CAUJLY010000005.1, from coordinate 475,769 downwards.
TGGTTGGTCTCGATTCGTTTGAGGGAAAGGTTATCCATGCCAAGGAATACAAAGACTACAAAGGTTTTGAAAACAAAGACGTATTTATTGTAGGAATTGGTAACTCTGCACTTGATATTGGTGTCGAATTAGGCAAAATTGCAAAAAGTGTAACCATCTCCACCAGAAGAGGATCTTGGGTTTTTAATAGATGTTCTCAGGTAAACAAATGAAAAGATAAACAAATATAATTAAAAGCCACAAGGGACCTCAACTTTAAGGGCAAACTTCTTCTCAATCATAGGTTCACCAATTAGTTGGGCATTATCAGGGTGGAAGCCTGCACACTTCTTCAAAAGAACATTTACCATGATCTACATTTGTCACTTGTTAACCAAAGTACTCGGTAAGAATGTATTCCAGCTTTCGGACAATTCTTTAGAAGGAACATCCATTTTGATAGCAATTGTCTTCAAACAAAATCCATTTCCTTTCTTGATATCACTCATTTCTTTGATCCTTTCTTGTGAGCACACGTTTACCATCTACAAGCATTTTGTACTCGGAAAGATGATGAGACATCCTTGTCTTACTACCTTTGAATCTTAAGTTTAGCAAGCTGCTCTAATGAAACCCGCAACTGCCCACTCATTTAAATATCAAATCCATTTTGAACAACTGTATTCCGGGTTTTGTCTGCCACTTTAGCATCAGAAGCGATCATCAGGTTGCCACTCAACCATTTCATCCCCACATTCCGTTCACTCCCAACTTCGTCTTTCCTATCAAAGGCCTCCTTAAATGTAGCACCATCCTTAATACTATCAAAGACAATGTTTGATTTGATCAACAACGCACCTCCATTGTTTCACTTCCTTTTTTGGTTGATGTTATTGGTGAGTTAGGACATTCAACATTCTGGCACCAATGGCTTGATCCACTTTGTCTAAGATAATAGAGAACATCGTAAATAATAATAACACGCATTAGTCTCCTTAAAATAAGAATTAAATGACAAATCTTGTTTAAGAAATGTAGACATGTTATAGCTAATTTTGAAGTCATATTATGCCAAACCTGGCACAAAGGATCTTTACATTAAATTTATTATATTTGTAACGTTATAACTAATCTGATGTTCAGGGAGGGATGCCGTATGACATTTTGTTGATGTCCAGATTGTACCAAAAGATTATGGCCACAATTCCATGGACGGTTGCGAATGACTTTATGGAACACAGACTTCAGCAGCGAATGGACCATGATATGTTTGGGTTGAGACCTGATCATAGATTCTTCCAACAACATCCGACTGTCAATGACGCACTTGCCAATCATTTACTTTCCGGGATGATAACTGTGACTGAAGACGTTGCAGAAATCTTACCAACGCAAGTCAAAGTAAAGAACGGCACCAAATTCAATGCCGATATAATCATAATGGCCACTGGCTATACATTCGCATTTCCTTACCTTCAACCACAATCTCTCATCCCTATAAATGATCATGTGATAGACTTATACAAGCATATCTTCCCACCACATCAACCAAACATCGCTGTTATTGGCCTAGTTCAACCAATAGGAGCTCTCCAACCCATTTCCGAATTACAAAGCCGTGTCGCAGCCCAGTTGTTTTCAGGAAAATTGAAATTACCACCAAAACAACAACAAATATCAGAGATCGAAGAAAACAGGTCGGTCCTTCCTTACTCATCTTATCTAATTATATTTTTTATTTTAGGTAAAGATATTCAAAAAAATAATTTCAAAGCTTTTATTTAAAAAGGAAAAATAGTAAAATTAAACAAGATACATTTAAGTAACATACTCTGGAGATTGAGGGGTTTTGGTAGGAGTAGTATATGAGATTCGGCTTACAATTTCAGGATGGTTCGTTGGGTCGGCCTGATGCTTCGATGTTTGTCAAATCATCTTATAGAATTGTTATTTGTTCAAATAACATTGTGTTATCAAAGAGTGAATTTTTAAAAGTTTTAAATGCTATTAGTAACAGGAAGTTCTCAGATGTGATTGATATTTAATTCTGATATCAGATAAGGATCAGAGCACATCATTTTATAAAAATTCATAAGTATCAGGATCAGATGATGTCAGATCGGAACCCCTAGTAGGTATGTATTTTCAAAAGACTAAGCTAATTTAGATATTGAGGAAACGCACTCTTCCGATTAATTTCTCCTTAAACAAATATTTAGTCGAATTTGTTTTCTATAATCGTAAAAAATGATTCCCTTACACTAATGATCGCCTTTGTCAGGAAACTAATGAGGAAGCGATATTTCGACTCAAACAAACACACCCTCCAAGTAGACATGATACCCTACTTAGACTCCTTAGCCGAGATGATATCATGTGTCCCACCCGTATCAACCTATCTCTGGAAAGACTTTAAATTTTGGATGCAATTATATGTGGGTGCAAATGTTCCATATGTCTACAGATTAGTAGGACCCAACTCATGGAAGGGTGCTCGGAAAGCAATCGAAGAAGTTCCCGAACGTGTCAAATTTCCCATCAAAAATAGAGAATGTCGTACTAGAAAACATAAAAAACGTGGCCATCTGAATGAGTATTTTAGGTACGTGTCTATGAAATGGATTGCTGGATACACGTGCTTAATTGTAGTTAGTGGAGTGTGGACTTTTTGCTTTGGTCCAACGGGAATGCCGATTGCCTCATATTTGTTGTGTGTGTTTATGTTTTTGGTACTTTTTTCATTCATGTTACTATGGTTTGACATGCAATATGATATGACAACTATTTTTTAGATAAACAAATAATTTGTTTTTAATAAAGAGATATTCACTTACCCAAAAGAAATATCAAGTTACCATTTAATTAAAAAGAACATATTCCCCTGGATCCAATTTATTTGTTGAGGTGTGTATTTTAGTAATGTGCCTTTTTGAAACTAGTTTGTAGGATACGAAAAAAAATACACACAAAAAGACTTATATGATTTAAAAAGACTTAATTTGTGAGTAATATCTCTTTTTCCTTCTAATCTTGACTAAATCATTTACCTTTCTCTTTCACTTCAAAACAAAACCACTCTTTATTTGTATACAAAGAATAACCACATACCAACCTAAGTTGATTTGTTATATATTTAGAGTTTGGAGTGATACAGTTGTCGAGACCAGTCCAAATAGTCTTGAAACTAGTATATAGTACGAAGAAACTAGTACCTGACAAAAGCTACTCCAACCTACAACTTTTATCAAAATAAGCTTCATTTTCGGTGATTAGGAGAGGTATTTAGATACAGTGATCTGTATAGAAGATACAATGATCGCTTTTTGGAACTTTAAATTGGAAAGATTGTCTGTTTAATTGTGGAAGATACTAGATTTGAGCTTAAAAAAGAATCAACTAAATATGATAAGAAATGTTATACCAACTATTATCTCACATCTTTTATTCATGCCCAACAACCAGATCAAATAAATTGAGAAGAAAATAAAGTGGTGTGTGTAATTTTTTTTAACCTCCACGTAACTCTTACCTTTTTCCAGTAAGTACTCACGTTTCTTGCTTAAAGAATGTATCGAAAAACATTTTTTGGGATGTATCAAGGTGGTGTCCTTTGGTACAAGAGAATATGTTGTGCTGTTGCGTGATAATCAATTTTGAAGTGTAACTTTAGAAAGAATTTCAATCAACACAGTTTACTTGTTTTAATAAGTTACAAATTGCGGTCAAAATGTAAATAGGCAATTAAGAGTTGAAAGAACTCCAACAAATTAGAGCAGTTTGTTTTGTCGTGGAGAGCATATTGATCTAGTTCCTACTTCCACTCCAAGACCCAATCTTATAAATAAATACATAACTAAATATATAAATAAAGACATAACTAAATTAAATGCTTGTTTCTAGAAGTATCCTGTCTACGAAACGTCACTATTTTTGGAAACAACTTTTTCATACAAAATAAACTCCTTTTTTTGTTGACTTGTCAAATATTCTTTGGTTTGATGAAATATTCCAATGAAAAAGTAAGTCTTGAAGTTAGAACTCTTCAAACCCAAATATTACATTCATTCTTTTGAAATAAAGTTGAGGTGGATGATAGTGACCATACTACTACAAATGACTGGTAATAGTATTAGTATGATTGCTAGTTGGGGCTCGATCTCTGTTGTAACTTTGTAACTTTGTTTAGATGATACGTGACCAGCAGGTCTTGGGCGTATATTAGAATAAGTGTCTATCTGATGGATAATGGTAATAATATGTGTGTGAGATCAGACACACACAAAATCACAACCGCACCCATCTTCAAATCGTCTAGGCGTCTTCTTTTTTGCACTCGGAACCTCAAGGAGGAGCATCGTAGGCATTCACATTGGTATAAATAACCATTAGATGATGCCTAATTCTTCATATCATTCCTTGACCTTCTCATAACACATCTTTCTACTCTTGTCATTTACTCTTTAATTGTTTTGGAGTGTTAATTTTATGTATTTATGAAGTGCCATATATTCAACAGTTGTCACATATTCATCAATTTTTACCTACCCATCAATTAATGTATATTCTTATTATAAGGTGGTGACAATAAGTACGGATTTGAATAAAGATGACTCTCTAGCTTTATCTTTTTTGCCCGCTAATACAAATTAGTATAGAATACACTTTTAATACTACTTTATATATTTATCGGACTGTTCAAACTTGAGTCTCCACTGAGCTTAATTTTAAGTTAAAATAATAGATTACCTTTTGTTAGCTCAAATATTCATCTCCACTTGTTGTCACCAGTGACCACAAACAAAAAGGAGTGTATTAGTTTATTTTTCAAGATTATAAAGGACTCTAATATATTTTTGACTCGTGGTCAAGTTTTGTCGAAGTTAAGAAGTTTACCTAACATCATCTCATCACTGTGCATCGCCATCAGGAGGTTGGTATGTTGAAGATTACGCGACCACTTAATAAAAAGCCTCTCCTCTATGACATTTATATTCGCTTCTCTCAAGAAATATAAAGAGATTAGGACGGGCAAGAGTTTGGGGACAGACAGACCAGTCTACATTTTGAAGAACACTTTTGGTCACACTCTCCTCGAGAAACATTCACAACATTTACCAAAAACATTTTTCGTTCATTTTTGTCTAGGTCCAGTTACTTGGTAATATTCATTTATTCGAGTAACTTAATAATATTCATTTATTTAGAGTTACTTCATAGTATTAATTTAGTTCGAGTTATTTGATGGGTTATTTAATATTTTAATACGATATTCCTTACTAATTGTTCTTTTGAAGCCTCATTTCAGTTTACAGCTTTCTCATTGCTAGAGATGTATACATTAAACAAAAACCAATTCCGACTTGCCCTCATCTTAGGGTCCCTCGCCTGTGCAGTCTTTGTTTTTGGCCTAACTCCAGAAGCCAACCAAGACGAAGTAGTCGAATCAGCATTTATGGATGAGGGAGAACTGCCAACACAATCAACAAATACAACCCGTGCCAAAAGACAATTCGGATGTCCTGCCAACTGCTACTCATCATGCCAAACATCATATCAATGTCGCGTCTATTCACCAACGACTCAATGCGTCCGTGGATGTTGTTGTCCACAAACAGTTGATCTTGACACTGCTTGCGATGGTGGAATTGCCGTAGCTGGATGTATTAATAAACTTTGCGGACAAGGTTACTTCTGTTCTTCCAAAAATTATTGCTGCAGATGTAGTGCTGGCAAAGAAGCTGGACCATGTTTGTTCAACTCAACTGAAAAGTATTGTCCAGCTGGATATGCTTGCAACACCAACAACTATTGTTGCCCCCTCGGATCTGGATCAGCCTTGACATCTTGTGGAACTGGAGACTATTGTCCTTCTGGATATACATGTGGAGCTGGAAATCTGTGTTACGTGAACACCATGGGATGATTTTAACAATTCCCCATCAATATTCTTTACAAATCGTCCACTAAATATTTATTCTGAAACAAAACATAATTTAAAATCGTTTATATTATCAAGTAATTTTTTCGTGCTAAAAATCTTTTATTTAAACTAAATTATTCAATAAAGTCATCATTTTTGAGGAGTATAATTGAGATTTATACAAAATAGATATTATCGTATTTTTAATTGATACAAATATTCTCAAACAGAGTATTTTATTTATCATATATCAAGTACGTTTCTACAATTTGATAGCTTTTTTAGCATGCCATTCTCGCCAACAACGAGCTAAATTCAACAAATTCATTCCTAGTCAAACTCGTATAAGTTTTAAATTCCTCAACTTCATTATTCAATTCACCGACCCATTTTTATCTAAATCAGTCAAACCATCCTCCAACAATAACTCACCAAACTGTTGACCCTCATCAACTCACCCTGTTTGACCATTAATTGAAGTAATTTCCAAACTAAAATGCAATCATTGCCACCACAAGACGTCGCAGTTTGGCGAGATAAAGTTGTCACACACAAATTCGTTTAATATGTTCTTTAATAAAAAATTGAACTTGATGAAAGACAATGGTTAGTGTGTTTAAGGAACCTGGCTGTGCTTTGACATATTCTAACTTTTTTTTCTTTATTATCTAGACACCATTCTTTGAGATACAATAATCGATGTTTTTTGTCGTTTTCTTTTGGATCATAGTAAAGTGAAATACTAAGAGAGGTACAATTTTGAAAGCGATGTGGACCAGCAAAGAATAAGTCTCGACGTTGTAAGGTAAGAACAAATCAACGTCTTCATCACCAGTTAGCGGCTTTTTTTAATTTTGTAATAATCAAATGTTGGCATTTCTTTTATTACTGTCATTGAAATACATAATAAATTTGACACCAACTCCATTATAAATTTGATTCGTTTGACATATGCGCTGCGACTTTATTTTGAAAGCTCGAATAATCTACATGGAGTATTTAAAATAAAGTAATACATTTGCGGCCTTTTTAAATACCTTTAGTTAATAGAAACAACGCCATACCATTATTTGTGTGGATAGTAAAAGTATTTTTAAAATAGTGCCATCACATTTAAATTAGATTTTAAAAATATCATAGTTACTCATTTTCTAAATAAGGGTGAAATGTACAACTGTCAAAAAGCCAAAGAAACGAGGATCAAAAAGGTCAAATCAGAAATGAATGAAGTGAGTATGGTAAATGATTCCAACGTCATAGATGTCACTGAATCTATAGTTAATGCAGAGCTATTATGTGACGAAACTGTTGTTCAAGGGAATAATAATGACAATTTATCAGAGGACGAATCAGTCATGGAACTCGATGAAGCTAATGAAACATTCATTGCTCGACCAGATAAATTTTTTTTGATGATAAGGATTTGTCAGTGACGAAGAAAGAATAATAAACGAAAAGGTTGAACTTGAGATCAATGTTGTTGGTGAAGACGATGCAATCACGGTTATAAATAATCAAAACTGGAAAAAAAGAATTGTAGCTGAAGATGGAGACAAGATTGAAGATGAAGTTCAATTTGAAATAAAAGATAGAATACAGAATGCGATGTTAAACTATCCAGACCAAATCAAAACTAATGCAATTGATCAATATGTATTTGCGTTCAAAAAGCCTAGGACGAGAGTTCAAAATAATCCAGGTCTCGCTGTGATGAATTTAGTAATTAATAATCAAACACGACAATCGGGAAAATGCGAGAACATGTAATTCACTATTACAATGAGTTAATTGACTTATGAAATGGAAAATCAACTTATAGTCTAGTGACTAAAGAAGATTTTGAATTTGAATGGCTCTTTGATTATGATTTTAATGTAGACAGGCTTGCGATGTTTAATGTGCAGGAAAAATAGATTCATATTTAAGAGGAAATACAACAATTAGTCAGATAAAGGCATACGTAGAATACATTGCTACAGACAAAATTCCTTTCACAGCAACTGAATTTAAAGTATTTTGCAGAATATTCAAAATAAGAGATTTAATGCTTGAAAATGAAAGCAATACAACTCCTACAATTAGATTACATCCAGTTGACTTTGCTACAAGTATGCTTCCTTTGGTTATTTTTGATTCAACTTTACACGTATACAAACTTATCGAAAATGTAGGACTCAAAGCTGAATCTGGTAGTTGTAATAATGTGAACAGAGCTTACAAGTTTAAAGCTCGGAGAAAATTACCTGGAGTTTTAACGAGTATAATTGCACGAACCTTAGTGAGAATAAGTTCGACAGGATACAAAGATTCGAAATGCCAGTTCGTGATAAAATAATTTTGAAGAAATGGCAATTATTCCGGGATTTTGGATTAATAGAAACATGGATTTGGAAAAAAAAGAACTTGTCTAAGTATTAAAAAGAGGTTAGACTCATTTGGCATTTCAGAAACGATGGGTTCGGTAGAGACAGATGGAGCATATTATGAATTGTCCGTAACCTTCTTAGATCTCAAATTACTTGTTTTCAATGAGGATAATACAAATGGTGGAAATCAAGAAAGATACCAGAATAGAAGGCAAATCTTGATAAGTAATATAAGAAATGCATATGCCCTTGCCAATTACAACAAAATTGTGAAAGAGCTGAATCCTGTAACAAAAGAAGATAAAATGTGTGGTATTGTAAATCTCCGTGAAATTGATGGCACATTAGCAGGTAACCCTTTAAGCGACAATATTAATCATCTTTATAAGTCATTGACAGCGGTGTCAACTTAAATATCACAAGAACCGGTAAAATGTACAACAAATATTGAAAAATATGGTCAACTACAAATGGTGCTACTAATATTCAAATCAAAGGTGTCCGATTTTGTCTTGCACGAGTGTTCTATAGAATATTTAAATGCAAAGATCAAGGTGAATTCAGACAAATACCTGGTGTGAAATAGCTCCGCTTAATGAAGGAAATCCACAAATCAGACTCCGCAATTTCATTACTAAAGAATCAAACCAAGTACAACAATAAACAGCAGCCACGTTGATCTACTCAAATATATGTACAGTGTAACAAAGAATCAGAATTTGTTAAATTGAAAGGTCATCCAGGATATCGTATCAATCTCAAAAACAATTTATCCATGATGATAGAAAAGTAATCGTAAAATCAACTTATATCCAAAAACATATGTGTATTAGACTGACTATCAAATCAAATGGTGTTTTATTCAGAGTTAATCGTCTTTTGTACAGACCTGTCCGGAAGCATTTAAATCAGATTATCCAAGTACTCGAAGGTTATATTTTTAACAATAATTTTGTAGTGCCTGATCATGGAGAAATGGTTTCAAAAATTACTCACAAACCACTTACTTTTCAATTAGATGAAAAGAGATACCTTAGAACAAGAATATTAAGTAAATTTCACAGGATTGACTAAATATTAAACAACATCCGTTGTACTCCCGACTTTTAAGCCATATAATGGTAATGAGAAAGTAGTTGTTGATCATATTGGTGATGATAAAACTAATAATAAATTGGAAAATTTGCAATGGATCACATTTTCAGAGAATAGTCAAAAGGCTCATGACAACGAAGAAATAGACAAGTTTGGGATATCAATTATCAGAATCGATGTTAAAACGAAGGAAGAGATTTATTTTAAAAGTATTAGAGTATTAAGTCAATGTATAAATTCAAACAAAAAATATTCGAGAAGCGACACTGAAAACATTCGTCAATCATGTGAAGAAGAGTATGATAATGAATGGCAGGATTATTATTGGTTGTATAATGAAGGAACTAAAAACTATCTTGAGATTAAAAAAAGCAATGAACCAATTGACGGTGAAATATTTACAACATATTCTCATCTTTATGGATCAGAAGGTTCTTTACTTCAACACAAACTGACTATAAGATTAGTAACAAAGGATGTGTACTTGATCAAGATGGGTACATTATGAGTCAACATGGCACAACTGATGATGACTATCTTTCTGTGCATATCAGCTGCGATGGTTTTCGCTTTACAGTATTAGTTCATAGGATGGTAGCATACGCTTTTCTTTGGAAAAATTTCCCTGATAAATCTATTGGTTTTCAAATTTTGGCTGTCGACCACATGTTTATGGATGAAGGTTCTACATGTCCTAACAAAAGACGCAATGAAGTTGAAAATATTCAAATTGTTATCCAAAAACAAAACATAGTAAATGGAGTCGGAAAAGAAACCAGAAGCTACACAATAGACGGTGATCTTATACAAACATTCGGGTCGATCAAACAAGCTGTAGAAAATGTACGTGCCCTACAATGTGATAAATACAACTTGTCCAATGGATTCTATTCTATAAACTCTAAAGTAACGATGCTTGAAAAGTATCTTAAAGGGAGAATCGTCAATTTTACTTGGTTATAGAAGGGCTTATGCAAATAATCAAACATTTGAAGCTAACGATTAATAGGATGTTTACAATAAGGTCGTGCAATTATCGAAAAGACCAAACTTGATACTTAAATGAATTTTATTCATTAATAATATAAATATCTTATTTCAACTAATTTACATTTTTCCACTTCGGCTAGTGGCAAAAAGTAGATGACCAATCAAAAACAAGATCCCCCAATTTTTTGATGTAAACACAAAGAATTTTATATAATTATTTTAAATTATGAATCCCTACTATTCCCTAACTCATTTTTCAAAGCCACACACCACATTTTGTTTCTTTATTATTAATTTATATACTACTGTTGTCAGGATTATTGCACCATCTCCAACAAACTAACTAATGAAGTTGACCGGTCAAGAAATTGGTCTAATTTGTAGTCAATTTGAATTGTCCTTTCAATGCTTTATTATAATTATTATAAAGACAGATAAAATATTTATTCAAACTTACTTAGTTGTTCCTTTTTTGCGAAAGACAAACCAAATTGACCAAATCTTTTTTCAAATACACGCGTCCAAAGCACACCTTTAACTTTAAGTAAACAAGTGGTAGTATCAACAATTCTTTTTGTCTACATAAGATTGTGTATTTAGCAATACATCATTAAATATAATTATAAAGACGTTACGTTTTTAACTTTAAAATCACGAAACTCCACTTTGGTTGGCTTTGTCTTAGATGTATATGGAGAATAGGTGTGTTTATAAGACTCAATGACATTCAAAATGCGTGAGTGTGGCACGGAGGTTTGTTGGTGCAAACTTATTTCAGGTCAAACTGGACTTTTTTAGTTAAAAGTGTTAACAAGCTAAATGGACAACATCAAATAAGCAAAGGATTTATTAAAAATGGTAGGTAAGAATTTTTATACTATAGCAAACCAATATTTTGGTTGAATTAGATAAATAAATTAGAAAGTCAAAGTACAATGGAAGGAATGAATTGTTTAACAAATTTATTGTTCTAATTAAATGGCATTTATATATTATGTTAATTTATGATTTTATAAGTAGTTATTTCCCAATTTTGGCATCTTTTCATCAGTGATTATCTTGGCTGCTTCTTTGAACTCCTCGACCTTTTGAAAGACTTCGTTGATCTCTACCTCTGAGACAGTGAGGGTTTCGTAAATTGTTTGAAGATTGAAGAGATTTCTGTCCTTCAGCACTTCGAATCGTTCTGATGAACTCATTTCTACCTTGGCATTCTCGAGCATTTTATCCCAAACATCAGCAGCTGCATGGATATTGGACAAGTTTTCCACGAGTTCGCTCTCACAAGCAATTCTTGTTCCTTCAAGATTCATCGCATCCGTCTCTTCTCGAGCTGCTCCAAACAATTCGTTGCTCTTGACAATCTCACAATAGTTCTCATCTCCGTCAAGATCTAAAGAGCTTCCTTTAATCAAATCCGATGACTTGTTAGTGAGTTCCAATAAGCAGTTAATTTCTTTTTGGCGTTCGGTATTTAAACTTTTTACCTTTGAGTCAATCTTTACAGCCAACTTTTTCATGAGTCCAGTGGCTTTAGCGGCATTTTCTTGAAGGATCTTTTCGTTCGACTGCCTTTCTTCATGGCAAGCATCTTGCAAGCAGCGATATTCTTTCACCATTACCTCGATCTTTTCCTTTCGATGCACTTCGGACACCGTTTTAGCATTCAGCTCCTTCAGTTCAGCAATTCCTTCTGCCTCAGCCACTTTCTTTTCTTTGATTTGCATCTCAATCTGCGCGTTGCTGATTGTTTTCCGTTCAATCAATTCTAACAACTTCATCTTCTCCGCTATCAAAAGCTCCCTCTTCCGCTTGTCCTGGAGTAACCTCTGTTCAAGTTCCTCATTTTGGCGCCGTAAGTCATCCCTTACCCCCTCAATTTTGCTACACTCAACTTGTAGCTCCATGGCGCATTTAGCCTTTGCCATAGCTTCTCCTTTCAGCATCATCCTATGAGGGTAGTTGGGATTACGTTCACCTTTGAGCCTCTTCACTTTTTCAATACTTTCCAAGTGGCATTCGAGGGATATGATCATCGACTTGGGCTCCATAACGACCAAGCTACTCATCTCAACAACCTTCAATAATTCGTGGTACTCGTGACCCTTCGACAATTCCAGCCACATTGAAAGGGTGCATTTCTTCTCCCAAAGCATCTTCAGAACTTGTGCCAAAGGACAGGTGTATTGGCCATTTCTCAAGTCCAATTCCGATAGGAAGCTCTCTTTCATGTTCCCCCACATGTTAAGGACCACATTGTTCATGAGTGGGAGGCTCTGATAGTCCGGGACATCCACAAAATAGAAACCACCACTCTTTATCAAAGTTGGGTCTGGTGAGGTTTCATCAGTCTTGAGGACCTCGATCAAGTAGACCCAAATGTCTTTACAGTTTGATATGTCCATTTCTCTCCGACCCACATTTAACCACTCGACCAAACTATCACGATCCGCATGATATTTGGCATGGATGTTCATCACAGGTATGCTCCAATCATCAATCTCATTAATTTCGATTCTCCTGGGTGTAGTTTGGCATCCTGTTACCTCACCATACACGTCAACCATTATCCGATCTTCACGAATAGCCGCAAATTTCGTTCTGATGTTAAAATCAATCCCGAAGGTACTCTAAAAAAGATATTAATAATCATACAATGTCTTCGATTAACTTACCTTCTCATTAATAAGATTCCTCATCTTGTCTACGACCACCTTGATCAGCCCATTGTTAGGTTCCCAGACGGACTCGCAAAACTTGGTCTCTTTCAACCGGGAGATTAACACCACGTTCCCCAACGTCATCCTTTCACTGGTCACCAACTGTTCGGCAAACCGTTCTACATCTTCCTGAAGTGAAAATGGGGTACCATTTGTGACATTGTTCCCCATTTTAGATACATTTGTACGGGCACCATCACTCAGAATATGGACGGCTGGGCAGTGTTTTACACCTGCACCGGTAGAACTTAAATAATTCTCCATTATTTAAAGGTACAGCAACGACACACGAATATAAAAATGCTTAGAATACCTAAAACGTTTACATCTCCCTCATTTTTTTTCGTCCTAAGAGAAGGCTTTGGAGCTGAGCATACTGGAAATTGTGTTTCCACCACACAATCTTTGTAGTTAGCTTAACCGATCTCGACTAAAACATGTAATAGTCATCATTTTGGGCAAAAAAGTCAATATTATACCCACAAATTATCATCTAACGCACCTATTAACTGTGACTTTTAAATAATTATCCTCATGTACAAGCTGACATAGTTGCTACTTTGTACTTACCCAAAAATTGACACTTTGCACCTACCAAAAAATGGCCCTTTAATCTACAAAAAAAAGCAAGTGTAATCTACAGAAATATAGCAAATTCAATCTACATACACAACTAACATTAATTTATCTAAAATATTATCAAATAAAAGAATGTCGATCTGTTCCATTATAATGATATCAAAAGTTATCTTCTTTTCATATGACACACTAAAAAACCATTATAAAAATGTGCGTGTCTTATCATTCGATCACATTACTCGTCCACAAGCTGCAACTAAATTTAAATATTTAATATACCCCCACGTCAAGTATAAATAGAGCTTGTAATTTTTGGTATTGGTTCATTTTTATATTAGGATGATAAGGAGGTTTTTAATATTAGTATTGTTAAGTGTTGCTTTTAGTCGAAGTGATGGCAAGAATGAGAAGAAACAGAAGATAGCTATTTTGGGAGCTGGAATAGCTGGTTTGTCTGCAGCTAAGGCTTTTACTGAACATGGGTATGAGGATATTGAGGTTTTTGAGGCTGGATTGGAGGCAGGTGGGCGTATCCAGTCCATTCCTTACAAAGATGGATTCCTTCAAATGGCAGCGCAATTTATTAATGGGGAACAAAATCCAATTTACAAAATTGCTCATAAATTGGGTTTAATTACAGGGGAAGTTTCTGACTTGGGTAAGTATTTTACAACCTGGACTTAATCATTTATTCCTTAGGTAATTTCGACGATACTCATTACTTTGCCGGCAACTGCTCATACTCCGACAAAGACATGAAAGCTTTCAAAGCCTTCATCGAACCTCTTGACAACAAATACAGAACTTTAGCTGACACAGATGAAACAGCTTCCCGCAAGCATACAATGTTTTCAATATACGATATTGATTATCAGAAGTTCCTAGCTGACTACAAGGCAACCCCACAACAGAGGAATTTCTTTGATGCGATGACGAGAAGCTTCAGGACTTATTATGAATTCGAGTGGGCCTCACGGTGGGAAGACCAAAGCATGCGTAATTTAGCTGAGTGGAATGACTTAGGAGCTATCGGTGTTTCTTACACAACTTCCAAAATCGGGTACAAAGGAATCATTGATTACATCAAAAATGAAACACCAAAAGACAAATTTAGATTCAATTCACGTGTCACTAAAATTAGATATGACAAGGACGGAGTTTACCTTAGTATCGGCGGAAAGGAATTAGACACAAGGTTCGATCACGTTGTCGTCACAGCTGCTTTAGGTCATCTGAAAGCGTTTCATAGACACTTGTTTGAGCCTGCTTTGCCTAGACATCGCCAACATGTCATTGAGACGATTGGATTTGGGGGAAGTTGCAAGATATTCTTTGTTTACGAGAGGCCTTTTTGGCCAAAAGAGTACAGGGCCATTTCACCTTTGCCGATTAAGGATTGTAATAGAAAGGGGCAAGTCAATTCAATTGAATCGGAGCTGACTACTTTTGAAGTCGTTGATTGGGCACCTAATGTTTTGACCGCGTGGATAGCAGGCCATGGACCAACTAAGATGGATGACTTGACTGATCAACAGTTGTCCAATCACGTTACCACCCTTTTCCGTGACATGTTCATCAATGCTTCTATTCCTGCACCTCAAAACATAATACGTCGTTTATGGCATAAGAACGATCTCTTCAACGGTTCTTATTCCTACGTTTCCAAGGAACAAGCAGCCCAAAACATCCACCACTGGGAGCTATCAATTCCTGTCAAAGTAAACAAAGTCCCTCGAATCTTATTTGCCGGAGAAGCAACTCACCACCGGATCTTCCAAACTGCCGTAGGAGCCTACATGAGCGGTCAGTTTATTTATTCACCTGCTTTAACTTTTATCATTTACAGGTATCAGGGAAGTAGAAAGACTCAACTACTTCTACTCTACTTAAACAAACACCCTTTCTTTGTATTTCCTCGTATGTAACTACAATTATTCCACTCAACCAAACAAAATGACGTTTTCTCTTAACTAATAATCACTTGCCTTTATTGGAAAAGATGTTTTTTGTCTTATATTAAATATTTAAATGTGTGATGATAGATGGAACGTGTATGTATAAAATAAAGTAATGCCTTTTAATTAGACAAATATTGTTTTGCAATCTTTGAAGCCTTTTTTTACAGCTTGCTTCTGCCTTCTGCCATCATCGGTCCAAAATACTTGGCAAAGGTAGGCAAGACTTGTTTTTGATTGAGTGGTGAATTCTTAGCCCACTCCAGAATATTTTCATACACATGGCCATCTCTTCTTCCTAATACACTATGGAGCTCCCTGTCTGACATGTCTAAGGAGTCCACTATCCCCACCGCATTATCTCGAATTAGGCTGAGATTATGGTAAATGCCTTCTTGGATATTATTAACCATCCCATCATCCATATACCTTTTCTTTAAGAGACTCCCACTGCAATGGCTTAGCACGTCATACGCATAGAGTCTCCACAAATTCTCAAGCACTTCCCTACAATTGGCATCGGGGCAAGTGTTCACTTTTTTATAGAAGTTACTCACCAAGTACAGTCTGACATGATTCCGAGTTGCTTTGCACAACTCGACTCCTGTCTTGTTTATGGCTTCGTCGAACGTCATTCTTTGTAGGAAGGTAGAAAACTGGTTGTAAGCAGAGTATATTTGGGTCCTGGCCAGGTGTTCGAACATTTCTATTATTGCTTGAGGTGATGTGTTTTGGTAGTTTGTATAAGGGCAGCATTTGTCGGGTTTCATTAGATATTCCGAAATAGAAGCCAATTCAGCTGTTCCTTCTTTAATTTCCATCACTGTTTTCATTAATATCTTAGAGACGTGAAGAAGCATGACAATGTTTTCACCTTCGTATGTGCAAGCAGCTATTGCCATTCCGTAAATTTGAGGGAGACCTATTTAGTTGTTAATCACTTTTATTTATTATTCATACTTACTTGAGGATAAGGAATACCCATGGCCGCCACAGGCTAGTTTCAGTTGTTCGCAACACTGAGCCACTTCCCAACTGACCACAGCTTTTAATCCCGAGGACAATGCATGTAATTCCGCCAGTAAGGAGACATTTCCTTGGTTGGAAGAATTGTCCGTATACTCCATGTACATGTCTCTGATCTCGCTGGCTGCAAAGATAAATGCAAAAGTCCTGGCAATAGCTGGAAAAATCCTGTATTGTTGTGTTTGATAGTCGAGAATTTGCACTTCGCCCTTGTCTTCCACGATTTCGCCTTGTCTGCGGATAGCTGAGTAACGAGTTGCGATCGTTACAGCGGGGGCTAAATTAGACAGAGTTACATCTCTGATGATGATGGCTCTAGTAAACACCATCGCCCCAAATCCCAGCTTCTTATGCTTCGGCTTGACGTAATCACCATCCTCAGTCACTTGGCAATGTTTCATTAGCATGTTTTGCCGAGGAATCGCGAAATTGTCAAACAAAAGAAAGCCATTGTCTGTGCCGTTGACACCTAGCTTCGGACCGATATCTCCAATTGTAATGCCCTAAAAGTGTGAGTATTTGTTGGCAAAGTGAAAATTTACATTTAAGGGTTGATGGGTCTGCTGGTCACGCAACTGCACAATGAACAAATGAGGTCCATGGCATGTTCCTTTTGTGTAAAGCTGTGCCATGACGGCACAATGAGTTGCACTTTTCCCCAACCCACCAGGCCAATACTTGGCTCCTGTGATTGTAGGGGTATGCAAGATAAATTGTTTGGTAGCTGGATCGTAGGTAGCTGTTGTTTCAAGTTTCTTAAGATTGGTCCCATGCCCAAGTTCAGTTTGAGCATAAGTTCCGATGATGGCTCGCATCACCGTTAAGGGCAGCCATTTGTCTAATTGCTCCTCGTTCGTTTGGTTTTGGATGACGGTGAGGAACATGGCGTAATGCAGGGACATCCCGTGGAAATCTCTCCCCATAATCAGCATCTGGTAATACATCCCTTCCCCGAAAATGTCACTTCCATCAATGGCATCAGCGTAATCCGTCATTGCCACGGCCATTTTTGCGTTTCTTTCAATTCTGCCTTCACGCGACAGAAATTCAACTGGCTTGGCCTCGTCAAAGGCCGAATTGGAGTTGACGTAGTCCAGAATTTGCCTCCTTCTTGCCAATTTATCCTCACCTTCGTAAATAAAAGAGGCCATTTTTTGGATGCTAAAAGTTGTCCTTTTACGTTCATTTGTAATGTCGCTGTTGTCTCCTGCTTCGATTAAATTGTCAAACATAGTTGTGTGCTGGCTAAAAATATATACAAACTTCGTTTATACGTGCCTTAATTAAGTGTTTTCAGCAATAGTTAAATCAAATTAGGATAAGCGTCGTCTACCCGATTGCAATAAATTTATCTCAAAATACACTACCAATATTCCGATACTACGTCCTGTAAGGATCATCAATTTATATAGTAAAAAGAATATTCTATTAACATAGTAGACTAGAGTAGAATCGAACGTAGGAAGAAACTACATGCGATCACCCGTCTTTCGACAATTGATAACACATCACCCCATGTCTATATACGTTGTGTTTCTGCAAACATTGTGTGTATACCACAATTTGCCAACCCTTGTTGTATCCGGCAACATAATTCAAAATAAAAGTCACAAACATCATAAACATTTAAGGCATTTAAAAGTGATATTAATTTAATCAACAAAAAGTACCATGCCGTGAGTCAGAAAAAGAATAAATACAATATTTTGATAATTAACATATATTACAAACATCAAAAACCTTTTACTATTTTACAAATTTCATTTTTTATAAATGGTAGTTGGGTATGTATACTTCAAGCTATGCAGCTTGTAAAGCCTTTCAAAAGGAGGGGTTCAGTGGTATAAATGGCATGGTTTTATATTTTTGCTGCATTCTTTAGTATCACATTACCCTGCCACTTGCCTTTTATTAAGAGTTTAAATAGTTCATTATTTTGAAGTGGTAATAATAATTAATTATTCTCCCTCTGGAAAGTAAATATTAATAAAATTATATACCCTTTGCGGAACTTATTAAATTTTCCCAAGAAACTTAAAATGTTTGTTATGCACTTTAAAATGGTAGTTAACTGCCTTTTATGTAGATAAAAAGGATACGTATGCTTATGCCATTTACAAATTAAAAGTCCAATTATTATTTTAGTCACGTCACTTTTTGATACTACTTACATATATTACTTATCATTTTCAATATTTAGTATTTAAGAGAATATTTACTATTTATTATTTGAATATGCATCAGGCTAAGATTTGTTGCTTGCTATTGGTGCTGCAAATTGGTGGCTTGGTTTGTGGGGAGAATACACGTCCTGAGATAACTTCAATTTGGGGAAAACGGATGGATTTCGATGATCCCAGGCTTTACTCAGCTTCATTTGGAAAGAGAAGTGGCGTATCGAGTGATGGGTATGTATATTGTAAATTGAGTTAATTTCAAATGTTGCCTACTTACAGACCATCACTTCCATTCCAAGAATACTTTTTGAAACAAACTCCGACCGACAAACGAAGCTACTTTAACGGCAAAGACATCGATCCCCGCATCTTTTCGGCTGCTTTCGGCAAAAGATCACCAACCCCCGCATATCATCTCCCATTTTCAAGTCCTCCCAACACCGAAACACCCGTCTTCGGAAAGCTATTCAATTTGTGGCAGAAAAGATCCTCTGAAATAGATGATCCTCGTTTCTATTCCGGTGCATTTGGCAAGAGAAAGTAACAAGCAAATAATAGTCCTACGTCATTCACTATCTCCTGATGCAATCTCTCCCCATATTGTACCACTAATACCCCTTCCACATGCTAAATAAAAATAAACAAATCTGTAAGCAATTTAGAAATGTCGTATCCTGAAGCTCTATACTAAAATACACTAAATATAAAACATCGACACACACTCACTCCTCCACATTTCAAGGAATTGTTCTCAGTGGAAAATAATGATTCTTTAATAAATATAAACTTAAGCAATATAAATCCTTTTGTACTTTCCTTCTATATAATTCCTAAATTCCGTAAATTAGTCGTGTAACATTTTTTTGTAAATTATTATAATGCTTCCTACAGAAAAGAGATATCAAAATCTTTTCTATGTCCCAGGTATTATGATAGCTTCTCTTCGAACTATATTAGTGGAATTTTGCAGAAAATATTGGGTCTCGTGGACAGAGGATTTAAGCTCAAAAACCTTGACTTTTCCAAACTTCCTCTGGGAATGTGGTGCTTTAAATTGAATCTTTGGAAAAAATGTTGCATTAGTTCGCAGAGCTGGAAAACTAAGTGTAATTATTTACACCAGAACTTAAAAGTTCAAATAGTTTGCTCGTAGGGCCACAAAATGTAAAAAGTATTATTAAGTACTACTTTTGATGAGTTTAAAATAGTCAAAATATGTTTCTATATAATCAGATAGAGTGTTATAATATGATTTTAAAGTCTATGGACCGTTCTAGGTAACCGATTATGCCTTGATCAGTTAAACAAATATTTGTTGAGCGTTTTAATGATGTGTAGGAACATAAAATCGGTATGATATTAGCTGTGTAATGTAAAAAAGGCAAAGCCATAAAAAAATTCAAAACTAACTTAGGTTTGGGTCATTTATGTATAGATTCCAACCGGGTGATCTAGGAAGCTACACACAAATTCTTTTATTTGGATAAACAATATAGTATCTTTAATTGTCTAAAAAATTAGAAAACTTTAATATAATTATTGAAGCGAATCTGAGTTTAATTCAAATTATTATTTCATTATTTGGCTCTTCAAACAGTATGTAATTCTTGTGAATTATCCCTTTTATATTTTCATAAGATATAAGCTTATTCCCGAAATCCGTCTAATTTTTAAAATATAAAGTTAATCATCCCGAATACCAATCTGATAAACATTCGTCAATAAGAGAATAATCTTATATCTTTGATCAATCCACTAATAAACCATTTTCAAGCACATATTATTTTTGACACATTACAAACATGAATTAGAGACTCTAATTTTATTAAGTTTACATTTGTAATCATTTTCTTGGCGGAATTTGTCTCAAATAATATAAAGAGATAGTCTGCACATTTTTGATTATATTTGGTACTAGTCATAGATTGCACACCTAAATAAGTTGGAGAAGAATTATCCACTAGAACAGAAACATTATGTAAATCCTCTTTTTTTAATAATCAGCCACTTTTCAAAGGTAAAAGAATGTGAAGTAATGTCATCTAAAAAAAGTACTGCTAAACCTGAAGCTGCTTCCAATTCAGAATTGAAAACAACAAGGAATGCCAAGAAAGAAAAGACCGTGTAGGCGGTGAGAAACGTAAAGAAAAGAGGGCAGAGAGTTGCTCTGTATGTATCGGATCTTGAAGCAACTACATCCTGATATTGGTATGTCCTCAAAGGCTATGTCCATCATGAGTTCATTCACCAACGATCTTTTTGATAGAATCGCCACAGAAGAAAGCAAGCTTGGTATCTACACCATAAAAAGTACCTTACCCAACAGATAAATTCAAACAGCCATTAAACTTGTACTTCGTGGGAAACTTGTCAAGCATGCTGTATCGGAAAGAATCAAAGCCATCACAAAGTACACTGCCTAACCATCTTGTAGCTGCAATTCAGAATAGCAACTATTACTAATATCTTTATATCAAATACTACTAATATGTATGTTGTAAGTTGAATTCTGTCTATTTTTTGTGAATAAATGTGTATGTAATAACTTGTGTATGTTTGCATGTAATTGATTGTCTTCTTATTAATATGTGTCTAATGGATTTTATAATATAATTTTGATGAATGTAGATTGTTAAAAATGTTTTACAGCATTAGAAAATGTACAAAATTCACTTTGTCGCAATAATTATTGTTTTATATCAGTAATAGAAAATTTAATATGAACTTATTTGTACTTAATAAGCCCTTTTGGCTGAGATAAATAATATAAATAGCTCATGAGCTCACACTCGGGTCTAGATAGGAGGAGGTGATGATAGGTACAGATAGAGATGGGGTAAGACCACCTGTTTGTAGGAAGTCACTTTAGATGTTACCTAAACGATATGACCCTGGTAATATCTAGCAAATATAATTCTTTTGAAGGAAATTAATATGGATGGGAGAATGTTGAGTAGAAATTTAGACCATTATACATCTGATCCTGAAAAATACGCTCTCAACCCAACACATCCGTTCTCAGTACAAAAAGAAGAAAAGATAAAAATTGCTCAAAATTGTTATGAAGAGTCAAATTTTGTGAACACAATGACATATTTGAAAACAATTGCTTTGATTATGATGCCAAAGCACATATCTGATATTTTTAGAGATACCATTCTTGATATAAGAATGATGACTGCTTCTGGTGATGGTATTAGGGAAAGTGCACGGTTAGATGAAGTATATAATGATACAAATATTTTAAATGATGTTCCACAAGAGCAATAATTTAAATCCACTTATTTCTTTTTTACATTCATTTTTAATATATTTTTTGATTCAAAAAATGTCTATATAATTAAATATTCATTTTGATGCTTGTTATGCTCTATAAATTGAAATATTACTTGTATTTTTTATAAATATGCGCGAATGAGTGTATGGATATGTACGTTCGTGCCTATTTTTTTAAATTTGCGCGGCGCGAAAGTGTATGTGGATATACTCATTCGTGCCAAAATAAAATAGTGCGAACTCTAACATGCTCATTGAAAAAAAGACCACAGCCAAAGGTATCCATTTTTGTTATCAAAATAAATTTACCAAACATATATGAGCTTATTAATTTCACTCGTCTATTAATTATTTCATTTACATATGTATATAACACATTAATAAAGCATCTTATAAGTTCAGTATTTTCTTATCATCTCTTAAAATCGATTTAATCACCAACTAATCAACATGGCTATCCAACAATTTGGACGTAAGTGTCATTTGCTAAACTATGTTATTACCTTCTTTCTATTTAGAAGCACATTGAGCTCTTGAATTACTTGAAGATTATCATGCTCGCTTGTCTTCAAGTTACAATGCTGCTTTAAAAGAATGTATCGAGAAAATTATTGGATCTTTCAAGAACGAATTATTTCAGACCTTGCTGGGTAAGTCATTTGACATTTATTTGGATAAAACAAATATATTGATGTGAATATTTGTTACGAAAATGACATTTTGTGAAGGAATGTCTTTATATTAGAGATTTGAAAATACTTTTGGACATTACATGATTCATTATGTATTGTATAGTGGTGCTTATCCATAAAATTGAATAATAATCATAAATAAAAGTAACGATGTTTTTTTCAGAAATCCAAGACCTCTACGACTCGAGTCTCCTTTCCTCAAACAAATCTTCAGATCAAAAGCTTTCTGAAGTCCGCCATTTTCTGGGTCGCTGGCAGCCTATGAATTTACGGAAACCAACTGCTGGGATCGATTCCATTTTCACTTCAACCGCTACAGACTTTCGCAACACCTCTTTAACTACTGGAACTGATTATTTCAACAATAATTCCTTACTTAATAATACTACGACACTTACTAGACGTAACGTTCCTATTCATCACACATCCAATCAATATTTAGATGATGAAGTAAACAATTATGATTACGATCATATCGCCTTGGAAAAAGGACAAGCAGGTCTAGGCTTTTCCATCACTGGCAAGTTTGTTAATAAAGAAAATATAAATTTTATTTCAAAAATGATTAGATTTAAAAGATTTAATTAAGGATATTATTTAAATACTAGCTATTTTTTGTATACTTTGCCAAAAAACTTTTCATATCTTTCACCATCGTTTAAGTTGTCATAAGCTTTTATGAATTCCTCGACAATTTCATCAATGCGACTATATTCACTGTAAGCAATTCTTACAAGTGACAATCCTTCTTGGCGGCAATACTCATTTTTAATTTTGTCATTAGCTTGTTGCTCCATAAGCTTTTCTTTGGTCATACCAAATGATCCAGCGTTAAAATGTTGAGCCCCGTCAACTTCAACGAGGAGGCTTGGAGAAATGAAGATGTCGAAGGGCAATCTATTCTTTTTCCCTCTACAATCATCAAATTTGTGTTCAGGATGAACTCTTTCTCCATATTTAGCTAGAAGAAGTTCCTTTGTTTTGCCATGAAGAACTGAAACTTTGTCGTCACAGTCGTGGCAGCAAGGGCCCTGGTTTACTATGCTGTATACAACCTGAGAATGGTGTGTTTCGCACTTTGGACATTCCATGCAAACCTTTGAGTGTGATTGGCGAGCGATGTTTTCATATTTTTTGATTGGCACTACATTTTCTTTCTTCCTGACATGACAGTCTTCAGATTTGCATAGATTTGCGTATGCTTCAGGAGCATGTGTCTTCATTGAATTGTAATGACATGTTTTGCAGCTTATGCAAGATAAACAGCCAGTTACACGACCTCTGCTAACAAAATGTTTCGTCCGGCCATTGATTGATGATTCGAATTCATGTCCTTCAGGACATTGACAAATAGGTGTACATTTGAAAACGTATCTGTCTTCTGAGCCATAAGTAATCAAATTCTTTTCCTCTTCACTGACCTTTATACGTTCACCATTTTTGCCCACTTTTCCAATAATTTCAGGCATCAAACTGTGAAATGCTTCTATTTCGCTAATCTTCTTAGAATTGGCATTTTTCAAATGCAAAGATCTTTCATCCTTAGTTGACTTTGACATGTCGAATTTGTAATTTGGTTCTTAAAAATAATAAATTTAATAGAAAATGAAGCTGGTGTATAATTAATTTTAATATTTACTACAAACCTTGACCAATATCATCCTCTTTTGTCATGCCAGCAGTTACTTGATCTTCTATATTTTCTTCCTCTTGCGATTCCATTATTTCACTTAAAAAATATAATATGTTGGTAAAAATATTTATTATTCCGACCAAGTATAATATCAGAAATTATATTGCCAATAAAACTTTTTGTATGATAAAATATTTTAAAATGTTGCATATATGGATGTGAACGTCTTATATACTAGTCTAGACCATGATTGTAGCTTACAATGTATCAAGGAATTTTTTTACTTGCTAACAAATGAGACACAGAACTGATTACAGAAAACCATTTTAACAATCTTATGTGTTCTCGTACCAGTCGTTTTTAAAGAACCGATTACAGAAAATCACTTTATCAATCTTATGTGTTCCTTTATCATGCAACTATGCATATGCTATATAAAAAATACCTTCGATAACTGTCAAAAGTATGTTTAAACGTTCGCATAAAATAATAAATTGTTCGAGTGTAAATTGATACATATTAGTTTAGAAAATATATAATTGCACATCATTAAATGAAACGTCTTATGTTTTAATGAATCATAATAACTAAAGAGATTCGTGTATCACTTTACTCATTAAGAATTGCAATTAAATTCATATATAGTACTCAAACATTTTAAAAGTTACAAAAAATTGTATATTTAAATATTGAAGAAGTTTATTTCATATAAAAATCAGAGTATTTAATATTAATTTTTCTTGTTTTGTTCACAACTTTTTTCGTGATTGTTACGACTTCTTTTATTCTTAAGTTGTTTTGTACACCCTTCAAATTTGCATTTTAAAATAAGGTGTATTTCAAGATGTTTCACAAAATTGCCTTTTAACAATATATGACCAGAAGATTTTTTTAGTGAAGGACAACCTGCTACTGAACATTTAAAAGGCTCCTTTTCAAAAAATTTAGAATGATTAGAGTAGAGATGTTCATGAAATTCCCATCTTAAGAAACTAATGGTAGGCAATGTACACCATGGACAAGTTACTTCTTCACTACAGTTGTCTTTCTTCATCAATCTATTATGTATTTGGTTTTGCCTCTTTGAAATTATTTTGCCATCGCATTTTTCACAGGTGATTGTTTGGAATTTTTTCTTAGCTAACTTAAGACATTTATCTGTTTCCTTTAGGAAATACGGTTTACAAACTAAGTCCTTCGCTTTCAAGTTTTCTTCAACATCCTTCCAAATTTGACCACATATTTCTGTTGTCAATGTTTCATCGAATTGCTCAATCGTAATACCCGTTGCTTTGTTAAAGAAGCTGTTTGGAATATTTGTCAATCAATGGACTCTCTAATACAAGTGAGAGAGTCTCAGAAAGATTCTCCACTATCTTTATGCCAATAAAGCCTTTTCTGGAATTTAATAAGTCCCTGAGCTCCTTCCTTTTCTCTTCATTTGAATCCCAGCGTTCATTATACAGCTTGCTATAATGCTGGTCCATACGACTTCCTGTTCCCTTGCCTATGTAAATTAAGCGAAACAGAAATTCTTCAATGGTTTTAGGCATTTCCTTTCCAGACAAAAGTGCATACACATAAAATTTTCCTGACTTGTCGTTCTCTCGAAGTAACTTGTACACATTTTTCGTACCATTTCGACCAATCACATAGTTCACCATCGCGTTGCAGTTTTTAGTGTGTTCTATGTTACGCCTGTAATTTGACTTTTTGCTGTCAGAAAGCTTTACATCTTCTTCTTCAGATGAATCACTATCGTCATCATCTACAAAACTATCTAACTCTTTGGAACTTTCCAAACTAAGACCTCCAGCTTGAGTGGCTAGGGCATCAACAACTTGATGTATATTTACAACCGAAGACTTTTGATCTATTTAAATAATATGTATAATTAATTTTAATATTTACTACAAACCTTGATCAGTATCATCCTTTTTTGTCATGCCAGCAGTTAATTGATCTTTTATATTTAAGCCACCATCTTCAGCAGAATTATTATTTGAATCAGTAGCTGCAGTTTTAGAATTTGAATCTATTTTCACCATATCTGGTGTCAAAACAGCAACATCTTTCTTTTGCAATTCCATTATTTCACTTAAAAAAATTAAATTATTAGGAAAAAATATTATTGAATCTATAAAATATAATATGTCGGTGAAAATATCTATTATTTCGACTAAATATAATATCAAAAACTATATTGTCAATAAAACTTCTTGTATGATGAAGTATAATTTCAAAAAGATATTTTAAAATGTTACATATATGGCTGTGAATATCTTACATACTATAAATACCACCTCTCGCCGTAATGTGTGACATTATTGTGTTTGCTGCAAGCTTATAAAATAAATTTATTTCAAAATGAGGAAATATGACGTTTATTTTTATGTAGCAAAGGAATTTCTTTACTATATGCTTGACTCATACGAAGGTGAAGAATCATCTACTTTAATGAGTCATATCCATTAATGTTTGTTTTATAGAATAATTTTTTGATTATTTGTAAAATCAGAGTGATTAAAAGTGAATAATATAGATCTCTAAATGGTATTAGCTTACAATTTTTGTGAATTAGCAAAGTTTGATCAAAGATTATTACAAGCATTTCAAGGTCACAATTAATTCCAAAACATCACATTTTTATTTTGCAGGAATGCAATTAAATTGTATGGCCCAAAATGTAATTAAAAAGGACCAAATAAAACCATTTCCTATTATGTATTAATAGTATACAAACAAATACATACACGGTGCTAAAAAAGTTAAAGTTAATTTTTTTTTTCGATTTAATAGTGTTAATATACTATTTTTGGGCTAAAAATAAGTTTAAAAGTGTTTTTAGCTCGATTTGGACAATGCATGAGGTCACAGTGGAATATAAAAATTTTGATATTTTGGTCAATTTTGAGATCAATTTTTTTCAACTTTTTCTTGATGGTTTTTTAAATGTAAAAACATTTTTATATGTTATTTTTTGTGCTTTTTACGATGCAATATCAAAATCTTGAAAAAGAACAGATAAAAATGCATTTTTTTGATTAAAAACATTGTTTGCCTTAAACGACCTATAAAACCATTAGAAGATAAATTGGCGGTATGCCGTTACTACCATTAGAAAGAGAACCGTAAAATTAACCTAATCATGTATTTGCAGAAAAATCACCAAGTTATTTATCGAGAAAAACCCATATCTCTAAAAATTAAACTTTTACCTTGAAATGACCTTTATCTTAATCATAAAAGCATTTTTTTAATAAATACTTGCTACAAAGCATCAGTTTTACATTGTTGTTTGTACTTTATTATTTAAGTAAGTCAATACCAAAGAGAACCTTAAAAAACTTTTGTTTACTAGATTGAGAAAAAGTTTACACTATCTTATTTAAAACAAAATTGTTTAACTGTTTAGATAAACTAAAATAGTTAAAATGGTTCGCAAAAGTAGAAAAAGTAATGCAGCCAATATAAATAATATTGCCCACGGAAGAAGTTTTAACTTTCGTAATAGTTCTGAGGTAAGTCAAAGTTGAAAAATAATCAAATAAAGATTGTTTTAGGCAACTATTATTGCTGTAAAACCAATTGCTGACAAATTGAAGGTTAAGACAAATGAACTGTTAGATGCTAATAAAAAAAGAACACTTTTAGCAGAAGAAAATGATAATTTGTTGGCGCAATTGGCCGATCTACAAGTTCAAATTGCTTCGGTAGTAGAAGAGCGTAATGCGTTAAGAACAGAAAACGAGGTATGTTTTGTCTTGTGTATAGCTTATTATTTTGAATTTAGGAGTTAAAAAAGAAATCCGGTATTAGTGATAACATTATCTCCACCCAAAATAAGACAATTATGAATTTAAAGACTAAGGTACAAAAAAAGAGTCGAAAAATTCGTAATGTTAAGAAAATTAAACCCTTCTCAGATATCTCTTCTCGGTGGCAGCTTAACAGAGTGTTAACAGTTGATCAGTTGATTCGAAAACTTAATGCAGAAGAAGACTTAAATTCATTATTTATTTCCAAGTTAAGCAAAAAGATATTAAATAAGGATTTAATTCCTTGCATGTCAATTGATGCAGCTACATCCCTTGTCTTCAAAGAGCATATTGGTTACCGCCAGTATGTCAGATTCCGAAGCGCATTAGCTTCACTTGGATACAACATTTTTCCGTGCCCTTTGAAGATGCATGCCTTCAAGAGAGGTATAAATAACGGAATCGTCGAAAGGAAATATTTGAAAATAAATGAATCACTTAGGATACCAGCCGCCGGGGTAACAGATGTTGTAGAAGTTTTAGAACAAAGAATTCATTCCCTTTACAGCTCAATCTTTCCAGAAATTGTATCGATATATGCATAATAGGAGACAAAGGTGGCTTAACAACCAAACTTGGAATTTTGATCAAAACTAATAAGAAAGCAAATTCCCTACATAACATGTCACTGTTTGGTATGTACTACAGAGATGACAGCCATGCAAACATGTCAATTTGTTTCAAACCAATTAGTGATCAGTTGAAAACTTTTAAGGAGATAACAGTCGGAAAAAAACTTTACCTAGTCAATCTTCATTTAAATGGAGACTATAAATTTATATGTTCTGCTAGTAAATTTCCTTGCATTAAATGTGTTGTCAAAACAATGGAAGGAAGAAAGTGTCGGCTTTGGTCTGATTATGACAATAGTGAATGCTTTCATAGATCTACTATTGTTGCAAAACCTGAAGACAACAACTTTTCCTTTACGTTGGAAAAGATTTTCGACGTTGAAGAAGACAATGTCCACTTCCCCTTCCTCCATATTCTTATGGGCATTTTTCAACGCTTGTTTAAGCAACTCAAAGTCTATTTGGTTGAACTCGACAAAAATGGAATAGATGGGCGATTAATTTATGATATCGAAGATAATGAATATTATGATCAGCCAGTTTTTAATTTTGAAGATACATTAGCTGGTGATTTTGACGACGACGATTATGATGTGTTTGGACAAAATTTAGATGATTCTTCTAGTCAAATAGATATTGATGAAGCTCCCACAACTTTTTTGGATCAAATGAATCAAAATTTAAAGAAAATCAATGCTAAAGCTAGTCGATTCTGGCAAACATTCTCTGGGAATAATGTTTCCAAGATTCTTGAAAAACTTGACCAACTTTTTATGGGCTTGGACAAAAAGAAGCAGTTGAAAGTATTACAGCATTTCGTAAAGCCCTTACGAATCCTCTATTAGAATTTACTATGCAGCCGAAAGCCCATTTTCTGATGAACCATATGCCAGAACAGTTAGAGCTTTATGCATCGATGAATTTTTTTAGCGAGCAGCCTATTGAATCAATGCACGCTTCTATTAACAAGGATATGTTTAGAGTTAGTTCATTTAATGAACTTGATAAACTTGTAAATTTCATGATTTGGCATAACCAAAGGGTAGCATTTAATGATAAAATATTCAATAACTAGTTGTAAATAAATAAATAAATATGTTAAACTGTGTTCGATGGGGTCTATGATTAAAATAAAGGTTATTTCAAGGTAAAAATTTAATTTTTAGAGATATGGGTTTTTCTCGATAAATAACTTGGTGATTTTTCTGCAAATACATGATTAGGTTAATTTTACGGTCCTCTTTCTAATGGTAGTAACGGCATACCGCCAATTTATCTTCTAATGGTTTTATAGGTCGTTTAAGGCAGACAATGTTTTTGATCAAAAAAATGCATTTTTATCTGTTCTTTTTCAAGATTTTGATATTCCATCGTAAAAAGCACAAAAAATAACATATAAAAATGTTTTTATATTTAAAAAACCATCAAGAAAAAGTTGAAAAAAATTGATCTCAAAATTGAACAAAATATCAAAATTTTTATATTCCACTGTGACCTCATGCATTGTCCAAATCGAGCTAAAAACACTTTTAAACTTATTTTTAGCCCAAAAATAGTATATTAGCACTATTAAATTGAAAAAAAAATTAACTTTTGTTTTTACTTGAAAAATTAGCACCGTGATATATACCTTTCCTCAGTCCATAAAGAAATAACGGCGAAAAAGTGGCTACTTCTTTTATAGTTCTGATTAATATTATTGTGAGGAATTATAAACGGAAAATAAAATGGTTAATAAAATCGTTATGTGATATTCGAATCTTATATTTGGATATCCATATAATAATGATAACTGTTGTTATTTGTTACTTTAATGAAACTTGAAAGTCGCTTATTATGGTTTTTAAATTCTACAAATTGTTATTGCATTTATGTATATTGAAAATGAAGTCAAATGGCAAATTCGGATCAAAATTTTGAGCATGAAAGATCTACTAACTTTCGTTGTGTAATTTCTCAAATCATTATATAAGTTCTTCTGCCAATACGGTGATCAAAAACCGGAGTATTCGTGATATTTAAATGACAAATTAGAGTAGTTTCCAATTTGTCTATAATCTAAAAAGTGGAGTTTTCGATTGTGAATATGAAAAATGAAAGAGATTACAATTTGTACATCAATATTGACACCAAGTTTTTTAATTTTCCCCATTAATCAACAAAACTTGAGATATTTTGTACATTCTTATTGTGTATCATTTGTTTTTTTACACGTAATACTATTCCGAGAAAATCCTTTAATAAGAGGAACATTCGACTATTAAACTAAAACCAATAAGTCAAGAAACCCTGAAAAGTTAGAAATAATAATTACACAAATTCTAATTGAATAAAATAAACTTTATTTAAAATGTGCATGGATAAATAAAATTAGTTGTAAATTCATTTATTCTGAAATGATCAAGACAAGAGCCCCAAAAAGCCCTGGTCCATTCCATTTTTGTGGAGTAACGGCAAGACGGACTGGTCTATCATTTCTGACAACAGTTATGCGGATTTGGTTCTGAAAAATGAAATAATTTACACATTGATTTGGTAACGTACATCTACACTCTCACAGATATATTCCTTCAACTTCTCAAGAC
Source organism: Rhabditophanes sp. KR3021 (assembly GCA_963281155.1). Classification (NCBI taxonomy): domain Eukaryota; kingdom Metazoa; phylum Nematoda; class Chromadorea; order Rhabditida; family Alloionematidae; genus Rhabditophanes; species Rhabditophanes sp. KR3021. The sequence goes on along the minus strand of CAUJLY010000005.1, from coordinate 444,386 downwards.
TTTCAAAGTTGCCTTTATGGAACTTGCCAAATTGAATAATTTGATCTCCCATGAAAAGACCACCTTTCTCAGCCGGAGAGTCTTCGGTAACCTTCCCAATCGAAACAAAAGGTACATTGGACGTTCTAAAAACAAGTTCTCCTTCCATAGGTTCATCTTCTTTAGGCTTATTTTGATAGATAGACCCCAAATCATTTTCGATTTCCTTTTCTAGCAATTTACGATCAAAAGCAAGCGTGTTGTATTCTTTTCTGGTTGCAGTCACGGTGTAATGGTCAATATGAGCCAAAGGATACCCTTCGTTGTCAATCAAGGGTGATGATAGTGTCACTCCATTCTACAAAAAACGATGATTTTATTAAACAAAACTAAAAAACTTACATCAACAAGTATCTTACTCAGTTCCTTCAATCTCTCGTCAATTTGATCGCGCTTTTTGTGTAGCTCGAATACCTTATTTTGCCGAATATCACTCATATTATCTAAAATTAATAAATTCAAAGCACAAGACTGTTTGATGTGTCCTTCCCAACAACACATTTCCTGGAAAGAAAGCCAAAACAAAAGCTTGGGGCAGAGTATATTCAATGTTTGTAAATAATATTCAAATGAAGCATACAAATCATGTCCCTTATACTAACTGATCAACTAAAAAAAAGTACCAAGGGTTATGAGAATTTGATTGCTGGCTTCACGGGTGGATTTGCTGCGACGTTGGCTTGCCATCCGATTGATTTGCTAAGGATTCGCTTTTCGGGTTAGTTTGATTATTACTTAGCTATTTATTAACACCAATTTTATAGCCAATGAAGGCAAGAAAGGTCGCCCACAATATACATCCTACAGGGACGCAGTAAAATCCATCTACAATCACAGAGGCTTCCTAGCTTTTTACCAAGGACTAACACCTTCTCTCCTAGCCTCTTCTCTCTCGTGGGGCCTCTACTTCCAAATTTGCCATAAAATCAAAGGCCAAGTAGCTCATTTTAACATCGACACGGAATTAGAAAACTTCGTTGTGTCAGGAATCACAGGTGCAATCATTCAATCTTTTACAAATCCAATCTGGGTTGCCAAGACACGTCTTTGTCTCCAGTATGAAAACGAAAAGAAAGTTTATACGGGTTTGGTTAATTGTGTGTCGACGATTGCCAGGAAAGAAGGAGTTAAAAGTCTATATTCAGGATTTATTCCAGGCCTTTTCGGGACTTTGCACGGATCTTTTCAGTTCAGTAGTTATGAGTGGATGAAGATGAGGAGGACGGAGTATTTGGGTTTGGAAAAAGATGAAAAATTGGGTAGTTTGGATATTTTGGCGTTTTCAGTTATTTCGAAGATTTTAGCGACGACGGCTACCTTTCCATACCAAGTATTAAGAACAAGATTACAAGTAAGCCATTTAACAATTTAATATTTTTTATTCATCTTTTACAGGATCGTGCAAACGTAAACGAAACCCTCCGCAAATTAATCTCCCGCACCTACGCCAACGAAGGAATGGCAGGTTTCTATAAAGGCCTTCTAGCTGGTAACATCAAGCAATTGCCTGCAGCTGTTGTCACTTATTGGACGTATGAGAATGTTAAATATATCCTTTTAGATTGCTAGTACCTTTTTATTGTAGTTTAATAGTTTAGAATGTTTAATAAAGATATATACGGTATGATACGAATTCACATGGCTTAGCTTTGCCAATTCTCAGGGGCACGTATTATTCTTTTTTAATGTACTTTTTTGGTCAGAAATTACACTTACAAATAAATATCATTTGTTTGTTGAAGAGATCTTATAGACGATTAGAGGAAGGATATTGACCATAAACAAATGAACCATGGAATTGAGAAATAATTATTTTATCAAAAATGATATGACCTTTTATGCCATTGTAATTATAATTGATTGGTGCACTAATGAAAGATAAGAGAGCAAATTGATATCCAAGTTTATCCCTTACATGCGTAACGCAAATACATATTTACTAAGCTATTTATAAGAGGAGTTTTTATCTCATGATTACAAAAAGGATTTTTAATGTTTAAGTTTATTTTTATATTATTAAAAGAATCATTATTTTCCACTGAGAACAATTCCTTGAAATGTGGAGGAGTGAGTGTGTGTCGATGTTTTATATTTAGTATATTTAAGTATAGAGCTTCAGGATACGACATTCCTAAATTGTTTACAGATTTGTTTATTTTTATTTAGCATGTGGAAGGGTATTGGGGGTACAATATGGAGAGAGACTGCATCAGGAGATAGTGAATGACGTAGGACTATTATTTCCTCGTTACTTTCTCTTGCCAAATGCACCGGAATAGAAACGAGGATCATCTATTTCAGAGGATCTTTTCTGCCAAAAATTGAATAGCTTTCCGAAGACGGGTGTTTCGGTGTTGGGAGGACTTGAAAATAGGAGATGATATGCGGGGGTTGGTGATCTTTTGCCGAAAGCAGCCGAAAAGATGCGGGGATCGATGTCTTTGCCGTTAAAGTAGCTTCGTTTGTCGGTCGGAGTTTGTTTCAAAAAGTACTCTTGGAATGGAAGTGATGGTCTGTAAGTAGGCAACATTTGAAATTAACTCAATTTACAATATACATACCCATCACTCGATACGCCACTTCTCTTTCCAAATGAAGCTGAGTAAAGCCTGGGATCATCGAAATCCATCCGTTTTCCCCAAATTGAAGTTATCTCAGGACGTGTATTCTCCCCCAAAACCAAGCCACTAATTTGCAGCACCAATAGCAAGCAACAAATCTTAGCCTGATGCATATTCAAATAATAAATACTAAATATTGAAAATGATAAGTAATATATGTAAGTAATATCAAAAAGTGACGTGACTAAAATAATAATTGGATTTTTAATTGGTAATGGCATAAGCATACGTATCCTTTTTATCTACATAAAAGGCAGTTAATCACCATTTTTAAAGTGCATAACAAACATTTTAAGTTTCTTGGGAAAATTTAATAAGTTCCGGAAAGGGTATATAATTTTATTAATATTTACTTTCCAGAGTGAGAATAATTAATTATTATTACCACTTCAAAAATAATGAACTATTTAAACTCTTAATAGAAGGCAAGTGGCAGGGTAATGTGATACTAAAGAATGCAGCAAAAATATAAAACCATGCCATTTATACCACTGAACCCCTCCTTTTGAAAGGCTTTACAAGCTGCATAGCTTGAAGTATGCATACCCAACTACCATTTATAAAAAATGAAATTCGTAAATTTGTAAAATAGTAAAAGATTTTTGATGTTTGTAATATATGTTAATTATCAAAATATTGTATTTATTCTTTTTCTGACTCACGGCATGGTACTTTTTGTTGATTAAATTAATATCACTTTTAAATGTCTTAAATGTTTATGACTTTTATTTTGAATTATGTTGCCGGATACAACAAGGGTTGGCAAATTGTGGTATACACACAATGTTTGCACAAACACAGAGTATAAATACATGGGGTGATGTGTTATCAATTGTCGAAAGACGGGTGATCGCATGTAGTTTCTTCCTACGTTCGATTCTACTCTAGTCTACTAGGTTAGTAGAATATTGTCTTTACTATATAAATTGATGATCCTTACAGGACGTAGTATCGGAATATTGGTAGTGTATTTTGAGATAAATTTATTGCAATCGGGTAGACGACGCTTATCCTAATTTGATTTAACTATTGCTGAAAACACTTAATTAAGGCACGTATAAACGAAGTTTAGATATATTTTTAGCCAGCACACAACTATGTTTGACAATTTAATCGAAGCAGGAGACAACAGCGACATTACAAATGAACGTAAAAAGACAACTTTTAGCATCCGAAAAATGGCCTCTTTTATTTACGAAGGTGAGGATAAATTGGCAAGAAGGAGGCAAATTCTGGACTACGTCAACTCCAATTCGGCCTTTGACGAGGCCAAGCCAGTTGAATTTCTGTCGCGTGAAGGCAGAATTGAAAGAAACGCAAAAATGGCCGTGGCAATGACGGATTACGCTGATGCCATTGATGGAAGTGACATTTTCGGGGAAGGGATGTATTACCAGATGCTGATTATGGGGAGAGATTTCCACGGGATGTCCCTGCATTACGCCATGTTCCTCACCGTCATCCAAAACCAAACGAACGAGGAGCAATTAGACAAATGGCTGCCCTTAACGGTGATGCGAGCCATCATCGGAACTTATGCTCAAACTGAACTTGGGCATGGGACCAATCTTAAGAAACTTGAAACAACAGCTACCTACGATCCAGCTACCAAACAATTTATCTTGCATACCCCTACAATCACAGGAGCCAAGTATTGGCCTGGTGGGTTGGGGAAAAGTGCAACTCATTGTGCCGTCATGGCACAGCTCTACACAAAAGGAACATGTCACGGACCTCATTTATTCATTGTGCAGTTGCGTGACCAGCAGACCCATCAACCTTTGAATGTAAATTTTCACTTTGCCAACAAATACTCACACTTTTAGGGCATTACAATTGGAGATATCGGTCCGAAACTAGGTGTCAACGGCACAGACAATGGCTTTCTTTTGTTTGACAATTTCGCCATTCCTCGACAAAACATGCTAATGAAACACTGTGAAGTGACTGAGGATGGTGATTACGTCAAGCCGAAGCATAAGAAGCTGGGATTTGGGGCGATGGTGTTCACTAGGGCCATCATCATCAGAGATGTAGCTCTGTGTAATCTAGCCCCCGCTGTAACGATCGCAACTCGTTATTCAGCTATCCGCAGACAAGGTGAAATCGTGGAAGACAAGGGCGAAGTGCAAATTCTCGACTATCAAACACAACAATACAGGATTTTTCCAGCTATTGCCAGGACTTTTGCATTTATCTTTGCAGCCAGCGAGATCAGAGACATGTACATGGAGTATACGGACAATTCTTCCAACCAAGGAAATGTCTCCTTACTGGCGGAATTGCATGCCTTGTCCTCGGGATTAAAAGCTGTGGTCAGTTGGGAAGTGGCTCAGTGTTGCGAACAACTGAAACTAGCCTGTGGCGGCCATGGGTATTCCTTATCCTCAAGTAAGTATCAATAATAAATAAAAGTGATTAACAACTAAATAGGTCTCCCTCAAATTTACGGAATGGCAATAGCTGCTTGCACATACGAAGGTGAAAACATTGTCATGCTTCTTCACGTCTCTAAAATATTAATGAAAACAGTGATGGAAATTAAAGAAGGAACAGCTGAATTGGCTTCTATTTCGGAATATCTAATGAAACCCGACAAATGCTGTCCTTATACAAACTACCAAAACACATCACCTCAAGCAATAATAGAAATTTTCGAGCACCTGGCCAAGACCCAAATATACTCTGCTTACAACCAGTTTTCTACCTTTTTACAGAGAATGACGTTCGACGAAGCCATAAACAAGACAGGAGTCGAGTTGTGCAAAGCAACTCGGAATCATGTCAGACTGTACTTGGTGAGTAACTTCTATAAAAAGGTGAACACTTGCCCCGATGCCAATTGTAGGGAAGTGCTTGAGAATTTGTGGAGACTCTATGCGTATGACGTGTTAAGCCATTGCAGTGGGAGTCTCTTAAAGAAAAGGTATATGGATGATGGGATGGTTAATAATATCCAAGAAGGCATTTACCATAATCTCAGCCTAATTCGAGATAATGCGGTGGGGATAGTGGACTCCTTAGACATGTCAGACAGGGAGCTCCATAGTGTATTAGGAAGAAGAGATGGCCATGTGTATGAAAATATTCTGGAGTGGGCTAAGAATTCACCACTCAATCAAAAACAAGTCTTGCCTACCTTTGCCAAGTATTTTGGACCGATGATGGCAGAAGGCAGAAGCAAGCTGTAAAAAAAGGCTTCAAAGATTGCAAAACAATATTTGTCTAATTAAAAGGCATTACTTTATTTTATACATACACGTTCCATCTATCATCACACATTTAAATATTTAATATAAGACAAAAAACATCTTTTCCAATAAAGGCAAGTGATTATTAGTTAAGAGGAAACGTCATTTTGTTTGGTTGAGTGGAATAATTGTAGTTACATACGAGGAAATACAAAGAAAGGGTGTTTGTTTAAGTAGAGTAGAAGTAGTTGAGTCTTTCTACTTCCCTGATACCTGTAAATGATAAAAGTTAAAGCAGGTGAATAAATAAACTGACCGCTCATGTAGGCTCCCACGGCAGTTTGGAAGATCCGGTGGTGAGTTGCTTCTCCGGCAAATAAGATTCGAGGGACTTTGTTTACTTTGACAGGAATTGATAGCTCCCAGTGGTGGATGTTTTGGGCTGCTTGTTCCTTGGAAACGTAGGAATAAGAACCGTTGAAGAGATCGTTCTTATGCCATAAACGACGTATTATGTTTTGAGGTGCAGGAATAGAAGCATTGATGAACATGTCACGGAAAAGGGTGGTAACGTGATTGGACAACTGTTGATCAGTCAAGTCATCCATCTTAGTTGGTCCATGGCCTGCTATCCACGCGGTCAAAACATTAGGTGCCCAATCAACGACTTCAAAAGTAGTCAGCTCAGATTCAATTGAATTGACTTGTCCCTTTCTATTACAATCCTTAATCGGCAAAGGTGAAATGGCCCTGTACTCTTTTGGCCAAAAGGGCCTCTCGTAAACAAAGAATATCTTGCAACTTCCCCCAAATCCAATCGTCTCAATGACATGTTGGCGATGTCTAGGCAAAGCAGGCTCAAACAAGTGTCTATGAAACGCTTTCAAATGACCTAAAGCAGCTGTGACGACAACGTGATCGAACCTTGTGTCTAATTCCTTTCTACCGATATTAAATGACTGCGATAAATTCTTTGAAGCAAAAACTTTTTCATGAAGACTGACTGATATGTACAAACTTAATTGACATAACTGTTTCTAATTTTGATCTGTTCTCTTTTAGTAGAGAAGGTAACAAGCAAATAAATTCAATTGCAAATAGATAGCAATCACTTAAATAAAGAAAATTTGTTTTTCTATGATATCCATTAAATCCTCATGAAATTTTTTTAAAACTTCTTTTCTGTATTCGGTTGGACTAGTTAGGTACGTTTTTAGATCTTCTAATCTGATATTATCATTCATATAGAATGCATCTTTAATTTAATCGTAAGGAATTGCTCCATCTTTAATCGTATATTCCATTCTTATTGAAATTGATAACTATCCACAAAATACAAAGTATCCGTCCATCAAAAAGAAAATTGAAGTCTATTAAATGCGATGTCGTAAATAATCCCATATACCATAAAAATAAGCATACCTATAATTCAAATTACAAAATTATTTTTTATTAAGCATGCATAAATTAAGGAACAGGTAAATATTATAACATAAATAGAAGAAATAATATATCTTAACTTTAAATTACAAAAATAGGTAAGCTTACTAGTTACTTCACATTTAATTGAATCACAATATTTTGGTGATGCTTAATTTGTTTGATTCATTTCATTAATTGCTTCATCACAAATAGTGTTTCTATAATCTGAAACTTTAACAATAGTAACTTTTTTTCATTAAATCTTTAACAATTTCAATTAAATTTTGAATTGAATAACCCAAATCATTTTTCTCTACATTTGCTCTAACAAAAACAATTTCCAACCCTTCAACACAAAATATCCATAATAGACAACTCAAATGGGTGTCTTATTATTAACATAACAATTATTCACCTCTGGACCGGCTCCACCTATCATTTTTGCTGTTATCATGGCTAAAATTGATATTTCTACAGATCCATTGATTTTGTTCTAATAAAATCATGGCACCTCATACATTATTCCGTTGTCATCAAATTTAATGGTCACTTCCACATATTCTTTTGTTGATTTTTCTTTAATTTTAACATATGTGTCAAAGACAAACTCAAAAATTCATCTTTGTATTTCATAAATTTTTTCTACAAATATCATTTTTAACCAATCTTGACATATTAAGACTGCTAAGATTTTTATTCAAAAATCGGCTCGAATAAAATAGACTTGCATTGTCAATAGAATTTATCATTAAATATTACGCGCAGTACTACCAATAATTAGAAATGATATTTTGCTGAATCAAACAAATGAAATACTTTTACAAAAAACTCTTTTTGGGATAACCAATTGGATATGATTCCAAAAACAAGAGGTGAATGACGTGTGAACAAAATATATGTAAATACTGCAACTTATATAAATTATTTAATTATAAAATTGTCTATTCAGAAAATATTTCATTTTACAAAAGACAATAAATGTTAACTAATTAATAAAAATGAGAATACAAATCAAGGACATAACTTGAGGGATAAATGACTTCATCTGATAAAATAAATTGTCCTTTAATCTTCTGTTGCACGATACGTAGAATACTTATATTGTTGTTCAATTAAAATTGTTGTGATGAGCTGAATTGATTTATAAATGTTAATAATTTTACAAACCAAAGAATCTAGTCTGCATTAAAATTGTTACCGGCAATTTCTAATCTAAAGGATTTGCCTACTCCAACTTAAGTTATATCTGAAACTTTTGGAATAGGAGATACACCGCATTCTGAAAAGAGAGCAAATTGTACACTACTTTCAATGTTAACCAATTGACACTGCTTACTGATACGACAAAAAATTTGATGCCTTGCTAATAACAGTTAAGTTTCCTGATTCTATTTGTAGTGCTTCCACACAGAAAAGAGACATTAATGGTCTTTTTGATGCTTAAATTACATCGATTCTATGTCTTTCGAACTGGCAAACACTTTTTGAAACATCATTTTGTGATGTGTACGGAGGTTATTAAGCTTGTATTTTCACTAAAGTTGCTTTGGAAAATAGATGTCTCGTATAGGTGTATCGGACATATTTGCCACAATAGTGGGTGTATTTGTTTGCAATTATCCTTTTATTGGTAGCATCATATTGAAAAGATAAAATATTTACACAATTCTTTTCAATTATCAATTTATTTGTTTCATTTACTGCCATTGTTATAAATAATTTAAATCAAATATATCATTGGTTTTCAATTTAAAAATTTATTTATTTAATATTTATTCAAACTTAAAAAATGCTTAATAAAGAAATATTGCTAATCCCTTTTAAATAAATAGCAATACAAACAAAGAAATGGGATAAAGAAAAATAAACTGGCAATGAGATGTTGTGTGTAGTAATTTTTGGTAACAATAGGAACTAGTATACTTTATAATTGGAGTAATCATTATTATCCGATGGATATTCTCGTTTAGGGGCACGGCGGGTTGTGGAAGTGTCGGCATTGAAGGCCATCTTTAACACGAAGGGGAACTTCGAATTGGGAGAGTAGATAGGAACGTGATTAGCAGTAGCTAAGGCTTCAGCTGCTTCTTCTGAGTTGTTAAATTTACAAGTACCACTTGTAGATCCTCCATGCCTAGACAAAGCTTTGCTAATACTCAGTGGTTTCGGAGCCCCAGCAAGTCTGAACGCTTCTACGATCTGCTGATCTGTTACATCTGGAGGAGCATTAAACCAGTGAATCTCTCCCGAAGGAAACGCCAATCTATTTTTGACAGCCATCTCTTGAGTATTGTATCTTTGGTACTTGTTGCAGGAGAAATCTTTAAAAGAAGGAGACCCATCAATCATATCAAATGGCTGGTCTGTTCCTTTCAGGTTCTGAAAGTACTAATTTAAAAACGATACTTTTATTAGGTTAATGAAACGTACGTGTTGCTTAGAATGGCGGAAGGCAAGGGTAGATCCCATGATGTTTAGGTTATGGAGATGTTTGATGACGTTGTTGAGCTCGTTGTGGCATTGCATTTCGACCATGCACGTGTCTTGTTTGGAGCGCATGAACTTGACGCGGAGGACATTTCCGTAAGGGCACAGCAGGTTGAAGAGTTTGTCGCAGTTGAAGTTTTCGTGATTCACCCCGTAAATCATTATTACGTTCCCTTGGTCTGCTGGCTTGTGGCGATCTTCGTAGGGTGGTCTGTCATACACGGCATTTCCTCCTAAAATTAGTGGCTCGCTTAACTAAGTATTGACTTTCATGTACTTACCTCTCCTGTTGTCATATTCCCTGTCGTCGTACCTAGATCCATCTCTGGACATGGGCTTCTTATTAAAGGAGTCATTGCTTCGCCTTCCTCCATTGTCTCGATCACTAAAGTTAGAAGGAGGTCCTCCTCGACTACTCATACCGTCTCTATGATTATTTTTCTGATAATCACTTCTCGAGTCAAATCTATCTTCATAAGGAGCCCCATTATTCAAAGGTTTCCGTGGCGGCGGTCCTTGATCATACCGGCGATGGTCGCCAGCAGCTGGAGGATGATCCATATCATGATAGACATCACGCGGAGGTGGGCCATCTCTGTAATTGCTCGAACCTCCACAATTGTACCCATTCGTTGGAGGATAGTCGTCGTTTCTTCTGCTCATCCCAGTTGGCGGGTCGTACTTTCTACCATTATTGTCATCTGGATGGTGATTGTTGCCACGATACGAATGCGGCGGACCTCCTTGATCAGAATTGTCATACGGCTTAGGAGGATATGAATGTGGTCTGGGGTTATCATTGTAAGGAACGGCATGATTATTGTAAGTTGGAGGACCTCCTTTGTGTTGGTGTTGATTTGACCACCTATCATTTTGAGGTGGTCCACTTCCTCTTCTACTTTCGTAGGGAACATGACTGGCGGGTGGGTGTTCGCTGATATAAGGCTTAACATTGTGGTGGTGATTGTTATATTCATTATTATCATAGCTAGTTGGAGGCTTGTAGTTTGCGGCTCCTCTAATCCCACCTCCGCCCTCATTACTCCTTCCTCTGTTTTGAGTATTGACAGCTGCTTGAGGCTGTTGGTGGTATGAAGGATGGTTGTTCGGTGTTCTTTCGGGCTTATCACATGTATAATCAAAAGCATCCTTTGAATTATACTGAACCTTAACATACTCTGACTTGGCATACTCAACCTTAAGGGTGCAACAGTCTTGATAAATATCTGCTCCATTAATAATAAGCTTTACATTTCGGGCATCAGATATACTTTCAAATTCGACAAGAACATGAATGGGAATTTTTCTAATTATAAAAATTCTTAATACTTTGGCATGGTCGTGGCAAATCTATAAATTGACGTAAAATAAGTACATTATTATATGATGGTAGTAGTTAATATTTGTAAGGTTTAATTTATTTATGTGTGGATGTTTTATGGCGTTTTGATTATTATTAATGTCACATACCTTTTCTATTAAGTCACAAGTGATTGGATGTGTTGAATTTAAGATAGTTAAACATAAGACTTTATTAGGCTTCTCAGATTCAAGGCCGTTTCTTTGGATGTATTGGGAAGTGGAGAAGGAGAAGGACAATTGTTGGCCTTTTATGAGGATGGGGTTAGAAAGTGTTTCAGTGACACACTTGTTAGCACTTTGGATACTTTCAAACTCGACTAAAGCCATTCTTTTGTGTGGCATGACAGTAGCATAAGCAACCACGCCGAAACCATGAAGAGCCTCAAGAAAGTCAGCTTCGGTAGTGGATGGGGCGACGTTTTTGATGTGTACTACTTTAGAGGGACTTTTTGCTGTCTGATTGAGGTAATCATCCGAATTTTGGTTCCAGTCATCACGGAATTTCTTAGTTTCCGGAATACCCACATAATCAAAGGACATTTTTGTGTGTAATTAAAACCTTGTACTAACTTTAACAACAACCAACAAATGTCTCAAATATCCTATTTTCTACTGATCTTCAATTATTAAGATGGAAATAAGGTAATGAAGGAGAGTGCTTTTATAAACTTGAAAATTTGTTTTGTATAATTTGTGCGACAAAACAGTCGTACATATATATTTATATTGCCAAATAGAACCTAAAGATAAATTAAGAATGTTATAAATTGACATTTGATTTATAAAAAAGGATGAAAACGCGATATTTAAAAGTTATTATGTTTTTAATGACTAAAAAGGCTAAAACATTCCAGGCCACGGCGACAATTTATTAATGTTTTGCAGTTTTTATTTGTGAATAAAGTTATAAATCATCTACTTCAATAAAAGAAACCAATCGCCCCGTATATTTTGAATATTGGGACACTTTAAACTCAGTTTATATAAATTAGCATATTATACATTAATAACACCTTACACGTGTATTTGTTTAACGACAATCAAAAACAAAACCTTTTTTTGAATAGTATGGTCAGTATAGATTTTCTTTCAAATATAATTAGTTTTGTTTGTATGAAAGGATGTGTGGAGAAGTCACTTTATTATAATAGACACAACTTTTGCGTCGCACTTTTAATCGATAGTTGCGGTCAATGTTAACTTTGTGTGTGTCGCGTCAAATTTTAGATTGTGTATCGGTACAGATTAAACGACGACCCCTGACATAAAAAACGATTTGTCGATTTGGTTGATGAAACTTTTTTTATACACAAAAATATACTTTGGGTCATTTTATACGAAATAAGACACTCTTTTTAGAATATTCACAAAATTAGTGTGCAAAGATATTGTTTTTAAAAATTAACACAATTAGTTTGTCCTTACCGTGGCCTCATCCCAAGGCCCATGTATAGTTTCTTTCCATTCCTGAGCTTTAATAAAAAGCCTCGGAACAACCCTTAATATACAGGCATGACAAAAAATATAAAACATAAAGAGTGGAAGATAATGCTGCAAAAGAAATGTAGATATGAGGCTAGCTGTTACAACACTAACTGACAACAATGAACACACATTGTCGTTGATGACGTTTCGTAGTTTTGGGAAAGTGTTGAACAAACCATATGACAGGACCAACATGTAGTAACTGTCCGAGGTGTTTTGTAGACGGGATATTAAAAAGACAGACGCGGCCAGGCATAAACTTGTCGAAAAATTCGTGTTGACCATTGGGACGGATAGTCCGAAATCATGGAATAATAAACTTAGGGTAAAAATTAAAGCTGACGAGACGTAGATGGTGTCTGTGTCGATTTCCGTGGCTAGAGTCTTTATGATCGGCGATCCTCCATAGGCGATTAAGCAACAAACGAATAAGTTTTTTAAAGATTCATAGATGTCGCTTCTGGAGTAAATGTTAGTCTTCTTCAGCCAAATCAACCAAATTGCGGGAATGCAAACATTCATTGAAAAAAGAAGTATCTTTGGCACTGATTCACTCAGTATTAGGTAATAAGCCACGTAATAAAGGATTATTGTATCACATTGCACCATAAACGTCTTCATTCCCGTAAATACTTCTAGATATGTGTACAAATGTACATTTTCTGTAAGTTAATTCATCAAGTACTATTATTTAATTGCTTACCATTTTTGCGCAAACCTTCCAAAAACGCATCTTTGTCAAAATAATTATCCGCATAATTGTGCTTCTTATAAAGTATTTTCTGCCACTTTTTAGGAACGTCCATCACAAATTAACAAAACAACAGTCAAGCTAAAGACACAATTCCAACCGTATTAATTTATTCAAAAAAGAACAACAAACGTATTTATAAATTTATTTAGATTTCAAACAGTTGAAAATACAGGCAAAACATTAATCATTCCTAGCATTACGCCTCTTTTATTAGATGAATATTTATGGCTTGAACATGCATTCACGGCTGCTTCGAGTGTGTAGTTGATAGTTGAATTTTGCCCGCAGTAATTACAGAACTTGCGGCATATACGAAAGCTTATGTTTATTCTTTTTTCATCACACCAGTCTAGTCTTTGATTGTCGTAGAGTTGCTTGCTGTTGCGGTCGCAGAAAGCTTCCCCATACCTGTCTTGGCAGTCTTCAGCTAGAAGTTGAGGCACAATTGAATCATATTCGAAGGTATCTGGAGATTTGTTGCAAGTCGAGCAGCATTGCAGTAATCTGAATTCTATATTTTGGTTGCATTTATCTGAAAAAGATACTCTGTTGTTGCGGTATTGTCTGGTACAGGCCACTGATCCTATCATGTCACGGCAACAAGGAGGGCTTCTGGCATTTCCTACATTTTATTCTTTTCAATTAGGTTAAACGAAAAACTAACCTTGGAAGGTAAAGAAACTAAACACAAGCAAAAGGACATATCTCATATTAAAAGAAGTCCAAATTAGTATGCTTTGAATCTAAATTTATTCAAACTAAGTTAATATGTATGAAAAATAAGTAGTTATGTTTGAGAAAATGTGATAGTCAGGCCACAAATCTCCAAATGTCCCATTGTACCAACAACAAAAAAACCTGTCTTATCGTGATCTATCAAAATCACACCCACACCTACTACATCTTATCCACTAATAAACTTAATCCGAAGGAACCTTTTTAATTGACACCTTTAATACATTTTTGACCTGTCGCACCTCTTAATAGAAACCACTTTATTAATAGATTTAGTAGAATGTTACTTAATATGGCTTAGTTAACACCATCTATTATTTGGTTGTTGAGAAATATTACATTGCATCCACCTTATTGTACCATTTCATTTTATTACAAATACACAAATAGACTCTATTAATTATACAATATTTTAAAAGACATTAAGGCGCCTTGCAAACTAACATTATCTTTGGTCAGATTAAAACAGAGATATCGAAACTCGAGCCACCAAAAGCATTGCTAAGGTTGATACTATTGAGAAGGAAGTGGTTGACGTTGACTTTGGGATTAATTTAGTATTTTTGATGATTGTTGAGTTTCCTGAAATGGTGGAAGCATTATCTTCCACAGCCGTGTCTTTTCCTTTCAGCCCATTATCCTCTTTATGCATGTAGATGTCTAGCAAAGCAAAAGGTTTCTCCTTTGTAATGAGAACTTGTTTTGAAACGGGTTTATACTGATGGTGATCAAAGGTAACTTGGTATGTTCCGGGGTTGATTAGTCTGAAGTAGTCTCCACCTTTGTTGCTTTGGATGATCTTTGCCTGGTCTGCAATGCTAATTGTCACGCCTTCTAAGGGTAATTTAGTTTCTTGATCATACACAAATCCACGAATTGAATTGTGAATTTGATTGGCATACGAAAACAAAGAATACTTATTATCATTCCATGCCTTTTCCAACTGTGATGGATCCGGATATTTGATACAAGTCAACTCAACTGTCACTTCGAAACAACCGGCAAAATGGTAATTCCAGTCTTGCATTCCTCCATGCACTTCATACCACTCTGCTCCATTGACGATACCTAGTTTGGGGTCTGATGCGTCGTTGTATTGTTTTTCTTCGCAACGATCTCCGGCCACCCACATTGAGGAATGGGCACGGGCGTATCTAAAAGGTGGTAAATTATAAAGCTCCCATCCAAATAATCTTACTGATCAGCTATTTTGAGGAAAATGTAGTGGTCTCCAGTCTTGAAGAGGGTTCCGGAATCTGTATTTTCATCATTGTCGTCATCGTACGGGTAATTTACTAGTCTAGTACCTCCATGAAAATTAGCAGACAAAACAAAATTCTCAGACAAAGACCATTCGATGACAGCTGCCGTTTCTGGTTGAATTGGATCCTGCACTTGACCCTTCAACCTGGAAGGGAAGTTTCTATTTAAATCAACTCCATGCGAATTTTGTCTTCCTGTAATATATTCCTCATCCTGTGGCAAATAAGTTCCCATCTTGGATCTAGCAAAACCGTCTGGATTCATCGAAGGCAAAATGTGAATTCTAGTTGTATTTACAAGGTCCGTCACAAACTTGTTCACTCCGTACTTATTCAATAAAACATCCGCAAAGTAGAGCATCATCTCTCGGGAAACAGCTTCATTTCCATGCATATTCGACACATACCTAAATAATAGTACGCTTATTATATGATTAAACTAAAGTCACCTACTTCAAATCAGGAATGCCTGGTGTATGGTGATCAGGATTATTGCCTATCACCAACACCCACAACTCCCTGCCCTCTACACTTTTTCCAATACTTTTTAATTTTGTCAAATTTGGGTACTTTTGTGCCAAGTCATTCAAGTAGTTGTAAACTCCTACATCACTCCGATACTCGAATTTAAGAGGGACTTGAATGTGGCCAATCACCTTTTCGACTTCATCTCTTGTCAAGACTACACCATCACCAACCATCTTGTCCGTTATTTGAAGTGTTTCCTTTGTTGATTTATAATAGGCATTATTTGGGATGTAGGCACAATCGACTCCCCACAATAGGAGGGAAAGGAAGGCAGTCAGGAAATGGTGGGGTGGACAAACCATCGTAAAAACCTATAATAAAGAATTGTTGATTTGGGATTTGTGTAATAGAGTCTTATTTGGTTAAAAGCAAATATATTTTATTCAACAACAAGCTTGGCTTCAAAGTATGAATACATAATTATGAAAAGAACTTAATTTAATATTTACAATTTGTGATCAATTGAACCAAAAATATGATCATAGTCGAGTATTTATATTTGATGAGAATAATGATATGTCAAGCACAACAAACGAATAGTAAATATGCATTCTAATAGTTGGTGTAGATGTTAAATGGGGATGCATCGATGAAATGATCGAGACTCCCATTTTTAGGGGGATGAGCTAAAGAGCCTGAGTCAATTGTTTTGTATTGAGCGAATGAATGAACATCAAAAAGAGGAAATCACTTCAGACATGCTAATTAAATAAAAGACCTAGCCAAAAAGCAAATTCAAAGTAATGTACACCAAATAACAATCTGCAAAGTTAGCTTAATTCAATTAAAAAGGTGATATAAGCAAGACATACTTCCTGCTAATTAACAGCTCGTCGTCGAAAGCGATCAAAAAGAAGATATAACATTACCACATCAAAAAGTTTAAAATGATTTATGGTTGGTAGAAAAATGTAATGTTTTCCATTTTATTAATAATGGGAATGTTGCTTTGCTTTTAATTAAATAAATAGTATGCGTCCAGGTGACTGTATGGAAAAATATGTTATTTTATATTCATTTATGTGATAGGATTTTTGATATTAATAGTGGAACAGTTAACAAAAAAGTTTAATATGTTTTTAAAAAGTTGGAAGAGAAGGGGCAACATTAAAATTAATGTCTTTTGGCAGTAAAAGAACGCATAGTACTTTTCAGACTTAACAGATGTTTCTTTACAGATTAATAAAGGATAGTTACTTAAAAAAGATACTTAATTTTAATAGATTGACTAGGAGGAAAATTAAATATATATGTGATATGTCGGAGATATAATTTAAATCATCATTTACACTCTTTTTTACGACTTCGAAAGGGAAAGTTGATTTTAGGAAGAGATAAAGCTACCTATGAATGTTTAATTGTTTATACAAACATAAAACACACCTTTCGTGGCCGAACACTTACTTCCATCTTTTTTAGGCTCATTCCTTTAAAATATTTAGTTCAAATTGTATTTTTTGTGTGTTTTGGTAGAAAGATGAAGTTAACGTATAAAAACAATAACAGCAAGGTTTGTATCCAACAAACATCTTATTTGGCGTGTTCGACAATCTTTTGAGTTTGTTATATACATTCTTGTAAAATTTTTTATTTAAAATATGAGTAACAAGTTGTTAATTTCGGATTCAAATGCACGAGGAAGACACTTAATTGGAAAATAAATCAAATGGTTTTTGATAGGATGGATATAATATGTTAATTTTTGTAAATAAATCCAAGCTGTTAATTGAGATATTACAAACTGATACACAATGCCCCTTTTAATATTCCAGGATGTGTGAGTTCAAAAATACAACGGTACTTTTACATCAAAAGAAGAATGTGGTTTGTCCTGATGGCAACAATTTTGATTGTTCCTGTACAACATTTTTTTTAATTTTTGGATACAAATTCTAGAATTTACATCTAAAAGCAATCTTTAAGAAATGTCTCTTCCATTTTTTAAGATTGATACATCTATTTTTTTAATTCTACCCCCACTCGAAGCGTGCTTAATATTTGTGTGTGTTTATGTGAATTTATTTTGCTAATGAGTTTTTTAATTTTTAGGGAACACAAAAAACATATGTAAAGTAAATAAATAAAATGTTAAGGCATCTAATTTCGTGTCGTCTATCTTTAAAAATAAATATATGGACCAAGGGAAGCAAATAGTAAAAATGTTTAAACACAACTTTACTCTCTCCATCAAAGTATATCATTTTATTTAATCTTTTTATACTAAAAAATGAACACTTCAACAAACATACTAAAAAAGTATTGTTTACTATTGTAGATCAACTTTTAGTAAAAGACTTTTAAGTGTAATTTTTTGTAATCCTCACAATTTTGGAATTCTTTGTCGATGGGTTCCTTTGTCTTTAGTAGGGCACAACTTAATGGGATTTAAGATAAATTCAATTGCTGTTTGATTAAAATTTAAATAAATGAATCGATTTTTGCAGACAGCTCTGAAGGTTATTTTTATCTTGACTATACTACAAAATGGGTGCTGATAAAAAATTAAGCGTACATATTTTGTTGTATGCTTGTGTGAAATATACTTGCATCAATATATATAATTTTCGATTATTTTATTCTTTACTCATTTGTCAATATTAATTTGATTAAAAAAGTATCAAAATGACGTCGAGACATATTTTGGCAGGCGCCAGATCATTTAAATTTATCCAGGTAAAGTCAAATTATTTAAAATTATTTAAAAAATTAATTATTGGGTCATATGATATTTGATGTTCAAAAAGTATCAACAAAATAAGTACACATCAATGTAATTTTCTTATCATATTGTTTCCTACAAACTATCATTATTAACCTTGATCAAGAAAGACACTAATACAAATATTAGATTCATTTGATTGTGGTCATTGACATATTATCACATTTTATAGACATCACCACTATCATTTGCATCCACTATGGCAAACAAAATCTTTGGAACACCTCAATTGCCAAAAATAGGAACAAATGGTCTACCGAAACTGACTGTTCCAGACCTAGCAAATACCATCAGTACTTTTGTCTTGTTTGCAAAGCCAATACAAAACGACAAGGAATTTGAAAAAACTACACAGGTGACCAAATATTTATAGTTGTTTAAATATGGTTATTTGTTACAGTTAGCCAAAGATTTTGTGAAATCTCCTGTTGCGACAAAGCTGCAAAATTATCTAAAAGAAAGGGAGGATAAATTGAATAATTGGGTAGGTGTGATTGAAAGTAAATATCAAATATCATGATTTAGTTGACTCCATGGTGGTTGAATGTGGCTTATTTAGAAGGAAGAGATCCTTTGACAATAGTTACTTCGCCAGGAATTATTTTCCCTAATCAACCTTTCAATGGAGTTAATGACCAATGTTTGTATGCGGCTAAATATATTCAGGCAGCGTTAGCTTACCATCATCGTATTTTGGATAATATGATACCTCAAGATAAGGCAGGAAATACATTGTTTGAGATGGAGCAATATAAGTATTTATTTGGAACCACTCGAATTCCTAGACCAAATAAAGATGAATTGGTGTATGGTAAAAGTTATGGGGAATGGCCTGAGCATATAGTAATTTTAAGAAAAGGGCACGTTTTCAAGGTCCCCGTTTATGACGAATATGGCCATATTTTGGGGTTGGATCAATTAACAACTATGATCAAAAGAGACGTCATAAATCAGTCCGAAATGACAAATGAATGTCCCGTTTTAGCTGTATCGTCTAGTGACAGAGAAACATGGGCGAAAGTATGGTCTAAATTAGAAAGCAACAATCCAGACTACATTGCAACAATAAAAAGTGCTTTATTTACGGTAAATTTAGATGAATCATACACAGACAATATCAAGCCAACTGAACACGCATTAAGCAAAGTTGCTCATCAAGCACTAACTGGAGGCGGAAGTCAATCTAATTCGATCAACAGATGGTATGACAAAACGCTGCAAATTTTGATTAGTGTCGATGGGAAAGCAGCTATCTCCTACGAGCATACTCCATTGGATGGCCCGCCAGTCGGAGCTATGTGTGACTTTATTTGTGACTTTATGGAAGAAGGTGTTTTTAAAGGGTCTACCAATTCTCTCAAAGTCCACACTGCTACTCGCCTTCAATTTGACATAGACAATGACATCAAGGCAGCGGTCAAAAAAAGTTTGGCTGAATCAGACAGAGTCAGTAATAACTTGGATGTCAAAGTTCATACGTTTACCAAATTTGGAAAGAATTTACCAAAACAAATGAAGATGTCTCCGGACTCGTTTATTCAGCTGGCGTTTCAATTGGCGTTTTATAGACTTCATGGGAGGCATCCACCAACTTATGAGACGGCTAGCATCAGAAAGTTTGATGAAGGAAGGACTGAAACTATTAGATTACCTAACATCGATACGGCTAATTTTGTAGAAACTTTTGCAGATGGAAAGGTTGATAAAGAAAAGTTGGGTGAATTGCTGAGGAAGGCAGTTGAAAGCCACAAAAATTATTCTGTTGCTGCGATGAATGGTAGGGGGGTTGATCGGCATTTGCTGGGGTTGAGATTAGCTGCTCGTGAACTGGGAATCGAAACACCTCAATTATTCAAAGAAGATGCTTACCAAAAGATGATGCATTTTAATGTAAGTACTTCCCAGGTACCGACGAAGCACGATATGGCTATGGGATTTGGGCCTTCGGCTCCTGACTGCTATGGAATTTGCTACAATCCAAAGGAAACCGAAATCGTCTTCACAATTACAACCTTCAACAATTGTCCCGACACATCTACGATCAAGTTTGCAGCCGAATTAGACCAAGCCTTCGAAGATATGCGGAACATCCTAATGTCAACTGCTTCCTCAACCACGAGATCGAAGTTGTAAAAATCAATTAACCTTTCTTATAATTCTTATTCATTACAAATAAAAAGTAGACCAAACATTACATCATCTTTATCACTTGATCTTCACAATACAACTACTCACCAACAAGCTTTTTGTTTTTCCTGACAAGAGACAATTGACATTTCTATGCAATTGCTTAATTTAAATTTTGTTTCATTAATAGAGCTGAGTAGGAGTTTATTTTTGTTGAATTAATCTATTTATTATTTTATACACTCTTCACACCCAAAATGAATAGTGGGAAGGACTTATTTTTTTATACCTTGAAGATGGCTGTTAGTCTCGGTATTTCGGTGTTGATGTTCAAGATGGCTTTGGCTCATATGATGCCTGAGTTGGAAGATTCAAAGAAAAATAAGAAGAGGGTATGGTTGGTGTGTATAATGATTAATTTACATCATTTTTATAGGCAGAGGAGTTACTTAAAGAAATGGGTTTGACCAAAATACCTCCGCTGAATGATCACGAACGGGCCATAATTCAAAACTTTGTCAAGCCAGAGGAGGGGGAAAGTTACGAGAATGTTATTGGTTATGGTGATGTAATTAGTCTTTTGAAAAGACGCGTCCTATATCCAATGATGATAGATTTTAAGAATACTAATAAGCTTCTCCATCCCCCAAAAGGAGTACTTTTGTATGGACCACCAGGTCTGTTTTACCAATCCTAATTTCTAAATTATCAAAAGCCACACAAATATAGAGCAAAGCTATAAAAGTAGAATGCGGTTGTATTTATTCGTGCTTTTTTGTAATTACATATTCATAGGACATGTAATTTGAGGGCATTATGCAGAATATAAAAGTATACATTTATACATTTAATATTCAAAGTGTAACAAGTTATTATTATTAATTTGCTTAATTTCAGGTTGTGGTAAGACAAAGATTGCAAGAACAATTGCAGGGGAGTCTGGTTTTAACTTTATTAATGTTGACATGTCCGTCATTATGGACAAATATTTTGGAGAATCACAAAAGATGGTCTCAGCTATCTTCTCCTTGGCCAAGAAGCTTCAGCCATGTGTGTTGTTTATTGACGAGGTTGAGAGTTTCTTGAGAACAAGAAGTTCTAGTGATTTTGAGGCTACGGCTTCAATGAAGGCTGTATTCATGTCTCAGTGGGATGGTTTTATGGATGACAATACGAAGGTTGTTATTATTGCTGCAACAAATCTCCCGAATTTCATTGATCCTGCTATTTTGAGAAGGATGCCAGTTAAGATTGAAATTGGTCTGCCAGGTCCAAAGACAAGACTTGAGATGTTTGAAAAATACTTGCCTGGTATCAATTTGAACTCACAGTCAGGTGAGGTGCTGGCACAAAGATCCAAGAATTTAACGTGTGCAGATATAGTAGAAGTATGTAGATTTGCAATCGGCGAAAAGGTCGGTGAAATCCTAGAAAATATCGATGATCTAGGAACAGACTTCAGAGATAATTTAGAAAAGTAAGTCTACATCTAAGTTTATTTTAAACTATTTTGATTTCAGCATCAAAAATGGCAACCACGCCGAGACCATATCTTACAATGACCTCTTAACGTGCCTTAATGCTTTTGTTCGGGAAAAGGTAACATCAATGTCACCACCCAACTTCAATATCTCAAATACACACAATACATGTGAATCCCCTCTTCAAGACGAAATTGAATTAGATTAATTTTAAATATTTTTATGACTATATTGCGATCCATTCTTTTTATAATATTTTTGTAAATAAATTAAGATTACAAAATGGTTCGTTAATGGTATTTGTTAAACTATTTACGGCTTTAGGATAAGTGGAATATCGACTTTACACTTGACCGACACCTTAAACGGATTTAGAGTAAATTAAATAATTATTTAAGCACTTTTTATTTATGCTGAATCATTCAACTCTTCACACTTTAATTTAACCTATGCTATTTAAAAGAAGGTATATTAAATAGCAAAATATTTTGATTAGCTACACAAATTGAATTGTGCAAATGCTTAATTTCATCCAAAGGAGGCTAAAAAGCATTAAACATTTTACCCTCAACTGAAATTTGCATCGCCAGCAATTAAGATAGCATTTTATGTTCATCATGCAATTAAGTATCAAGTTTTTAAGGACAATATTATCATCGACAAACTTATTATGATTTAGGTATGTCAGAAATATTGTTGGTATGAATCACAATAAGTCTTTGGCTTCAGAGAAAAAGCTTTTATCAGGCATGTATCCACAAGGAAAGTAAATTAAATGTGTAAACAACAAGGCATTCAAGCAAATGATTAGTAATCCGACTCTGCGAAATACTATTTAAGAAATAATTAAAGATTCTCAAATCTTTAGACTTGCAACTTTATCTCCTCAAGACTTGTAAATTGCATTTTTTTAAATTAAGTAAGATATCATGGAACATAGAATTGATCAGCAAAATGAACAAGAACGTCAAACGTGCAATATATAGTTTGTAACATGACCGATAACAACGCACTAAACCAAGCATATTTATCAAATGCACATTTGAAATAAACAATACTATGCAAAATAATTAAATCTCAGATATTCAAACAATTGCCAATGTGGAAATCATATATGCAATTTATTTATTTGGGCATCAGCACATTTAAGGAAGCTATTTCAATAGTTTTGCAGTCATTAAAGATCTGATTCCATTTGATTATCTATATCAAAACAAGTATGACTACTGAATCGTAAAGAATAATGAAGACAAATTTACATATTGTAATTTTTCCAGCAATTTAAGACATTTTTATTTCAATCAAAAAATATCTCTATTCGAAATAACACTGCAAGTACAAGAAAGCATTTACAGAAAAACCTAATGCATTATACATGAAATGGAATATGAAAAGGCTGCAACAATATTAATTGGTGCTAACAAGCATATTCGAGGTTTATGACTGAAAGCATTACATTATTTAATTGAATACCACCTAATTACAAATTACCCAATATTATTAGTAAAACCAATTTTTAATGCATTTTTCTTCTTATTAATTGTTAAAGAACATGACAATCTAAGCATTTTTTATCTCCTTATATTACAGATGATCTATGACTTGCAAAACATATAACTGCCAAAATAATATAAACAAAGATATTATCTCATTACAATAGAAGATCCTGTTTTTATAATAACTGTAACTTCGTAATCCTAAAAGCAATACACTATATAACATCCAGCAAATTTGCCGTTACTTTTTTAAGCAAACCTCAAGTCTTAACTTTATATGATTTTGCAAGCCTATTTTAACTCAAAAGGGATGTAACGAATTTATTTAATAAGAAAAAGGCAATAAGTATAAGCAGCAATAAAATAGATCAGACATGAATGGAAACAACCAAAGTTAAAACCTAAAAAAACATAGCAGGCTTTTACTTTGGTGAAAAGACCTAGATTGTCTAGTGCAAGTTGCAATGTTCTGGTGATTGCTTCTAGTGATATCACTATTCTTTTGGTACCAAATCCGTGGGTAATGAGTAAGAAGTTGGACAACACTTTCTAGACTTCATCGTTTAAGGTCTTAATTAGGTGATTTACTCTGATCAGTGGAGATGCATCTTCTTTTAAGATTCAGCTAGAAGTGATATTGTTTACAAGGAACTTGCTGGATTTTTACGGATTCTTTAAGGTTGTTTAGAATATTGAGTTTTCTAAAAATTGATTCTCTCGTAATTTATCACATGTTTTGGATGGTGAATACGTGTGAAGGAGATGTGGTCAATTTAGACTTTAGTGCAGTTTTGATATGAGACAATTGTAATTAAAAGCTTTTATTAATTAAACTATTAAAAAAAAGTATAAGGAAAACATTTTATATGTTATCTTTTAATCAAATTATTATAAGAATATATATACAGAAGATTGTTCTTTGAAATTAGGCATATCCTTTATCTCTGCTTTTGTCGGCAATTGAATCTTTCGCCGTAATTTGTTTAATCTTTTGGTTCAAGTAGCCTATTTTAGTTTTCATTCCGGCTCCCATTGCTTCAACATCCTTTTTCTCACTTTCAGCTACGTTTCTAAAGTCTGTATTGAAGGAAATGTAAGCCTCCTTAAGAACATTATTCAACCCAGCTAAATCATTGACATTCAGATCATCAATCAAAATCATGTAGATAAACAAGTCTATAATTGTCTTCTTCTGCTCAATAATGTCCACAGTCATCATGCCATCATCTTTTTGATCCAAGAAGTTAGACATATTCAAATGCCTTGAGAGAATACAAAAACCATCATCATCCCTCAACTGCTTAGTCATATGTTGACTGATGTTGATAATCTTGAAGTACTTGAAAAGCGTACATGACTGTTTGAGTGTAACGCAATTCTTGAGGCAATCTCCAAATTCCTTAACTTGCTCAGTCGTTAACTTGGGATACTCTTCATACTTCAAGTCAAATCTAGCGATTCTGATGTCCATAGCTTCAATGTCGGCTTTCCTATCATCAATCAACAGGGCAGGTTTGTAGACAGCTTCCACACTTTCAGGAGTTTCATCTCGTGGAGGTAATTCATCGGCATCACTTTCATCCTTGGTAACAGAACGTCTCTTGGTGAATTGCTTCTTTTTAGGAGTCTTAATTTTAGCAGCGCCAGTTTTACCCATCATAATAGCATCCACATTAACTCGCACTTTTCCCGTTTTGTTCCCCTTCTTACCAACTTCATTTTCGACATCTTCATTTTCTGAATAAACCACATCCGTATCTGTACAGCTACTACTGCTGTCCTTATCAGAACTCGAGTCACCTGAGTTCCACTCCTTTAGTTGCAGCCCAATAGTTCCCTTACAGTTAGCAGATCCACACAAACACTTCTGGGCAGTCTTTCCGTAGTTGGAGAAGTTATAGTTAAAACACAACTCTTCTCCCTTCTTGATTTCCTTGATTGAGAAGAATCCGATTCTATCCAAACCACTAACAACCCACTTTTCAGTCGTGACATTAGGATCACATGAATGATTCATACATCTAGAAGTATTAGCCTTGTAAGTGGCATCGATGGTGGAAGTACTATTCAAGGTCATCAAAAAGTGATGACTATGATTGGGGTCTTTAGCATACCGCCGTTTCCTTCTTCTGACTTGACCATTGTCGAGAATCTCCCCCACGTACTCCATAATAAATTGGCCTCTCCTGATGTCACTTTTGGCCCGGAGTCCCCATCCTTTCCCTTCAGTCATGAATACTTCTACTGGGGCATTTAGCTTCTTGGTGAAGTTGCGATTTGTGCATTGGTCTCGTCCATTTGTACAGCTGACACATTCGAAAGACATCAGTCTGTTTGCACATTTACTTCCACAAACCCCATCATCTTCAAATTCAGGATGGCAGTCGCAGTCAGTGGCTTCACGCCAGTTTTTGAAAGGCTTCTTCGGACAGCGGTAATCATGCTTGGAGATTTCGATGAACCCCAAGTTCGAGTCTTTTGGTGGGTCTCGCTTTTTTTCTTTCTTCGGGACAACTTTTGAGTGAATGTTTTTCTGTAGTTTTGCCAGTATATTTTCTTGTTTAGATACAGCCCTTTTCCTCGAAGCTTGGTTGGGTTCTTGTAAAATTCCCACTTCGTTTCCCGCTGCTATTCTTTTGGACCTCTTAGATGGTAGCTCAATAGTTGAAACTGACGCAATCGTTTTTGACTTAGATCCTCGTGCAGGGACAAGTTTAGAATGCTTTTGCCAATTGTTTGATTGGAGTAAATCTTCGTGAAGTGGATCATTTCCTAAGAGACTGACTTCAGGACAGACATTTTCAGCATCTTCTACCATTGCATTGCTTTGATATCCCACTTCCGAAAGTTTCTTACGGTGAGCTTTGATAAGTCCTATTGCCTTTTGTGTTTGTCCATTAATTTGCTTCTCTTTAAAGACATTTCTGGGGCGTAAAACTCTAAAAGACGCTTCCCTCGTTTGTTGGGTTGCTAACTTTTTATTAGCCATTTTCAATTATCTAAACAATACTAATTTTGTTAAAGAGGTTTTTTAAACTTACTTCTAATGAAAACTCTTATTTAGCTGGATCAAAGACTTCAGCATTAACATATATTACACAAAGAACCAATTTGAGTGATGGCACGACCAAAAGCTTCCTATTAATCTGAAATTAAAGTTGATTTAGTAAATAGCTTCAAGAAATAGATCAATTAGGATATGTAATCATATTACTATTCACACCAATAAACGATTGTACAATAAATGTTTTACATAATCTTGTTGTCTTTGTCATCAAAATAGGTAATCGAGGCGAGAAATGGGTAAAGCGTGTGCGATTTTGGAGTGATCTAGGCGTAATAGAAAGTTCGAGAATATGAATGACAGTGAAAATATTAGAATCCAGCAGAACTATATGTCTCGCAGAGGTTAGAAGATGATTTCAATTGAAAGCAAAGGATAAGGATAATATTTAAAATAACTTTATAGCAGTGAATTCTAAAACGCATAATAGGATGATGTTATTGCAATGAATAACTTTTCTATGGATGAAGAAACTATTTTTTAGGGTAAAGAAATAATGACAAAGCAAACGTAAGAAGAATAAAAGAGCAATGATTACAAAGACATATGCGTGCGTTTGTTGGATAGGTAACATAAGTTACAGTGTTTTGCCAAGAAATAATACGAACATTCGCTTTAAGAGTTGTTATTCGAAGATTGTTATTTGGTGTAAATGAATACACAAATATTACTTGGCTAAGTATGTTTGCGTAAGAAAAAGTAAATATTAATGTTTTGGTTGGAGACGTGAAGTATTCGGAATGTCTAGTAAGGGTGAAATTGGGATTTGTATCTTTGTAGTAGTAGTCTGAGTGATTGTCACCGAAGTCTTGTCGTTGTTGGTCCTGAAATAGTGAACATGAATTAAAGACAATTTTCATAAGACGCAACATTTGACTTTTCCTTAATCATTTAAAAAGCCTTGTTAGTTTAAAATCGACATTATTTGTTAAACATGATGCTTATCACATAGTAAACGTTAAATTATTTAGAAGAAAGGACCTTTTTCTTTAAAAACTAATTTAAGGCTTATAATGATATTTTTAAAGTGGTCAAATTAATTTTAAATCAACTACAAAACTAATAATTTTAACTGGTACTCTTTTACTGAACAAATTTTTGAGAAGATGCTTTGATGGCTGTGGTTGATTTAAATCTTTTAGTCCATTTTTCCTTGATCGTGGTGTTTGGATTTAATGGGGGAGTTGTTGAAATCATAATTGGGATGTAAAGCAACTTTGTGGAGGTTCAGCAAAATAGCCCGAGCATGACTTTGTTGAGTCGTAGGGTTTTGACTGGCAATATGATGACAAGTAATTGAGTTTATGAATGTTAGAGGTGGTAAGGTTCAAGGAAGTGCCGTTCAGAAATTAGATGACGTTAAATAATCACGTATTCTTATTAACTATCTTTTTATTAAATTAAATATTCATATCAGTTTACCAATATTTTGATTTAACTTTCATTTCCTCAAATATTATTTTGCTTCTTTTTATCAAATTCCGAAATAAACTACTCATTGCTTTATAAATTTATTTTTGATTGCACCTTTTTAAAGATACTTTTTTCCAATCATTTTCGCTACCAACCTCAAAAACACCCAATCATTTTTGGTGAAATATAAAGGTGGCTTTTGTGATGACTTTATGATTTTGTTGGCGTTTCTTTTAAATTTATTGTTTTTATTGTCATTTGTTTTAAAATTTGTAATTCTAGGGAAATGATGATGAACAATGTCAGCAGAAGAGCTATAAATCTAGTTTGTAGTGCCAAACTAGCTTCGTCAGCTGGGGTATCTAAAAACAATATCCCAGATTCCACACCTTCCACTGGTAATAAGTACGTCAGCGTACCAGAAGCATGGGTGACAAATCTAAATGCAGGGCCACACTCTCACTCCGACATTATCAAGCTGAGTCCGGAAATCTTTCGTCACGCACCTCGCCTCGATTTGCTTCACCGGAACATCACTTGGCAAGAAAACTATAGAAATGTCCAATTGACCAAACAACTGACAAAAGCTGAGATGCCTGGAGGTGGTAGAAAACCATGGTAAATTTATGCCAAACTCGAAGAATCAAAAATATTGGGTTACCTATAGTAGTTTGATTTATTTACGTACTTTATCTATTCTACTGGATTATTGTTAGTTACGTTTTTCGTTAAGTTATTTAGATCATTTTTTTAAAGTTAAATTAAGTGAAGAAGAATTAAAGCTTTTTATAAGAATGAAACAAAAATTAGGATGCAATCATTCATATTGTGAGCCTTTACCGTGAAACTTTGCCAAGGCCTTGTTGACACCAACTCCAGCATCCCATCTTTGTAGAATAACAGTCATGATTGACTCCATACCATTGCTTCTTGAACAAGAGATTCGAGTCAAGTGGAGTCCATTGTTTTCACAATATCATTCTTCATTATATCGTAACGTTGTTGTCTCTCAAATTTGGCGGTTCGAATTGATGACCACCATCTATTTTAAGCAACAAATATTCCCAATAATAAAGCCAAAAGACAATGATGTTTCAAAATCACCATCTAGCTAGTATAAGTTTGTTCGACATCAAAACAAGCTTCATTCCATTTACTTTGTATTCTTCCAAGGAAAATTTTAGTATCATGAAACTTTGACATAATTTCCACAACCTGATCCATCTTCAGTTCTGTGTTGCACACAAGTTACATGATGTTTTTGGCATTTTCCATTACCACATACGAAGCAAGTTTTCTCGTTGGAGTAGTTTGCGGGTAACTCCAAATTGTCAACTCCTCGATCAGAACAAGAGACATCTACGAATGTGGTTTTTGCTTCCAAATGACTTAATCATCTGGAAAGGGTTGATTTATATAAATGTTGCCTACATTGACACTCGCAAGTATTACAACACTCGAAATAACAATGACTGTTATTCTTGGCTTTCTAATCTAGAAGACTGTGTAGTTTCAGAAAAACCTTTTCTTTTAGTGATGCTGTACAGCAAAAATTTAAAGGATTTAATTGTATTTTTCTATTCCTTATATACCATAAATTACCAATGGACACACCTCTATACTTCGGTATGGAATCCTTTAAAATGATCAATTTACTTATATTTGGCGGGAAATGTCTTAGTTTTATTCTGGTCTCAATCAACATTTTTGATCAAATGTATGCGACTTAAAAAAGTGATCACTTACATATATTTTGCATAATAATTATGGTGCTATTTTAGGCCCCAAAAGAAAACTGGCCGTGCTCATGTCGGTTCAGTTAGATCGCCCCAATTTTATCGAGGTGGTTTTGCTCATGGAGTTAGGGGGCCAAGAACGTGGTTTTACATGTTGCCAGATGCTATTAGATTGAGAGGATTGTGTGTAGCTTTGACTATTAAGCATGCCCAGAATGATTTGGTTGTTGTGGATGATTTTGGGAATTTGGAATCAAATGATGCAGAGGTTAGTTTTGTATTTGTATAGTTGTTAATCTTTTAAATTTAGTTTTTGCTGAGACTAGCCGAAGAAAGAAATTGGGGATATTCGGTGCTATTTGTTGATGAAAGTGCGGAGATGGCAACAAATATAGTGGAAGCCACTGATCCCTTACCTTCCTTCAACCTGATGCCTGTTTATGGTTTAAATTGCTTTAGCATTATGAAGCATGAGACTATTGTTGTATCTAAGAGCGCTCTACAACGATTAGAAGAACGCATCTTATTTAACTTGAATAGAAGTGAGTCGTTACAAAAGAAATTCAATTACAAAGACTACAAGGAATTACTTCTGAAGGAAGGCAGCCACGAAAACAACTCCAAGCAACCACCATTTGTCTAGGTTGTATTGTTACTTTCATGAAATAGTTCTAGAATTTTTAATTAGATCTCTTGAGAGATAGATTGTTTTGTTTTGTTAAAATTAAAAGTACAATCATTTGTTGTTTAAGAAGTTATCCGTTTAACAGCGGTTTCATATTTGCTTTATTTGTTAAATTCCTTTTAATCCAGTTAATTTTAGAAAGAAAAAGCAAGGATGGGTAATCGTTTTTCGAAGAAGCGGTCAATTAAAGACGAGCTTGCCACGGTGACAGATGAAATTCTGAAATTAAAGAATGAAATTGATCAACTGCATGTCTCACAACACAGTTTTACCAAGTTTTTATTCTTATTTCTGTTTGTGGTTGGATCTGGAGCTTCCGCCTACTCTTACCTCTTAATAAAAAACAAACTTCATTGGGGCTTGTTTTCATTTCTCGCCATGGCCATTGCAATAGCCCTTTTTGTTCTCCTTAAGAAAAACATGGCTTTCATCTTCAATTGGAGATTAGCTAAGAAGGAAACCAAATTAGTTCAATCGACCGAGAAGAAAGGAAAGCTGATTGAAGAGATTAAGGAGAACGAATCATACAAAGTTGCTACGGAATTGTTGGAAGAATTCGGCGGTAATGAAGACAACAACGAGTCGATGTACGCGACGACTCCTAACCGAATGAATATGAGCATGGCTGGCAAGCCGAAAAAAGGCACATTCAAAACACCAGTGGGGTTCAAACCTGAGATAATGCAAGGATCCATGCCTAACAAAAACAACACCAATTTGAGGAAGGATGTTCATCACAAAAATAACTTAAAGAATTTTGAGAACCCGTCACTAGCTCCCATAACTCCTAGTATTGGGTTTGCACCAACTAATCCTGTACCATCACACCTCCCAACCCCGATTAAATCAGCTCCTCGCCCATATATTGATGCCCACAATGTTTCTTTCGTCGAAAGAATTTTTGACTCAATTATCGGAGATGGTATTACTAATCGGTATGTTTACTAATTGATTATGTTTGATTATTATTTTAGTTATGCATTGATTTGTCTATTTTGCAATGCTCACAATGGAATGGCATTAAAGGTATTGTTAATTTTAATTCATCATTTAATCTTTTGTTTTGTTAGGATGAATTCGAAAGACTTTCTTACCAATGCTACAATTGCAGTCAATTCAATCCCGCACGTTCAGATAAGGTGAGATGGGATAAGTGCGTTCAGAAGTCAAAAGCTAATAGAGTATCTGGTGATAATGATGTAAAAATAGCATTAAAAGAGAACATTAACACCAAGAACACTAACTAAAAGAAGGGTCTTATAAAATGTATTTTTAATTTAAAACTTTTTCCAAATAAATTTTTTTTGTAATTATTGTCTTGCCAGAACTTCAACATTTTCACCTCTAAAATTAAACAACAGTGCAACTCTTGGTTTAAGATATATGGAAGAAAAAGCTTAGGAATGTAAAAATGTCCTAATGATAATATTTAAGTGTTTTTTAGTTTAACCAAATTCGGAATACACCTCTTCGACACTTCTTTTCTTTATGATTGCCTTGCAAGCAGCCTAAACAAACGTGCCTTTTCTTTCTACATAAGAGCGTTGATTAATGTAAACCTATTTTGACGCTTATAAACATGGTACAAATATATTTTTGGCCAAAAGTCGGCACCATATATGACCCCATGCTTGGCTACTGTTTGTACTTGATGGCTATGTTTTTATGACATTATAATCACCATTTCAAGCGCTACAAAACGGTTAAAACCGATTTTTTGAACCTCTCCGAGCACAAACTTAAAAAATCCTAGCTTTTTTATCTTTACGTCTTCCGTCCTCATCAAGAAAAGATATTCTCCAAAATCTGTTTGCGCCATCAAATACTGCTAGTTTTCCTCTACAAAACTGATCAGACATATTTTTAAAATACTTTATTTGTTAGTCTTAATAGTCGATTTTGTAAAAACCAAAAAATGATTAATGACTAATTTACGGAATTTCGGAATTAATAAGTAGTAATAATATTCCTGTTTGTTAATTTAATTAAATAATAATCTCATCCTTCAATCAGCATCATCTGCAAAAACAAGGAAATAAAAAAGACATATCTAATATCCTTCAAAAATATAATCAACTTTAATGTTAAGCAAACAATAAGCATGTTGATGATGTAGACTGACACAGCGGAAACATTTAAATTATCTCATAATCACCATTACATACCTACTAAAGATTCTTTCGACAATTGGTTGACGCTATTAACCTTGTAATATCTTTTAAAAAATGAACAATTCAACACATTTGTTATTTAATATTCCTGAGATGGTAGGCAAAAGATTCACATTTCATCTAAATATCTCATACTCGTACAATCAGCCCTTTGCAATAGAGTACTACAAAAAGAAAAGTGAAACACTTATTATTACTACTTTCTGCCCCCATCAAAACTACATATATTTAAGTTATATTAAAAACTATATTTAAAATGCAATCAAAATTGCATTTAGACTATAATCAAACTGTATCTAGAATATAAAAACTGTATTTCTCATATAATCAAACCTTATTTTACATGATACCCATATCCCTTAAAATGATACGTTACTCCTTTGTAAGGAAATGAAAAAAGAACGTGATACAGTTCTTTGAACTTTATCCAAAGATATTGTAAATAAATGCATATCCTTTCTTTATGTTTACATTTGCATGGCAAATCAAACAATTAATAAGATTGAATTTTGTTAGTTTGTAAGCAATCCACACGACTAGTCATTTTATACAATATATATGTAGGCCGTAATTTAATTTAAGATGAAAATTCAACTTTCAAATGGATAATTAAATATTTATATCCCGCTAAATTGTATCTACTAAAAGTTGAAGCACACGACAAAAAATAGACTAGTAACTTAATTACATATTAACTTCTTTTGACATCTTCTTCAAAAAATAATATTACAAACATCTATTTTCACATCCTATTTGTTTATTTTTTGACAAGAAACGTGCTTTAACACAGCTAAATGACAAGATAAACATCCTTACCATACAAAAAACCTTTTTATTTCTTCAATACAAGATAATTTATTTGTTCTATTGGTAAGTTTAACAATAATTGTTATCTTCTACCTTTTCATATTTTACGGACAAACTTTGAAAACATTTTTGTTCTCCTCCAATTTATTTTTATCTTCTTTCTTGGTGGATGTTTCCTAAGTAATTTAATATATTTATTTTTATATAAATCTTTCCCCATCAACAATATTATCATCTTCCTTTTATGTCTACACCGGACAAATTGCTTTCCCTTACAAATAACAAACCAATTTATTTGATGACCTCAAATAATGTATCAAATAACCACTTTTTGTACCGAGATACTAATCACTCTATATCCATTTCGACTTCTTTTTTTGCAAAACGTTGTTTGTTTTAATTAAAAGTGTCAAAGGGGTAATATTATTAGTAGCTGATTACGGATATAAGATCAAAATGACCACTTCCAACAAACTGTCACCTTTCCATTTTATTGAGCAAAGTAAATACTACTACCTGCCAAACATGCCAATACCAAATAATTTATTTATAAATATTTACTTATTATTTTAACACAACTCAAACTAATATCTATACTTATGCCATTATTTGTCACAAAAGAGGGAGTTCTTTCTACTGATAAAAGGTTCATGTCTTTTAAAGGCTAATTTATATATTCATCCCATTTATTTAAATACATCCATCCCTCAACTACTTTAACCATAATATTTATACTAAAAGGGGACTCCGCCATCTTTTATATCTCTGAAGATGAGATAGTTCTTAATGTTGTCTTTTGATAGGTGCTGTAACATCCACTTACATTAATTGCTTTTAAATTAGGATATATAAAAGCTTAGGAGGCAGCCAACTTTCACACGTCTTCAATTTATATATCATTTCAGATTAAATCTACTAAATGATGATGGCGAAGATGGATCTAAAGTATATTTTTACTTTTTGTTTCTTTATTTACTCTATTTCCGCATACCCTACGGCTACATTACCTCGCCCAGTGATAGTAAGTGAACTTATTTGTAATAAAAACAACCTTTTGTTTTAGCAACCAACACAAACAACAACCTCAACTCCAGATACGCTAAACGCAGTACCTCCTTACATGGAAGCAGACCTCAAACCAAATCCAACACCTTCGCTCCTTGACTTGTCCAAATCAACTACCCCAAACACTCACCTAAACACCCAACTACAACGCCATCCCAAAAAATATGTCCCTGCAACTTCAGATTCTACTTCTTTTTAACCACATACACTTGTACAAACAAAAAGCCTCTTTTTATTAAAAATAAATTTATTAGATATTCAAAAAAGAACAAGACACTTAAATATGTACATACTACCAACTCTCGCCCCAACCTTATCTTATTCTGACATATATCAAAAACAAATGAAACAACAAAAATAAAATGATTAAAGCTTATGAGGTGGGTAGGATTCGTCTACTTCCTCTAAACGAACTCCTTAACCTTTTGAGTTCATCCACGAAAATTTCACCTGTTTGGATGGCATTTATCAACTTTTCAAAGTCTTTTTCTGCGTTTCTTTTGAAGTGATTGCGGGGTTGTTTGGCTACTTTTTTGGGGAAGACGTTCTTGAATGAGGTGGCTTTTTGGGTTCTTTCGTACTCTTCTTTTTCGAGGAGGAGAGTGGTGCGGCAATCTTCGAACAGATGGAGGAATTTTGAGAAGTTGCCGAAGAAGGTTTCGGAACTTATCATTTTGCTGTCTTCCCCAAAGTATTCGAGACACCTCGCGTAGTTGGCATTTTTTTTGTTCTTAGCTGATTCAATTTCTTTGAATTGTTGCCTAGCTTGGTTTAGGAAAGTTGAAACTATACAAATAAATCTGTCTTTTTCACTTTTATTCCTTCTACCACTCGCATTCTCACTCTTTCCAGTTTCTTCTTCCACGATATTTGGCAAACAATTTTCCTTTGTCTCCTCTCCCAAAACCTTCTGACACTTCAATTCCGCTCCCAAAAAGTTGAGAGCACTCTCCAACGATTTCAATTCAATCTGAATCTCATTATCATTCATTCTGGACGCCTCGTAAACACTCCCCAACTCCTTATTCAAATTAATTACCTCCGGAAATTTAGATTCAACCAACGAAACAATAAAATGGAGCAATTGTCTGTCCTGCTTACTACTATTCTTGACGTCTGCCATTGCACTCAAACTACGTGTATGAAAGCCAAAAGCATTCCCATTGTGCTTTCCTTGATTCATGTAATTACCAATAGCCAGCATGATCGAAAGTAACGTCTGCAGTCTTTTCGAGGAAGAAAGAGAGATGGATGCTTTGGAGATGGCTGATATGCAAGGTGCTAATTCTTCGATGCGTTCGTTGAAGGTGCGGATTGTGTGGATGCATTTGATACGTTCCTCGTATCTGGGGATTCTGAAAGTATGGTCCAGTTAAGTTAGTTGCTAACGAGGGTGGCTTTGGCGTCTTTATTGAAGGTGTTATGGTAATTATGATCTCAATGTCACGACTTTAATTCAATTAACATTCGATAAAAAGTGTTTAAATAATCAATCGCACACCAAAAATTATTTAAATGTCTAAAAGAATGTGTATGTGTGTCACCAAAAAAAAGCACCTCTTTATTCCAAAAACCCTAACCCAGCCCATCTGTAACATCATCCCCCTCAACTAGCCCTACCATCTGACAAAGTCAGAGCAATGATGTGACAACATAGGACTCCTTAATACTGGTTGTGATTACAAAACTATTTTACGTTACAAATATCTACTGAGCTCTCTTTAAAAAAACAAAACTTACGTTGATATTTCGTAAATGAATCTATCCGCCGAGGCCAGAACTGCGGGACTCTTGTACTTTTGAACCACCTCATTCAACAAACCAACTTCATCCTTTGTCGGGACGTATTTGAGCATCTGTTCAATCATGTCTTTGGGAATAAGGCCATTTTCGTCCATATTCATTAAAGCTACTTTGATTTGTTTGTTGGTTAGGCGAAGTTTGGACATCATGATGGTGCAGAGGTGAGCTCGTCTTGAGTCAATGACCGAAATTAGATTGTTGGATTTTAATCTTCTTGTGATTGTGTTCATGCCATTGTTGTTGGTGTCGTTTTCATCTGATTTGAGGGCTGAGAATGTACTGGACAAAGCAGGCAAGTCTATTAATTTATACATCTTTTCGTCTTCTAACCGCTCCCAGATCGTGTCTTTGATCTTGTCTTGGGGGATTACATTCCAGTTCACTGATTTCAAGGGACCCTCATTCTTGGGGACTTTCTTCAACATCACATGTCTTAAAGGTTTCCCTAGGCCTGGCAGAGGTGGAGGCAACGGGATGGAAGGATTGTTCTTTGGCAATGTATTCATAGATATAATCGTCGGGGTAGGTGAATGACACGGGTCCGAAGGATTAGAAGAAGTATCTGAGATTCTGGAAAAACAATCCAACGAACTTCCATCCTGAAAGTCATACAATCTATTTTCCAACTCAATGCAACGTCTCTTTTCATCTTCTAATTGTTGTTCAAGTCTTTTGGTCTTGACTTCTAACTCATCATAATCTACTTGTGTCCTTAGTCTGGTCAGCAATTCTTCCATGTTAACTTTTAGCCCAGTCGTGGAGAAGTCTTGGGGTTCTAGGTCAGGTACGGAGGCTTGCAACGACAACTGCTGGATGATCAAGTTGAACAGCTTCCATAATGGGATATACTTCGCGTCGCCAGGAACCATCAGGAAGTGCTGCAAGATGGCAATGAATTGGGGCAGGGCCACTGTATTATCCAGTCTAGACACAATCACCTCCACCATCGCAATCGGATTTTCATGATCCATCGTGACATTCTCCGCCAAATTCAGACTAGCCCCAAATTCCAATTCATCTTCCTCACGCATCATTTCAAATAATTCAAAATGGTCGTTCAAAGTAGAAGAAGTAGAGGTTTTTAATTTGTCAATGACATCCTAAACCGTTGTTAAAATAAATGTTAATGTAAAAGGATTCGACATTTGTGGTACCTGTAAACCCATCATCAGCATCTCATATCTTAGAGTTAATCGAAATTGTAGTGATCTCTAAAAATAGAAGAATTAAATCAAATCCAATGGAAAACAAACCTCCGCCACTCCACTCTTTAACAGTGCATTAACCAACGACATCACCGCAATCCGAACTCTTTCCGTGTCTCTTTCTTGTTGTTGGGTTTGATTTAATTGGTCCATCACCTTCTGAAACCTACTTCTTTCCCCCATCAAGCTACTGACATTTGTTAGGGCTTTTAAAACTAGACCGTGGCCTTCTTCTGATATCAAACAAATTCCTGAGAGGAGCGAAAGAGCGAGGGCCTGTAAAATAAAGTTAATTCAAATGATATGGCCGTAAAAAGGCAAATAATCAGGGTGTTGTCTACAACCACAACAATATATGTTTTGTCAAACACAAATAAAACCAACACCATCAAACCTATTTTCTATAATAAATATAATATCTTTTATAAGACATTTATTCACCAAAACAAAACCATCTCTGTTCTCTTTTTAGTCAAGGTGACAAATGAATCAAATTGTTACTACTCTACCCCCAAAAAAGGGACGATTAGTCAAGTTATGTTTATTAGATTAATAATATTACTTAATTAACTAATGTCTCAATGATGGATCTTTTGTGTATAGATCATCATGATAAAACAGACAGATGATTAATGGTGGTTGGTTCGAGGTTCCACCTAGTTTTGAAGAAGGCACATACCTTACATCTGCCATTTGGCAAGGAAATGGCTCCTGCTACATAAAGGAGGTGAGAGGGTGAGGAGAGGACAGCATCTCGCCCCATCGACGAATTAAACAAGGCACGGAAACATAAGAGAACCGGCATTGCTATTCCTGATCTTGAAGGCTTGTCTATCGAGTTTTTGAGTATTTTTACCAACTTAGCTAGGCCTTCCAATTTGAGGAAAGTCTCAACAAAAGAGACCGACTCCGTCCTTAAACAAATAGCCAATTCTTCCAATTGTTGGGAAGCTTATCGAGGCATCTTGACCCTCGGGATAGTGAATTTGGAATGTGGTTAGCAAGTGAAGGTAAGATTGGCAACACTCTGAGTTGTTGGCATTTCCTTTGCGAATGGTCTGTTCCACTATCATCATCCATTTCTTCTCATCACATTGATGTCTTAAGGTGTCAGCTTGGCCTGGAGTAAGGTCTAGTTCTTGGATCAAGGATTCAAACGCAACAGTCAAGTCACCTGCATCGGGCATCGTGGAGGGAATAAGGATTTCATCTGACGGTCTTACCTTACTCCCTCCTTCTTGCCTTCCTCCAAACGACAATTGGAAGGAATGTAAAAGACGGGGCAGGTGAGGTTTGCCACTAGAAGGGTCATTTAGTGTCTTATTAGTCTCTCCCTCAGGGGGGTAGCACGTAGATTTGGAGAAACAGGAAATTGCTTTTTCCATCAATTCTTCAATCATACTAATTTTGTTTCATCAAGTTGTCTTCATAAATAAAAATAGTTAAAATAATATTTTGACTAAAAGTATATAAAAAAAATAAACACAATCAAAATAGAAACGAAAAAAAAACAAATAAAAATTCTTTCAAATCTATCTTTAGTAGGGGGATAAATATTTGATGGTAATCGCAAAATACACACACATTCCATGTCAAATTTGTAAAAAAATATAGAAGGGAGCAAAAGTTGGGTTGTTTTTAATACAATTTTTAATACAAAATTGGGTGTGTGTGTTGAAGGTCGGTTTGTTTTAAATTTGGTTCGAAAGACATTAGTAAGAGAGGGGCTTTGGAGGTGATAATGGAGTGTATATTTGAGAAATGTGAGACCACTTTTATTCTTACAAAAATACAACACATTTTAAGTTTACCTATTTTACATATGTAAAGAAGTTTGTTATTTGTAGTGAGTTACAGGTGTACAAACAAAATATATTCTGTACTAAAAAATTATTATAATCTCATTCTTTTGACAAAAGTTGATTATTATTACGTAGTAGAGACTTCTTTTTTTGCGAGGCTAGGTTGAAAAGAGACTGTATGAATAGAAATGACCCCTCGTGTGCCGCTAGTCCTAAACAAACACCATATCACATCCAACTTCTCTTTTTGTCTTGTTGACAACGTTTCTCTTTCTAAACCAATATAGGTGGAAATAATGAATCAAATAAATGGACAGGTAAACACCGCCAACCTAAAAAAGATCCCTCTTTGGTAATGAGTCTTTTAACTATTTAA
The DNA here is from genome assembly GCA_963281155.1 of Rhabditophanes sp. KR3021. NCBI lineage: Eukaryota > Metazoa > Nematoda > Chromadorea > Rhabditida > Alloionematidae > Rhabditophanes > Rhabditophanes sp. KR3021. Next base: position 404,550 of record CAUJLY010000005.1, on the reverse strand, counting down.
AGTGGTGTGATCAAAAAGGCCTGGTGATAATATGATGAGTCGATTATTACCTAGGACAATGGAGGGATCCATCTATTTACCACGCAAATATAAATAAAGGTACCTTTAATTAGATGTAGAGTATATCACATTGCAAATCACATATCTCTGAATAATTTTCTGAGGAATAAGTTATAAATATAGGTAAAGTACAATTCTAAACGTGTTCGTGATTGTGGCAATTGAAATTTGATATGATTAAAATCGTATAATAATGACAATCTAACAAAATCTAATAAAAATACTAATAAATTAGGTGTGATGAACCTGAAGAGGAAGCACACGTTCCCAGAAGTAATGTAAACTAAATTTAAGTATCATCTTATAAAAATTGAAATCATTATAACAATAATAAATAATATAATAAATGGGTGGTAAAGTTTGAGGTAATTAAAGTGTATGATGAGGAGATGGTAGGCAACAAACTTATTTATAAACGAGGTAGTCAAGTCACAAGCCCCGTGATCTGATAAGTGGAGGAGACAAGAATTAAGGTAGGATCAAGGTTCTAAATATAAACTAAAGTTGGTGGTAATACTTTAATTGGTGGTGCCATTTAATTATCACAACCTTGACAAATCACAAAAATAACATCAAAATCAGGAATATTAACTATTTAAGCTTAGGTGGTGGACGTTTTTTACAAAATTGCAAAATCGTACCCTCAAACCAATCAAACCATCTCCAAAGGCAAGGTGTATCTATGATCAAATTAAACACCCTCTCCAAATGTTATCTAAGACAAACAAACAATATATCCCTCGACTTAAGAACCTTCTAATTAAGTGGATTGTAACTTTAAACCTCAATGTGTAACAGCGATTTACTATCTTTAATGAGACACAAAAACAAATTTATATACTTTAATACTAGTTTCAGTCAAAAGCTTGAGTTAATGAAACCAAAATTTGATCGCAAAAAATATCTTCTTTATCTCCTCCCAAAAGAGGTGTCCTCTACCATATGTATACTTAATGTTGGAGGATCTTAGAAGTTTTGTTAAAATAAATTTATCAAACAAAAAGGTACAATACAAAACTATTTTTAAGAAATCCTCACAATTTAAGTGTAAAGGAGATTTGGATGATGCAAGGAGACATTTACAAATAAATAAATTAACTTTTGATGGATGCGCACTTGTTTATTGAATGTAGGATCTTTTTTGTCAAACTGACTAATTAATATCTGGATAATTAATAAAAATGAAGGGAGAGGCAGAAAAAAAGATTAATACAAATAGTGGTGGTGTGGGTTGGGTGGAGATGTGGGACGTTTAGCTTTCACAGGAAAGTCAAATAATCCGCAATTGTGATTAAGGGAAGGTGATGTTGTAATAATATTATTTATCCTCCAAACGATGGTAAAAAGAAGGTAAAACGGTGGCTTATTATAGATATAACCACAACACACAAAACAGCTGTCATCAAATGGTATTTTATAAAAGGGCAGCATTAAAAGTGAAGTGATTATCCCAAGGACAACGGCGTTGCTTCCTTTTTTGCGATATATTGCCACATACCTTCCTGCCTTGCCTCATTAAAAGCAACCAGCTTGGAAGTTTTGTTCAAAGAAATACCAATTAATATAATGACCAACTATCATACCTATCTACCATATAATAGTTGAAGCTTATCTTATGTATTTTTACAACAAACAAAGTCATTATGAACGAATTGTGATAGAAAAGGTGTTTGTTGATACATCCATTAAGTTAATTGAAATTTGAAGGATAAGTTAATGTCCAGTCCAAGAGAAATAGGTGATGTCAAAAATAAGAATCAGTTGTAATAATAGTCGAATGTGTTGAATACTAATAAGTTGTAAAAAATAATAATATTTGCAATAAATGGAGGTGATGATATAATAATAATAATCAAGTCCTCTCTATATATCAAAAAGTTAACACAACAAAGTTGGACTGTACATTGGAGATTAGTGTTTGGAACAGGTTTGGAGAAAGTAATAGTATGATGTATTCTAACAAGGCCCTATATCCGAAAAGAGCTCCAATGTTTTGGGGTGTATGTTGGAGGGTAGTGGTGGTAAGTTGTTAAGCTGACAGGAATGGTGAAAATCAAAATATTGTGGTAAGTAAGTGGTTAAATTACAAAATGGATGTTTGTGAAGATAACGATTTTTTAAACGGGACCGGATCAGTTGCGACAAATTTAATTTAAATAAGAAAAAAGTTTGGTAAATGGAATCTAAAAATGTGGTGCATTAATATTCATAACCATCAAAGGTTATCTTATGCTCAATTCAAAATTTATTCCAAATTATTCTTCTTCACAGGTGGTCATCTTAACTCAAGGTTTTTTTGGCTAAACACAATATCATTTTCTTAACAAACAAATAGTCTTTATATTTTTTATGATTGATGTCAAAGAATAGTTGTACAAATATAAAGTTAAGAAGCTTGTCTTCTCATTTTCAGCGACTTAAAGGATTAGATGAATATGTATGAGGAGAAACTTATTTTGTGGAATGGTTTCTTTTGTCAAAATGGATGAGGAAATTTAAAAAAGAAGGTACAATAATAATATTAATAATGTTATTTTTACTTAGTGCAGGTGGTTGCTAAATTCGCAATAATAATAGTATATTTATTACAACAACTAAATAATAAACAAAATTAAACAAGGCATGATCATTGAATATGGAAATCAAGTATCGAAAATAGAAGAGAGGATAATAATATAATATAATCATAATGAAAAATAACAATTAAAAGTGTACAGAGGGAACATACTAGTCAAAATGATTTTTAGTTGAGGTGTATAATAACATGTTAAAACGAATGGTCAAAATGTGTGTATGTCCATTGACATGGTCAATCTATTTCCTTTTATATTGCACATTTGTAGATAGATATTATTTTTGAGGATCTCATAAAAGACTCTTGTGTTTTCATCTATCTAATCGTAAATTAATTCAAATAGACCAAACGGTTATAAAACAATGTAATAAAAAAGCTTGACTACAATCATTACAAAGGTTGGTCTTATTAAATTGCAATAAATAATAATATAATTTGTATTGTATTGCCAATATAAACCTTCCCTAACTTAGTCAACCAAAAAATGGAATGCAATTACCTTTTTAATTTTTACTTTTCACTTTTCATGATGGGATGAGCGGATAAGGTGCATGCTTCAGTTGGTTTTGGAATATAAAGATTTCCTGTCTGAGTGTAGTTAATTATTACAAATTCGGGGGATGTATGTAGAAATGTGCATACTACTAGTAATATTTAGTAGTATCAAAATTTGGTTCTACTAACATTAAAGTTTGGTTATAGTGACATTTAAATTTAGTAATAATAATATTAAAATTTCCAGGTTTTATATAGCTCTCATTTTGAAATGAAGGCAATTTGAAAGTTTCTCGTTATTGCTAATCAACACGTCATGTCGGGTAAGGAGGTCATGCCTGTTTCAGCTGTGACTAAGAAGCCACACGAGACGACTGATTGTCTCATTAACATCGACACCGAAAAGCCGCTTGGGACCATTGAAAAGACCCTTGAATTAGATTGGAATTCAAACACCGGTGGAAAAAGAATCGGCATTGGTTTTTCTGTGAGGGGAAGTGGAATTTATGTGTCTAAATGTGAACCTGGAAGTTTTGCTGAAGATATCTTTGAAATAGGAGACATAATCATTTCTATCAATGGAGAAAAGATTTCTACTCGAGAGGAAGGTAGGAACCTCATTTGCAAGAACCTAAAAGAATCTGGAAAAGTTTCCTTTTTGATCAGAAGAGATTTAGATGATGTTAGGAAACAACACATTCAACGTCTTAATGTCTCAAAGGAAACCGGCAGTTGTGTTGCATCTGTTCGTCTAAACTCAGATTGCCAACGAATTTGCGGTGATGCTGCGGAGGCATGGAAAGCTCAAACACAAAATAATATTAAGTCTAAATTGATCAAGGACCAAGAACAAGCTGCAGCTTTAGCTTGTGCTGTTCAATTTGATGATGTCCCTTGTACAAAGTATATCTCCTCTGATACTGAAGGCAAGCATTTGAAGAAAGTCCCTGCAAAGAAGCCAAAGGAATAGGTATTCTGTTTGTTTAAGCTTTTCCAGTAAGTGTCACTTACCTAAAAACTGTCCACCACCTCTCCGCCATAATGTGTATAATATGTAATTGAAATGAACGAATATTTTCTTTGTCTTAATCATTATTTGAGTGCTTAAGACCATAAATAAAATAGAGTTTTGTAATGAATTGTGTAATTTTTTAAAATGTAATTGTCTGACCTTAAAAAAGGTAAATAAATACATAAATGCGTACTTTTGCTAAATTAATAGTAACGAGATACGCCTATCTTTGTCACCATCAATTATCATAAATATTCCCGTTGACATTAATTTGATCTTTTTATTTAACAACTTTGTTTAAATGTAAAAGAGATAAAAGTGGATGAAACTTTATTTATTTATCCATGTTCCTCAATATCAGCAGGATATGACGTTAAAAAAACATCAAAATTGTGTACATACAGTTTCCGATACTTTATTATTTTTCTTTTTTAGTAAACCAAAAACATGTTGGTGATTGTTTTTAGGAACATATAAAATAAGATGTTCCCGCATAATCAACATAAAAATATTTTGCCAAAAAAGCAATTCCACTCAATTACTTTTTACATTCAAGTCAAAAATCTTAACCAACCTCTCCTATCTTTTCTTTTTTATCTGTCAATAGAGTTACCATCCAAATTAGATAATCACCCATCTTTTTACAATTCCCCATAGTAATCTTAAAACTTAATACACTTTATGGACAATTTTAGCCAAAGCCTGCCAGATGTCTCTATCTCTTTAGTATGGAATTTCCTTTTTAAGTTTGTGTGAAATAAGTCATAAATCAAGGGTCTTTTTTTATATATAAGTAACTATAATATTGTCTTTGTGTATTGTTTTACAAAGGAACAATGTGTTGTTTTAGTTGGTGCGATTAAATATTAGGGCCGCAAGCATAAATCTAAACATTACTTTATCCGACCCATATTATGTTTCCTTTTTTTGTGCCTATCGTTATTTCAAATATATAACAGTAGAATAGTATTTACTTGCAGGAATATGCTAAACTACGAAAGGCAACCTTTAAATTTGTCTGAATATATTCATTCAGAATGGAATCGCCGTCTAGGCATATTTGGCCTGATCGCTATATTCGGAGTCATGACATTTGCAATGCAGACGTATATAGTATTGCCTAGATTATGTTATGAGTTAAGTGATGTTTGTATATTAATTCCTATCTTGATTGTATCCATCTTTTTGATTTATCTCAATTTTGGAAACATTCTTTACATCATTGATAAGTATCCCACAAATAATTCGATGTATTGCTGTGTCATGAAAAGAGGTGGCAGGTTTGGTGGATTTGTGTTTGGATGGGTCATGTTATTTCAATACATTCTGAGAACACATCTCCTCACTTATATCTTATCTGTCTACACGAACTTTCTATTTCGGGGACGAGTGTATGAAGCTTTCAAAGTAGACAATCCTCTAAAAAATGTCCTCAATTATATAGAACATCCCATAGATTTGTATCAAATATTGTCTTTGATAATGGCAGGATTAATGTTATGTTGTAGTATGAGAGTCGTTAAGACAATCTCTTTTGCGGGTTTATTGGTTTGCATATTTACATTGACCACATGTGGGATTGTGATATTTTTGCACTTGGAAATACCATACAAGTGGGCCAATGTGGATGGCTTCAATTTAACACATTCTAAAGAAATACTAAAATTTGTGTCATGGATTATATTCTCATTCAGTTTTTTTAATCAAATAGATTCCGTTCCCGATGAAGTGGACAAACCTCATAAATCTATAAAAATAGCAAGCAACATTTTCTTTTATCTATTCGGAACCTTCCTGGGCCTATTCAGTCTTGCAGTTTTATCTGTGAATATCCCTCCCGAATCTTTGCCATCCTTCAACACAATCCTCTACACCAAAACATTTAACAAAGAAACAGGCTCAGCCGGCACGTACTTGATGTCTGTAGGAGGTGTTTGTGGTTTAGCCGCAGCTGGCCTGGCATCTTTTGTTCCCACTACTAGACTAGTCTTTTCAATGGCTAATGATAATTTGATTTGTGGCAAATATTTAAAACACATTTACGGCAAAGCAGGCTCGCCTAGGGTTGCAGTTCTTTTTGTGTTGGCAATTCAGTTATGTTTGCAGTTGATGGTTGATGAAATGTACGTCAAAGTAGTCTTTCAAATTACGATATTTTGTGAACTTATTAGAATGGTAATTGGGAATGTGGTTGTTTATGTAGATGTTTTTACGGGACAGGCAATCGAAGTTGGATTGGGGGAGGCTAGGAATGTTTCTTACCATTCTATTCAAAATGAATCTTTAATCTCAAAGACAACTTATTCGACGGATGGAGAGACAAGTTCAGAGGATGAACTGGATGAAATGTTGAGACGAGATATTTGTAAACATACAACTTATGGGTCTCTATCTACAAACCACAATTGCTTCCTGGACCCTTGTGTGATCGAAAAATGTTCAAAATCTTGCCACCTCTACGAACCCTCTTCCCCACATCAACCTCCAAACATTCCCAATTTCTCCCAAAATCGTCAAAAGAACCGTCACAAACAAAGAAGCCAACATTTGGCTAGGCATCTTCGTGGTAGCAACAACCGTCGCCACTTCCATCTTCAGCCAAATTGAATTTGACCATTTCAAAAGTCTTACCATTTATTTATCTGTCATCCTATTAACGTTGTTGACAGCTGCGACGTTTGGAATCCTCTACGTGGTTTTGTCCATATTTTTTGTCGATACAAAAGATGAATTAAATGGGGGTGGTGAGGAAGGGTTAAGTTCGAGTCAATTGGTTCTGAGATTGGTGGGTATTTTCTTGTTGATTCAGTGTATTTTTTTGTTTGATATAAAGGTGTTTGGGATTGTTGGAGTGTGGGGTGTTGTTGGCATTGGTTACTATTTTGTCAATCTATCAACTTACTGTACATAAATTTTTCATTTTAATAAATTTGTATTTATGATAAAATAAACTCCTCGAAGATTCTTATTAAAATCAATGTGATTACTTTGCCAATTATGATATGACAAATTCATAGGTTGAGTTATATTTTTAGTTTGGCCAGATTATAAAAACAGCAACTCTTACTGGTAAAAATAAAAATTCTTGCGTCCAAACTACAAAAAAACGAACAGTATGAGTTGCAGTTTTTTTGAGCCCATCCAAATTTACCATAGTACTCTCTTTATCATATTAAATGGAATTTAATCAGCAATATCTAATTAATGAATGTGTTTACCACCATGTATAAATCACGAAGCATATAATTACTTGGAAAAGTTATACTATCGTAAATTACCTTTTTATCAGAATTAATCCTCAGATTAACTTTAAGGGGGTTATTCTTCTTTAATGTGTTGGTAAGTATTAAAATAACCCGAAATAATCTTACACAATGGTGCTTTTCATGATAATCATAAGTAGCAGATCAAAAAAATCAGGAGAACATTTAATAAACGTTTGAATCAAAAGATTGTAAAAATCTATAAAAAGAAGTAAAAATGACTACAATAAAAGATCATTTCACGAAAGATGGCGTGTGGCTTTTTGTCAAAGTTTTCCACTATTTAGTCTTATTAATCTGTGGATATCTATTTGATGTTTAATATTAATCTTATGGGGACCTTCTTTCTGCACTTACACTACATTATTATACTCTTGCAAATCAAGTTGTTCTGTTCCAAGATGGGGTTTATTAGTATCATCCGATTCCGGTTTCATTTGGGTTCAAATTATTATTACACTTTGGACAATTATCTGCTCCAGTACAAGTTTTGCCACTAATTTGTGAATGCGTGGTAATTTTAATAAAAAATACGGCAAAAAAGCAATTCTTATTAATGCAAATGCGGTGTATGCAGTTTCGTATTTAATTTGTGCTGGACTTGAATCTTATTTGGCTTTTGGATATATTACAAATTCTTGTGGTTATGATGATAGTGTAACTGACAATACATCTAGCAATTATATTAAACAAAGATGGTTGTATGGAAACACCGGAGACGGTCCTGTTGAAGAGCATACATATACCCCACAGATTTATATTGTATTGGGATGGGTTCAAGGTGCGGGACTTTACATTTGGGCAACTATTTTTGCAGTTGTAGATATCATTCTATACTCAAAGTATCTTTAACTTCTTCTAATTAGAGCTTTCAGCTGTCCGCAAAGTAATATCAAGTTTCTCTCAAATTCAAATGGCTTTAACTTTTTTGATTTAATATTAATTGATACATTTCTTCTCTTTTTGCCTTCGTCTAAAAAACTTTAAATATAATGGAGGATGTGTAGCTTTTTCACCGATATGCAGCTCTAAATAAAGTTACATTTTGAAGAAACGCTTAAAATAAAAACGTTTCAGATGACTTAAGGCACATTTAATTGAAATTAGCATAAATGACTACTCTAGAACGTAGATTATCCCTTCTTGAAATGACTCAAAATAAATATCGCTTGACCCAAACACTGAAAAATGATTCATATTACAAAATTGATACAATTTGTGAAGAATGTAACAAACATAGTAATATGACAAATTCCTTAAATGAGCTATATCTTTAGTTTGAACCTATCATAAAAAGCAAAATGTCTCACTCATATAAATGAACGTTATCACGATAAAACTATAAAAGGAAATAAAAGTATGAATCATAGATTTCTTTAATCACAATAGTGTACTCTTTATTTTAATTATATGAATGTTAATCTCTACTTTTTACTAATTGAAACTGTAATCAGTAATATTTTATTTGTAAATTTACCACCATCCATGGATAACCAATTTAATACCTTGGTATAATTTATGTAATTGAAATTATGTTTTCTTATCAAAATTAGGTATATGTTAATGATATTGCAAAGGAATTCTATGATGGATTAATAAATATTACGATGACAATTAAACAGCTGTGCAAAAAAGTGATTTTTGTAAAAAGCCCATGCATACACGATGGAACCGACGAGACGTGTTATGAGCACAATTATTAAAGCTCAATCAAAGAATATAATAGCTATTATAAAACCTCCAAAAGTAAGATAAAAACTATCTTTAATTAATTGTTAAAGCATAATTTCAATTAATTATTGTATGACAAGAAATGGTGTGCAGAATTTGCCAACGTTTTCAAATCCTCAGTCTTTTTAATTTGTGCATATCTATTGGATGTGTTATAATAGTTTTATAAGAACCTCTTTTGTGCACTTACACTGCATTATCATACTCTTGCGAATCTAGCTGAGCAATGGACTTCATTGGCATCATCCAATTCCGGTTTGATTTGGGTTTAAATTATTACTATAATATGGTCGATTGTCTGTTCAATCTCAAGTTTTGGCGCAAATTATTTAAATCTCAATGATATGAAAAGAAACCGCGAAATGAAATAATTCTTATCGATGCGAATACCTTCTATGTAATTTCTTATTTGAGTTGTGCTGGACTTGAATCTTATTTAGCTTTTGGATATGCTAAGAATTCGTGTGGCGATAATAATAACGTAATTGGCAATACATTTAACAATTATATTAAACAAAGACAGTGATCTGGAAACACCCGAGACGGCTCTGTTAAAAAATGGCTACAGTATGAATGTACATTGTTTTAGGATGGGTTCAAGCTGCAGGACTTTACGTATGGCAGCTATTTTACTTTTGTAGATATTGTTTTGTACTCTAGATATCTTTGAATTAACTCTTTCAACTCGATAGGAGGCAACTTCAATTATACAATTAATTCAATTTTTAAATTTAGATTTAGCAGGAATGTTAATAATTTAATAATCGAGAAGAATCATGATTTAAATTTTGTGGAAAACGTTTATTGTCACAAATTATATTTATTTATTAAAGTTAGGTTCATTTAATGTTTTCTTTAACGGGCATTGTTCTTTTTTAATGTATTAATAAATATTAAAATGACAACGAAATAGTTGAACAAAAAGATTTTATTCATGAAAAGTATGGTCACAAAAGCTAAAAGCAGAGGAGTGTGTTACTAACATATTCATAAAGTTCGATCAAAAGAATTCGAAAACCTTTAAAAGACGTAAATTTTAATCAAACATTATTTGTCAAGAAAAACGATGTCGTGTGGCGTTTGTCAACGTTTTCCAGTATTCAGTCTCATTAATTTGTGTCTTACTTTGGGGTGTTTGATTCTAATTCTATGGGGACCTCTTTTTTGCACCTCTACTTCATTAACCTATTGCGAGTCAAGTTGTTCAGTTGCACGATGGGGTGGATTAGCAAGATCTTATGGTGGTTTCATATGGGTCCAAATTCTTATTATAATATGGCCAATTTTTTGTTCAATTGCAAGTTTTGCTTCAAATTATTCGCTTCGTAATGATATGGACAGAAAATGTGAAAACAAAGCAATACTTATGGGTGCAAATGCCGTGTATGCATTTTCGTATTTTATCTGTGCTGCACTGGAATATTATTTGGCTTTCGGATATATTACAGAATTTTGTGGCTACAGCTATACTTTAAACTTTAGTCAAAATTATAGGTATAACAATCAGGGACCGTCTTTTAGAAGAAGACCCTATGATGGGGGTAATTTGTATTATAATAATAATTTTGAATTTTCTTCAACAAATTCTATTGTATTAGGGTGGGTTCAAGCTGCTGGACTTTACGTATGGGCATTTATTTTTACTGTTGTAGATATTGTTTTGTACTCAAAGTATCTTTAATCTAATATTACATTAAATAGCATGTAAGCAATTTTTGTATTTATTCACAAAAATGTTAACCTTAATAAAGTATTGTCACAAAAATTGTTAATATATCATTTTTATCAAAAATTGAATGCTCCGTATGATAGTATCAAACTAAGGCTGATTAATTATGCATCGATGGTAATAAAAAATGGTATAATCATTATTAAGTGATTAAAATTAATTTAGTGAGATTAAATAATGTCAAAAAATTGATGATATAAATATTTGAAAATTTACATAAAATATATAACAATGTCTTTTACTCAGACCTCGCACTTTCCAATATTGCTTTATCTTAATATATGTCTTTGTGTAGTATCCATTATTTTAATACTATGGGGTCCTATGTTTTGTGCATATGGTGATGGAGTATCAAATTGTTTTCCACACTTATCTGTCAATAGATGGCCGTATTTATTAGATAATTATGGATTTTTAATCCTTCTCCAAATTTACGTCATCATTGGGCCTTTAATTAGCTCAATTAAACTATTACATTCTTCATTCCCAGTACAAAAATCCCCTAATGATCAAACTGCTACAAGTTATCATCTCAAACACCATTTTTATGCTATTTTTCACCATGGTTTATGTTTAATAATTGAAGTAGTATTGGGTCTTGTATATATTCACTATTCTGCAGCTATGTTTGTTGTGTATGGATGGATAATGGCAGGCGCACTTTATTTGATTGGAATACTTGTTGTGATCTTTGATATACTACGACTTCGGTCAGCTCACAAATCAGCTCAAATCATTTATCCTCCTGTTCAAAACATTGCAACCGTTCGTCCTGTTCAAAACATTGAAACTGTTCACCCTGTTGCTCAAAATATTCGAATTGAGAGTCAAGTTCAAAATGTTGAAATAGCTTCTCGACTCTATCCAAGTTTATAAGAATCAAATAACTTACAATTAATAATTTTTTATATTATTCAATTACATTAATTTTGTCAAATAAAATAATAATAAATTCTTTTTTGAGGACTATTTATTAGCTGTCAATATTTAGTTATTTTTAATTAATTTCATTAAGAATGTCAAAACAATCTTCAATCAGCTATGCATATAAAAAACAATACCACCCATCATTTCAATAATAAATGACATTATATAGAATGCAGTTGCTAATTCCCACCCCAAAATCGCCACAATTTCATTCCCATGTATTAATTTTGAACCTAAAAATGCTACGGCAAAATGATATTCAAGTAAGGCACAGGTAAAATATATAACACATCCAATGAATGTAGCTGTCAACTGAATTTCTCTATATCCAAATTCATTTTGTCTAGACATTCTTTTACAGATAAAAAAATCAAAGATGGAATATAAAATTGGAAAAAGTAGTAGAGGAAGTTGTCCGAAAGCATTGTATTTATTCCAATCAGTTATATTTAAACTACCACTGCAATTATATGGAATATTCTGACTCTGATAGAATTCTTTGTCTGAACAGTATCCTGGACCCCAGGCAATAAAAATAACCCCCAAAGCACAATACAAAATATTAGCAATTTTGTAGTTTACCAGTTTGCAGAAGAATCTAGGCATCATTGAAATTATTTCATTATTCATCTAAATTTATATAGGTATATCTTTTTACAACCTATATAAAGATAATATTGCTGATGAATCATTTGAAAAACACCCAAAATAAAGGAATAAATATTTACTACTACAAATTAAGCAAATAATTACAAAATATTTCACCATTACTTTCTTAATAAATTTATTTACACAGATAAGAAGATAAGTACATAAAAAGTCTATGAGGCAATTGATTATTTCATCTACTACTAGAATATGTAAAAATAGTATCCAGTAATTGGATACCTGCCATCAAAATGTATAATCCTGCTGCCACGATCCATCCAATTACATATGCATCATAGTTGTAGAAGTTAGCACCCGCAACTGAATATGGATGATGTTGATTGAGGAAATGCCTTGAATAGTAGTATTCCGTTCCAGCACAAAGTAAATAAAGTATAATAAATACAACAGATACAATTACTTGACCAACGACATTTGACATTTCATGGTTGGATATATTTGGCAGGGAACATAAACACATGAAAACGGCACCAAAAACAGCCACTGCAATAGGCACCATTTGAAGCCAAATCTGAATGCCAACCCAATTAGAAACATATAAATGATTGTTACAAGTCATAGTTTTTTGAACAACTTCATGGCAAAAACCAGGTCCTACAAAAATAAGAGCAGCAATGGCTAAAGACAAAGCCACATTAAATATTCTCAAGCCACAGGTAACGCGTACAGCCGTACTCATGGTATAAATTACTTTTAAAATATGAGAACAAACTCAAAAGGATTGTTTAAATAAGCTGAGTTTATTTGAAATGAAAAGGTCTGAACAATTATTTATATGTACTCCGAAAACCCTCCTATAAATACCACCTCCCGCCGTAGTGTGTGACATTATTGTGTTTGCTGCAAGCTTATCAAATAAATCTATTTCAAATTGAGGAAGTGTGACGTTTATCTTTGTGTAGCAAAGGAATTTCTTTACTATGTGCTTGACTCATAAATAGGAACGAAGGTGAAGAATCATCTACTTTAATGAGTCATATCCATTAATGTTTGTTTTGTAGAATAATTTTTTGATTATTTGTAAAGTCAGAGTGATTAAAAGTAAATAATATAGATCTCTAAATGGTATTAACTTACAGTTTTGTGAGTTAGCAAAGTTTGATCAAAGATTGTTACATGCATTTCAAGGTCACAATTAATTCCAAAACATCACATTTTTATTTTACAGGAATGCAATTAAATTGTATGGCCCAAAATGTAATTAAAAAGGACCAAATAAAACCATTTCCTATTATGTATTAATAGTATACAAACAAGTACATATAATATATGCTTTAAATTCCATTAAAATATATAAAAATATATTTCTTAAATAAGTGGTATTAATTTCATTTCCACGTCACTCAAAAAATGTCTCTTAACTAGCAAAGTCATCATTTTGCAATTTTATTTCGAAACAAAATCGTTTAAAATAGTCACTAATTGAATCAACATAAACAAGTGATTCAGTTGTGTAAGTAGTTTTATACAATTTTAAAAGTACGCAACCCGATTTCGATACACAACTGCATCAACTTTAATAGCTGATGATGATATCTTGATAGGGACATCTGCAAAAAAGACTGATGAATTATCGGACTAAAACCCCTGAAGCTAAAATCTTTTTAATGATGGAGACCTTTCCAATATTGCCATCTTCTCTTTTTATTAATTTCCTTTTGTAAATAATATCGAAATTGGACATATCTCACCCACTCGCACTTCATATCTAAAACAAATGATATGTATGAAAATTAGATGCATACTTCATACTTTTATATATTACAAATTATCTATTTCCGTGGCTGAAGATATCTTATTTTTACTACTTCAGATTCCTTTGGCCCAAACAAGGTTCCGGTCCAGTTGAGTGTATGGTTGGACAGAAACTTTATTTGTTGTACTTAAGACCATATCATCTGTAAAATTTACTTTAACTTTCCTTCAATAAAAACTTTTACTTGTTTTTAAATCATATCCCACATAAGACACTCACATTTCATTCACTTTAATAAACTCTGCCATAACTTCTATTTTGTTTAAAGAAAGTATATTTAAAGGTTATACCACTAAACTGTTCTTTCAATTAACTTCAAACCTTTATTTATTTTAAGTTTACGACAAAAAATTGACTTATTAACTTGTTTTTCATTAACATACAACCTTTTTCCTTGAGTTTGATTAATTGAAGGCAAGGACATTCGTTGGCTTGTTTTGACTAAGGTACTTTGGCATTCAAAAAAACTAATTATGCCTTTTTATTTGTCTTAGACTTATGATTAATTTAGTATTTGTTGATATATCTTCTATCTATACCAAAAACATTCTTATTAATTTTGTGCATTCATTAAAATTACTATAAAACGAAGACACATTTGCTTATTTGTGCACCTACATATTTGCAGTTATCCCAAATAATTAGAGAATATTAATTTACTTCTTATTACAGGATGCCAAATTTTCAACTTATTTTAGTTATTCTTATTTTGACAGTTAGCGGTGTCTTCACCTACACCGACGCCAATCAAGATTGCGATTTAATTTATAGCTGCAATAGGTCTCGAGACACTTCTTCACTAGTCAGATGTGTCCAGGGCTTTGTTGACAAGTTTCCTCAATGTGGAGAAAGTAAATTTTAAAGCTAGCTCATCATTTACCCCTTCGTATTTTCAGTAGCTGAAACGCTGGGCCTCTCAACTTCCTACAACCGCCGTTCATACCCCATCTACTACACCAACTTCCCCAAGCGGAACTATAGAATATTTCAACAAATAAGAGAACTCCAACGAATTCCAGCTGGCAAGTAATAACACACCCTGTCTTTTCTCTTTTTTTAAATCAAAATTTGCATAATCAAAATTACAACTGTGTCCCATTCCTGGTCATTATTCAAATGTTGGTCTTTGACACCACCATATAAATAACGTTATTATCATAATTAGTCAGTTGACAACAAAATTGCTTTTGTTGTTTATCTTTACCATTTTTTCAACTTATTTGTGCCCTTTCATTGACAATAAAAGATGATTGATGTTGATAGTGTTGTAGATGTTGTTGGTGACGACTCTGTCATCACTTCCTTCTTCCCTGCCTTGGAGGAAGAAGCTGTTTTTATGGATTTAGATGCCCTTCCTACCGAAGATCCTTATACTTACCAAGTCGAGGTTGAGCCTGATCTTGAGGAGGGAAACTTTGATTATGAGTGCATGGTAAGCGATGAAGCCATGTATTACGAAGAATGCCAGTTGCTGCCAGATATTACGCGTCACCAAGGAGTAACTGGACGAAAGCCTAGAACGATGAGAACCAAAAAGAATCGTCTCCTGACTTCAGTTACCGTCAACAAGTTAAAGGAGTTAGTTGCCATTGACCAGAAAGGCGGTAACGGAGACATTCCAAAAGCTCCCTTTAAACGTGTACTCAGACCAGCTCGTGACAGGAAGCAATACAAACATGGGACCGAACACGGCAATTGTAAGAATTCTCGTCCTCCCACACAAAAGCCCCCCATCCCAACCACCACTCATATTGATGCCAAAACGCCACTAGATGAATCAATGTGCTATGTCAATTCAGGCCGTGATCCTCCTTACCGCCAAAACAGGTACGAAATCGCGCTATTTGTTACTCGAACCCTCAAAATTACCCCTTTGTTTTTGATGGCTAGGTGTGTCGATTGCCACGTGGATACTCATCTCGATCAACGCTACTTTAACTTTGTCTTGCCGTACAATCCTTTTGAAGTACTTAGAAACAGGCCATATGAAAAAGATGCTAAAAGGGGTGAGAAGGACGATTCGGTTGGGCCTTCTTCTTCTACTAATTGCATCTTTCAAATCCAGATCCAAATCCCCTTTGAGCACATCCACCTCATCGACCCTCATCCAAAACACGTCCTTATGAAGCTTAAGACCAGAATCAACCCTGCCTGGGTCGACATCCGCAACAATTCAACTGGCCTATGGACTGGTAAATTAGGTGAAAGACTTGAAATGGCCAGAGTTACTTCGGCTGAATGTCTCCACGCACACCTCCAACAACTGAAGGACAGGATGGCAGAGGAAGACACCCTCGAGTTTACCTTTATCAAAAAGAATATGGTCTGGTTGAATCATTTGATTAAGGCAGATTTTGGATTCTTTGGCTCTGTAATAGATGATTCCACCAAAGACAAAGCTTCCATCAGAAAGATATTAAAACAAAAAATGGAGGGATCTTCCACGACGAGACGTGTTAAAAAAATAAGCACCAGGCAAATGCAATCGTTTCGCCATCTGCCCGAACTCATGACTCATCCTTACGATAACAATTATGCTTTTGAGATTAGTGATCCGGAGATGTTGAAGCATTTGGTGATGACTTTTAAGGTCACGGTGTTGCATCCACCTGTTGACGGAAAACATTATGTGTTGACTGGAATCGAGACAGGATATCAGATTTGTGTGGCTTTTCCTGTGTTGATGTCTTTTATTGAGACTAAGCAATATGATGGGATTAAGTGTCGTTTTGTCTTAGATCAGTCTTTGATCATTGAAAGTGAGGAAGAAGTTGATGTGGAGGGAGGTGAAGATGAGGAGTGTGTTTCTGTGGATGAAGAGGAACTTAGTATTAAAGAAGACTGCCAAATGATGGATCCACAACTTCAAGGCCATCAAATTGAGGGTGCTCAGCTTCAAAATGACCAAATGCTTGGAAACATTAGGCCATCCTTTCAAATTCAAGAACCTTATCAATTGCACCAACCTCAAGAAATGCAACTTTGCGAAGATAATCAACACGGCCTCAATCCTTTTTCTCAGCACATCAAAACTGGACAACTCCAATACCAACAAAACGACACCACTCCTGAAGAAAAGACGATTCTCCTGATTTAGTCTAACTTAATCCACATTTAATAATTCCATCCGTTTTTGTATCATTTATGCTATGTATTTTATTTATTTTATTGCGTCAGCTTATTTATAAAAATAAATTTTAAATTGCTTTATTTATTGTTGTTTAAAGGATACTTGTGTCCAACTAGTCGTGGTGACAAGCATGGGCATCTGGTTTCGAGTGGACATACGAGATCATTTTATTTAGCTCAATTTTTAACGATGGATGCCACGAAAAATGAAGTCTACTACCAGGGGGAAGACAACGTTCAAGAGGCCAAGGAAGAAGTGCCTGTCAAAGTCGACGACTCGGTCCCACAAAAAAACGACCATGTCCTAATGGAAAAGGGTCCGGAATTGGAAATTGAAGGCGAGAAGGACATCCAAATGGGTGAGAACGACATTCAATGGGTGAGTGGAGAAGACTATGCGACAACCGAAGCTGGTAACTACATCCAAGAACAAAAAGACTACTGCTCAATTGAAAAGGATGAAGACTGCCAACTTGGAAGCGACGGTGGCATCCAATTTGAAGTGAACCAGTACGAGGAACTTGAAGCCGAGGACTTTGGTACTCAAATACAAAGTTACAGTGACGTAGAAGTCAACGAATTTCTCGATGGTAATGAAAGTTGGTGGGATGGTGAAGTTGTAATTGTTAGTGCAGACAAGGAGGCTAAAGATTTCAAAGATACCGAGGAGGATGGCCTTTGTGGGGAGTGTCGAAAGACGGAAGCCATCGAAAATAGTTATCCAGACAAGTCTCGGATGGGTCAAGTCGTTATTCAACTGAGCAAGTATTCGCGAAACTTGTTCTGTCCCTGTCAAAATACGAGGCCATGAAAAGAGTACACACACAAAACTCAATTCAATTAGGGAGTTGCCTAAATTTTAGCTTTTATTACATCATTTTATTTGCCTTATTTAATAATAAATTTTTTTGATTAATCTTTTTTTTCCTTATAAATTATGTAATCATTCTTGATAGAGAGTAAGTAAGAAGAAATGAATTTACTGAAACCATAAATGATAGTACGTAATAACTTAAGAGCAATATTTATTTTGGTGATTTTAAATGGGTTTGACTTTTTTTGTTTGTAGTAGTCCTTTGAGAGTTTTCCTTTGAGGATGGCAGGGGGGTAGTGGTAAAAGAGACGTTGAGCTGATTGAATCAGAGGTGGAATGAGGAGGTTAGGAGGTATTTTGTTGAGAAGACCGTGAAGAGCTGCCATGTCTTGTTCGCATTCCACTATTTCCTCTTCTCTCGAAATGACAAGGGTGGCACACAAGTAAATTGGCATCAAAGGATGTGAAGCCAATAAGAAGTCAAAACAAACTACCATATCTTGATAGTAGTGTAATGAATGGGAGAACCATGTTATTGGCCAGGGCAAAGCGAACAAACATCCCATGGAAGTGTTTTTGAATACTTTGTCTATTTTGCCGGACTCTTTTTTTATCAAGGGAAACATCAACTTCAAGTCTTTGATTGTTGATTCTTCAAATGATTTCAGCAAGATCGAGCAAAACATGCCTTTTGTTGATAATTTGCGGCAAATGTAGAAAGCTTTGGGGAATCCAACGGTCAGAATTATCATGATGCATACTGAGTGGAATCCTTGGTAGTAATTAAAGTTTTTGTTGGGAACCAATATTTTGACGATAAAGGCCGTGAATGTTAGTAGAGCTTTCGTGTCTGTTTCCCCGCTCGACATACAATTCAACCCTCTTCTTACGTCCAATTCAACTTGGTGCCAATCTTTGTGTTGTCTTAGACTGGAAAAGTCTTCCTCCTATGCAAAAATATAAATGATGTCCCTTAAATACTTACTTACCTGGTCAAAAGTATCACTACAAGAAACATGATCCCTCATACAATTTTGCGTCTCTGTCCTGCCATCATCCAAATTAGCCGCCAATACTGGCCAAATAAGCTCCCTATTCTGATCAGATATCAGGCCACCTGGTGTATAAGCAAATTTCCTAAATTCGTTTGCACAACACTCCAATCGATGATTGTTTTTCCTCAAAAAAGCATTCAGATAGCTTGATTTTTTCTCCAGAGACTTGGTCAAACCAACCACGGACTTATCATTTTCTCTAGTTGGGGAAGATTGAGGGGATGAAAATCCCTTAGTTTGGAGGTAAACTTTGTACGATTTGATTACGTCATCATCCTCAAAATGCATGATTGGTGGTGTGACTGAGAGAAGAGACCATTTCACTAAAAATGGTGGTGTCGCAATTGAATTCAAATTTTTGGAATCATGTTTAACTAAGTAATGTACAATATCGCATTTGTGTGGAAAATTGTTGAAGGATGATGACCTTTGAATATTTACCAATGTCTACGTCCAAAGACCAAAAAAACAACCCTTAACATCATCTACCAACATTACCAACATCTTATCAAAGCGCCAAAACAACCTCTTCTGTTATCAATTGAATGAAGCGACATTTCCACTAAGCTGATCACAACTCATTTCTTTTCCAACAAATGGCCCCTTATCTTATCTCTATTCCAGATTAATCCTTTCCTTTTTTGTCAATTAAAAATGCAAACAAAACTATATACTTTAGTATCAAAACAAGATTAAAGGTTTATTTAAAAAAGCAAGTAATGGGTGACGTACCTACCCTGATAACCCAAATTCAAACGGAAAGGTAAACAGCGAATAGAAAGTGATAAAATAAATAAATATACGAAGGAATTATAAAAGTTTTATGCAGTAGGTAAATAAAGGGAAATAGGAAAACATTTAGAAAATGGTTGCTGATTTAACGACCTTCTGAAACTATTTTGTCGTAGGCATCGAGGGTCAGGAAATCAGACAGTGTTTCTTCGAGGACGAACTTTTCAAGCATTACGGAGGCATCGACTAGTCTGTTGGAGGTAGACCCCACCATCACCATCCGAGTTTCCATCTCTTGGTTGATGGCGTTTTTGACTAGTTCGGGGGTTACAATGGTTCCGTCGTCTAATTTAACTCCGTGGTTGATCCATTGCCATAGTTGAGCTCTGCAGATTTCAGCCGTAGCTGCGTCTTCCATTGAATTGTTGATGGCTACACAACCAATTCCTCTCAACCAGGCTTCCAGATATTGGAGAGTGACGGAGATGTTGTTTCTTAGACCAAGACTTGTTTTGGGTCCCCTGGGGATCTCGGTCAATTGTTTGTTAGTAATATACCCTTCAAGTTGTCTGTGGATCTGGTTGTCTAAACAAAAGTATTACATCTCAACTTATTTTAGTTTTTAGTTACCTCCTTCAATAGCCTCATCAAATACCTTCATAGCCAATGGAACCAAACCAGGATGAGCAACCCAAGTCCCATCATGTCCACTTGAACTTTCTCTTTCTTTATCGTTAATAACACTCTGCAAAGCCTTGTTGTTCGCAACAGCTAAAAAATATAATTAAAATATTGGAATCACTCTATTACCATCAGCTCTGTTGGGAATAGCTGCGGCCATTCCACCCATTGCAAAGATTCCTCTTCTATGACTAGTTCTGATGACCTCTTGTGAGTAAGCCTTCAAGAATGGAGTCGTCATACTGATGTTCAGTCTATCTGGAGTAATTCTGAGTTGGTTTCTGAAGCACTTGATGTAACTGAAAATGTGGTTATTAGGATAAGTTAGAGTGGGAATAATTTATTGAATAGTGCGTCGGCAAAGAAAGTTATTAAAATAAGTGACTTGAAGCAGATATTTCACTTCCGTCTATTGGTTCGTTAAGTACATTAATAGCTGCATGGCTGTTATTCTTAATTAATAGTTTAGTTATTTTTATCTTTTTTTAATTCTAACTGTTTTATGCCAATAAATATCCACTTTTTTATTTTATCCTTTTGGGTGGGCGAAGAGGCAACTTACCTGAATATGTAGTCCCACCGGCCACAATTAAGACCTATACAAAGAAAAATGCGTAAATTTTAAAGTAACCCCAACTTCTTACCAATAATATAATCCTTCAAATTATAGACAATTTCCTCCATTTCAAAAGATGCCAACAAATGCTCAATCAAAACAGTACATTTAATTGATCCTTTTGGTAAATTCAACTTATTTTCCGTAAATTTAAACACATCAGCCCATAAAGCTATAAATGAATGGTATAACATATCCTTGACTCTCTAAACATACCAGCTTCTTCTTTATTTTGAATTTTTGGTAAATAAAAGTATGGTCCACTTCCCTTATCAATTAAGACTCGTGCATTATTGAAAACAAATATTCCGAAGTCAAAAAGTGATGCAGAGATAAATTTGTTATGGACACTCACATGTTTTTCTTCCATATGCCAACCACGCGGACGCACATTTAGGACTGCGTGGTCATCTCGGAGACTGTATGTTTTTCCGGTTACTGGGTGAGTGTAGTTGATTTGACCACGAGTCGCATCGTATAGATTGACTTGGCCGTCGATTTGGTTTTTCCAGGTCTATTAAAATGTTAGTAGTCAAGAAACGTACTCAAACTCCACTATTTTTCACAAACAAAACACCCTTTTAAGTGGTTAATATTTTTAATTATCGAGTCACTGTATAGCAATTGCTCTTTGATACTATGCTCATTCAAAATATCAATATTAACTCAAAGCATTTACGTGTCATCATGCTTAAGCCTCAATTTATTACTTATTTTTTTCAGTTCCAACAACATCGCATTCTATTTGGTGTTATTGAATGTACAATGGCTGACAAATCAAGAAAAAGAGACAAGGAAACTGCTCGTGCTTAAGTGATGATTTAGCACGACAAGCTAGTTTGGAAGAAAAACCTAATGTTGAGATATCTAGACCTTCCAATAGTACCTCTTTTGGTGAGAGAATTAAGCCTTTTATTGGGGCAGGTATGTAACATAGTCTATTAATTTTTAATCATCTCCTTTTAGAGAATACTGATGCTGTTAGGAAAGATGTATCAGTGCCAATTAGTAAGTTAAAATAGTTGTCAAATAGTATATTATTTGATTCAGATCCTAAACCAGAAGTGATCTATATCAGTAGTAATGAAGAAATCTGATATTCCGACTGTTAAAAACATGAACAGTGCCAAGAGTGCTCAAAATAGCACCCTTTTCAAGAATTGTGGAATGCCACAAAAACCAGTTTCATCTTTTTTGACTGGTACTAAAACACTGTTTCGCTTCGATTAATTTTGGCGGAAAAATGAATGTAGGAAGCAGTAGAATTGTTGAAAAACGGATTAAGGAAGATTGGGCGTGAATTGGGATGGCTTGTCAAGATTTGCTTCCATCATTGAAAGATCGTTAATCGCTCCACACAAAGGTTTAACCAACCTATCAGCTGGATCAGTTTCTGACAGAATGCTTAATCTGTTTACCGTTTTGTACCTAGGTGAGAGTGAAGGAGCGATGGTCGTATGTCCAAGTATACACGAATCTCTACAACAAAAAAGTAAAATGGGATTTGTTGGTCGATGAGGAAAAGGCGAGAGATAAAGTCTTGGTTGCCGGTAAAGGAATGATTGTCCTGAAAAAGACATATGCTTCTGAAGATTATGCCTTTAACATCGAAGATATTTTGATTGACTATTGGAGCGAGACTATCACAAATTCCGACTTCAGAAAGCCAACTTACGACATAGTCAAGAAAATGTTCCCGGGGAAGAAGGACCAAGTAGGTCAACTAATCCTCCAAGAATTCTTAGATGTCAAGGAAAAGTTGAGTTAAAAATGCCAAAAAAGGAGTTGATTCAAGGAAGTGTCTCTAATTTACATAATCATCCATTTTCCCACTTTTTTAGTTGTCCTACACAGATTGTATACCTAACCATTGCTAAGGTCTCATACTAATAAACACGTATATGCCTCTACCCTGCCCCGCATCAAACATTAGTTTAATAAATTAATTTGATAATCCACTTTTGTATATATTAGCCACCCGGACAAACGTTACCGGTGAGTTGGAATCTTAATAACGTTAAAAATGATAAGAACATTCTTGTTACCTTCAAAGTCGGCCATAAATACTTTGGCGCCAGAATTGAAAGCGTTAATGACCATCTTTCTGTCAGTAGGTCCGGTAATTTCGACTTTTCTTTAAAATTGATAAATGTCCCAAGTTGATGAAGAGTTTAAGCTTACCTATTCAACATATCCTTTGGAATCTCAGCCCCTTTCCATGACATATCTTCCCTAATATCTCTAGTCTTAGGTGAAAAGTCGGGGAAAAAAGAACCATCATCCAGCTTACCCTGAACTTTTTTCCTTTCTTCTAGCAAGTCAAGGCGTCTGTGTTCGAATTGGTAGTGGAGGTCTCGGAGAAATCTAAGTGCATCAGGAGACAAGACTTTGTCTTCACTTGGTCCTAAGTCAGCAGTCAACTATAAGTGGTGGTCACATTATTCAAAAGTCCCCGACAAATCAAAACAACAACAAAACACACACAAATAACACAAAAACCACACAACAACAAAGTTAAATAGATAATTTAATAATAAAGTTAATATTTAGTAAAAAGAAAAGATGACAGGGTGTAATAGTGGATTAAAGGTGTAGTACTTATTAGGCTGCTTTTCCGGCGACACGTTCACTTACCGTCACTACTTCTTCATCTTCGACGGAGGTTTGGAATTGAGCCGTTTCGGTGGATCCGGCCAAGGCAGTGGTGGAGGAGTTTTTGGAGATGGTAGAGGCGATCTTGTCGAAGTAGCCGGTTCCGACTTCGCGTTGATGTTTGGTGGCGGTGTAGCCGTTCTTTTCGTTTGCGAATTCTTTTTCTTGCAGTTCCGAGTAAGCGGCCATTCCTTGTGATTTGTAGCCGCGTGCCAAGTCGAAGATCGAGAAGGAATTGGCGTGGTACCCAGCAAGAGTAATGAATTGGTATTTGAAACCCATTTTTCCAAGCTCGCTTTGGAAGTTTTCCATTGCACTCACCTTTAAGTGTTGTTTCCAGTTAAATGATGGAGAGCAGTTATAAGCCTAAATTTATACCATTCAATACATCTTAATTCCCCACTTACAAATAATTTATCTGGATAAACAGCTCTAACTCCTTCCACGAATTCCCTAGCCTCAGACAAGGAAGGTTTGCTAGTTTCCATCCAAATAAGATCACAACAAGGTGAGTAACTAATAGCTCTTGAAATACAAGACTCCATGTAATTAGAATCCTTTAATTGGTAGAAACCTTCTGCGGTTCTGCCTTTCTTGTAGTCAATGAATTCATGGTCTCTAGGATCGATGTCACTAGTTAGAAGTCTAGCAGATTCGGCATCGGTTCTGGCAACGATTAAAGTCGGGGTTCCACAAACATCAGCAGCAAGTCTGGCAGCATTTAAATGTCTGATATTTTCACTAGTTGGAATTAAAACTTTTCCTCCCAAATGACCGCATTTCTTTTCTGACCCTAATTGGTCTTCGAAATGAATTCCTGCTACTCCGGCTTCAATGTAGTTTCTCGCTAATTCGTAACAATTCAAACTACCTCCGAACCCAGCTTCTGTAATACCAAGTTTATGATTCATTGATAAATATATCCATTTAAACAAAATTGAAAAAGACGTTTGGGAAGAAGGAGTCGTTTTGACTATTGGGTCAGTATTAGATAATTCGATACTTTGACGATGAAGAGACCTAATATTCGAAGTTGTCAATTACCAAACAAGGGCAAATGATTTAGTCATAGTTTACAAAAGATGCTCAAAGTCTACTAGAGAAACATGTGATTGTGTGAATCATTTTAAAGTAAGCTTATCTTCTACACAGATCTTTCTAGTAATTCAAAAATAAGAGTAAAAGACCGTACCAATCAAACTAAGCGCAACTCATACCTTTGGCTCAAAAAGAAGGTAGAGTTAGGAGTATTTGGAAAGAGGGAAGAAGGTAGTTAATGTATGACTTGATGATCTTTGTTTTGATCAAGCTGTGGAGTATTCCATCATCTACGACATGAGAAAGGACTCGACTAACATCGATGATTCAAGCCAATCTAATGATGTGATGTATCTAAAAGATCCAGATATCGTCAAGAGAATCAGCAATATTGGTCTCAAACAAATTCTTGAAAACATTTCGAATGCCCTATCCTTTTAATTGTTTTGTCGACTCACTAAAAAATAAATGATTAGTCAAAATACACAAGGACAATGTTACCCAGCATCAGCAACGATTGGAGCATAATAGTCTCTGGTTGGTTTAAAATCGTCAGCTTCAGCACATTCGATTTGATCGGCTCTACGAAGGGCGTTGTTGATTCTTTTGGCAAGTTCAGGTCCGGCACTGGCTGAATACAAAGACTGGTCAGGGTACATTTGTCCATTTGCGTCTGCAGCTACCTGCCACCCTAAAGAAGAAGTAATTATTATTGTATTTGGTAATTTATTTATCGCTAGGTAAATGATATTTTGTAAACAATATTATTTTGATTTATTCACTTCTATTTTTAACGAATCCAAAATATATCATTTAGGGAACTATCTCTGATAAAAAACTAGTTTTTTATACCTGCGTTACACTTTCATAAACAACAACATATTATTATTAATACTTACCAGACAAATAAATAGCTTTAAGACCTGCTTTAACCATTTGAACGGCTTGGTTTCCTGTCTGGGCACTGAACAAATTGATAATTCAAAGGAGCCTAAAACTTACCCAAGAGCTGGCACATACTTTTCAGTATGGATGAGATGCCAAAGTCTGTTGGCAGTTTCATTGGCAAGCGTATACTCTACGTCGACTGATCCTCTGAGTCTGAGGACATCAATGGGTTCATAGTCACGCTTAATGCCAGTCCATCTTCCTTTTGGGGAGTTTTTGACAATCTACAAGAAAATTAAATTCCAATTGTGGTCTAAAGAAAACTTACATTATAAAAATTAGTCGCTTTCAATTGTGCCATCCTTATACTTGGTAATCAAAAGTAATGAATAGCAATATCGTAATTCACAAAGTGTCTTGCCTTTCCAAAACCTCCATCCCTTATAAAGACATCCCTTGCCCATTAAATCCCAAAGAAGGAGGTCCCCACTCTAATCAAAACAAAATGTCGTCTCTCTCTAATCACACTTTTTGTTTAGTCATTAACGACACCAAAAAAGATTGATATTGCCCACTGATTACAAAATCATAAGCACAAACCAACCTTTACAAAAACAAACCTTTGGTAATTCAACTGTATACATACTACACACACTCTCTCTCTCCATACAAACTACTTACTCTCTTCCTTCAAATACACCTTTTTAGGCAGTAGTATAAGTGAGCATGTGGGTGTACTTTAAACTGGCCACTTTCACAGACAAAACATTCGAACAAAAAATAAATGTTTATTGAGAATGATAAAAGTACAAGATCAAGGTAATGTTCAAAGGCATGAGAAGGTGTCACGGACTAGAAAGAACATTGTTTCAAGAGGTGCTTTGTAAGTCAAACATCTTCTGGGTGATCATGTTTCCGTGTAGCGGCAGTTACTTCTGGAATAAGTAAAAGATATTATTTGGTCATGAATTTAGAAACGTACTCTGCTGCTTCTATGTCTGTCTTTTGAACGAGAACGGGACCGTTTTCTTTCCTTTTTGTCGGATCGTTTTGAGGAGCGATCTGACCTTTCGCGGGATCTAAATGATAACCATATTAGTATGATGTAGTTTTGTGTTTGCTTAATTTAGGATGTTCTATGGGTTTTGGGTGTAGTTCGAATTATTTTGCACTTTTAACAAACTATTTATTTAATTGGTCTCAGTACTTACCTACTACGCTTCCTTCTCTTTTCTCTGGAATCCGATCTCTTCCTGCGCTCCCGATCCCTCGAAGCACTCTTTCTTCTCCTGCGATCCGGAGACTCCCTCTTCTTTTCTCTTCCACTGCCATTAACACTGACCTCCCTTGCTGGAGACTTGGGTCTTGTGACAGAAACGACAGGAATAGGCGTTGTCGCCTTTTCTTTTTCACTCTTGGAAGCTTCTTTGATTTCCTCCAGAGCCTGTTCATTAGTCTTCTTCTGCGGCTTGATTATTCTGACCCTAGAATGAGTAATTCTTAATGGATTGCCCTCAAACTCAATACCCGTATTTTGGAGGGCGATGGGAATGGTGGTTTGATTCAAAAATTCTAGGTACGCATACTCACATTGGTCCGTTGGGAGGGTCGAACACATCCGCATATACATCACCTCTCCTAAGTTGTCATTGATGAATGAGAGAAGGGTTGGAGGGTCTGTGGCGATTGGGATGTTGGAGATGTAGATGGTACGGCGGATTTCTTCGATGACGTCGTTGTCTGTTGTGGCTGAAAGAGGTGGGTAATTGGGTAAGCCAAGAGCTACCAACTCCGGATCAGTCGTATATACCATCTCGCTCCCATCGTCCAGGACTTTCACGGAATTGGAAACGTGAGCAGGCAGGTATCTTTTTCCTGGAGCTGCCGGTCCTCCTGCCAGAGCTTCTTCTTCTCTGGGAATATTGTTCTGATAGTATGGGACGCAACAGAGTGCTTTGTCAAGAAAAACTGTATTAGTCAGGTGTTGGGCAGATTCCAAACTGCGTCTCTTCTCAAATTTTATAAATACCGTTCTTGGAGTGTCAACGTCGATATTCATTTGCGGATAAACCTAAATAATGATCGTAATTTGGAACAGTAATAATCCCAAAACTAACCTCAAACTCCTCAATATTTCCAGCCAATTTGAATAGTTTCTTTATTTGATCATTCGAAGCATGGCCTGAAACATTTGTTACATGCAACACTCTTAAACTGTCGTCACCCATTTCCGGCAACAAATAACTAAAAAATAATGTCCGAACAAGTGTAAGCTTTTCTGTCTATACGATTGGAGTAAAGTATCCTGGGAATTAGTGCATAAGTCTTAAATACTTAGTTGGACTGTGGCTTTTTGTTAGACTAATTGATATACACAAACTATCATAACAGTAAGGATTGAACTTGCCACAACATCAATTGATGTGTCTTGATATTCCATAATTAAGTCGCTAATCTCGTTTGATATGAAGCTAATTAAAAAAGTACTTGATCATCAATCACCCCACAAGCAGGCTGTTTACATATTCATTCAAAAGCAATCTCGAAGACCGATAAATAACAATATTTTTATTGTCTGCATTCCTAATTAATTACCAAACAATTTAAATTCTGTTTGTTACCTTTCCCCTTTCACTTTTATTTGAAACGCAAATGATATCTGTCAAAAGGTACCTTTGCCTAATAAAGCAACGCAAAGAGAAGGAAATAATAAATAAAAAATTAACCTGTTACCAAAAATGGCTGTATTCTCTAAATGACATCTCAACCATATAAAGGCAACCTTCAAATCAAATAACTTAATGACATTATATTTGATTTACCTTACCCTTAAGTGAAGCTAACGCAACGTTGTGATAATGTCAAAATGGTAGAAACAAAAATATTATATATTCCTATTGCCTTAAGCATCCATCGCCAAACACGTTTATCTTCTTTTGTAAAGTTAAAACCAAACAACAGGCGAACACTTATATCATCTCCTTTATTTAGTGATTTGGACGACCTGGTTCTGGTTGATCATATACTTTTTAGTTTCATTTTATGTTTCCAACCACTTTTCATTGATTTGCATTATTTTTGTAGGTTAATTAATAAAATGGCAAGTAAATTGGGTGCTTTTGTTGGTTTGACAGTTGTGGGTGTTATTTTGATACAGGCAGATTTTATTGACAGTAAGTGAAAGTTTGTGTTAATAATTTATAGGCATTTTGTAGGATATGACACCTCAAAGATGGTGGTTGACTTGACGCCTGTCAAAAATTACATTGGCTTGTGGCAGATAATAGATGATTCAGGCCATTATAAACAACTTCCACCCCCAGATATGATAGACTTTGCTATACATCCCATTCCCAAGTTCGGAGCCAGATGTCTTAATATTACTCATACTTATTATGACAAAGAAGGAAATACGGTAAGAGCTGATTATGGATTTATGCCCGTCAAAAATGCTACCAGAAGAGATCCTCGCGTTCATCTAGCATATCTAACTACCTCTAGTCAAGGGTTTTCAATGATGGAACAAGGATTCGTAAAGAACAATAAAATCACACTCCATTTCAAATCATTCCTTCCACGTTCATTCGATGTCGACACAAACGGCCTCGAACTAGACATCTTCGAAATGGAAAGACAATTCGAACAAACTGATCCCAAAAATATGAAAATGCTTATCCGCGCCAAAACACTCTACGAAACTGAAGAATACACGGCTCGCTACAAAAAAGTGATGAATTAATTAGAGTTATATTTTAATTGTATAGTAGTTAAGTAAAGACTTTCCAATTTAAATTTATTGTACATAAAGAATGACACTGATCCAAATAAACTTGTATTTGGTTCTAACAAACTTATTCAAATAAAATTATATTATTAAGGGAGCACCATCTATTGTAGTTTGGTTGGTTCGTCAATGAATTGGTTGAGAAAATCTTGGAGAGGTTTTTTGGCTAGTGACATTGGTGGGACACAATGCCCACCTTCGTGGATTAGGATGCTTGGGGAAGGATTGGCAAACTTTAGTGTTACCTCGATGCTCCGTTGATGGTTCACAACTTGATCTCCAATCCCGTAAATATGCATAGACGGGAGCTGTTCGACCACATGCTCTACCAATTCTTTATGTGATTCTGCTAAGCTTTTAAAAGACGACATCATAATGATAAACCGGAAGTTCTTTTCAATTTCTTTTCTAGACGCCATCACGGATAGTAAGTGTACCATTGCACCACCTTGGCTGAAACCGAGCAAGCCATCGTACGGCCCATTTTCTTTGATGTGATTGACAACAGTTTGGACTCCCTCGTCAAATCCAGATGCATTAATACAAATATCTTTGGAGGAAAAGGTCTTTTCTTCCTTTGAAAACCACCAGCCTCTGGGAGTGTCTGCAGGTGGAATACTTTTCACTACTTCCTTACCCACATCGCCCTCTTCATTGGGAATGGTTGGGACAAGAGGTCCCGAAACAAAATCTAAATCACCAAATTATTATCAAAACTGAATCTGATCTGAAACTTACCAAATTCACACAAACCCTTCAAACCTTTCCGTAGGCCGCCAGTTTTTTCCCTAAACATAGTACCATTTTGTCTATATCCATGCAGACATAATATTTTCAGCTTCTTTTTAGGTATAAGGCACATTTAGTTAGTTAAATTTATTAGATAGTTTCGACTTGATAAAAGGATGGAGAATGGAGAAGTGACACTTTGTGTTATTTGGTATACATAATTAAAAATTTGAACGATGTCATAGAACAGTTAATTTATGAGATGCAAAAACAATTATTAGCCATTTCTGGTTGTAAAATAAGAATACTTATACAAGGATTTAGGCAAGGCATACTTAGTAAAATATCTGGTAGGTGCAATGAAAATAGGTCCCTTTTCAAAGATCCTAACACTTCGGCCTTCTTCCCAATCGTCCAACCCTTCCCCAATCAAAATAGAGAACATCTTCCATCTAAAGTAATTATTTTGATCAGACCCAGGAATAAAGATCTTATAAATTTCATTCAACTCCTCTTCACTAACTTCTCCATAGACACTACCATACGCACTAAAGTTCTGAACTCTGTTGAGGATGTATCTTTCAAGGTGACCTTCTCTGAATCGAAGGAACTTTGAATCGGTGTCAGTAGGTTTGCCGTCTATAGCCAATTGTTTTGGTGCAACTTCGACTTTTAGAGCCTGTCTAATTAAGAAATGAATTCTATAGAGGGTCTTTTTGCATTCAGGAATGATTACTCTAACTATGGAATGTCTAACTAAGTCTTCGTATGGTAGGAATTCTTGTCTGCTTTCAAACCATCCCCTCACAAAATCTTCCAATAATTTGGCCTTTTCTTGGGGAGCTTCTCCATGGATGTGGTCAAATAATGTGTGGAAGTTAGCCAGGGCATTTGGCTGTGGAATGGCATTAAAAGGCAAAAACGTCTTCACCATCGATGGCAACATCTCCTTAAATTGTTCTGATACGATAGCCTATAAAAGTTAAATGAACTATAAACAAACAAACGACTTACAATTGGCGGCATCTTTTTTTGATTCAAATCTTTAGTAAAATAAAACCTCATCCTATCTCCTCCTTTAATAGATTTTCCATTGCATTCAACAATCGCTCTCGCCGCATCATTTCGTGAACCAAACTGAATGGTAAACTTACGCACAATATTTCTAAGATCACTTTTGGGCCGAGTAATATTAAATGATATTATAGGTCCGTATGAGGCAAATACTTTTTTTAGATAATATTCCCACATTCTAGTTTCAATTTCTTGATTCAATGGCTGTATAGTGATGGTTTTCGATTCGTACATGCCATTAGTAGCAGAACAGTTTGATCTATGAATTTGAATGGCTTCTCTTTCTATCCTGATCGCTTCTTGGGCTTCGGCATTTATTATTTGGGTGGAAGTGGTTTTTATGGTATCATCTTCGATTGACACATTTGGCGGTTCTGATTTTATTGGAGGTGGCTGTCTTCTGCGAGGGTCCAAGGTTGGCCTATCAGCACCTAGTCTTCTGGGGTCTTGTGGTCTGTCAGTCATTGCAAATTGCCGGAATAAGTTGAAAATAAATATTGCAAATGATTAAGATGTCTTAGAACAGTCAAACTTCATAGTCTTGATGGAGGATCTTTGAATGTTCTTTTGTGGTTGGAAAGACGCTTATTTAAAAGAAATGTCACCATGAATCGGTTTAGATGGCACATTCAGGTGGATAACAGTTGTAACGTTTGTTAATAAGCATATAATAAAAGAAGCATAGATTACTACTAGGATATGTGTAACAGAACTATGATACTGATTAGATTAAATATAATTGTAAATCCTAATTAGAATAAATAATGCATTTTATCCTAAACAAATTTTACTTTCTTAATTATTATGATCTCAAAGAATTGGGGTTTTAAAAGGAAATTCAACACTTCAAGAGCAATTTTTCAATATTTTTTGAGATAAAGTAATAACAAATTAAAGTATCCCTAACCACATCTGCAACAAATAAAAGAATGAAAAGTGAGAGGGATATTTCATTAAAGATAGAAATACAACAGCTCAATAAGCAAATCAATCTTTACTGAACTAACATGCCTTCAACTATTACACGAATCTTCGTAACACATTTTATTCACCAAACCACAAAGCAAATAAATTTAAATTAGACATTAACAACATAAATACCACAGTTCTTTTTCTTGAAATCTACATCTTCGTGATCTTTATACTGAAATCCCTCCTCCGCCCTCTTTTTATTGCTTTTTTGAAACAAACAAAGAATAATTGTGATGATACAAAAGGCAATTATCAAATAAGCTGTAAAAGAATAAGTGATGACATTCCTTTGACAGGGAATAATTTGGCTTTCTCTAAACAAATAAATCCCATCAGCAGTAAACCAAGTTTCATGCCCAACCATTACTCGGATGTCTTTGTAACAAACTTCATCATTCATTTTATTTCTAATAATCGAGGTACCATTTATTTGTTTGCATTTGATTGGTTGGATGTGGTTATTTTTATATGCAAAATGAATTCCATCCATGCCAAATGATTTTTTGAAGATGGTAAGATTTTGGTGAAAGTCCGTTGGTCGCGAAAGATAAAGTGTATCGAGTATGCGCAAGGATGAGATAACACTGTACATATCGGTGATATATAAGTTATGGGTCGTTGAAGATCCATCCAAGATGGCATTAATATCAATCAAAACAAACCAAAAATTATCATTCAGATATTTTGCATTGGCCGGAACGCAACACCCACGATGGCCTTCAGATGTAGAAATAATATGCAAAGCAGATGTTGAGGTTTCGATTAAAGTTCCATTAAATAGGTATGCCTGAACTTCATAAGTACGACAAGTGTCGTGTTCGAAGTCATATTTTATCATTTCAACAGTTGCAACAGAAAATGTAACAATTTCATGCGATTCTCCTCCATAAGGAAAAGAGTATTTGTCAGAAAGAAGTTGTTCTGATTCATATTCTTCACCAACAGAACAGTCCTTGAAACATGAAAAGCAGTCTCCCATAGATAGAATAAATATACACAGCCAAGTAAATTGCATCTTGTTGAGTCAATTAAAAGCAACAATGTCCAGCAAACACAAACCAGAAACTAATGTTTGAGTACTAAAAAGACGATCCTTTTATAGGAATAAATATAATCTATTTTCCCGCAATTTGCTTCAAACTATTTCAACACATACCACCCCTTCACAATTAACTATCTTTTTGCTCTCATATGTCCAATCTACTTCCCTTGAAACTATTTGAACGCATTCTCTTTTTTCACAATTAATTATCTTTTTTTTCTTTTATGGTCAGTTTACTTTGCTTGAAACTATTGGGACATACTATAACAGGTACGTTAGTTTGAACTGATATTTAAAATATTTAAGTAACCAAATTTAAGCATATAAATACTAAAAATGACTTCACCAATTATTTACTTTGAAGATGGGGTTTTCAATGAATTGACTAATAGGAGTAATTCTTCTTCAAAGACAGGCAAAAAAATAGACCACCCATAGATGGCGCCTTTAATACTTTGGAGTTGGAAAGGAATTGATGTTGAAGAATGGAAAATACGCAATATCGACTTTTCCCGGACGTGGCGGCCTCTTGAGTTTGAAGATTCAAACCTTATACTGCTATACCAAAAGGATGAAGATCCAATTTTGTTATACAAAAAGCGTAGTGCCAAATGTAGTGTAGTTTTGTGGATAAAGTGATGCAAAGTATGAAAACAAAAATTGGCTATATGCACCATTTACACTTATTATATGCAAAATAATTAATTGACACAAACCGAGAAGTAGTATTTTGAATGAACATTGTGATCCGAATGATTTGACGTATTATTGCAGGACATGCATATATAAATTAGTATTTAGTAAAGCAATTAATATGTACAATGTCTTTTATATTATCGAAGATTAAGAAAATGAAAATTTATTTAAATACAATGATGATAAATAAAGTTAC
Organism: Rhabditophanes sp. KR3021; assembly: GCA_963281155.1. Taxonomy (NCBI): domain Eukaryota; kingdom Metazoa; phylum Nematoda; class Chromadorea; order Rhabditida; family Alloionematidae; genus Rhabditophanes; species Rhabditophanes sp. KR3021. The sequence continues at coordinate 370,235 of CAUJLY010000005.1, read as the reverse complement.
AAGACATGAAGATTGTCAACTTCGTCAATGAGAAGTAATCCAGCATCACAATATTGTGCAATACACTGACGAACATCCGCTTCCTTGAACCCTTTAGTATTACCAAGAGTAATGATTTCTCCAACAGGTGTTGAACTTCCCTTCTTCTTGTCGTTCAGATCACGAATGAGGGCGTAGATGTTGTCGATAGGATTTTCGTATCGCATAACTCCACTTCTCTCCTCCTCTGAATAAAGAGAAGCTTTGGAGGTTTCAGTAATTCGGATGGCTTCTTCTACATCAGCCATACTAACGACGTCAGAAAGCCTCAACCTAGCAATGGCTGTGGCAGTTCTGATTACTCCGAGCAAAATTCTTGCAGATGTGTAAGTGGTATTTTCCATTAATCTAGCCTGCTTTCTCATCTCTACATACAAATCTACAACCCTTCCCTTCAGTTCATCTGGAAGAACGGGATTCTTTTCCTTGCAAAGAGCAACATATTTTCTCATGAAAACCATTGACAAAGGTTTTTTACCCGAAATTTCAGGTTCTTTTCCATGCATGTGTACGAATGAGATATGCTCAGCCAACTTGAGATCGCTTTCTTTGCAAATTTTGTCCCTGATCAGCCAGATGATATCGAAGCGAGACAACAAAGCAGCCGGAAGTTGAATGTTAGCTTCGATTGACTTCTTCGGATTGTATCTGCCTTCAGCTGGATTGGCAGCAGCGATGATGGCAGTACGAGCATTCAAAGTGGTCATAATGCCAGCTTTCGCAATTGAAATCGTTTGTTGTTCCATTACTTCATGGATAGCTGTGCGGTCATGTTCCAGCATTTTATCGAACTCGTCGATGCAGCAAATGCCTTGATCGGCAAGAACAAGGGCACCTCCCTCAAGACACATTTCTCCTGTTAAAGGATCCTTTGTAACGGCAGCAGTCAATCCAACTCCCGAAGAACCACGGCCAGTAGTGTAGGCACTCCTTGGAGACAAACGATCAATGAAGCCCAGCAATTGGGACTTAGCTACCCCTGGGTCTCCCATCAGCAACACATTGATGGTTCCTCTAATCTTCATTCCAGCAGCATTCTTGTCAACTCCGCCGACTAAAGCCAAAAGCAATGTCTTCTTGATGTCAATCATGCCGTAAATTTCAGGAGCAATAGAGTAAGCCAACATTTCATAAAGATTTGGCATGTTGCAAAGAGCTAATTCCTCATCCGTGAACCTATTCATCTCATCATGTCCAGCATTGTCCGTATTCAACTTTTGAACATCGGTGGCTCTCAGATAAGTGTCTGTGACCAAAGCCCCCCCTTGTCCACGCATGCCTTGACTCCTCAATTGCGGAAGCAAAATGCCACTAATTCTGACTGAATCTCCCGCCGTAACTTGTCTCGTATTTTCTCCAGTCACATTAATAGTCATAGCACGAGGAATACACCCAACAGGGACTTGTCCAGAAGTTTCCTGGATTCTAATCTTCTGGAACTTAATAAACTTGGATCCCCTGACTTGCATCGTCAATCTGCCAGAAGCTCTAGACTCAACACATTCTTTGGATGGGCACTCAACAGCAGGAACATAGCTTTCCCCTGTAACAGTTTGGAAAGTCTCACAACCGCAAGTGTCACAGGAGTAAGTGATAACTTGGGCATGTGGACAAACTTCGGTTACGCTAATAACAATTCCGATGACCGTTATTAGCTTCCCAATATGCTTGGCTTTGACATCACGCACGGGCAGAGGTCCATCCCCAGACAAAGATCTAAGGCAAATTTCATATCTTCTCAACAACTCTGGCGGGAACTTCCTATTGTGATCTCTAGGAGCTTCATTTTCCTTTTGATGGGCACTCTCTGACTCTTGGAGCATTTTGATTCTTTGCAAAAGATACGCATCCAAAGCATCCTTGACAACAGGCAGGCCATTCTCTTGTTGTTCTTTAATAATAGCATCAATAGCTAGCATGAATAATTTCTCGTATCTCACTGGATTCTTCATAATCTTCTCAGCCAACTCTGGACTTTGAGACATAATGTGGTCTAATTCCACAAATACGACGCAACTTTCACGACGCGCACAATTGGTTACTTGGTCATTGAGGGCGAAATTCTTACCACCTTTTGAATCCTCAAAGTATAAAGTGGCTATTGTTGTTTTGATGGATTCTATTTCGGCAGGTATGCTAGGAATGCCGGACATGATTGTATCTAAAATAAAACGAAGGATTAGATTATGTCCATTAATCACGAATAAAGTCAGATAAGTTTATTTAAAAACAAACGACCACACAAATGGCAAGTAAGATTGTGTGGATGGGCAACAAAATAACCACTATTAACTAAACATTTTACCAATCGCGGCACATTAGTGACATGGGTGTCGTTTGGGGATATTTGGTTGAGCGGTAAAACAGACATTGCTATACAGAGGAGAGTACATTTTATAGACGTAACAGATGCTGATTTTTTTGACGATGTATGTGCTAGATCAAAAAGATTTGGTAGCAGCATGCACAAGATGTAAAAACAATAAGAAAATTAATAGGTGGTATGCTTTATTAAGTTGCATATTAATTAGTGAGGCAGAATACAGATGACTTCCAATACCAACATATAGTACATGTATTTGACCAAAGCACTTGGATCGACCTTATAATCAAAGTAAGCATAAGACTGTTCCTTAATTGAGATGACTATAAAGAAAGCAATATTAAGTTTAAAGAAAATAAATAATTACCTCCATTACGCTGTTGACTACTAGTAATTGGGCATGTATTTGACATTCTATTTGCTGATAGTATTGTTTAAGGCAAACCCAACAAATTCGTTATTATGTGCTGTGTCGAGGGCTACTTTTGATAAAGTTGATCTAATGCAGTCCACACAGATTGTTTCGATTTCTTTTCAGTTAATAATTTTGCTAAAGAATGTTTCATCCTGTACGAGCCTGAGCGTTTTAGCTCTTCTTGGCAAGCATGTTTTATTTCAGGAAGATCCATGCTCGAGGGATGTTGTCTGGCAGAGCATCACTTTTGAATGCTTTTTTGAGCCATGTCTCACAAGTGTTGATGTTAGTTGGCGGAGCATTATTGAGTTTGGCGTTTTATTTCTTATTTATATCGAGATTAGATTTCAATTTAATTCAATGCTAATTTACCGAGATACTATTCAATCAAATGGTATAGCATATTGTATTAGTCGTGTCTTTGACACGATATGTAGCATCGCATCATTCCAACGACTGCAAATGTGTACAGTTTGGAAAAAAAGTTGATTGATACGCATCTCTAGTCGGCATATGATGGGTATATAAAGTATACATTCACCCATTCTTTAGCATCATTTATTACTAATTATTAATATAGCGCCAATTATTATTAAGTACTGCTTATTATTATGTCTTCTGCATCAAGCAACTCTTCAATTGACTACTCTAACGCCCCACTGAAATCTGCCTTCCAAGGGTTCTGGGAAGATATTTTCCCCGAAGAAGCTCATTTATTGTACTCAGATGAAGAAATAATCAGGCAGATTCCCTCGGATATTAGTTTCTCGGATATCTTTCCCGAAGAAGAATGTATCATTTACAGAGAACAACAACAATTTCCAATCATCTCGGGTGGTGAAAGTAAAACCAAGCAATTAATCAGAAGGTTTCAAGGACAAATTGATCAACAAACTTCCCACCATACTCCATACAACTCCAAAATGACTTCCAACTACCTTCCAATCACCTAACAACTAACTTCCAAATAAGAATTAAATTAATTTAAACTGTTTCAATTTTTGCAAGATATCTTTGTTTGTCTAATTTTAACTTTCAATAAATAAACATTAAAAATGTTGTTAATATAATTTGATCCTACACAAACTTCATCCTTTTTCAATTTGATCTTTGAAGAATGTTTATTTATATACAACAAATAATTCATTCCATTTGTAGATTATATTTGAAGCGATTAGGATGAATGTTAAATTAAGTTTAAATACTTCGTTGACCTTACTAATTGTGGTACAAACATTTCATGACTGTTCTTTAGACAGAGGTTATTCCAGAATTATGAAAGAAGAAATGTCTAATCGTGAGCGTGAAGATTATTCAATTCACAAATTTAAATATCTTCCTCTTAAACTAATTAAATATAACTTTGTGGAGGATAAATGCGCTGTTTATGAGGAAAGTTTCACTTATGGTGATTTATTCAAATTTAGTATTAATACGTTGCAAGCTTATAGGTATAATCAAAGAAACTTTATGCCCAAATGTTTGTTACCGAATGCTGTTTACGTGAGTAGAAATATATGGATGGTTAGACGAACGGAAAGGCAAATTCAAGAAGCGCCTAATCTAAATAGTACTATTATTGATATGATTCACAAAAATGTATAGGAATTGGAAAAAGCTACTGGGAAGTTATTGTTCAAAACTAAGCCTGAACATCTAGGTGTTGTTTATGAGGAAAATAGTTCGGGGATAATCTTGGCTTTTACGTCAAGAATAATATTACTTATTATCATTATTGTGTTCCTTATGACAGGAAAAGATATCATATTTTTAGGAATAAAACAATCGGCGACACGTGCTACCAAAAAGTTCCCATAATATTCAAGTCATGCCAACTGAATGAAACGTTATTTACTACAGATGATATTTATTTAGATGACTCTTCATCAATTGTCAAATGTTTTCCCACTGATTTGCCACCAATCAACATTTGGTTGAACCGACCCAATAACGAATCTAAATTTATGTTGAACATAACTTTATTTTTTAATATTACTCTGGCATTTTTGTTTTGGAAGTTGTGGAAGAATTATATTGGTTTGAATGAATTGGGAAAACGAAATAATTATACAGTTCATTATGAGGCTGATGAAATTATGATTTCAAAGGATGCGGTAGGTGGTTCGTGATATACAATTTCATACTTTTAAACGTCATTAATTATTTTTTTAATAAATTAGTATATTTAGATGAATCACTGTTTTTATTAAATTACACTTCTTTTACCCTTTCATTTGATCCTATTAATAAACAAACAAAATGATGCTATTGCAAAAATATTCAAAAACATAACATTTCCCTTTATTATCAGATAAAAAATTATTCATCAAATCATTTTTATTATTCAAAATAATGGAGGCTGCCTATGAGTGTTCAAGTCATACAGATAATCCCAAAAAGTTCAACGAACTTGATTTAAAAGAATCAGATCCAGAGTGGATGTTTAGGCCATTTAATTACGACTTAGTTACCGTTATTAGATACAATTTTTTAGACGACTAGATATATTGGAAGAATAGATGGATGATTGGGCCTGTTTATTCAAAAAATAGAATTAAGTTTGGTGATGATTATAGTGGAGGAGCAGCGCTTTTCCTTCAGATTCAAACTATTAAAAGTGATGTTTACCAAGTTATGAGAAATTTGACTAACTCCAAGTTTCATTTAATTTCTGAAGACTATAATGGGACGGCTCATGACATCTATTTGGATGGAAAGGAACTCTTAATCAGTGATTGCAAAGTTGTTGATGTCACTGAGATTGTTCGGTCTAAGCGTATTAATGGTATATGTTATGATAAAGTTCCTGTCATTTTAAGAAATGGCCAACTTAGATTTACAACAGATGGAATTGGAATGGTGAATGAGTCAGCAATTGTTGGATGTGAACCAGAAATAGAAGCAGAGGAAACAGTTTACATTATTACATCCCTTTCTTGTATCGTTGCTTTTATTTTAATTGTTCTAAATTGTGAAATCTATCGATACACAAACAAACTAAATATGTCTACTTAATAATTAAAAAGTTGTTAACATTTACCTCAAGCATAACATTTAACTTTCTCTTTAAAAGTGATTTTTAACAATGAAATTTTTCTAAACATTAAATACAATTTTTAAACATTAAGTGATCTATTTATAAAATTGATAAGGGATACATTTGCTCATCATTTCAAAATATTCAAAACAATTATTTTTTAATATTATTCAAATAAACATTAACAAAAATACAGTCGTTAGGTGGCAAGAGCGTGAGATGTGTCAAAAGAACAAAAAAATATTATTTACAAACAAAGCTCCTTAGTCGAATATCACATCTGTAAATATATTTTCTGACAGTTGTCTACTATTCACTTGTTAACAAAAATCACCATTCTTATCAAATAATTATATAATATTGAACTTTACTATATAATATTTAATTGCATATTTTACATTTATAAAAATCCTAAGGAATGCTAATGATGGTGTGGTTATCTTTATTGAAGATAAAAATAATTTACTACTTTGCATTGTTGACTATTTTTGTGAGGTGTCATGGGTTGAGGTATTGTTTAAGGTTTCCCGATAGAATCGCCAAAATTCCACAAATCAATTGTGATGGTGCCGACTATCAGAAGAAGTCTGTTCATATTATAAATTACAATTTTTTAACTGATTCTTGTCAGCAAAATAGGACAGACATTATTGCATGGAATGATTACAGGATTCACTTGCAAAATTTTTCTAAAATTTATCAGTCACAAAGACCATCTTTTACTCCCGATTGCGTGCATTCAGGGTATGATTATGTTGGGAACAATATTTGGATGATGTTGGCAGGGAATGATAATATGACGCAGGAAATCACTTTAGATGAACATAGTGCTTTGGAACAATTGAAAGAAGAAATGTGTCCAGACATTGGATTATTTAATGAGCCACTTGTTGATGTTGACAAAGTTAATGCTTTTTTATTGGAAAGACTTGGTTTGGAGAGTGTGAGAGGATATTACTTGAACCAAACTTTGCTTTTCACCTCTTGCACCACTTTTAAACCAACCAAAATTATCAAAAGTCGCAAGATTGGCCATGTTTGTTATGAGAAAGTTCCTTTTTACGTTGGTCATATCAACAAGTTTTCAACGAATGGCATTGATGTTGAGGTGGCATCACCAATTACTGAATGTTTTCCTGATGATAAACAATCACAACCTAACTATTATTTTAATATTCGTCATTTTATTGAAATCACCTGTATATTGGTTACTATTTTTGTCGTATGGAGCATGTGTAGGCCTAAAGAAGTAGATGTTCCTAGAAGATACGATCTTGTATAGAATATTTTACAATTTCAAATTAACTTTTAATTGTCTTTTATGCACTGATTATAAATCCAATTTTTACTACAACCCAAATAGCTTCAATTTTGTAAAAGGAAAATAAATTGTTTATATTTTTAGGCCAAAATTTCATCCCTTCTTAATTGGAAAAATAAACAGTTTCAATGCTTATTTTTTATCATCCATTTATAAAATACAAGATACGCAATCCATTTTCCGAGACATCTTTTTTTGCATAAACTTGGCAGTTGATAACATAATAATTTCCCTACTCCAATTGGGAATGATATGTAGGTGTGATATTTTTCTACCAACGTTATAAGTTATGCAAAAGAAGGTTGATCTTACCGGAGATATCATTTTCAGCAGTTTTGAAGACCAAAAACGTTCTTTTAAATATGAACAATTCTTTCATTTGTTGCCATGGATCGCATAAGATCTTTTTTCAATTGCACACTTTCTTCTACAGTCAAAATTGTGTGACATGACTGTGTTTTCATTTTTAGTCTTTGGAGTTTTATTGAAAGCATCGTAGCAGCAAACACAGCCTACTTGAAGTAACCCCGAAATTGCAGTGAGAATTATGGCTTTGAACAGAACTCACATTTTTACTAAACATGATTGCCTGCATCCACCAATAAACTTTATAACCTCACAATTAGACGTTTCTTTTTTAAAATTACCAAATTTGGAGTTGTTAAAGGGAGGAGGAGCTTTATTACGGACGAATCTAATACATTCATTAAAATAAAATACGGCAAATTAAATTTTGGTTAAGTCTGATTAAACATTTAGGTTTAATCAAAAGGTTTTATAGTACAAAGTTTGGTTTGCTTTCGAGAGTTAACCTATCATTGGCTTGTTGGCATTCCATTTTTTATTTGTTCAAAGCCGATAAACTCAATGATTGTAAATATTTTTTGACTTATTTAAAAAATCAAATGGAGAAAATATTTAGAGTGCAAAAGTATAATTTAAAAGAAATTACAAACGTAACAAATAAACTTTATTAAATTTACACAAGTATACCACAAACAACAAATTATATGCTGCAAATGAGCGTTTTCATTCATACAATGTTAGTAAATACAAGATCATGAACTCAGTTTAGCCAAGAGGGATGATTACATGTTAAACACATAATGTATCCACACACAAAATACTCCTTTTCCTGATAGTTGTTCAAGCTACTCATGACATTTTCATATGTTTTGTAATTTATCTTCCCATATTTGAACATAATCAACGTATCCAAGTCTAAAAAAGTCTGTGTACATTTACTTGTCTTGTTATCCAGTCACCCATAAAGCAATATTTTAAGATTTGTATTAAAATAATTCGCTAACTATTTAAGTAACCAATATATACTCCCTCCTTTGGAATAATTGATTAAAAAGAAAAAAAATGTCGCAACCAGCAGGATTCGAACCTGCGCGGGCAAAGCCCAATTGATTTCTAATCAATCTCCTTAACCGCTCGGACATGGTTGCTTGATGTAAATTTTTAATTATTTCATTTTGTTTCAAATAAATACTTAATATTAAAACCTTTCATTCTGACTTATTGGAACTTTCCTGAACAAGCGTCCTCCACAAAAATATGTTTAAATAATAATTATTTTAAAACAATATTAAATCAGTACCACCAATTTATTGTAACTTCAAAGCTTCCTAACCCATAAAGTGATCTATGAGATGATGAGTAAATAATGATGTTATTTTTTATTCTTAAATGCTTATAGTTGCTTTGTGTCAAAGTCGAATAATATGTGCATATATTTGTTGTGTTTATTGTTTAAAATTCTCAAAAAGGAACCAACTGAAGATGGTGTTTCTTACAATGCACCAAGTGTATCTGTAGATGATTCCAATAAATCGAACTTTTGCAGACAATAATAGCCATCTCAACCACGAACGTAGATGCCATACATTTGCAAAGTCCACTTATACAGAATGGGGTAATAAAAGGAACGAAGATTGTTTTTTTCATCAGGATGATATTGACTGTAAGAGATTGATACAAAAAGGAAATGTCGCGGGGATGAAATTTATGTCTGGCTGAGTAAGGTAAGGTGTGGTTGTAATGGAATCGGTAAATTTCGAAGAGAACCACCAAGTCCATCAACAAACTGAGGCTTACCACAAGGAAAGAGTATCCAAAGGCAAAGAGAAGTTGTAGCAGTCCGTCGCATTTTGTTTTTGACCATTGTAAGACTAAGTCTTTGTTGTGGTAGGCGAGGTTGCGGTAACTTGAAAAGTATGGGGGTGGTATGATGGAACTGTATATTGAAACAAATAAGATGTATTTCCATCTTTTTTCGAGAGGAAGGAACTTCGTGTAGGACACGATAAAATAAGCTGCCCTAAATGTGTTGAGAGATAACAAAAGATCAAATGAAGCATTGCGTTACAGGCAATGTTTGAGTAAATTGAAGCGGTGTTGGTGCCGATTCGAAGATAATGAGGCGATTTAATAAATGGCAAAAGAGAAATCCAAAATATGTGAAAAGGCAATAATCAAATGTTTGAAACCAAAAAGAAGCAACAATTCTACCGAATACTGCTCTGATTTTATTCATTAATGAAAACAAAGCCATCACAATTAAGGCAACTCCAATTATTCCAGTAATGGCAACAATTGTGTCTTCCAATATCGACAATTCACAAACTTGATCTTCATCGGCAACTCCTTCAAACAAGATTAAAACAAGTTCCCATAATAATATCTTCTTAACCCAAAAAACCAATCTTGGCAAGTCAAAAACAAAAGACTAAACTCGAATTAGCATCTTTTCCATTTGGTCTGAGTTCTTCGCTAATATCTAATAATTACATTGTTAAATAAACGGTTATGTGTTTCAATAAATGTTATTCTCTTCCTATGTATAATTATTTTAGATTGAAGAAACGTCTCTCCAAGGATGTGTTGATAGATATAGCTTTTTAATGTGAATCAAAACAAATCTCGTTTGGCTCAATTTGACCATAACTTTAATAAGAATATTAATATTACTACTATAAAATGGACCGTGAGTCTTCTGCTGTGGATTTATATGGTGGTAAATTTTCGACTCTTAAATCAAATTTAGGGGCTGAGGCTACAATTGAATCAGATGAAGATTCTGATACTTGCAATGCTCCTTGGAAGTCGGATAGTTCTGATGAGTCGCAAGACGATGACTCTATTGGCTCTAAATCGTCAGTTGAGTATGACGGTCCACCGCCAGATAATCATGCTTTGTTTATGAAAGGGGGCTTCGACCCGATGAACCATTCTAAGGGAATATCTCGAACCGCCAAAAGAGCCCAGCTAGCAGCAATGGATTTAAAAAAAGAAGCAGACGCTGTAGACCACCCGAAACGGACTCGTCGTCCAACCGGAAAGCCAGTTCGTTCTCGTCCCACCAAACAAAATCTTCCCTCCACCACAGAACTTAGTATTGTCATCAAAAAGTACAAATTTTTTAGTGAGTGGAAATGGACTAATGGAAGTGACGACACTTGTGGCATCTGCCGAATGCCCTTCGAAGCATGTTGTATCGAATGCAAAACCCCCGGTGATGAATGCCCATTAGTGGTAGGAACCTGCAGACATCCATTCCACCTGCATTGTATCAACAAATGGACCGATGGCCAAGCCACAAAACCACATTGTCCTTTGTGCCGTCAAGAATGGAAAAATGGAGAGTCTATTCTAGGTGTAATCAGCTAGACATACCTTGTATAATAAATGCTATACTTTGTACAATTTGTTCCCCACTTTGTGTAATTTAATCCTTATAAAAGCCTTCTTAAAACACCTGTCTAATCAAACCAATCCTAATTTTCAATTAAACTGTATAGGTATGCCATTTTGAAAAAGTTAACTACATTAGAAGGGAAGCTGTCACATTACGACTATAACATATTAAACTTAGTAAAGAGACTAATTAAGGCAAAAACAAATACGTAGCAGTATCGCAAAATTATGGGACGGTCTTTCTTGTGACAGAAAAATATTTGAAAAGCAGTGGGTATATTGTAGTTACTTTATAAAGGTATCTCATCAACAAGCCATTCATTCCTTCTTATAATGCCATTCAATTAGAGGTTAATTTTGAAGCAATCTATAATTTCCATATCAAAAGTACTCTTCTACACAAGAAACTATTTAAGGAAGTGGTTTACTAATTTATATTTCATTATATCTAATTAAGACCAATGCTCAGGTTGTTGATATGTCATTAGTCACTTTTTTTCCCCCTACAACCACCTCCTTTTCCCTATTTGAGTCGGAAAAGATGCAAGAGTATATTACGGCTTTTTTGATTTTATTTATTATTGGAGTGGTAGGAATTTGTGTTAATGGAGTTTGTGTATACAAGATAAGAAAGATTACTGAAATGCAGAATGTATTTGGCTATATTTGTTTTTCGCATTGTATTTCAAATATAGGAGTTTTGACGATTTTTGTATGTTTTGGCTCACCAATGATTTTGTTTCAAAACAAGTCAGACTTCATCTATTTGATTAACACCAAATTTGGCCAATTAGGAATGTTTTTCTGGTATATTTCAATGTACTCGCATGTCTTTATTTGCGTAAATAGATTTCTAGGTAAATTTAGTTTTCTGTAAAACAATAATTTTTTGACTTATAGCTATTTATTTCCCCCTAAAATACAATAAAATATTTACCTTCCGCAATTCATGTTATTATGTGGGATCTATTTGGGTCATTGCCACCATTCATATCCTCCCGTATTTTGGGAGGTACTGTGATTATTACTTCGATGCAGAAGCTTATTTGTGGACTTTTAGTTTAAGTGAATGCAGCCATATTTTGGGTGGAATCATAGACTTCTACATTAGCTTGGTTTATGTTTCATTTACGATTGTGACGGATTTGTTGATATTTGCCAAGTTATGGCATCGAACTAGAAACAACAAAAATACCCTAGAACTCAAAACACAACAACAAACAACGGCTGCCGATGGGAGAAAAACAAATTTGGGAACTAAGACCTTTTACCGACGTACGATAGTAAACTTTAAAAGTCAAGTTGGTCCCAAGAAAGAAAGGCCACAAACTCAAAACAAGCATCGGATAAAGTTTTTCCTACAAGCCTTCTGCCAGAATCTCCTTTTTTTGGCTGAGATAAATTCGTTCTACCTGATCAGCGTCTACTTCACCGAACCACTTTCAATAATGGCGTTTACCAGCGTAGCTTGGGAACTCTGCCACGCTCTAGACGGCGTCATCCTCATGCTTTTCAATGCCGAGATTCGAAAGATATTTACTAATTGTGGCAGTAAAAAGTAATGGCCTTTAATATCGGTATAAGTGTAATAATAATGTAGTGATATAATAAAACGGGTTGTAAATAAAAATGTTCTATAAATAGTTTATACTAAATTTATTAAAATTAAAAGACAGATTTAAAAAAAGTGGAAAGTTTTGCTTGCTTCAGCCCCAAATAACAATCGTTATAAAAAGAAACATGCGAAGGATTTGGGGATCTCCCACCATCAAAAACTAACAGAAATGAATGCAAGTAATTTTCAATACATCCCAGTAACAATAAATGAGCAGAAACAATAAGATATAAACTTGGATTGACGAAACAAAAAATTAACAGAAATGGGTGTCCGATATGAGCGTTCATGCCCGATCCCCAACAACATTACCCAAAGCCTTTTGACTTTCCTTGTCAACATTGAAGCGCAAAAACTCACGCAACAACATCGTAGCATAATCTCCAGAACCCAAAGAAAATTGAACCTTGAGACCTGTGAAAGTGGTTCCTTCCTTTTGAATGGCATCAGCAAGTAATTCCCGCTGGAGTAGTTGACGCTCCTCCTCATAATTGATAAGTTCACACTTAATTTGACTAGTGGCTTTTTTGAACATCTTTCGAAACGTTTTGCTGACCATACAACGTTTCAGAAGCGGTCTGAAGGATTCTTTTGAAACACCAAACCTCTCCATATGCCTAACAATCATCTCCTTCGTCTCATTTTCAGGCAAATCCATCTCAATAGATACCAACGGGATAGCAATATCGAAAATAGTGCTTCCTTCTTCCAAAACTTTTCCATTTTCATCAAAGTCACCTGGCAAGATAATTGGTCCATACTTGTTGATTCTCTCACTAACAACATGGTTCCAGATGTAACTTTGGAAGGCGTGGATATACAGACTGAGGCTTTCTCTTTGGAGTGATTGAAGAAGAGCTTCCTTGGCGTTTCCATTGTATTTGAGGAGTCCATTTAAAAGTTGCCCTTCGATTGATTTGAATTTTGAGTTTGCACCAAGCATGTTGTACGCTTTTTTGGCGTCTTTGTCAGCCTCGTAACTTTCTAAGGCGGCTTTGAAGTCATTGGTGGAGTTTGTTAGTTTGGTGAGGATGATCTTGTCTAGTGCTTCTTGGAAGTTTTCATTCAATAAGAGACGCCCGATTTCAGCTGTATTGACTCCGAGAGTTCCAAATCTTTGATGGCCAAAGTAGTTCAGGAAACCGTACTTTCCGATTCCTTCTATGCGCTTTGCCACTGCCTCCATCCCCAACTCCTTCGGAACATCTCTCAAAATGATACTGAATCTATTTCCTTCGTTGCAACCCATGTCAAGTTGCTTTTGCCTGTAGGAAAAGTTGTGGATCCTGGTGTTTTTAATAGCTTCAGCTATATTTGCCATCTTCTCTTTAGGAACACGGTAGCAAGAGACCCTCTGACTAGTTACACCTCTCCTGTCCTTGGTTCCACAAAAGCTGAAAGCTTTCATATTGAGACCGCTTTTGAAGGAGAGTTCCCTGATGCAGTAGCTAGTATCTTTGAACTCTTTAGACAGTGTGAAGTAGAGGTAGTCAGGTTGTCCTTCCGGCCAGGCACGACGTTTGCGGTCTGCCCGACTGGCGACACTAATAACAATAGAGTCTCCTTCGGTTTTGGAGTTGAGGTTAGGGTTGAGGTCGCGAATGTACTTGTGAATGGCTGTTCTTTCTTCCTTGTCAAGGGGGGTAGTGTCAATGAGGAGAGTTTCGCCTTTTGGCAAGGACATGGCTAAGGTCACATTTTCTTCACAAAATCCTTTTGGAAGTGGTAGGATGTCGGCAGGAGGTGATTTCTCGGCGCTTTTCTCCCCTTCACCGGGAACCTCTTGTAGCTCTTCTTTTTCCAAAGGCCACAACGTCACAACTTCTCCATTCTCCAACTCCTCAACAATAAAGTCCGAAAACAACAACTTAAAGACACACGGTATGCTTTCCCAGTTTTCGGGATCTGCATATGCACTTATGCCAGTATCGTCAGCTTGGATCATTTTGTCAGTGGCAGGATTTTGAGTTTGGGTAAGTTTGGCTATGTCAGTATCGGTTACACCAGCTTCGCCGGTTTGGATGATTTTGGTAATATCATCTGGGGTAGGTATGCTTTCTTCAGACGTCATATCTAAGAAGGAAGTTAATTTAGAAAATAAAGAGAAGTAAAGATACAGACAAAAGCCTTATTCGTGAATGCAAGAATGTAAATGATGCAATAGAAGTAATAAAAAAGTCTCTTATTCAGTTTCTATTAAAAAGCATATAAACAATTTTTGTTTTATCATATTAAAAGTCCTCATCCTAAATAAAGTTGTCTGGAGAAATGAGTGGGAAGCCTTCTTTTTTCCTTACAACTTTTGAGCAGAACATTTTCCAGCCGTTTCCTTCTCCGCATAAGCAGCCATTCTTTGCTCCAACTCCGGTCTAAAGTGGCGGATAAGTCCTTGGACAGGCCAAGCAGCAGCATCTCCAAGAGCACAGATGGTATGTCCTTCAATTTGCTTAGACAACTCCCAAACGGCGTCAATTTCTGATTTCTGTGCCTTGCCATGCATGAATCTCCACATTACTTTATTCAACCAGTCACAGCCCTCACGACAAGGAGTACATTGTCCGCAAGATTCATGTTTATAGAACAAAGATAACCTAGCAATGCACTTGACCACGTCAGCTTGTTTGTTCATGACAATAACAGCCGCCGTTCCTAGCCCAGATTTGGCAGCTACCAAAGCGTCGAAATCCATCAACACATTGTCGCAGACGTCTTTTGGCATCAATGGAACAGAAGAACCTCCTGGAATGACTGCCAACAAATTGTCCCAACCTCCAATCACTCCCCCGCAATGCTTTTCCAGTAAATCTTTCAATGGAATAGACATTTCCTCCTCCACGGTGCAAGGATTGTTGACGTGTCCGGAAATACAGAAAAGCTTCGTTCCGCGGTTCCTTTCTCTACCAAACGAAGCAAACCACTCACCTCCTCTTCTGCAGATAGTTGGAGCCACGGCAACTGTTTCGACATTCGTAACAGTAGTTGGGCATCCGAAAACACCAATATCGGCTGACAATTAAAAAGTTAATACAAGAAACCAATTTTAAATTAAATGTTTAATATTTAATAATTTTCAAATGCCCTAATCATTTTAAATGGTTAAGTGTTTTGTGAGGTAGCGTGCATTGGCAAACCGTAATTAGCTTAAATTTAATTCGTTTAATTTGATTTAAGAAACAAGTCAAGCTGAAAAGAAATTTGGAAGATGGCGGAAGCTATGAAGGTCCAAAAAAGGTCTCTGCTGTTGACAAAGCATACCTATTAAAAGAAATCCTACAATCAGCTTTAAGATGTGAAGGAGAGGACTTAGATGCTTTTGAAGAGTATGCTAACTTTCAAATCTGGGCAAAAGCAATTAGGAGTACAACTATGTCTGTTAAGAACGATTTTGACAATGTATATGAAATATTCAAGTCAACTTAAGTGAAAATCAAACTACTTTACCAGCCTTTCAAGGTTATTGTGCAAGAGTGAGGATACACTGAAAAACTTTGGCAAAAATGTGAAAAGGTCTAACGTTAAACTGTATGCTGACATACATTTGGTATCTAAGCCAATGTACAAGTTAGTCTTCGGAATGACTTCGGATTCTGACCTTCAAACGCTCATTCTAAATTGCTTGCAGACAATCAAAAAGACCAAGTGTGCCGATATCCAATACACTCACAGTTGCTATTCTTGTGGAGCCAAACTCTTTTCAAGTTGTCATGTACTGGATAGGTCATGTATTCAGATGAGAAGGGAAGCAGAGACCCTGAACAACAGTCTGATTGGAAAGTCTGGTCCGAAGGTGTAAGTTTTGAATTATATGAATAAATATTTTTGGAAGAAGATTAAAGGAGCTAAGAACTGTCATCTTTACTTGGCAAGAGCTATTACTCCAGCCTCTGGTATTGCCCAAGAGCCAGGTTATGTTGGTATATCTTCAGTAGAATCAGATGAAAGATAAAACTATGGAAATGGTATGGTCAAAAGAAAAGTATACGTGTGATGTTCAAAAAACACCCCCAAACAATCAAAAGGATTTGTGACTATCTTGCAAACAAACTACTCACTAACTTATCTACTCATTTCCAAATAATTTTTTCCTAAATTTTTTTGTCGTCTATCATAAATGTAATGATATAAAAGATGTTTTCGTAAATTATTTCCAAAAGATCGATAAGTGTGATTCGAATGGTTATTTAGTTACTTATTTGAATTGAAACTTTTGATTTTTAATAGTCTTTGTCTTTTCAACTCGGGAGAGTATCAAGCAACGCTCACGAGCTCTTAACTACCCAATAATGTGCTTTTTTCATAAATTTCCTCTTTTTCAATAAATTTTTTGATGTCCGATTTTTTCGATTGTTCCTATATTACCTCTAAAATGAAAAAGTGATTAATTATGGTGAGACGAGAATGTTGCATACGGGAATGGCGGCTTTAGACGTGGCTTGCCCTGCTTGCCTTCGATGGATTCAATCAAAGCTGTCTCTTCTCCGCAGATGTATGCTCCCATCCCACGATGAACAAAGATGTCGAAGTTGTAGCCGGTTCCGAAACAATCTTTGCCAATATAACCTGCCTTGTAGGCTTCGTGGATGGCTTCTTGCAAGATGACGGCTGAAATGTTAATAATTAGTTAATAACCTGCTACTTGTTTTTGTTTATATGCTTGGAATCAAACTTAAAGGGGTCACAGTTCGTTACCACCTGTCATTTAAGATTTGTCCGTACGGTTTATCTGACGTAATGTACAAAAAGTTGCTCTGTCCTGGAGCAAAGAAGGATCTAATGGTATTCATAAACAAAGGGATTTAATTTTTATAATCGGACTTCTCCTCAATTTGTTAATTGACCCAACGAAAATACCCAACTGGCCACATAAATTCTAAACGATTTGTGTGTATATCCATTTTAAAGTATTAGTCCTTTTTGGTGTACTTTTAATTAATAACTCTATCTAATCTCCTTTGAACTAACTAAAATAAAAATAATTAGTTAAATTCCTCCAAAAGCAACCCACCCTTCATTGTAAAATTCACCACGAATATAAATGTAAGCAGCCCGGGCACCCATAGAAACTCCAGCGATTAAACAACCCTCGATCAATTTGTGGGGATCATGACGCATAATTTCTCTGTCCTTGCAGGTGCCTGGTTCACCTTCATCGGCATTAACGACCAGGTACTTTGGACGGCCATCGAATGGTTTTTTCATGAAACCCCACTTCATTCCTGAAGGGAATCCAGCTCCACCACGACCTCGAAGCCCAGATGTTGCCATTTCTTTAAGGATCCAGTCTTGGCCTTTAAGGATGATTTCCTTTGTCTTGTACCAGTCTCCTCTTTCTAAAGCTCCCTTGAGGCGGTAGTCGTGTTTGCCGTAAAGATTGGTGAATATACGATCTTCGTCCTTTAAATCTCCATAGTGGGTTTTTTCAGTTTTTTTGGTTACTGGTGGTGTTGCGGTAGTTAAGTTTCGGGCAGTTAAGGCAATACCTAAGTTAAATTTAATTTATACCCAATTTATACAAACTCACCTTTCTGTCCTAATGATCCAGTCAATCTGGAAAGAGTCAAAACCATCCCTGAAACAAACAATTGCTATAAGGTTATTTAAGATCACGCAATTATTACAAGATTATTCAAGATCAAGACAAATGAAATGTATCTTTTTATATACATTCCCTTCCAATGTAAGAATAATTGTGTCGCTTTGAGACTATAAAAGTATGTACATGTGTGTGTTTATTTAAAATGATTTATTACAACTTTGGACAAATGTCGCTTAATTGGGTGATTTGGAGGTTATCGTTAAGACAATGGCAAATGTTTGTTAGGAATAAGTTGGCGACTGGATTCATGCAGGAGCAGTACTCAATTTGCTTGGCTGTAGATTTGTTGAATTCGTTCAATTCGACCCCGCACCTTTTGCCCTTGAAACAAGTTACGGCATTTCTTTTGAAGCATCTGTTTACGCATTGGGAGAATTTGTTGAAGTAATTTTGGTGGATCTTGAACTTCGTCACCTCTTGGCCTTTCGGTTTGAGTGGCATGTTGAGGTGGTAGTGAGTAAGGTTGTATAAAGGGATGTAGATTGTTGGTTGTCCGGACTTGGTGCAATAGTCGTAAGCATCGCAATTGTATTCACTTTGGAAAGATGCCATTGGTGTCGTAGATTCCCCAAAACATCTCTTCAATTCTGTTTGATCTGAGTGGAGGTATTGTAAAAAGTGAATGCATTCATCTGTGCACCCTTCTTTGTTGTCTAAAAAAGCTGACTCCTTACAAGCATTGACTTCACTGCATTGGCATTTGCGAACTATATTAGCTTCGCCCATAACATGAAAAATATTAGACGCAGCTTTGTGGAATTCATTACCAGGGGCAAAGTCACAAATTGTGACAGCACTAGCAAAAAGGGCAACGTATAGCAAAAACATTTGAATCGAATGCCATTTTAGTATGGCAAGTCATGTTGATCTACACAACTCAAGTTGACCTCGACACACACAAGCCCTAAAAAATAGATTGTGTATTGAATAGCCGCTTCCTCCTCCCTTATTTTACCACCTTACCCCAACTCACCAAAATCCCAAAACGATTGTTTCCATATCAGCCAAACACACTGTCATCATTTCGCTACCATCCTAATTGTTTTCTTTGCAAAGCATCCTAACCTCTTCTTTTTGTTTCCAGATTCAGACTAATCTAATTTATAAACCTAATTTATTTAGCCATGCCAACTGTAAACGTAAAGTGGGGCCCAGAAAAGTATTCGATTGACGTCGACCAACAACAACCGCCAATCGTCTTGAAGACAAAGTTATTTGAGTTGACTGGAGTTGTTCAGGAGAGACAAAAAGTCTTAATCAAGGTATGTATTATTTGTGATTGGACACACTTTTATGAAATGATATTTCAGGGGAAAGTACTCGATGACAATGACTGGAAAGGCCTTACATTGAGTGAGGGAGCCATGCTGATGATGATGGGTAGTGTGGTCTCGATTCCTGTTGTCACGTCTCCAGAAGACACAGCCATGCAAGTAGATGTCACTGCCGATGGCATTATCTTGCCAGCTGGTTTTAAGAATCTAGGGAATACTTGTTACCTTAATGCTACACTCCAAGCACTCCGCTCTGTCCCAGAATTATGTACTGCGGTCTCTTCTTATGTTCCCAACCCTAATGATTCTTCGCATGGTAATCATTTCACCCTCGGCACTCAGACTTTGTTCAGACAAATGGAAAACGACAAGAAAACGAATGGGGTAACTGTTCCGGTCAACTTACTTAATCTGTTCCACAAATTCTGCCCTCAAATGGCTACTTTGACTCCACAAGGAGGCCTCGAACAACAAGATGCCAATGAGGCTTTCTGTGAAATCTCCAAATTTCTCTTTTCAAAGCTAACTATCCCCGGCACTGGCACTACCAAGTTCTCGAAGCTCTTCGAGGGCCGGATGATTTGGACGATGAAAAATGTGGAGTCGGAAAGCGAAGCTCCCTCCGTCGGTTCAGAGGAGTTTTTACAACTGTCCTGTTACCTGAATGCGGATGTGAAGTACCTTCAAAGTGGGTTGAAAGCTAAGATGAAGGAACATCTTGAGAAGATGTCGGAGGAGATGGGAAGGAATTGCCAGTACGAGAAGAATACCGTCATTGACAGACTTCCTGCTTACTTGTCTGTCCAATTAGTCAGGTTCTTTTACAAGGAAAAAGGAAAGGTGAATGCCAAGATCTTGAAAGATGTCAAGTTTTCGATGCATCTAGATGTCATTGAGATGTGTAGTAGTGAACTGCAAGAAAAGCTGAAACCAGCCAGAATTGCCTTCAAAGAGGAAGATGATGCAATGGTTCACAGGAAGAAAGAAGACTTAGAAGGATTAACCTACAAGAAGCATCCTTTCTCGTTCCAAGATGATGCCGGCTCAAATAATTCAGGAATGTACGAACTCCAAGCCGTCATCACGCACAAAGGCCGTTATGCCAATGCTGGTCACTACGTTGGTTGGGTCAAGATCGAAGGTGGGAAATGGGTTATGTGTGATGATGAGCATGTCGAACCTGTCACTGAAGAGCAAGTTCTCAAATTGTCCGGTGGGGGAGATTGGCATTGTGCGTATGTACTTGTTTATGGACCACGTATTTTATCTACTCCTATTTAAATATGTTTTTATTACTGTATATCAATATTTTTAAAGTGAAATAAAAGGATTTGTAAAAAAAGTTGATTATTTAGGCAGAAATTTGTTAATTAAATTTAGTGTACAAGTAAAGTGAGATATTAGATAAGGATTACAGTTATAATAATGGATCTCGTAAAATGGAGAAAGACTAAGTTAGGTTATAAGAGATTATCAAATACTTTAGTAAAAGAAAAAATAGTTGTTGTTCAATTTAATATATGCAGATTGGGTTCCTTAAGAACTTCTGATGATGACGGCTTTGTTTTAACTTCAGTCCTTAAATCTGATTTTAGACCCGCAAAATAATGAGGTAGTGGAGTATCAGCTAATATAAGAATAAGAAAAGGATATAAACACAAAAATTGTAATATGAATATAAGAATTACCTAATATTCATAATACTACACAAAAAAATCAACATTTATTGACATACAAGTGAATTTATAATTATTTACTATTCTTCAATTTGATATTAATCATAATTGAAACAATATCTGACGTTTTATAAATCATAAAATATTGAACTAATAATTGCTACATTATGCAAGTATTTTCATACATAAAGTTATGAGTTTTAATATTATCCAAAATCAAAATTAACATACACTGCAACCCTTAATTCCGTATTGTTTCAAGACATCAGCCTTAACGTGGTCTTGTTAGATTTCAAGTCAACAATAGAGACACGAGTGTTGTTTTCTTCATAGCAGATTCATACTTACTCTTTCTTTTTATTTCTATACATATACGCTTAAATCAATTATCATTCTACTGTTTACATCATCTTTCTTCGCGTTATTTTTATATTCAAAATACATATTTATTAATATTATTTATCAATTCATTTTAGAGTATATAATGTCTGAAGAAAATACAATCTATTTTGGGGGAATAAAAGAAGATCATGTACCATTTTCTGATCAAAACATTCTGAAAGTAACGTATGCTAAAGCATCTATTCTTGCCATCGTACTCGCTCTTTACAAAGACACCGCCCTAATCTTGACTCATGAGCTCAAAGGAGATGGTAAAAGCACCCAACTTTTAAAACATATTGACTTTGATCACAGCAACTTTGACTCAAATGATCAAACGTCTAAATTAAAAATTTTAAAGGAAAGTGGTGTTAGTATCAAATCAACTTTTGATGGGAAAGAAATATTTTTAGGTACTTTCAAAGATGATGAATGTGAATAAATGGAAAAGCATATGTAAGTGTAATATCATTTTTATAAATAATTTTTTTAGAGATGATGAAATATTCTATGTGTGGTTTGTGCTTTTGGATGATAAAGACATTAATTTTGAGTATTGGATTCATGAAGTTCTTTGTCGCGCAGTTTCTTTCGAAACACATCTTTGGTTGAACCTCGCCCAGAAGCTTTGATGTTTGATTACTTCATCAAGCCACTCGCTGAGCGTGTAAAACGACCACGTATTTTGTGAAAAATTACGGATTAGTCTATCAAAAAGTTTAAATAATTAATTACATTGCCTCGATTAATCTTTTTACAACCTCAATATCTATAAAAATAAATTTAAATTACTTGTCTTATCAGTTTAAATGAACAAATTTAATAAATTATACGACTTCATCAATTAGCCCATTACCAACAAATAATAATGATGAAATTCAATTAAAATCATTTATACTTTCTATCATTAAACTTTAAAAAGTCAATCTAATTAACAATTTTATCTTGTTCATATATTTCTATCATAAAATCTACTAAAGATCTTTTATTAATAGCAATAATTTGATAAGAAAAAGATACTATTTGCTATCATCATTCTTGTTCATTCCGAATGATGTTGTTAATTAAAACTAATTTAGTGAATGCTACATCATATGGAGCAGCATGTAATCAATGGCATCTGGCAGGATAATTTTAAAATGAAAAAATGTAGTGAAGATTGTTTATTTATGAATGTTATGACACCAAAAGTTAAACTTCTAAAATATTGCCTGTATTAGTTGTTACTCATCGAGTAATTTGAAAATATAATTTATCATTTAAATGGCTATTACATTGGAAGTATCTATTTTACATTCCAACAAAAATATCATCTCAAAAACCGGTCCTCATCAATGCCTTCATAATTCTCTAGGTCAGCCGTACTGAAGATGGTACCATACTGCTCATCCAGCTTAAGCTTCTTTTCATACACATCGATCCTCTTATCTCTGAACTCCTTTTTCTTAGCACTATCAAACTTGTACATTCCTTTGGGCCTGACTTGTTTATAATTAAGAAACATAATAGCCGGAATCAAGACATTTTGAAAGTAATATTCAAAGAGTCCACTCTCATACCGTTCACCTCTGTAGCCGAATTCATTGTTTAGACTAATTATCATGCCATATAGTTTGCGGATACAAGCGAAATTTTGATTGAATGAGATAAAATGCTTCATGATTTGGTCTTCTAATTGGGATGAAGAAATTTGGTTGATCAGAAGTTCTAGATTTCTTTTGGTTGGCTCTTTTCTCCTTAGGTGGCTACACTCTCTCCATACCAAATTTTCAGATTCAAGTCGCGACTGAGGAATATTCTTTGGGATTCTTGTTGCGTAAAAGATACCTCCTAAGACGTCAAAATAATCATGTGAAAGCTCATTGAAATTTACCAAAGTCCTTGGCTTTAAACAGCCGCCTTCATCCCGAGACATCCAAATCATATTGACAGCTTTCCGAATGTCTCCAAAGCAATTGTCCATTATTGTCTTTAACATGGGACCACTAATTTTGATTTGATTCAGTTGAATAATCCTTTTCAGTGGCTCTTTCATGTACCTTTCAGCAATTGGATTAACTTTGATGCATTTGATATTCAGTTCTTTGACGAAGTCATCAGTAAAGAGACGCATGAATTGATACTTGTACTTTTCGTTGTTCGAAGTAGTCAGACAAAAGACAACTACACTGAATCTCATTCTCTTAAGCTCATTCTTTACAAGAGAATGAAAGAGCCGCGAATCTTCGTAACAAACATGTGGAAGTTGTTTGATGACTAGACACCTTTGAATCTTCGGTTTGCCACGTCCTCCACACTTGTCATTGTTTCGTAGGAAGCGGGTGAAAGGTGTGAGGGCTGAACATCTCTCCCCACTAAAATCCTCATCCATGTCCTCTTCTAACTTTGAAAGAGTGGTTGTGTCAAAGGTCACTTCTGGCAACATATTTTCTTCGGACAGAACTTTGATCAATGAATATTTGGAGGAGCCACTAGGGCCAGACAGTAAAATCAAATTGGACTTAGCCTTAGAAAGAATTATGTCTTGAAAAGCTGTTCTTATCTAAAGTACAGTTTATTTAATAATCAACCAAATTGTCTTACTTCGCTTATTTTGGCCGGATGCATTGCCACATCTTCGTCATCTATCAGTTCAGGAATTTTTAACAACATCCTTCTTACTCTATCCAACGGACCCAATAACTTCAATCTCCTATAAATGAATTTAAAAAAGAAGGTCTAAACGTAATAAGTTTTTATTTTAAATAAATAGACTGATAATCAACAGCTACAAAAGGGATAATAAATTTGTTATAAAATTATTAATTCATTATATTAAAAAGGAAAGATACTTGAAATGTCACCTCCACTACATAAATAACAAAAAGGTGTCTACAAAATAGTATAAATACCGACAATGATATAAAAAAGCAAAAAAGTTGTCGAATAAGATGATAAGTAAATAGTTTATATTAATTTCAAAAGGGAAAGTGGTTGATAGTGATCATTATTAAGACACAACAACAATTTAGACTATGCAAGATGGTATGTGGATCGCTTTTGGAGGAGCTTTTAATTTTTAATATGTAAACTAATTATACTTATTTTTTCTTTTTTGTAGTTGATATATAATATAATGTTGTCTCGAAAAGGTTGATTCGTCGACTGGTACACCGATGCTGTTCAAAATTGTTGTTTGACCCGAAAAGTTGATTTATTTTGATTTTTAGACGAAAAGTGTTTTTTGTAATGTTGCATCGACAGGACCAGGAGCGCATTTTTGACGTGAGGAAATATTTGTTTGTTGGTGGGTAAGGTAGAGGAGAGAAGGGATGTGTGGAAGAGGTGGAAGGAAGGTGGCGGCGGCAAAGTAGTTGATGTAATTGACTTGACTTGTGTCTGTCTTTTTCGTTGATACTGGACAAAAGAAAGTTATTGGTTTTTGTGTGTCAAGAAGCAATAGACGTCCCCATCCTAAAAGTCGAATCCTGGAGGAGCCCCTTCACCGGCCGCCGGTGCACTTCCATCTCCCATCACATCTTCGTTGTCGTCTGGGGAGAAGTAGTTGTCTATGATGTCGAAGGCAAGCCTGTAGATGTCTTCATTTTCGTGGTTTTGGAGGTGCTCGATCTTGTCTAGTCCTCCGCACTCTTCGATGATTTGGACTACTTGCTCCACGTAAGGGTACGACTTTTTGAGGATGTTGAGGAGGCCGTCTAAGACTACTTGAACAATTTGGGTGTCTTTGATGGTGAGGAGGTTGCAAAAGGGTGGAATGACTCCTTTCTCGACCATGTATTTCACTTGATTCCCATTTCCGGAGATGGTGACGTTGGAGATGGCCCAAGCAGCTTCCTGAAGCAATGTGGATTAATTAAAGCATCCCAAGTAAACAAACTAACCTTTTGTGTCAAGTTGTCTCCTCTCTCCAAGAGGTGAATGATTAGCGGCACAAGATCCGCCTCGATAACTGCCTGGACTTGAGCTTCAAGGCCAGCAGTAATATTTGACACAAACCAAACAGCTTCCTTGTTGATCTTTGACTTTGAGTGCGTCAAGAGTGGGACCATTCTTTGAAGGGCACCCGCATCAATCACATGCTGAGTTTGGTCGTCGGTTCCGGTGACGATGTTTCCAACTGCACGAAGGGCTGCAGTCTGTACCTTTCCATCCTCATGGCCGAGCAAGTCAACGAGTTTGGGGACTACTTGGGCTGAAATTACTGCCTGGATTTGTTCGTTTCCACTGTCGGTCAGGTATGACAAGGCCCAAACGGTATCTACCAAGACTGAGGCATCGATGTGGTGGATGAGGACTTGGAGGGCTGGAAGGAGGGCAGTGACAGTGTTCAATGACGGAGCTGGGTCCTTGGATCTGCAGAGGTTAACCATCACCCAAGTGACGTTTCTCAAGAAGTTGATGGAAATATCTGGGTCCACGAATTTCAACAGAAGAGGGATAATGCCAAGTTTGATGCAATAATCTCTGAAGTGTGGCCCGTCCCCGATGATATTACCGAGTGCCCAAACAGCTTGTTCACAAACATTCAAGTGTGGTGAAACAAGAAGGTCCAGGAAGCGTGGAACGGCTCCTGCCTGTACGACAGCTCTAGTTTGTTCCGAGGTTCCGGAGGCGATGTTTGTGAGGGCCCATGCAGCTTCAAATTGAAGGTCCTTTTGTTCGGTATTGAGGCATTCAACAAGAATAGGAAGGATGTCGGAGCTTATCAAGTCATCGATAGGTGGATTTTTGTCACTTGATAACAACTTCCTAGCTTGCGTTACTGCTAACAACTTCTTGGCGGGATCAGCGGACTTCGCTTCTTGGACAATCTCCATCAAGCGATTGCGGTCGAATGGTCCACTGGCAACGGACATGTCCTCTCCATAGGAACTCGTGGAAGGGTCATGCTCGTCGTGAATATTCCTTCTCTTCGACAAGGCTTCTTCCCGCTTCTCTTTCCGAAGAGACACGGAAGTTTCCACGCGATTTTTTCTTAAAGACTCACTGTCTTTTGAAGCATTTTTGTATTGCTGCTGACGTTCTTGATTCATGGTGCCGAGGGACTTTGCTTTCAACAATAATATGGCAAAGTAGGTGGCTCTGTAAGTAAACAAAGTTAAATGAAATATAACTAAAGGCTAGACGTGTTGAAGGCATCAAAGCGACCAAAATAACAAACTTATTCCAAAAGTTACGAAACAACGACCAACTGGATACGTGCAGTGACGTCACCTAAACCTAATCGCCAATCAATGACATAAAGATCAAAAAAATTAGAAAGGAAATAAATAAATGCGTTGGTTAAATTATAACTAAATTTGATTGTCTTTATGTGGCATAAAAGCAAATTAAAAGGAACCAAAGTTGGGAGAGAACAATCTAGAAAGGGAGAAGAGGCGACCCTCCAATCTTTTAGTTCGTGACCACATTATTTCTCGGTAGGAGGTTGTTTGGTATCTTGATTGGAAGTAGAGTAAAAGTGTGTACGTTTATGCGCCACTTCTTCGCACAAGTTCACCCACACTAACATTGTACTCCACAAAATGATTAAGCTTTCTGAAGTTGTTGCCTGCTACAATCAAACCATTCCACACATTCCTCTGACCAGTCAAATCCTGACTAACGATGTAAGTTGATAGAAACATTAAGTTAAACCTAGTGATGATCCCATTCCAGAAGAAGTTCATCAGTCTTTGCTACGATGTCATGTTTGAAATTGGTTTGGGGAAGGCTATCTACACCCCATACTCTGACCATGGAACCTACACTCACTTAAGCCCAATCAACGAGGCCATCGACAATTGGAAGAAGTGTCTTTTTGTGAAGAGCAAGATCGAAATACTTATGGGCAGTGAGCCAGGAGCCATCCAGATGTCCAAGATGCTTTCCCCAAGCAGTCCATTTAAAAGGGACATCTTGACTCACCTCATCCAAGCATACTCATCCTGCAAATCCATCGAAAACAGCCTACCAGTCAGGTGTCAAGAAATTCAAAGATGAGATGGAGGATGTGGTGGCGGTAGTTGGTGAAATCCAAAAGTTGACCGAAGTTTTGGGCGACAATCCAAAGGAAAGGATCACTTTGAGAGAAGTGCAGTTGGCTTCCCTTAAGAAAGAAAGTACTCGATTGAAGGAGGAAATCAAAACTATCCAGGAACAATGCAAAAAAGACCAAGACTCCTGCATCTCGTACAAAGAAGAAGAAAGAAAATTGGGAGATAAGATTGGCTTGTATCAGAAAGATATCGAAAGCCTTAAATCGAGCATCAAATGTGAAAAAAGCAAGCTGGTCACGGATATTCCCGACTTGCTCAATGATCGTAAGAGGGGAGCTCAAGCTTTGAAGGACACCGAAAACGACAGGACTAAAATTCAAGAGTCAATTGCAAAATGTAAGGACAAGCTTGAGGCGGAAAATAATTTTCTGGGACGAGTGGAATTTAATCTCCACGAGTTGAGTTGTATCAACATGAGACGTGAGGCAATTAAGAACAACGAGTACATGATCGCTTCTTTTGAGGATCAACTTATTGATACTGTTCAGAATACCGGCGCTATTCAGGAAAAAATCGCTTCTCGCAATAGAGAACTTGAACTGTCCTACACTAAAATCAATGCGGAAATTAAGGAATTAGAAGGTGAAGTTCAGACTTCGAAAGAAACCATCAGTGCCAAAAATGCTGAATTAACTGCCTTGCTTAATTCAGTTAAGGATATGGATGAAACTGAAAATGCTTTTCTTGGGAAAAGAACTGACTTTTTGAACAAACTTGAGGAGCTCAACGAAGAGCAACATCTTTTTCATGAAAAAATGCAAAACACTATGGATAGCCACGATGAAAGTGTCAAAGCAGAGAAAAAGCTTATTGCTGACCAGATGAAGGAATGCTT
Organism: Rhabditophanes sp. KR3021; assembly: GCA_963281155.1. Lineage (NCBI taxonomy): Eukaryota > Metazoa > Nematoda > Chromadorea > Rhabditida > Alloionematidae > Rhabditophanes > Rhabditophanes sp. KR3021. The sequence goes on along the minus strand of CAUJLY010000005.1, from coordinate 341,983 downwards.
TTTGGAAGCCAAAAAATTGAATAAGCAATTGGCAAAAAAATAATGCTATTGTAAAAATTAATAATCTTATTTGTACTTATACATTTTGTTTTCAATAAAACTTTGTGACACCTTTTGCTTATGGCTCTTCATCGATTATTTTAAATACTATTTTTCCTGGCATTATATCTTTCAAATAAGCGTTCTTCCAATCAAATAAGGACCGAGATTGGCACTCAAATTTTGCTTTTCCCAACTTATTGGAACTACATATCTTTTTACTTGGATATTTTATTTAGTTACTAAGTAAGTATGGAGAATCGAGGAATCTAAGCCATACTCAGATCGCAACCAATTTTCGAGGAAGGAGTTGTGCCTCAAATGGCAAATGAAGCTGCTAGGAGGAGAAACAATGTCGTTGACACAAATTATGAACAGTCGACGATGGTGGCTGTAAATTCTGTCGAGACAAATAGCGACTCAGACTCTTGTACTGTCAAAAGAGATGAACCAATTTTAAGTCCAGATAAGAGTGACCATATGGTTCCCCAAAATTTCAAAAGGAAATGCGGACCAGATGATTTACCTCATGACTTTATAAACAATCAAGAAACCATCAAAATTGATGAAGATGCTGTTAAGTTGCATATTACAAATAACTTTCCTACTAAGTTTATGCATAATTCTAAGACAATAACTATCCGACCATTGGAAAAGCCGATTGACTATACTAAATGGGCAATGTACCTCAAGGAAGTCTTTGCATCTTATGGATCAATTACTGGATGGCATACAATTCCATTTGTTGGGAAAGAATTTTATACAAACCTAAAACACCACAAGAACCAAAAGAAATTAAGAAGATACTTACTTCCGGTACTCAGGAAAACAATTATTTGAAGTGGAAGTTGTTTTCCATTCTCTGTGGGGAGGAAATTGACGAGTGGGTAGAAGGTAAAGCTGTTAGAATCTTCGAAAAAGGACTTATTTTCACTTCACCAACTAGATACTTTACTAAATATGTGTTGCCCAAATCTTTATACCGGTATTCTTATTTTAATAGAGTTCCTGAATGAACATATGATTATGCATTTGATAATTAAATGTTTTCTTATTCTTAATAAAATCACATCAACCGTTACTCATCATTTCTTAAAAAGATATGTTGCACTGGATAATGTGTTTAAAAGAATCACCAACAAACGCCTAAACATGTTGATTTTATTTTTAAACAAGCCTAAATAACATGTACATATTAATATTTCACATAGATTAAACGTAATTCTTTTAAATTCTCCAGCTGACAAAATTTAATTTACCTCCAAAATAACCTCCTCAATTCGAATGCTATGAAAGATGATTTTGATGTAATGAAGCTTATCTTTAAGTCATTTCTTTCTGCTGGAAAGACATAGAATGTCATTTTTGTCTTATATTCGTAAATGAGTGTTTGACCAATAAAAAAGTCATCCATAAAAATAAAGAAATCACCATATGACTGTATTTTCTTTTAAAAGGTCAATCAAAAGTAATCAAACAAATAGGTACAACAAAGAATAATCATAAGTGCCTAATATAATATTTTTTATTGAAAAAATATTTATAAAATACAATGAGATAAATATAAAGAAACTTAAGATACTAATATTTAAGCAAATCCGAGTCTAGAGGTATTCCTCTTTTTTCTGGTGATTTAAACTTTCTTCCTACCATTTCTTTTACGGCTTTGATGGCAGCATGAGTGATCCGTTTGATTTCAGTTATATGAGGACATTCATAAGCCGTTTGTATGCAATAACCATATACTCCCATCCCAATAACATTCAGTAATTCAGTTGTAAAGAAGCCAAAGAAGTTTGGTGAGTCAAAATGGCAAAACGCTAAAATAAAAGTAAATAAATTTAAAATGATCCAACTTACTCATCCACCAAAGTCCAACAACCGAAACTGAGTATCGACCTAGGGCAAGAGCCGTATATCCATTAAAATTAATACTGGACGATTTGTTGTACCATCCGAATTCATATGGAATTTGAATGACTATAAGGTAATTCCAAAGAAAGCCCAACGAAAACATCACAAAGCCAATAGTTATTTCAGTAATATTGGCTTCCCACACTTTGTTACCTTCCATGTGTCTGATTTGAAAGTAAGCTTTAGGTTGGTCTGGAGATCCAGTTAAAGCCCATACAATGTAAAATAGAATGGCCGCGGTAGAAAAGATCAAGCAGGTTAGGACGCCAATTTTTGCTCTCTGGGCATGTGTAGAACTGTTAAATAAAGTAACCATTTCTATACTTCGCAAAAGTTGTGCTATCCATCAAATGAGCATGAGATGTAATTAAAAGTTCCGATTTTGATGAATTGTTGTATGCAATCTTTCATATCGGGATATATTATGGTTTGGGTAGTTACTTCATGTAGGGACTCTATTAAAACCACAACGGCTCAAGCTGCTTTTTCAACGATGATTGTTGTGGAATAAGCTTTTAAAAGTTGTTTGAACTTTAACTACAATAAATTAGGTGCCATCTGTACATAAAGCTTGTACAAAGATTAATTACTGTTATTGTAGTCCTTCGATTGAATCTCTTTCACAAAATGTATGTTTATACAATTTTGTATTCAAAAACAAAGTGCGATAAAATCAAATTCGATATCAACAATTAATCTCAAAAGCTGTTTAACAAGATTAACATAAATAATGTATTGTTACACTCAAACTTATCAACAAAAATATTTCCAAACCAATGTTCATTCAAACTATATGACTGACATCCTATTGTCATTAATTCAATTAATTATCAATATGACCAATTTATTAATATCTATCAAAGTAATTACAAGACATTTGGTGACATATTAAACTAATTTTAGAATTAATGTAAAATATTAATAGGAAATTGGTATGTTACCTTGGGAAGATCATTTAATTAATTGCATTTTTATTACTTTTTGATTGCTTGTATGTTGATAGATGGAATTAGAATTTTACACAAACATCAAGTAAAAAAATCGTCATCACTATCTTCATCCGTGATTTGCTCCTTTTTGTTCTGAACAATTTTGGCTGGGGAGGGTGAAACTACGTTCGGAGAATAGACAGGCTTAACTGGTCTGCCTCCAAACAAAGTGTCAAGGAAAGACTCTTCTTTGGCTTTATTTGGTTCACTACCCTTCTTATCACTTTCTTTTCTCGTTATTGGAACATTCAAAATGTCAGCCAAATTTATTTCTGCTTTTTTTGTTTCTACCTTGAGTGGTGGCGTTGACACTCGTTTATCTATAAATAAATCGCCGTTTAATTAACACAATATTTATTTAAATACATTCAAATATTATATAAATTTACACAATAACTCACTGCTATATTTAAACACCACACAATTATTTATATTAAATTTTGCTCACTTAGAGATTGATAAAGAGATATCACCCCAACACAGTTTGATCATTATAATAATCTATCATCACTTTGATTTATCTTTATATCAGACCCTCCAAAAACTTACTATTATTGCTTAAAGGTCCATCAAATGAAATAACTGGCCTCACCACAACTTCATCTTCTTTCTTTTTGTCAATATTAGTGGTGTTGGTAGTAGGAACATTGATAACACCATTGTTAGGCAATAATTTGTTTTGGCTACTAACTCCTAAATTCTCCAACTTCTCTTCTTCCCTTCCAACGAACGGTACAGGATTGTTTTTTTCCAAATCGCCCAAACCTAATTTTGCCCCATTCAACAAAATGTCCTCCTCTCTTTGGTCACTTTTGGATTGTGCTTTGGCTTCAATATCTATGGCCAAATTTATTATTTGCGATCGTAAATCCATTAAACTTGACTTTTCTTTCATTTCATTAAACCCACCACCACTACCATTATTTACTACTGGAATAAATGATTTATTCTCGGAACGACTATTAGACAAAGCTAGCTTGTTATCAATTAAACCTTGGCTTTTTAAATACTCATCTCGACCCATATTTAGTCTATATTGGCGTAACGCTTGCAGATCACTCTTTATTTGGGATATTTTTGTCATCGCACGTGGCATCTCGGAATGTAAAACAATTCCGCTGCAAAAAATATAATTAATCTGTTACATATTTAACTAACTTGCCCTAATGCAATCATATCTCCGCTATTAACATCATTAACACTCCCATTCCCACTATGGCTCGAATTCCAAAAATACTTGGAAGTCTCCAACTGCTCAATTAGCCTATTACCTTGATACAAGTACGGCTGACAGTTACCTCTTCCTCCCATATAATCTATTTGACTTGCAAAAATGTTGTTGTTGTTGAGCGGTGGCATTTTGCTGTTAACCCTTCGCCTTGATATATTTGGTATTTTATAATTGGGATATTTGAGTCTGATGTATTCAATGTATTTATCCTATAAAATTAAAGCTGATGTTTTTTTAAAAGATAAACAAAGTTACCCTTTGTTCTCTGGCTTTATTTTGCTTTTGTTGAAGTATTAATAACCTTTCACCTATTTTACGTTGATCTGATGGTGTGAGAATACGTTCGGGCTCATAATCTGGATTGTCAATACTTCCCATCTTACACTACCTTAGAGATTTGATTAATAAATTTAATCTAAATACGTATAATATTGGTGTTGATACTATTAAAATGGTCCTGTTTACTCTTTTGGAGGCAATGCTTATATCTGCCCACCGTTGCCATAGTTACCTCCCAAAAGCAGACTTAACACTACTCTTGCAAACACATCTTGCCTTAACTCCAACCATGCTCAAAGCAAAAGCTCTTATCATCACTTGACACCATCTATCAAACAAAAAAGACACACTATAAATCAAAAGCCACTGAACCCATTAATCTACTTGCCCCTCATTGACCCTCCTCGTCTCAAACAAAAGAAGGCCCTAAACCTTTGTGAGTATCTTTTATTTACAAATTTATAAGATTGCAAACAAGTCCCTTTAAATAGGCATCATCATATCAGTTGATTGTGTCTCCTTTAACAATACTTCCCCCTAGTCTCTTTATAAGAAGATAATTAACAGCTATCTTGTTGCTTCTTTTAGACCTTTTTTATCACGATAAAGTATGTTTTGGTGGTGTGTAATTTTTTATAGCATTTGTTATGATAATAAATATTATTTTTCTCTTTACTACACTAATACATATACAATTATGGCACAAATATTTTTTCTGTTATTAATAAAAAAGAACCGTAAAGACATCCCTCCGCCACATATTCTTCCCCATAATCTCTTTCCCCTAAACAAACATACTATTTATTTGAATGGCACAGCTTAACTTAAATCAAAAATATACCCCTGCCAAATTAGGGTGTGGTTGATTGTTTATAAGAATTAATATTTTGATATTCATTTTGTTTTTTTAGATGTTATTCTGGAAAAAAAGACTTACTTCAAAAGATGATATTGTCAAATGAGGCTGAAGAATGATGACAAAAAACATAAAGACAATGTCGTTAAAAGGCCTCTTATATATTGGTCGAATAAAACATTTATTAGTTTTGTGAAATTAAATATGTTCATGCATATTAGCATATTATATAATATACAGTTATATAAATAAAAATTCCTATTTTTATGTAGTAACTAAATTGGCTCTATTTTTAAGAGAGTTCTTTCTTATTGTTTGTTTGGATTCTTTCGTTTTTTTTCTCTTTTTTAGATGTAACTTAATGATAGGGAAATTACATCTTACGATGTGGTAGTAGTCCTCCCCCGAAACGTATGATATTTAAATTAGATCTATTTTGAAGAGGCAAACTACTAGACAAAAAAACAAATTTACGCTTAATTTTGAATATTTGAGTAGGCTCTCCAATTTATAAGGGACTTGTAAATATATCTTTACCTGATCAAAAATCCTATTTGCACTTGTCAAACATTTTTTGCTACAGTCAATCTTTTTTATCTGATCTATTTAAAATTTCGACAACTCACTTCTCTGGCTACATCATATTTATTAGTGGCTGTATTTGTGTGTGTTATAGTTTAGATTAAATTAACCCATAAACGTTTGTCTTCCGGTTATGTTATCATCTATTTGAAATTTTATTGATGAGGATGTTATTTATAGGATTAAATATGCAAGCATCTCCAGTTCCTTCAAATGGCTCACTTCCCTTTTCTCGGTCATTGGATGTTATCAAGGCAGAGCAAGCGGTGAATTTGGATATCTTGAGAGTTAAGATGGTTGGCATCGAGATGAAGGATGTTGTTCCTTTTTTGGTTTCGAGACGTGTCTTGAATACTATGGAAATGAGTGACATTTATTCGAAGGTAACCAAATACGACACCAACCTTTGACTTCCTATGATAATGTACTTTCAGAATACTTCCACCCAACAATTAGACGCTCTCCTTTCAATCCTGAGCACAAAGAATCATTGGATGGGTTGTTTTATTGACTCTCTGATCAGAAATGGGCAATCGTCTATTGTCAAAGAATTGCTAAATGAAACAAACATCAATCGCAGATCACCTTCCTCCTCCCCTAAATAAATGACATACCCATGATATAAAGTATTCTATTAACACCACCACTTTTTTATATTTCAAAATAAAATGTAATATAACAACCAAACAAATAAAACATCACCTTCTCAACCAAAAAGATATGTTTACATGAATATGGACAATTAAATCAACACCACATACTAGATATTTATTTGTTTGCAAAAAGAGAGGACAAGCATTATTTAGGTTGAGGTTTAAAGAGCTCTTTCTTTGGGATATTAAATAATTTATACTATTTGCGTATAGTTGCTTAGGTACACGAAGGTTGTCCAATAGCAAAAGTTGAAAAATAAATATAGACAAGGAAAGATTTTACGAGCTCGTTTGTCCCACAGGTCGGGAGATCTGGAACAAAAAGTGGTAAATGATGTGCATTTTGAGGGGGACTTACTGAGACAAGATGAAGGCGTGTTTCGTTTCATAAGATATTTCATGTTGCTTACCCATACTACCTTGTGTCGAGGTTAGGATGAGTGGAGTTGGTTTGGAGTGGTGGAAGTTGGAGGCATTTGACATGTCGATTGATCTGCTGTAAGCGCCATTGCCGTTGGGAATTGAGTTTCGGGATTGGATGTCGATGGCTCCGTACCTTTTTTTGTCAGGAATACGAATGTCGCAAATAGACTCATACTCTCCTTTCTTTTTCTTCTTTTTGTTTAGATAGGAGTTGATTTCCTGGTTTTGTCTGTTGACTCTATCAATATACCCCACAAAAGCCAATTCAATCAAGGAAGCAAACACAAAAAGACACGAAACCAATATCCAAATATCGGAAGCCTTCAGATAACTAGCTTTGCTGGATGTGTTTCTGGAAACATTGCCATACTGAAACGTCAAACTCATCAACGCACTCACGGCTATCGTCATCCTCGAGGGAAGTGATTTGTGGTCGATCCAAAAGGCAATCCAAGACACCAACACGCATATGTAGATGGGCGTGTAGACGTACAAAAGGTAGTAAAAAAGCTTTCTTTTGAGAATAAATGAAACAGAAAGTTGATCCCAAAGACCCGCAGCATACCTGAATCTTTGCTTGTCCCACTGAATGCGGATGATCTCAAAGTCTGGTAATTTTGTTTTGGTGGCGTAACTGAACACTGGAGACCATGGGCGCCAATTCAAACGTACTTTGAAGGGAATATTTTAGGGTTGGTGTAAACTTTTTTTTTTGCGAATGTACAAGCATATGTTTGTACAGTCGCTGAAATTTATAACAAATATCAATATATCTATAGTTTCGCGATTATATCTCAACCTTAAAGTCTTTTTCAAAACAAAATCAAATGTATATTTGTTGACGCATTACCTCACTGATAAATAAATATGATATGTATTGTATAAAGTTTAGTGATTTTAGTTAGAACAACTTTCGTTATATTAAAATGGAATTGGTTGCCTTTAAGTATATGAGAGATATGGTTTGGCGTGGTAAGTAAGGCAGTTTTGTTCAATATATTTGTTAGGATGGAAGATGTAAACGTAATTGAAGGGAATACTTGATTCCAAAAAGGTGTTCGAAAACAGGTATGAGTGGAGATGTCAAAGAAAAGGGCTCTTCTGACCCAAAATTAGTCCTACCTTTATCTGTATTATATGCATACGATTCTATAATGATTTCGCATTCTTGTTGATCAAGAGGAAACAGGACGAGGGATATATAGCAGGGACCGCTTATCTGGATCCTTGTATTTAACCAGATTGTTCCATTTGGGTATATCTTAAACAAAATAAATAAAGAAACAACTTTAAATTACCATCAAAAATATGTTCTGGGAAGGACTGGAATGGACAAAACTTTTCTTCGAATTAACAATACAAGTAAAAGGCTGCCAAATCTTGTTTGCAACCTGATAATTGAGTGTCAAATTTTCAATACAATGTGAATATCTGGAAAAATCTAACCTTTTATCTTGCCAAACTTCACTTAACTAAAAACAATCTACATTACTTAATAAAATGAAAAACAAACCAAGACATCAGCGGTAAAAGAAGCACTTTTTTCAGAAACATCATTAAAATTTTGCAAAGCTAGCTCAATGTTGACGTCAACTCCTTTTTTGTTGGGGAGAATTTGTTTGTCGTAATTTTCGTTGAATAATGTTCGCAGGATTTCGACCGAAACGGCGTCTACATTCTCTTCGTTACAGGCTTCTGGTGATAAGTTAGGTTTTTCATCTGGGATATAATTAGATGAAGCAAACAAGTCTACTCAACTTACAATGTTGTTGAAAGAAATTTGCTTTAGGTATGTGAGTGGTAGAGTAATTATCTAAAGGTCCCGTATTAATATCTTCAACCTCAGTCATAGGTGGAATTGTTGCCTGTGGGGAAACATTTATAATGGTCATCAGTAAAGGAATCATAGAAGTAAAAACCATTGTGCCCGTGTATTCTTTTGGTTTAATTAAATTTTATTATCTCCATCCAAACCAATTTTAATTAATAATTAAAGATGGATTACACCGCAAATAACCTCCCCCAAATGTAGATGAGCAAGGAAGACACAACAAGAATATATATTTGAGTATGAATGCTGTAGTGTATATAAATAAATTTATTATATTTTATTCTAGACACACTGAAAAGCAGAAGTTGAGTCAAAAGTTAAATCAAATTAGAAGCGGATGCATCTCGACTGTCCTGCTTGATTAAATTCCAACCTAGATACATACTAGAGGCATTATAAAGTGCCTTCTGATTTTTTGAGCAACATCATAATAAATTTTTTACTTTCCCAAAATTAGTATGCTAAAAGGATGGTGCCGTAAGTTGGTAACAAGTTATAGTAAAAGTTGGTATGTAACATATTATTATAGTTTGAATCATAACAAAACACAACTTTTATCTCCGATTATTCATATCTCAATATAAAAGCTTTGTGGTAATAAAAGGGCCTAAATAGGATGGAAATTTGTCATTAAGAGGAGATGTACTTGAGGGAGAGTAAAATAATGCAGTGAATTAATGAAGTTTAGTTTTTTGAGGTTCCAACAAGTATAATTAAATGGATGCTTTTAATAAGATTATCAAATTGGTAGTGTCAAAACTCTGGATGCCAACATATAAAGATGTTCCTAAACAAAATTTATTTGAGTAAAGTGCTTCATTGTTACGAATCAACATTTGTTGGCAGTACTCTAGAAAGTGGCAGGTTGTCTTTAATTAGATAGGAATGATATTTAAATGAATCTAAAGTACTATCCTCCTTTTATAAATAAATTGAATATCCTGCAAATATAATTAAACTGAATTAAAGTGTGATAAAGCAATGAATATATGTAGAAGATAATATATATTGAGTGTTAATTCTTTCGATTACTCTTCATTGAAACATGGCCTCTTTTGTTGGAGGAACTTAGTTGTTAGCATAACTTTCAAGTATACCATTAACTATCATATTGTTCAATAGAAAATGGTAGCTCTTAAGAAATTATTATTATTTGAGATATTATAAATGGTTGCCAAAAAGGAGAAATGAATTTAGAAATAGATAAATATATTTGTGCAGTAGCTAACATAAAACCCAAGTCCTCGTAATCTGATTAGAAGTATATTTATTAGTAAACAGAATGCTTTATCAAAAAATATAAAAGTAATTAATTAAATATGACTTCATCATAAACATATTAATACTCGAGAAGTACCAAAAAACGTTCTTTTCTCATAATACTACAACGACCGAAAACAAAAGATTTTACATAATATTCAAACCCACCATTTATATTCTTTAAAATACAAACATAAATTGTTAATGTATGGTTTTAGTGAAAAGTTGTTTGGTAGTTTAATAATACAACACATGTATTCAAAGTGTATATAGATTGCCCTGAAATATATTTTGTGCCTATTTTGTGGTGAAGAATACCAAATTAAATGCAAATGAGATTTGGAATGTTTTTATTTAGGATGAACTCGCAAACTTAGGGTTAAAGTGATGTTTAGTAAGGTTTGATAGTGATGTTTAAAAGGAAATATTGGTTAGAGTTTAAAGTTCTTTCAAAATTAAAACAAATTTAGCCATAGGTATCATGGTACACTTCACAATCCAGTTACTTTTCTAAGAACCAGGAATATTCTTTTGCTGAGTTTCAAATTAGTGCAACTATGAAAAATGATGCCATTTCATATTGAAAGATGACCTTTCTTGAATGCTAGACCTTTTTGAGTTCTAAGACCGTTTTTCAACACTACGACTCTTTTACATATTTAGTTGATATGAAGAAAACAATTTTATTTAAAATGAACATCACTTTTTTGTATACATAATTTGTTGTTTAGATAAATATACTTATTTAAATGGGGGGAAATAAAGTAAAATTAGAGTTTACTGTTGAGGCGCCTATTTATTTGGGCTGGATCTTCGCCTCTGGTTAGAGGACCGAAGTATTTGGAGTGAGATGGCAATACTTGGAATTGGTTTAATTCAGTCGATTCAGCCCATTTAAGGAGATTCGAGTAGACGTGGCCGTCTCTTCTGCCAATGACTGTGACCATGTCACGGTCTGTGAAGTCGAATGAATCTACCAACGAGACAGCATGTGGTCTCACCTTTTCTAAATCTGCATACAAGTCTTCTTTGATTTGTTTTAATTGAGTGCCATCGACCAAATTATACATCAGTGCATATTGAGCGCATTCAAGCATTTCATACTTCAACCATAAATCTTCCAAAAGACTCATTACCTTGTTAATAGGAACATCTTCGATATTCTGCACCAAGTCCCGATAGACTATCGTCAAAAAGACACGAACATGAGCCCGGGAAGCTTTGGACAAGTCGACAGTGCATTGATGCCAAGCCTTTTCGTGTGACATGCCATTTAACTTGAAGTTGGTCAGTTTCTCATATACTTCCATGGTGGCATGGTAAGAGATAGTTTCAAATATTTCCAACAAATTGGTCGGCTTGGCAGTATGATTTTTAAAGAAGTATCCAAACAACTTCGACGATCTGCCAACTAAATTAGTATTCTCTTTGACTGACTGAGCAATCTTCATCAAATACCTGGCACATTGTTGCAACATCACCATGTTTTCACCCTCATACGTACAACCTCCTATTTGGGTGGCATACAAGGTAGGAAATCCACTAGCATGCGAATACCCATGACCTCCACAACTCATTCTGCATTGTTCAATGCCTAGGCCTGCTTGAAATGATACAACTGATTTGAGACCACTAGTCAAACAATGTAATTCAGGCAATAAATCAGCATTCCCAGCTGTCATTTCTTCATTGACCTGGGTGAATAATTTCATGATGTAGGTTCCGGCGGCATTAAAAGCCCATGCTCGAGCCAACTGCGGCAAGATTCTGTACTGCTGAGTTTGGTAATTAAGGATCTTTTCTTCAACGTCATTCTCATCAATGTTTCCTTGCCTTCTGACACATGAGTATCTTGTTGCAATAGTTGCAGCCATCGCCAAGTACTGCGCTTGCTGAGTTAACATAATAGAACGAACGAAGATCATTGAGCCATAAGCAGCTTTCTCGTGCAATGGCTTGATGTATTGCCCTTCCTTTGTGACTTGAGCATACTTCATGAACATGTAAGTGCGAGGAATGGTAACTTGATTAAAAATAAGGTAACCATTGTCAAGGCCTGAAAAGGCGAATTTGGGTCCAATATCCCCAACTGTTATCCCTTCCAAAGGATAATGAGTTTTAAAGTCTCTGATTGGTACAATAAATGAATGGGGACCTAGACATTTGCCCTCAATATAAAGCTGAGCCACAACAATTGTGACATTGCAGGTCTTGCCTAGAGAACCAGGCCACCATTTGGTTGCAGTGATGGTGGGTGAATGGATGATGAATGAATCAGTTGCCTTGTCATAAGTAGCTGTGGTTTCGAGTTTTCTCAAGTTTGAACCGTGCCCCATTTCAGTTTGAGAGTAGGAACCTATGATCTCACGGTTGAGGGCTTTTTCGAGCCAGTATGCCTGCTGCTCCCCTTCCATTGAATTCAGGAGGTTGGGGAGAAAGACAAAGAAATGAAGAGACAAAGGAGCCCCTTCGTAGGTGAAGAATTTATCGTAGAATTGGGCGATTTCCATTTGGTCGTCTAGATTTACCTGTTCTGGAAGATGTTCGTAGAATGAGATGCTCTAAAATGAACAATTAACATTTGTGATGACAATTTAACGAACATTACCTTCTTCGAATTAATCTCAAATCTCTCCAATCTACTCATACTAATGGACGGCTTTTCATTTTTGAACTCAGGAAGACTAGTAATAAAATCCTCAAATTGCCTTCTTCTATCCAACTTGTGCTTAGACCCATAAAAAATAGCCCCTAACTTATCTGTATCAAAGACACACTTCTGCCTTTCTTCCGTTAAATCAACGTTATCGCCTGGTCTGACAAAAGTATTCATGCTTTTTTTAAATAAAAATATAACGAATAGTCAATTCCTTAAATGATCGCCCAAAAAGAGTAGTGTAGTGATGTATGTATAAAGTAGAGTATGTCTATTTTGATGCGATACAAACTACTAAAATCAATGGATGATAAATGACATGGTTTGTTGTTATCAAGGAACTAATTATTTATATTAGTATAATTTAGTATGGTTGTTGGCTCTTATCTGTGTATTTAGGCAGACGTTGTAATTAAAGCCTGTAAGTAGGTGTGGTTATGTAGTGTTTTGATTAAGTGTAGCTTAATTAGAATTATTTTTGAATATTACTTCTAATTTTATGAGCTTGAATAAATGTGTACATTTTTTATCCAGGTTTTGACACTTGCGACATACTTCAGGATGGCATTGTATTAACAAATGCATTTACGCATAACTTGGATTGCATTCTAGTTAGTTGTGGTATTGAACAGTATTCCGCATAAAATGCTATTGGCTGCCATATGTTCTATCTTGATAAAAATATTAGAACTGGAAAACAAAATGAACATTGAATGGGTAGCTGAAGATTCAAAATTCTGAAACACTGTCTATTCAGTGTTGGCTAAAAAAGGCAGTGTAAGTGGTACCTTAAATAAGTTTGAGAACAAGCTCTCTTCTTATTGTAAGAAACATTTTCAACATAAATAATACAATATCATATCACATATAACAATAATTAATGATAAATAAATGTATCTTCTCTATTATTCTTTGTTTTACTTGTATTGTTGTCTATTCATTCAACGCTTATTTACTATACAATGCTGTAGCATTATTAATACAACAACTTGATTAGAATCTTTGTAATATAAAACGTATTATTTATTTTGTGACTTTTTGACTACATAAAGTTTTTGTAACTAAGCATAAATATGTATTAAGTATTATAATGCCACCAATTAAATATATTTTAAAATACTTAGTCATAAATTATTTGTTTTTAAATATTGCAATGTTGTTGTTTATTTATGCTTATATTTAGTATGTCTTAGACTGGAACTGCCGAGCATCATAAATATTGATAATTTAATTATTAAAAACGCCTAAAATATACATATTTAAATTGTTCCAAATAAATATCTTTGGAAGAATGCCAAGTATCCAATATTCAATTTTATTTCAGCAATTTATGAATATACGGAAAACGTAAAGGTGTAAAAAATGTACTTGCACAATTTTTACGTTTTTAAAGAAACATAATAAAAATGTCTAAAAAGGACAATTATCACCATTTTTTGCGGACCTTTTGAAAAAACGGACTAAAAAATTTCTCTCTGTACACAATTAGACGTTGACAATCTAAATTTTAAGTATAAAATTAGATTTATTTGTATAACATCTCCTCGTGTCTTATAAAAATTACGATTGCTCATCCTGTCTCTGAAACTCTTCCAACCTTGCTTCTATTTATTTTGTAATTGAACAAAGTTTATGGAATGACAGGGCTAAATATGACTAAACTTGCAGAAAAGGCCACTTTTTATTGTTACATATGAGTTTCAATTAAGGAAGAACATGTGACTAACACATCTCTAAAAGCCACGACTTATATTGCCAAACCAGATGAAACATGCACTATGAAATGCATATATGTTACGGCACAACAATTGAAAGAGAAGTTTTAGATAAGTGACTTCAGATTTTTATTTATTCCAAAAACTATGTTTTTTGATTATTTTCACATGAATTCAGCTAAAAATTATGAAACAGAGGTATGTTTATCAATTCAGCTGTTAGTAATCTTCTTCAAACAGTTAAGGAATATTACCAGAGTTGAGGTATTTTTTAAAGAAAAAATGATTTCAAAGTGATAGAATTGGAAAAGGACAACCGCCGATTTATTATGGATATCAGTGACAATTAGTTGCGGGTCAAGGAGTAGATACCTCAATTTTGGGATAATTTGTTACATTGAATTTGAATGAGGATACAAAAAATAGTTATTCAACAAAAAAAATGTCGTTAAAAAATATTAAATGACACAATACATACATGCAATTTGCTAGTATGTTGAATAATTCAGATTAGCTAACAAAACTATACATTAGTAAAGAGTTTATTTGATTGTATCAATTTTTGGAGTCATAGCTCTGATAAATATAAATTGTTATTTTTATGTGCTGAATGCAGGGTTATTTGATTTTGTGATGTCTCATCAAATTATGATATCATATTTGATAAAAATGATTGTATCAAACGACTATTAAAGTACAAAAAAGGGAATCCTTCAGCTAAAAATGTATATAAGACATTCACTTCTAGTGATTATACAATCATGATTAAACTTATCGTACTTTTATTTTTGTGTACAAGCAATATAAATGCTATTCTTGATCCTTATGGCGGGCGATATTTTGTAACGTCTTTTTTTAAATTACGCTATGGATCCTAAAGCTTCTGTTCCTAAATTAACTTTACATATCATGCCTTCTGGTGAACAGGATGTTAAAATTAAATGTAAATTTATGACCGCAACGTCTAGTAATCAAGGAGAACGTCAACTTACTGCTAGAGCTGGTATGGATAATATTGTAAGTAGATATTTATTTTTTGCACTCAAATCATTAATCAATTGTAGGTCCTCTTAAATTATAACGAAATGTTTGATGTTTTTACTACATCCAATAAGTTGTTCACAGTGAAAGATCCTCGTATCATAATCGAAGCTTCTAGTGATGTCAAAATTATTGCTAGGTATTATACAGATAATGATGGCGTCTCTGCTAGCGGTGATGCATATTTATTACCAACAACAGACTTAATTGGAAACTCTTATTATATTTCATTGCCCAAGGCACTTGACAAATCAAACCAACTAGTCTCAATTATGGCTACAGAATTTCAAGATGTGAAGGGTACAGCTAAAGTTTATTCATTCGGAGTATTGCAATATACATTTGATTTCAACCTTGAATCTACATTTGGAAGCGATCAAGCAACTTTGGTTACCAATTCAATGATGCTCGATACATCCATTCATATTGAAGCAAATGGACCATTCTATGTAACTGCCGTCGTTCCCCGTGTTGATTTGTCCAGGCTATCTATGAACGCAGCCTCAGGGAAAAGCGGCGATGTTTCAGACTATGTAGCATTCATGCCCGCACCTATATCAACATATGACTGTACAACTACCCTCAGCAAAGACGAAGTTCATTTAATCACAAATGCATACTCGAAATTCATTTATGTTGCTCCAAATGACTTGAAATGTGAAGATAATATAAATTCATTATCAGTAACTTGTTTCCAAGGCAAGGATTCTCCAGTAAAAGAAACAATTTCTAGTAATTCAGGAAGCAAATATACTATCTTTATTGTACCACAATTTGCCATTCTTTCCCATTATACAGGTACTTCGATGTCAAGAGTTGGAGGAACTATGGATGCCAATATATTATATCTTACAAATGCTTTTATTAATACAATTCCAGAAACAACTCAGTATTTGACTGGACCTACTAATTTTGTTACCTTCTCAGCAAGTAGTTTTTTGGAAATTTACGGGATTAATTTAGATAAATCAACTTTTATGATTGACGGCAAAAATGTACCAAATGCCATAATTGCACAATACCCTCTTGACATTATTAATCCTGCTTATCAAAGTTATACAATTATGGTACCATTATTTGGTTCACATACTTTCTACGCAAAGGGATCATATGTCGTCTACGTTATAGGGTTCAATGCAGACAACAGTCAATCAGTTTATTCGTATTTAGCTGGATATGGTAAATCCCAGCTGAGTACAGTACCGACAAAAAATATTACCCCAGGAGGTCCACCAACAACTACACTCAAACCAGGAACTACTACCAAAGCATCTTCAATATTGTCCACACAAAGTTCATTATTTACTGCCTGTCTTTTATATTTTATGATTTGAGTTATCGATGAATCACACACTAAGCTATATTGCTCAACAAAATTTTTTCTCAAATGTCTCTTTTACATTGTATAAGGGCGTTGTCTAATATAATCAATTATTTCAAAATCCGTGTAGAATAGTATTTATATATTGATATACACTGATTAAATTTCCACCTTCATTCATTTTCACTTTCTTCAACCATACTAGGATCTGTAGATAGTTTTGAACTTTCTTTGTTAACAACTATTTTAAACAATTATATATTGAGCTTATTTTTTAAATTGTAGCATTTAGTTATTAAAGAAATCCTGTAAATATATGTGTTAGTGGTGGCTTTCTAGTTATCTTTCAAACCTGTCACAAATATTGTTTCATCGACGACAATTTGTACCTTAACAGATAATTCCCATTTTTAAATGTATGGACACAGTGATAGGTGTATTTACATATTTTTAAAATATTTCATAATGACCAATTTTTTTGTAAAAATAATTATATACCAAACTTTCAAAATACTTTAAGCAATTTAGAATTCAACTTTTCATCTTAATACTCATAAATTAGTTAACAGAGTGCGATGCCGTTATTTATTAACTCTTTTACCTAATCATGTTGCAAATAATTTTCTAATAAACTTTTTCAGAATAATGCCATTGCCAAAACAAAAAGCTGCCAAATTAGCTAGTAGCAATACTGGCGAACCAAGAAATGGAGTAGTTTTGTTAGAAGAAATGCTTAAATGTCATGAAAATGATACAAAAAAAATAAACGGAATCGTTTATTACCTTAAAGGCGAAACCGATGATGGTAAAAACTATTGGGGCAAGTCTATAGATTCTAAAAGTAAAGGTTGTCGTCCAAAAGACCATTTTAGAAATGAAGAATTAAAAGAGAAAAATATTAAAAACGAATGGATTAATAATTGTGGCATAGAAAACAAGCCTATTTATATGTATATATATGATGTTGGTGGTTGTTATGAAGAAGCGGAAACTATGTTAATTCGTAACCAATGGGAACGTAAAAGGGCTAATAGCCTCAATAATATCCGTGGCAAGAAGACTAGTTTCTTGAAAAAACTCCAAGAAATTGAACTTAATTCTTTAGCTGATGAGGTTTATAAATATGTAAATGATGCTTTGAAATGGTCAAAAAAGTACAAGGTTAGTTTTGTCAATGGAAAATGGGAACCTTTATTAGTTGAAGATATGCGAAGCAGGGAAGATAAGCCAGTTGATTATGGTTCCTGGGATGGTGTATTTGAGGAATCTACTATGCTTTCAAAATTCAAATCGCTTGTGGGGGAAGAAAATTATGATAGGAGTACCACATTGCCTCCTTACAACTACACACCACATGAACTTAAAGGCTCGAAAACTATCGAACAAGCCACTGCGATGGCTAGGATTCCCCCAACCTTGGAAAGCTTTGGTACAGCTTTTTATCATGGTAGTTCAAAGAAATATTTGAATGATGGCTGCAACCTACACTCCCGTGGTAGAGGTCATTTTTGTCCAAGTAGTCTTAAACATGATACACTAAAAGACAAATATATTAAAAATTCTAGCTCCATTTTTTTCAAGGTTACCGTTTTTGAAAATAAATTGGACTGTTCTAGGCCTTCTGAGACATTGTTACTTACCAAATTTAAAGGTAAGTATAAATAAAGACAAACTTATTTGACTAATTATTATTTAGATCGTGGTAATTGTCAAAATGATAAATCTGGAGATTCCTTTAGATTTTTGGAAGATCTCACTAAAAGACAAAAAAGAAACTCTGGCTGAGAGATTAATAGAAGATATAATCAGTCAAAAGAATTGGACTGTTTATGTCTTTGAAAAGCATACTAGCTTAAGTGGCATAGTGGTCTATAAATGTCACTGTGTTGTTTATGATGGTGATGAATGTGACGTTAAATTCCGTGTTTATGAACCAATACCAGAAGAGTTAAAGAAAATGTCCAAACGTGAGCGATATGAAAAAGGCAGGGAACTTCACGAGAACAATACTGAAGTCGAAGGACTCAATCAATTCTTGGTAAATTACTATCTCAATGCTAATGCTGCCAAGCGTCTTAGTGAAGTCAAGCAACGTACAAAAAATAAGTCTTTGGTTGAATCGAGCAAAAACAAACATGAATCTGAATGGACTGAAGAAGAAAAAAAAGCCGTGGAGAGTGACCGTAAAAGAAGATCTGCAAGTGCTACTTGTTATGAAAAAAATAAGTCTTTGGTTGAATCGAGCAAAAACAAACCTGAATCTGAATGGACTGAAGAAGAAAAAAAAGCCAGAAAAAGGGACCGTGAAACAAGATCTGCAAGTGCTACTTGTTATGAAAAAAACAAAGACGCTATTTTTGCTAAGAATAAAGAAGATAGAGCTCTAGCAAAATCAGCTAGTTCAAAAGCCAAAGAAGACTTGACCGAGGATGAAAAAATGGCTATTGCAAAGACTGATAAAGCAAAAGCCAAATCGAAGAAGTTTCGCGACAATAATAGGGACACTATTAATGCCACTAAAAATAAAAAAAGACAATTTTTAACCACAAAAGCTAATGAAGCCGCTACCATGAAGTCAGAAAAATGGGATAATGATCATATAGATGCAGTCAACAAAAAGGAAAAGGAAAGAGCTAGACGTTCTAAAACAAATAAACTTTGCTTATCTTTGGAACAATTGAAAATCAATAATGATGAAAAGCTAAGTGAATAACCATTAATTATATTTCATTTGTTAAAAAAACAATTTTGGTGCAACATCGAAAGGTGGTTTAATTAATTAAGCTCTCTAGACTTTTAAATTAAAATTGTTATTTCTATACCTGGGGTGCTAACCGGTATAGTATTAACATTATTAATCCCATATTTACTAACTATTATTTACTATCAATTATGACTTCTCGTTGTTTGAACAAGATAGGCACGTACAATGCTCGTACTCTAGGAAATGATGACAGTCTATTAATTTTGGCGCGTCAAATGGCTGAGAACAGTATTGACATTTTGATGATCACTGAAACCAAAAGAAGAGAGGAAACCTTTATCCATGCTGGTTCCTACACATGTTATTTTGGTACTTTTGACAAAATAGGTGGCGTCGGCTTCATGATTAACAATGACATAGCTAAATCTGTATTAAATGTCACCTTCAATGGAATAAGACTAGGCAGGATTGACTTGTTACTTGATGGAAAGAGAGTTGCTATTGTGGCTGCGTACAGTCCTACAAACGATGCCAAATATCAATCGGAGGTGCTTAAATTTTATGCCAATCTGGAATCTCTTTGCAAATCCACCTCATCCGACAAACTGTTTATTGGAGGAGACTTCAATGGAAGGATACCTGTTAGCAGGAAGAAAAGAGGCGCAGTTGATAGTTTTACCTTGGATGATGGCTCGACCAACAGGAATGGGGATTTGTTGATGCAGTTTACAGAGACTAATAACCTAATTATTCTTAACAGGAGATTCGTCAAAAGAAGAGCCAAAAGATGAACATGGCAGTCAAACAATTCAAATAACACTCGTACTGAAATAGATTATATTCTGACTGACAGAGTGAGCGCCAAACAATGCCGCAATTTGGAGGTACTTGGGTGGAAATGTTTCAACGCGGGCTCAGATCATAGAGCTGTCATTGCAATTTTATTCAATGAACCCGTAATCAAAAATCATTTTGCTGCCAGAAATCTATATGAAATGTCTAGACCTCTAAACCCTGAATCAATCAGAGATATTGCAGCCTCCTTTGACTGGGCACCTGAGATAAAAAGCTTAAACGACATTGACCAGGACTTTGAACTGTTTCGTCTTAACTTACACAAGATGATCGTCAAAGCCAAGCAGCTGCCAGGAATTAAGCTTAAGAGACTTAGTTCGGATACAGAAGACTGGCTGAAGTTAAGAAATGAGAAATTCAAGTATGACCAAGCTCCTTCCTCTTTACTGAAGATTGAACTTGCTGAAATAAACAAGATGATCAAATTGTTGGTGAAGGATGACCTAGATATCCACAGGAAGAAAATTGAAGCTATTATTCTAAGGAAAATAGAAAAGCTGTGCTCAAAGCTTCCTGACTGAAGAGATCAGTTATACCTGCGCTCAAGGATGTCAATGGTAGTGAAAGACATTATTGATGAATTTTATGGAGCACTTTACAAGGACGCAGATCTTCCACTAGAAGAGGTGACTTCCAGAAATGATGGGGATGTGTTGCCATTTTCGGAGAAAGAAGTCTTTGATGTGCTCAGGTATCTGAACATTAACAAGGCGTGTGGTCCTGACGGTATTACTAGCGAATGACTCAAGCCATTGGCTAAATCTCTGGCTGCTCCTTTAATGACTAGACTTAACTACTATCTGAAAGCGGAAAAAGCGCCAACCGCATTTAAGAAAGCAGTGCTGATGCTTTTGTTCAAGAAGGGAGACAAGGAAGATATTGGGAACTACAGTCCTCTATCTCTACTATCTATTCCTCTCAAAGTATACACAAAGCTCATCCTTAAGAGACTGGAAGAAAGGATGGATACATGTATCTCCTCAAATCAAGCTGGTTTTAGGGGAGACTTCTGCACATCGGACAACATATTGAGCCTCAAACTGCTTTTGGAAAAGTGCTATGAATATAAGATCAACATCTTTTTGGTATTTCTGGACTTCAAAAAGGCTTTTGACCTTATCTCAAGGAAACATCTTTTCGCAGCTCTCAGTTACTTTGGTTTTGAGGACAAATGGATTAGAATCATCATGGATCTCTATAAGGATTCTATCATCTCGTTTAAATATCTTGGGCAATTTCTTGACATCGAATCTAATGCTGGGGTGAAACAAGGAGACTCTTCACAATCTTGGTACAATACGTAATGTGTAAAGCCAAAACAGATGAGTTAGGATTTGCGATGGGGAAGGCTAGGTTAGATTATTTGGCGTATGCTGACGACATGGCACTCTTGGCCAAGAACAGCAAAGATCTACAGAAAATGATTGACATGTTTGCGGGTGAAGCTTCCAAAGTAAACTTAGTCTTAAACCTATCTAAATGCAAGGTCAACATTTTGGGGACTGAGCTCGAAGAAGTGGAACAATACGAATATCTGGGTCAAGTAATTTCCAATAAGAACAGAGCCTCTATGTCTAATGAACTGACGCATCGAATCCGGAAGTTTTGGAGAGCTTACCATGCCAACAAGAAAATATTGCTGAAAAGAAAAATGGCGCTAAAGTTAGGAATGGAGATTTACAAATCAACTATTCGTCCGGTGCTTACTTACGCCTGCCAAACGTGGTCACTAAAGCTAAGCGACAAGTTGAGAATATTAAGAGCGGAAAGGAAAGTTTGGAGAATGATCTTGATCAAACATGGGACCCAAATCTATGACAAAGCGAAGGATAAATACTTAAGCAATGACAAACTCAAGGAACTGGTAAAATGAGAGGATATTCTGGATTTTGTAATTGCTCAAAAACTCAAATTCATTGGTCAGAGAATGCGGCAGCCAGATGATAGACCTCTGAAAATTATTGCTAACTGGACTCCCACTAAGACAAGGCCGGGAGATAGACCATGTTACAGGTACTTTGACTGTTTGAAACAAGTGCCTGACTGGAGATCGAAAGTAAATAATAGTGAAGAATGGGGCAAAGTAGACTACAAGCTGATTACTTAAACTCAATCATATTTCTTTTATATGTGTTTTTTTAATTATAGTTTTGATAAGATAGTCGTAAAAATAAAAATAAAATATTTCATTTGTTGTAATTCTTTTAATAACTCTGTTTCTAATCACTATACTATTTGTAACAGTTGTAAAAATATATAAGAACATTACCAAACTGATCTATCAAAATATTTAAGTATTTATGTTAAACAGTAGACTGATTTGTTTAAGTTATTTAAATATCCACAGACTTAAAATTATTTAAAAAAGTTTTATTACAAAACATAATGAGAAAAATAAATAATTACATTTAATTATCGCTTTCTTTCCTAATTTTCTTGCATTTGACTTGAAGTCCAGTAGTTAATTATTTTTTTACATTTTTGTTACAAATCAAACAAAAATACGGCTTTTTCTCATGTTACTCCATATGTTGCTTTAAAACTACATTTGTTTTCGGCAATTTGAGATGTTGCAAATGAATTTCCAACTAATTTTGCATTAAAAATAAAAAATATTATTGTTAATTCATTCAAAAATTTTAGTGAATGCACAAGCATTGTTTTTCAAAAGTTCTAAAATATTCATTAAAGAATAGAATCTCATGAAAATATCAAGATAGTTGATTCGAAAAAAAGCGTAACATAATCTGCATATAGATATTATCTATATATTATTATATTCATATTTATATTCTATTATCATATTTATATAACCCTCTTTATTTGATAATAAACTATTTATCTTGATGTCGTTCACTAAGTCTCTTGTCGAGCTCCATAACACCTATGGTGGAGGTCTTGATAATTCCTTTATAAATAAAGCAATAAAAAAGTTATTAGAGATTAAATTATCAAGGAATAACTTGTTGAGAATCCCTGTATACTTCAATTGGAGTCATTACCAGCCCTGCAAACTGGCCTGGCTTGGACATTTATATTTTTACTATACATGTATCTAATATCTACTTTACAATAGTGCAAAAATTCATTTTTGTAAATTTTGTTTGTAAACAATATTTTTTGTTTTAAAGTTATTTAGGACTCTAAAATACAAATATCTTTTGAAAGTATGTGGTACGACTTATAAATGAAAAAGTTTGATTAACTACAATTTGCATAAATCTAATCATATATCAGGTGTATAAAACATATATCAATGCTATTTGCATATATCAAATGCCATTAGTTATAATTTCATTTTAAAATCTATGTTAAGCAAAAAATGATCAACCGCCTTTTTATAAAAATCTCATTGCGAAATACGTCATACATGTTTGGGATGGCACCGTAACGAAAATCCCGCAGCGGAGGTGACAGATATTTTTAGTATGTAATTCTTTCCTTATTAGTTTAATTTATATATAGATATAAGCTAAACCAAAATAAAAAATTCCTAGACTTGGGCGAGCAAAAGATGAATGGTAACTTTCTAATTCAGCATTTGTAAACAGAGAACAATCAAAGGAACTCCATGTTATTAGAAAATGGATACTTTTATAATT
The DNA here is from genome assembly GCA_963281155.1 of Rhabditophanes sp. KR3021. Lineage (NCBI taxonomy): Eukaryota > Metazoa > Nematoda > Chromadorea > Rhabditida > Alloionematidae > Rhabditophanes > Rhabditophanes sp. KR3021. The sequence goes on along the minus strand of CAUJLY010000005.1, from coordinate 318,032 downwards.
TTTTTATCAGCCCAATACGCTACAACACTTATATTTAGCTTGCTCATTTTTAAAAATTGTGATAAATAAAGATTTTCAAATTAAAATTAAATTGCTTTAGTCATGAGGGTTTAGAAAGTCCTTACTTTTTATTAAAATATCAACTTTGTGCCATGCATTTTTTAATTGCATATATTTAGTTTGACGATGTAATTTGTTCTTACCATAAGATGCGGAACTTTTACTTTTTTATTTAGCATTAAATCTTTTAATTGAACATTAAAAAGTGCACTTTGAAATTATATGCTAATTGCTGTTTGTCTCGTCATTATTAAAGTGGAGATTGAAGTATTCACTTGTTAGTTGTAACCAATGGAACTACTTGAATCGTATTGAAATCTTTGCATTTCAAAATATTAGTTTTAATTGTACGTCTAAGTGATTCATTAAATAACAATAACACTACGCTAGTTGAACCATGCGTACTCAACCAAAAGATATATGCCGTTGGAATGTAACCTGGTCCAGCTTGATAATAATAAACAATTACAAACATTAAATTTGTAGTTTCAGATACAATTGATATAATTAGAATTTGCAGTGTAAGCTTAATTTTAATCGTATTAGCTATTGAAGATTGAAGTTTCATAAGTTTCTTCCAGTGTAATATTAAATAAATGAGGTATAAAAAGGCGGAAATAAAAACGTATGATGTGGATTGTATTTGATGATAAATGTTAAATGCAGGTTTATGGGGTTTCAATGGCATACCAGAATATACATCAAATGCCCATGTTAGAGCTGGAGGACAAAATGTCATTGTTCGAGTAAAGATTCCTAATGCAAATCCGTAAATTACAATCAAACCCATCCAAAGATAAGTTCTTGATCCTTTAAACAATAACGAGGCAAATTGAGCATTTCCATATTCAAGTAATCTAATAACTACCAGCAAAATTGTTGCAGCTGATACGCATGAAAACAAAGAAAAGAAAATTGTTCCACAAATGATATTTAAAACAGGACTCATGCATGCAACTATACCGTGATATGTTAAATATCCACCTATTGGACCTAGAAGAGTTAAACATATCAAATCCATAGAAGCAATGAAAGACATCACTTTAAAACAACTAAATTGATAATGATCATGGTGAAACATTGCCAACAAACATGGAATACAACAAGCTATGTAAAATAAACCAACTAAACAATACAAAATTCCAATAGGTTTGTTTGCAAAGTATTCTGATAACAGTATCATCTCCCTTTCACTAAACATTGAACAATTAAACGTCGTTCGGGTGGATATAAACTGAAAAGCAGTATAACGCTTTTGCATTTCTTGAATTTCTTGTATTGATATATCCATGAATAAATGTTTTAAAATTTATGGAATTTAAGAATTATTTAGTAGGAAATATAAAAAGTAGTTAATTATGAATTTAGTATTAGTTGAAAAGCTTACTTTTTCGACGTTAACGAAACATTTAATATGATCAATTAATACTAATGAAATATACTTATACATCAATATTAAGTGCTATTTTTAACTAGTTCAAGTCTATAGATTCAAGGAATTCATTAGTCTGGTGTTAATTTTCTCTTTACTATATACTGGGTGATATTTTACACCTAATTGGTAAATAAAATTATCTAATTAACATGATATTTTTAATCTGGCTCCCTAAAACAATATTTTTTCTATGAATGGTAATACATTATATGCCATTCTGGGATATACAACTACATACATATCTATCAGGGTCTCTCTTTTTACAAAATCTATGATAATAAAAAAATTTAAAAATTATAAATGATACTGATATCATTTAAATGATCAGTTTAGGTTAATGATAGTAAATACATTCAAACACGATACAATTGGAATGGCATATTTCGAGTCATTTGCTTTTTTCCAGGATCATCCTGTAAATGAAGAAGCAATCAAGATAGCGATTCAGAGAAAACATCTTTTAGTGGGAAAATAAGAAAAAAAGGATTTGCCAAAATAAATTGATGCGTGACATTACAGAGTATGTTGATTATTGTTTAGCTACAGATAGAAAACTAGGTTCTTTTGAATACTGGAACAGTTACGATTATGAAAGTAGATTCAAAAGCTTAGCTTTGGATATATTTAATTGCCCTTCAACTTCTAGTGGCAATGAAAGAGCTTTTAGTTACGCTGGTCTTTTTAGTGATGGGAATCGAAATGGTATTGGTTCTAAATTCTTAAAATAAAAAATGATTGTGTATATGAATCAAGATTTAGATTAAAACTACAGATTTTATCTATTATGTTTTGATTGTCTTGTCTTATTTTTTGTTATGTTTTGTTCTATTTGTGACATCATAGTAAAGAAATTTTAAACTGATAGTTAAAATGATATCAGATGATAATGAGTACTTAAAAAATTATTACTGATAATGATAATTGCTCCCCCAAAATTTATAACTGATATCATTATTAGTCATATCATTCATATCAGTATCATTAAAAGGGAGACTCTGGTAAATTATTAACTATCACTTGCAAATCTTCTATGTTTTTTCTTATTGCTTGTTCTGATTTCGCTTGGCATCCCATTAGGTATTTCATCTTTCCCATAACTTGAAGGTTGAGAACAATATCATATTAAATTAAGTACATTATTACAAAATTATCATATCAAATTAAGTAGATTATTACAAAATTATCATATTAAATTAAGTACATTAGTACGAAATTATCATTCAAATTTATCATTGCATGTCATTACATTTCAATGATGCTAACTTTTAAAAAACAACTATTTTAATAGCATTAAAGATACATTTTTAACTCAACCTGCACCAACTTGTACACAATAAAATCCACGTGATGAACTTTAAAAATAGAATGTGCATTAAGCGTATCTATGTAAAAGAATACTATGTGCAAAATTATCAATTGACTTGCACAAAAACCTCTTCTACCAGCCACAAATATACTAACCCTAATAACAAACTTCGCACAAACAGATTGTATAAGAAGCGAGTAGATACAACTGCAAAATCATTTTATTTTGAATATTGTTGACAATGTCTACTCTGAATTACTTAGTTACCGGAGCTAGCCGCGGAATTGGATATGAATTGGTTAAACAACTAACCCAAGCTAATAATGTTGATCATATTTTTGCAGCCTGTAGAAATCCATCTGAGGCAAAAGCTCTTAATCAATTAGCCGAACAACACAAAAGTATCGTTCTTATTCAACTTGATGTTACTAAGGATGATTCTATAGCCCACGCAGTTAAAGAAGTTGATGCGATTGTTAAGGATAAAGGTCTTCAGGTTTTGATCAATAACGCCGGAATTTTTACTAGTGAAGGTACTAAGTTTTTAAATGTTTCGAGAAGTACAATGACTCAGATTTTCGACACCAACTTCAACGGACCTATTCTTGTGCTAGGGGTTAGTTAAAAATACATTAAATTTATGTATGTATATTGTTCAGGCTTTTAAAGAATTGCTGAAGAAAGCAGCTTCGGAAAGCCACCCAGCAATGGTATTAAATATCAGTTCCGCTGGTGGATCAACTGTTGAGCTTTTAAAATTCATTCCTCTTACCGGATTTGATTTCCTCAATTTACCTTACTGTGCCAGTAAATCAGCATTGAATCACTTTGTCAAAATTTCATCCCTTCTCTTGAAGCCAGATTTTATCACAATTATTGCAATGTGTCCAGGTATTATTAATATTGTTTACTAATAATAGCTTTTTAGGGTGGGTTAAAACTGACATGGGATCAGAAAAGGCACAACTTACGCCCGAAGAATCTATTTCGGCAATTTTGGATACTTTGAACAATAAACTGAGTTTTGAAAGGACTGGAGATTATGTTGACAGAAACGGCGATATTATTTTGTATTAATTCAGGAATTGTAAGCAAAAAGTTCCGTATTTTTATATCTGCTTAAATAACATTTAATAAACGCATTTTAAAAAATATGCGTATATGAAAAGCAAATTTTAAGTGAATCGGCGGAGATGTAAGCATAGATAATCTACCTATTTCTAAAGAATATTTAGCTTATAATTGCCATAAGGATCAATGAGTGATGACATCGACCTTATATAAGTAACAACTAAAACCATTAAATCATTACGGAATTTAAGAATTAATATAGGAGGAAATTATTTTCAAACAAAAATAACCTCATCATAATTTGTTTTCCAAATACTAATGTAATTACCAAAACAATGTACACAGCACACTTCTCATTAGTTGCATCATTTACATTATAAATTGTTTTAGCTTATTTATTACCGAATAAAAGTCTTTAAATATTACACACTACTAAACTTAAATATTTCCCATAGTTGTATCTTGAATGGACTGTCAGCGCGTTCAATATTTTAATTGTGAAAATTTCACTCATACTCCATAATCATCATTAATTATTTTAAAGTTGGATAACTTTAATATTTTGAAATTAACTTGCTTTATTCTTTTTATATTCATGATGCAACCAATAATTTAACTATTTACTGATTTTAAATTACTATATGGATAATTAAAATGTAGTTTCAATCCATCTTTGACTTTTGCAGTGACCTCTCGGTAGATTGCTTCTTAGGCTACATTAAACTATATTGGAGGTATAAACCATGTACATGACGATTATTCATCATAAACACCGTCATGCTTAGGATATAATATGCATATTGGAAAAAGATATTTGTAGAAGTGATTACGAACTTAAATCAAATTCAACAAAATTATTGTAAAAAGCAATACAACTTTAACCTTGGAGTTATGCATAACTGGAGTCAAACAACAGTAATTATTTATTTTGTGAGTAAAGATACTTTCTTAGTATATTGCGTATAATTTACGTTGCGCTTTTGTCATGTTCATTATGAAGTATTCCACCTTGTTTAAATGTAACAAAGATTTGAATTCAATAGAGACATCAAAACATCCAGAAGAATTAGGAAAAAGTTATTTTATGTATTTCCTGGTTTATCAGAATACGAAGCAGCAGCCATTGGCAAAACTCTAGCATAAGCTTCATCATAACCACTTGTTTCTGATACTGATTTAATTAAAAGTGAACCAAAAACAGACAAACTTGTCACATAATCAAACAAAGTATCGTAACAAGATTGTCCAAGTATAATTAGATAAATCATTATTTATTATAGGTACTAGTTGCGTTTTATTTAAATTTCAAACTGATAAGATTATTGAAGCTTAACTAATTAAGATAAAACGTAATTTTGAGCTCAATATCATAATATAATTTCTTTTTTACTTAACTATCTTATGATTCGTGTATGATGCCAACATTTGTTGCTTTTTGTGTATATGTATATAAGTATTATGTGAATAAAGTTCTTATTTATTCGCGATTGACTTACATAATTTACCTTGTGCAAATTTATTAAAAACAAAGTAATCAGTGACATTGGTTCACAAATGAAACAATAATATACAGTGGCGCCATATCTTTTTTGTGGGAATAAAAACATTTTGGAATGTTCTAAACAATAGACTATAGTTTATTTTAGCAAGTTTATAATGATAACGCAAAATTAGTTTCCTTCGCAGCCAGCATCGCCGTAAGCCCATAAATGTTTGAAGTACAAATAGTGATCATCAATAGATAAATCAATATGCCCACTGCTGCAAGAATCATTGTCATCTGATTGGTCACATATCTTAAAAGGACTTCCTACCTCCATTGAATTATCATACCAAACTTCCTCTTTATGATGTTTATATCCAAGTAAGTTGTGGAAGGGAAGATGAGGGACAATGTCTTAAAGTTTGTTCGAACACATATTAATTTTAATTCACAGTAAATTGTTTACCTTTTCTAAATAAAGAATAAATATTTTAACATGCGTATATTTTATTACCTGTGTATGATTCTGTAACTTGTTCCAACATACTTGTCGTAGTCATCAGCATAACCTAATCATTAGTTTAATTGTTACAACAATATCTATAAATGTATACATACCCTTTGTTCCTACTCTTGTTTGAGCAAAAGAAATCATGGTAATCTTGTTAGGGCTTACATAACCGTTTGATCCTATATAAGCTGCTGCAATTGAAGCAACTGAACCTCGTAAAAAATGCAATTAAAAAATATTATTTTAAGAGACTTATCTAAAGAATGACCGGTGATGAAAACCTGATAAGTTGGATAACTATTTTTTGCTGATAAGAAAGCATCTTTTAATCCTAAATAATAAATAATAATTTACTTTCTCTAAATCAGCATACCGGAATCCCATAACAAAGTGAAAGCGTGATAAAAGTAATGACTGACTCCTCCAGAGAGAAATGGCACTTGTTTCTCAAATACAGTTTCGATTACTTCAACAGAAACTTCTAAATTACTCGTAGAACCACGGAAACTTATAACTATAGCTTGATCGTCGTGATTCAAACTAACAAACCCCGAACACGAATCTTCTTTAGTTATGTCGCATGATGCAGTAACTTGCTTGACTACCTAAAAACGTACATTTATCTTATTTGTTGTCAACATACAGTTGCATTTTTATAATGTCTAGTCAAGCAAACTTGTGGATCAGATGAATAACTGGCAGCTGCCATTGGGACCATCTTATATCTTGCAAAATCATCAGTATAACCATATGACTCAACGCCAGATTTGATTTGTGGTTTAGTCAAAATACTTTGAATTAACAAAGCCAATACAAAATAAAGTAGCATAGCGAATAATCACCCAAATGTGGAATCAATTGTCACTTCTTCTTTAATTTTATTATAATTTTGCTGATAAGACTTGTATATTAATGCTTGATCTTTTTAATTGCTCCCAAATGATTTTCAAAGTTTTTTATTAAAAGATAAATTTAAATATTTGATAATAGGACATGAATGTTTAAGGATCAAAAAATTTAAGTTGGCAAAATAAAGTGGTCATGACATTTTGGCAAAAATATTTAATCTTTTTGTAGTAACACAGAACAATGCTTCATATATTGAAAGAAATAAAATTATATATTTTTATGCATATCAAGTAAGCAAGTTGACGACATTTATAAAATTTAATATTACTTGTTGGAGCTTAATATCAGAAATGTTCCATACTTTGCTTTTCTTGTCATATACTTGTATTTGATTGGTAGATTGTAATATATCACCAACAACAACGATTGACAATTCATCTTCTAAAGCTTTTGCTCCAACGACTGGTATGACTAAACCTTCAATCTTTCTCCATTTGTCACTTCTTATATCATACATTTGACACAATTTTGGATTATAAGTTTCGCCATCTTTTAAACTGGTAATTTCGTAAAAAACATTCAACTTACTCATTGAGTGATGTATGTATAGTTGAAAAATACAGACTAATTAGCAAAAAGTATCTTTATTAATAAAGAAAATTAATAATTACATGGCACACTTTGACATAAAACCCATTTGCTTAGGTAAATCCATTTCAACTTGTTTCCACTTTCCAGTCCTCTTTTTGTATTCGTACGCATTATTTGAGTAGTATTTATTTCTGATCCCCAATACTAAAACCTTTTTCTCAATTTCACAGGCAATGCCTCCACTTACTGGTTCTGGGAAGTCTTGCATTTCATACCACTGGCATGCTTTAACGTCATAAGTGTAGCATTTATCGGAGTTGACAAAATCTTTGTCGAATCCACCAATACACATTATGTCATCGTCGAAGCTCGTTACAGCTTGACTATACGTACCATTTGGAATCTCATCTAATAATGACCACAAACCTTCTCTAGGGTCAAACCTTTGTATATTCAAACAATATTTTCCACTTGTTATATAAAAAATGTCCTCAATCCGAACGCAACTATTGTAATAGTTTGCTTTTAACATCCTTGGCTGTTTGGCATAACTCATATGTTCTGGATCAAAGCTAAGAGTAATTAAAAATTAATAAAAAATATTCTCGACATACCACCTAACTCTTTTAGTTGGTTTTTCATTTATCATTCCTCCGAAAGTGTAAATCTTGTTGTTAATGACCCCACTTGTCAAGTATGGCGTTACATTATCTAAAGCGAGATTGATTTTCTGAGATGCACTTGTATTTTTATTGTACCTGAATAATTAAAATAAGAAATATGAATGCAACATACCTTTCAATTTCCGTAGATTCGTTTCCTCCTAAAAATAAGCAGAGAAATACAATAGAGGTCGTCTAATGTTTTAACTTACCCATGACAAAGACATAGTTTCCAACAGCTGCTGCCGTGTGCAATGTTCTTTTGATACCCATTCGTCCGATTTGAACCATAACTTTGTGCTTCGCATTTAAATGAAACACTAAATTGTTCATTCCCGTTCCGGCAACTACAAATAGATATTAATCATCTTATTCTTACTTACATAGTAAATTTGATGGATTTTTGGGAGCTTCCTGCTTTATTTCATTATACACCATCATTGAGAAAAGTCAATTCAAACGTTAAAACTAATTTGTAAAAGGTGTCTTTGACAACTAGTATCTAAAAAGTTTGGTTTGTTTCTGAAATGCTATGTATAATATGCATCTAACAAGCTTGTTAAATTTGTCATTAAGTTGATCGTGTGAATAGGACGTTGTGAAGAACCCAAGATCTTTGTATATGATCTAATGTTCCGAATCGGATTAATTATGTGATTTAGATTGCGGACCGCTAATCTATTTAGTAAGACTGCTTTATGATTGGAGCTTTTAAAGTGGATTTTAACATCTTAATTATTTTGGATAGATCAACTTATAATATGCATGTAAATACTTCCCCATATACTCGTTACTAAAACAAGACTCACTTTTTTTATTTGGCATGGCTGATTTTTAAATTCCCAAGTTACTTTTATGTATAACAATCTAACTAAGGGTCAACGAACGAAACAACCTCTACAACCATCAGGTTGCCAATAAAGTAGAACAAAATACTGTTTATACAAAAAATGAGTGTCTATCTAACTATTGCTTTTATCATGAAATTTTTATAAATTCAACAAAATATTAAGATATATGTTTATTAAACAAGTTTAGACATATTGGATTCATGCGGGTAGATGTTGAGTTGTATCTTTGCTGGAAATGCTCAGCTCATCATCGACATGTGTTACTTACATTGCAAGGCTTTGAAATTAATGAAGGGCAAAACATATTAAACATTAGTACCTTTGTGTGCAGGTTCCAAATTAATGGACCGAATTCATGCATAATATGTAGTTCAAGATGTGGTTATTCAATTAAACGCTTGTTTAAGTTAATTCTAAATTAGATGGAAATATGATTTTTATGCTTATCTTGTTGTGGCGTTTTGATTAATACTAAACTTCAAGTTTTAATTGAGCATCTAGTCAATGAGATAAATGGTGTAGCATTAGGAGCTTTCATTTTTCTTAAATGCCTGGGAGGGTGCAGTTTTTTATGCATATTATTTGGCTTGATTTAATTTAAACAATTATTCCAAAATGAATAAGTGAGTTGATACCATTTGTCTGATTATGCGTTGTAATTCTTATTAGCTTAAGTGCTTTGATTATTAAGTGATCCAAATGCTTTTTGATCAGGTTGTGCTATTACTTAATCTCCATATTTAAAATATGTTCTCCATGTGTATTGGAAGTTACTTATTTTTTACTATTATTGTGATTGGTGATAGATTTAACAACTAACAATTATGCGATAGGAAATTAGTTCAATTTAAATTTTCCATAATGCCTAAAATACAATTATGCCAGGTAGTAAAGAATGCGATTGGCAAATTCAAAAGAACGTATTATTCAAGAATGTGTATTTTGGGCTATAATAGATTCCAATTCATACGGTGATAATTCCAAAAAATTAGATAAATGTAATATTATGGAATCTTATTGCAATAATGTAAATGCCAACAATAGTAATCTTCGATGCTGATTATTGTTCCGTAATTACGTGAAAAGGAAATGCTGGGTTAACAACGATGGGCAAAAGTGATTCATAAATTAATTCGGGTAAATACTTAGTTTTAACTTTGTTGGAATTCATTGTAAATAGCAAAGGATGCAGTATATTGAAAGTGATTTCTTTAACAGAATGTATTAATGATACAAAACTTTTATTTACAATCTAAATGAAGTCAATGAAATAAATACTTTGTAATATTTTTGTCGTTTAAATGGGCTTAATTTTCCTTTGATTCCCTGAAAATTGACACTGTTGCTTTGTGGATATGTGGGGATAAATAATGCTGTTTTAGTACTCCAATTAGATATGAAAATATTATAGTAACTAATAATTATTGCATGCCACATTTATTCTTGTTTCTGATTCATGCTTAAATATTTTGTAAATGCCATTAATTTGACGTAGTTGATTGCACTAATTTATTTTGATATTTAATATCACATGAATAACAGTAATTATATAGAATCTCCATATTTACATTGTTTTTCCACATTTGATGCACGAATCAATAGGTAAAGTAACTGTTTTCCTTTTTTTAAATGAACTGTTAACTAAAGAATCATGCATGCTTGATTCATTTAATAGTTTCCATAATAGGGGTCTTTCTTCGTCCTGAAAGTCAAAAATAATATTTATTGCCACTCTTATCATTTTTAAAGATTAGCCGGAATCTCCGTCATTCAAACTCCGTGATAATACTATGCATAGCAATTATTGCAGCTAATAAGTAGGAAAATTTGAGTTTTATGTGCATAATAATTCATTTAAAATAATGCGTTATAAAGTGTGTCCTTAAAATTGCTATTCAGTTGCAAAATAAAAAATCTTTTATTAAAATAGTGGTTTTTATTTATGCCGTTAATTTGTCAATAATTCAAACACCTTAATGTGCGCACATAAATACATAATCTTGCATTTTTTTAATAAGCAGTAAAGAAGATGTATTGCAACAGTTTTCATGATGAAACTGATATAATTTTTAGTATTTTGTCTTGGAAAATTGCGTTATCAACAAAAGTTATGGTTGATGAATGGGTGGTACATAGTAAGGGTTGTATAACGATATTTCAATATGTGTTTCAGAAGGTTAAGACTGCATTCAATTCCAATTTCTCATTTTGATTGAACATACATTGTTGCTTTTTAAATTTTGATTAATATGCGTGCTTTCTGCACATAATAAAGGATATTAATATAATGCTTGGATGTTTTTTCAGGAAGGAGTCTAATAATTTTCATACTGGTTTGTCTTTACAAATTTGTGTGAATATAAAGTGTTCATTCAAAGATATCAAATGGTTTTTTAAGAGAAGATCATTTACAAATGCTGGTTTATAAAGGAATTGCAGTGAATATTCAACACGTTGGGACTGATTTCAACATTTCTTCAGAACTCTCAAGTCAATGTTTTTACGTCTTGAGTGTAATAATTGAATAAATTAAAACTATTGCCGATTAAATGTTTGAATATGATATTTAACTATTTAATAATTAGTGATACATTTATAGAAGTTGTATTTATATGTGTGCAAACTTGATCAAACGCTTTTATGTTTTAATACTAAAACACTGTAATTCATAATTTTTCTTACTATCCAAGACATAAAAGTAATTAAGCAGAATCTCCGTAATTACAAAATTTTCCCAACGTTAAGAGATGCATCAATGTCTTGTAGTAGAGTGTATTTGGAATTTTGCTTTCGACCAAAGAATAATGCGGCTATTTTCAATTTTGAATAATTCAAAAGCTATTAATGTGCTTGGAAGTCAAAAATGCAATTGAAGTTTTTAAAAGAATGCTACTCTTTTTGTGTGGATCTGATAGATTAATATTTAGGCTGGAGATTTATTATCATGCATGACAATTAATTGAAACAAATACTTTAAATCCAGCTTTAGTATAAATAAGAAGATATATTTGTTTTCATGATGTACTCTACCAAAAAGTGTCTAACATATTTGTCTTTGAAGATTGCTTCGTTGTTCAACTCTGTATACAAATATAACTCCAATAACACTTTAATTGTCTATCTTTCTAAAAGTTCACTTTATTTCTCTTGCTATGCTTGAATTGAATATCCATATGTCTTCAGTTAAATAAGCTATAATAAAGTAAAAACTTAGAAATATTTGTGGCAATCGCAATTAATTAAAACCCTTGCAATCATAATTGCAGATGATTGGATGGATCATTTTTCATTTAATAATTAATTTTACTTCTGCTATTATCATTGAACCACGTATTCTGATTTATGCAAGTTCATGCAAATACACATATATGCGCTTTATGTTGATTAAGTTTCAATTGATGATTTTGCTTATTATCCAGGCACAATAGTAATTAGGTGGAATGACCATAATTACAAAGAATGATAAAATATATGCATAAAAAAGCTATTAAAGTAATCGACTTGCAAAATGCATCTAAATCTAACATTTGGCTGATGCATCGTGTAAGATCTTCCATTTATATTTTCAGTGCTGCATTCTTTTAACTAAACTGTAAAACCGATAAGATGAATGCGTCAAATTTCAGATTTGCTTAATGCTGGAGCATTATCATTTAAGGCTTGAAATGTATATTGAAACTGCCTAGTTGTTGAATGAATTATGTTTACTAAATAGATAAATGCTTATAAATGACAGGAATATAGATATTTCAATTATTGCTTTATTTAAATGTAATAATACCCGCCAAACAACGTCAACCAATGCGATTACTAAATAATGAATAACTTTTATTATTTTCTTCTCTAAGCTCAATACCCTAAAGCACAAATCTAGTCTTCAAGGTATTTAATTTTTACTCATTTAAGAACATGATGAACTATGCAAGAAAGTAAAGTACAACATTGATGATCACAAGAAACAAAATACAGAACAATGATCAGCAAGGTAAATATATTAGTAATGTAGATCAAGCATTTTAATTAAATAGCCATAAGTCAGTACTAAAAAGGAATTATTTATATTCTTTTTATCTCTCTTATTGTATAAAAATGCAAATATGTTCCGCCATACAAGTCTTAAGTTGTGAAAATGTATGTATATCATCGTTGTTTTGACACAAACCATCAAACCCAATTTCAATTACAAACACACAAGCTTTAAATAAGACGCTTATTATTACATTTTTGGTTTAAAACACCTCAATTAAGGTTAGTAGCATTAAAGATTTAAATGATCTTAATAGCTAAATTTTGGAATGGAACAATTTATTTGTCCTCATTTAAAAACCAAAGTTGTGTCAAATTAATATAATATTGCAAAAATGTGAAGAATTAGTGGCGCAACCCATTTGAGCTGGCGTACCAAAAAGTCACTCTATTTTAGATAACTTTTGATTGAATACATAACCGCTTACGCTCATATCATGTTGAAAGCACCTCATCCCGTTCGATCTAAGAAGTGAATCAACTTCGAGCTACCTTAGTACTTGGATCGGAGACGTCCTGGGAATCCGTAGTGGTGTAAGCTTTTTGCCACAATTAAATTTTGTTTACCAATATAGAATAAGTATTTGATACAAATTGATGTTTATTAAAGTTGTAAATTGATCATTTAATAAGAAAGACTTATTGCCAATTTTACGACAAATATAAGTTGCATTCCATAAGCAGTAGAACTATTTTGGCAATAACCATTTTCGAAATGTTGTAAATCATGTATTTGATTCAAGTGATTCATAGTTGCCAATTCTCTATCTATTTGAGTATCTTCATCCGTTTTTAACACAAATCTCACAAGCCCATCCAGATGTCATTGAAGATGACAATACACATATATTCTGCTTAAACATTTAGTCTCATTTGAATTTGCACAACACAGACAACTCAATGATTCGAACTTTTAATTTTGCTTCTTATATATGTTGTATTTTATGATTATTAGAACCAAATATGCTTATTATTTCTGGGATTATAATGTTATTTATTGCTTGACTGTACTCGATATATAGTGATAAATGTATTTATTATGAAAACAATAATCAAAGAGGCAATCTTGGTCTCAGTGACGAAAATAAAAAAAATATCAATAATAATACCTAATTAGAATTCAACGATCGACCCTATGAGTTTAAAAAACAGTTCACAATTTCCTGTGATCCTGATAACAATAAAAACTAATTAATTACAATTGAACAACTTCGTGAGGATCAGGATGATAGTTGACAACTTGGTGTGATTCTGACTCCAATAAATACCGCATGAAATTAACTTTGAATTTGTGCCAACATTTATCGAACTTTTGTTGTATAAGCTTAAATCTATTATAACAGTTTTGATCTGATAAATATTGGCAACGATAAGACTTTTATGATTTGTTTATTAGAGACCTTTTGAAGTCTCCTTCCAAAATTTGCTAACAGAATTCTCATAGAATCCTGAATGCATACTAACCTCAAACTGGGTTTTTTAAACCGACTTAGTATGTTTTAGTTAGTCTTTTGCACCCGTTTATGTGAAAAACGGAAGTGGGTCATTGTAGTGACCTTCGAATAAATTATATTTACCCAAGAAGATGCAATCAAACGAATCCAATTTACTCCTACTTCAATAATGAAAATATGAGGCAGTAATTAATGTTATTGATGTAATTTCGGAGGAACATGAATTTAAATATGTTTCACGTTGTTTAGTAACATGTGCCTTCTAAATATTGAACTTACATGTAGTGTTTGGTAATTTATATTGTTGCGAAAGATTATTTTTCACAAACCTAATTCATGAACATACGCGAAAAAGAATCATTGATATTACAACCTTTTAGTTATATTTCATATTAAGAGTTGTTGCTTGTTGTTTTTCCAAGTTTGGCATTGCTCGGTCATGTCTTTCGTTTTCAATAAAATGTAATCACTGGATAGGCAGTTCATGATCGTATATGCCTATTAAGAGTTTAACCAACTTTGTTTATAGCAAAAACAAAAATGTTCTATTTTAAAAATGATTTTCCAACAGACTTTCTTTTGTTAGTATTTGTTTTATCGAAAAAGTGATCCTACGAAATTGTATGCACTCAAAAGAAGATACTGACCACTATTATCTTTTACCATTTATGTTTTAGCTAGTTTTTAACCAATCATTTTACGCTCTGTGACGTTTCTCTTCTAACATAGGCTAACAAAGGTTACCACCAATTTTTTTAGGATTGTTTTCTTAGCAATTAAATGTCTTTATTTTACTTATTGTACTGTCAAATTTAGCACTTGCAAAGTATTAACTTGTCTTACTGACAATTTGTGATATTTCTTATTGTAAAAACGTAAGCAATACATTTCCTTTCACTGTCTAATAGATTTCTGACTAATATTGTTTTAAGGCAGACCCGCGTGTTTTTGTTGCTGCTTTCAGTTTAATATGTAATTCGTTTGTCTGACCTCTTGAAACCAATACCTTATCTTAGAATATTGCTACTGCTTTTTAACTACATACGATATAATATATAAATTGTAACTGCAATAACATAATTCGTTATTATTCATGGCATGAAGTTTAAAAACTACTTGTTGAAAATAATCCTTTTTTGTTTGTAATAAAGAGGTATAATTAGAAGAGTAATTAAAATTATTTATCTTTCTTTAGTCACCCTGTATTCTTTCATTTTCCAAAAATGATAAGGCTCATTTTACGTACTATTATTGCATTTATTACACGACCTCAACGTGAGAGTCTTGCTTTTTGATTTTTAATTACTCTTTTTTACTGATAAGACTCTGATTTTTATTGACTGCATTATACTAAATTAAAAGGAACATTTATTATTTAATGCATCATTTTCAGCATTTGTATTTCTTAATGATAATAACACTAATATGTAATCTATTAAAATTAATATTCCTGAGTCATGTAATTTTGAATCGCTAAATAAAAAGTTTTGGTTAATTGTCAGCGATTAAGTAGATCGAACATGACTTTTATGATTGTAATTAAAAATTGCAAAACTTATGAATTTAGCAATATTAGAAGAATTCAAAAGTATCAAGCATTAGGTAAATGATAATCAACTAATATGCGGATAAGTATTTATATTTATTAACTATCCCATTATTTGTTAATGTTGGGAATACATCAGATTCAGATGGAAAGGAATTTGCATTTATTGACGATGGCGATCATGGTTCTGATGCTATAATTACAAACATTGTTGCAATACCAATTTATAATGATAGTATTTGCACATTCAAATATACAAAAACGTCTGATGATGCTGTTGTTTCGATCAAGAAAACAGCTGTTTATGGTAATATTAATAAGGTTGGTACACAAATATCTTAGAGAAATAATAAATTTTAGATTGTAATTAAAAACGGGGAAGCTGTTCTTGTGACAGAATATGATGGACTTGGCATATTTAACGATGCCATTGCCAAAGATTTCCGTATTTTCGTTTCGTGCACTGAGGAAGTTAAACTTATTGCAAGAATTGTGGATCCATTGTCTAGTTCGGGGATCTTTTTTTAATTCCTTCTACGAAAAACGGTGGACATAAGTATATTTTGACACGGCTAGTACTTGGGATGGGCAAAGAGGATCAATCGCAATATTGCCAATAAACCAAGGGGGATCTATAACTGTAAATATTGTTGGATACCTCGACGGTGAATTATTGGCAAACAATTACATACGATACAACATTGGTCAGAATCAACGTTATATGACTGCTCAACGGACTTATGACACTTTTAAGAAAACTAATGTGACTATGGTTATAACAGTATCGTCTCCAATTATGATATCATATGACGCGAAGGATATTTCAGCAAGTGATTAAGGATATTGTTAGAAGACAATATAAAAAGAGTTGATAACATCTATCTCTTTACAGCCCAAATATTCTAATTTTTAGATTAACAACTGATAGATTCTTGTGATTAATAATAAGACAATTAACACTTAACACATAAACAAGTTGCTTTATTCAAAATATATCACTAATGGGCAATAAAATAAAGCATATGTTTAAGCAAAATAATGATACAAAATATAAAAATAGATAGAATATGAATACAAGAAATATGCAATATTCGTAAACATATTACACTCACAATTGATGTGACAAAATATATTTATAGATTTTTTGTAAATTGCTCAATGGCAACTGTTAAAAGGGAAAACTTTCGTCTGAATTTCCATAAGGGTCTCTGTCAAAAAATTCGTCATCTGAAGAAGTGAACCAGGAGGATTCATCGGATTCTTGAGAAGTTGGGGTACCGTAAGGATCCATATTATTGTATAAATTAGAAAAGTAATTAAGTTGTCTGCTTTTTGATAGCTTCAGTAGTGTAAAAATAAACAAATTAATTGTTATAACCAGAGTTTGTACAAAACATTATTTTAAACAAAAGTACTAATCAAATAAAGTAATGTTTATATTTCTTTTATATTCAACTTATTTTGATCACAAGATTGTATTTCGAAATCAGTTATAACTGTAGACAATGTGATTTATTATGATAAATATTTGCATCAAAAAGTCAAAAACATTTTAAAAGCAGAAAATACACGTAGAGAGCAAAATGGTTTTTAAACAGTTCCATTTGAATAAGTAATGTCCAATATGTTAATATACATTACAAGTAAATAATATATCACTTTAAATTTGAATAGAATGATTATATGTATAATAGAACACGTATTATTTTATGATTTGGGTATAGTGGTCCATTGGGCCAGGTCAAAAACAATGTTTAATAAAGATTCTATTGAGAGTAACCAAACTAGGACAGATAATACGTAAGCCTACCTTAATAAGTGTTAGGAAATCCAATAAGAGATAAATGATAAAGAATAGCTTACGTTGTTCTTAATAGTATTAACTTGATAATAGTTTAACTGTTGTGTCGCAATTAAAGATAATTGGAACACCAAACATCAATGACCACGTAGTTTAGCTTTCGCTTACATTTTTATATTAGTTCATTGTCGAATTGTATATTTATACGGAATTACTTTATGATATAAAAATATCTCAAAAACTTACTTATTAGAATTGTTTTGTGATTGTCAACTGCATATTTTAGTATTGAACATATTATATCTGGTTAAAAAATTATTGATAAATTGAATGTTAAGTACAATAAGGAAATTAATGAATTTATTTAAATGCTGAAAATAAGGTGAATTTAGGGCATCAACATCCGCTGTTACTAGATGAGTTTAACTTGTTGTCAAAGTAATAGGTTTCCTTTGACACTGTAGAGCATAATTTGATATGAAGAGTAACGCAGACTAGAAGGTAGATTTATTTTGCATAAAAATACACTTTCTTTATTTCATTTAAGAGGTAAACAGATGTTGAAATGCGAAGTTGAAAGATAGATCCTTTTAGAGAAGTTACATTACTCATTGTGTTGTTTGATTTTTCCACTGGTTTCAAAATGCAGGCGGTTATTAGGAATTATTATTATCTTAATCTTCAATTATACGAGTCCTAGGAATATGGATCATTTTATAAAGATGATGTCTTTCAATGATACCACCTTATTATTTTAATCTTGCATACCAATATCCACAATGGGTTGGCTGAAAAGTCTGAATATAGCTTATAAGCGCTTTTGTTCACTATCTCTGTATTAATATTTTCAGTGCTTCTGATATATTAGTAAATGTCACATACTTGGATCTATAAATAAATAATACATAAAAAATGTTAAATTTAAACTCACAGAAAAGTAAACCTTTTAGTAGAATTTTCAAAGACATTTGGAATATTATAAGGTTTATTATTTAAATGCGAATTGACTAAATGTGATAATTAGAGAAGAATAATTTGTTTGCTTAATGATGACGAATGAACCTGCCAATTTATCATCCCCTTTATTTTCTCATTCAAGTACATTTTGCCATCACGCTGATGCAAGACAGGTAAACAATAAGCGGGACTTTTTTGCTTTTCTTAGAACTCTTGGAAACAAGTACTTTTTAACCTTTTTATCCCTTACGAACCTACACTTAATATAATTCATGCGTCGTATTGTACTCGTTCTAAAAAAGTTTTAAGAATGAATAAACTTTTTGAACGATAGTTTATATAGTTTTTAGAAATTCCCCAAAGCCTAAGTCTCAAGGATTTATTAATTTTGAGGCCTTGAGTTCTTACGCCAATAACGTTGATCTTATTTTTTTATGTTCATAGTAGGTACTTAGTAAACCTTTGTTACGTGATACAAGCATTAGTTCATTAATTAATTAAAAGCTTTCGTGTTTCACAATAATTAATTTTACAATTCAATGGGACTTATCACATGCTAAATCTTACATAAAATATTGTTGTTTAAGTTGGTTAAGTAACTTTTAGAACGAATGTTAGTGTGATTATACACAACCAAAGGAAAGGTTCTTTACCACCAAATGAAAGTTGAATATGAGGAGAGGCCAAATATTTTAATATTGCTCATGTAAGATAATTATAGTGTTAGCTTTATTGCAAAGAGTTACACATTATGTAGTTGATTTGGTTTGTTCTTCCATAATGCGACAAACAAACAACTTAACTTGTTCTGGATCACAAAATTTGCACGGAACGTCATTTACCGTACATACAATTGAAAATCTACGAGCATCAACTGACGTATGGTCATTAAGGGCGCCCAAAATAGCCTTAATACCATAAGATATTAGATCGTTTGGAGTTGAAATCGAAATATCATGTTTCCTTGCCATCAAATACGCATGTGCTACATCCTTGTTATAACCGACAGCTTTAAACTTTGTTTCGGTGAAGACACCTTTACAAATTTGAAAGAGTCTGCATCCTAATTTATCGTGTTGAATAATTAATAATTCTTTTCGGAATTGTTCTTCATTATAATGAACATTCAAATAATGTACAACATCATCTGTACATTTTTTGTTTTGATTCATAATCAGACAACCATCATTAAAGACATGAGATGAATAATACCCATTGTCAACAAATTGGCGATAATAAGGTAGAAGGTGGGGTATGTTTGTAGAATCTCCTAAAAATCCAACTGCGGAATTGTCATTTATAAGCAAAATGTTGGCAGTTGATGTAGGATGGGTCTATATAAAACTAAGATAAATTATGACTATTTGCTAACTTGCATTATAAGATACAATTGCGCTGCATTGTTGTGAAGAAACTCCAACAACAATTGAACTTCTTGATCTAATATGCTTAGAGAGTAAAAAATTAAGTTTAGGTTGAATAAATTCAAGATTTACTTTGTCAGGACAAACATGATTAGCCAGTTTGGACCATTCTTCTACAATTTCCATATTAGAAATAAATTAGAGAGAGAACAGTGAGTGAAAGTATATCGTTAATAGTATTAATAATGAGTGTGGGTTTTAAGTAAGTGACAAAATGAGTTTTTAATATTATGCCAGGAAGCCTGATGTGAGGTTGCCATCGCTACCTAACATTATCAATAACGTTCATTGAGCCTACAGTTTAATCTCTTATTGCTAGGCATTAATCCCCATCCTTTTAGGTGTAGTTGCAAGCTTTAATTATAATTACAAGGCTTACTGATGTACGTAATCTTTTAATGGCAGACTTCTTTGCTACGTTAGGTCATTTGTTTTGATAATTAATAAACTATAGTCTAGGTGAGGTTAATAAATTAATGTTTGAGATTTAGGTAATACATAATAATATTTCCTTTAGTAAACGTATGCACATGTTTAATAATCAAATATCACAATTATAAAATGAGTGATTATCCTAAAAGGTATATGATTCGAATATTATTTTAAATGGAAGTTGGCAAATGTTAATTTTTAATAATTTTGAGTTAGTTTCACAAAAGTGGAAAGATTTAAAACATGAAAGGGAGACATTGTTGGATGTATTACAAATGAAGCAATTATATCAGGCATTCATATAAAACCATTATATAATAAAAAAACACGTGTCTGTCTAACAAATGAGTAAATATATACCAATTGTTTTTATTAAAATCATTAAATGATCTGATAGTACTCTTATAAAAAGTTTTCAATAAAATTGTCTTGTTCAAACTTGTTATTGTTGCTTTTTTCAATTGTTCTACGACAAGGATTTCGTTTCTTGTGTAGACTACATAAAAATACATATGTATATTTGAGTTCTTGATCATTGTGTGTATTCAACAAACCAACAGACTTTCTAAATACCATCAGTATCTTAAAGAGACAATTATGATGCATTTTTTACACAAAAATTTGATCATCGTTTTCATTGCAGAATAATTTTTTATTACTTGACGATTTAAAAAAATTGCATCCAAAGATTTAGAATAATTACATGTGACAATTTTAAATGATGAATGAGTAGCAATTTTTACAAATTTCTCTCACGCAATTTCGTATCTTTGCAACAGATTTTAAATGATGGTGGTATGCAAGAAATTTCAAAATTTGTGCACTTTTTCTGATGCAATTTCCCACAAAAATGCCTTTTTATTTGCTTAAAATGATATATTCAAGTAATTGAAATTCAGCAGCATAAAAATTGAATCTTTTATTAGATGAAGTTTTCTCAATCTAATGTTAATTAAAATAACATAATTGAATTACAAACTTGAAACAATTAATTGGTTGTTGCTTACTTGTATATTTTTTGAAATGTATAAAATTCCTTATGAGGACAATACTGTTGTTGATAATCAACATCCAGGAGTAATTGAGAAGGTGAATTGGGTTGGTGAAATGGATGGAAGTGGTGATGCAACTTATACATCACATGAAACTATTCAAGATGGAAGGCCTGTTTTGGATGGAAACGTCAAGGGCAATGTTAGGGTGGTAAATGGTCGAGATCTGTTGCAAGATCAAGAGCTGTCAGAAGGGAATTCCGAAAAGTATAGTAAAAGGATACAGTCTCACCATATACTCAATAAAGTTAGAAAAATAGCTGAAGCAGAAAAAAATCAAATGTTTGTTGGTAAGATCTCTTCGGTGGAACATCCGGAATCACTTAACACTGGGTGCAATGAGTATTGGGCAATTAATAATTGTCAGGATGGGTCAAATGCCAAAGGAAATGAAGTTGTTGCTTTGATTGACAATTCGAATACCGAAACTGTAGCAATCAATGAAATTGGTGGAATTCAAGAAGTGGCTTCAGTAGACTCAAGTATGCAGACAGCTCTTCCGATTGAAGACTCCCCCAAATCATCACACTCTTCATCGCTTTATTCTCTTTTATTATCAACTAATGCGTATGATAGAACTAATTTTGTGAATGAAATTTTGAACTATATCCCAACAAGACAATTTATTTCTCGCGGAAGCCAAACTGATCTCCACTTCGATGGATGTATTCATGATGAACTTAAAATGGAGCTTCAAAGAGAAGGTTTGTGGAAACTGGTTAATTATTTTGGAGACCGAGTGTGTTCTTCACAAGAAAATTTTATGGGTGTAACAGATTGTGGGGGTTATTCGGAATATTCCGATTCCTTGGACGGGAAGACAATGAATTCCCTCATTATCGGATTTCATTAAACGACAGATTTGAATGTTGCTGAAGTTCCAATATGCCATTCCTCCAAGTGACGCTCCACTTTATCAGCCCAATCTTACATGTCCTGGAAACACAACTCCTAAAAGTGAGTTAAAGGCATTTATATACAAGGATTCGACCACATTCCAATAATACCGTTTGAAGATCTGAATGATGAGACCCATATTGGCTACTACGGATCAACTTAAATTTTTTGGAGTTAACTACCAATATGAGCATACACATTTGTCTGAAATAGATATCTTTGACAGTAGTAATTATATATCTCATCCTTCGACACATTTAGTCATCGAATCGACCTCAATCGCTTCAACAAGTTTAAATGATGCCTCAAATATGCTGAAATACCCATTACCTACCTGAACACGTGAAAATGCGTTTGAAATAAGTGTTGGAGATAAACACAACTTCTCAACAGCAGGTTCCTTTAGTAAAGACAAATAATTCCCAATGCAGACCTATATTATTTCATTCTAATTTACTAACTTTAGTTTAATAACTAATGTGTGCCTTTAAATTTTATTCTTTTCCTTCAATTATAATTGTTTGATATAAATTGAATAAAGTTTATTTCATTTATATACTTGTTTTAAAATTGTAACAACACAAATTTGCATATAAATACAAGATCCCTACAGAAGTGATTAACTGCCAAGTCAGTACTGATAAATTTGTACAATTTTGGGATCCTCTACATATAAAAAACAAAGGCCATATTATGCAAATCATCGGAACTATGTCTCTACAAAATGTAGCAAAGATTGTATTTTCATTTTCCTAATTTTTTGAAAGAAAATCTTTTAATATAATGTTGAAAAATAAATATAAGCAATCCATGAAAAGTTTTGCTTCAATAAGGAGTTTATTTGTTTACGATTCTAGATAATTTTAAATTCAATATCTTTCAGTATTTTCAAAATAACAGTTTAAAGATCAATTTACTTATCTTCATTCTAATAGTTATGATTTGGAAATGAAGAGTCGTCACGTGTTAAACGCAAATTAAGTCCTATATCACAAAAAGCAAAAATTGCAGCCGATAAATGAAACATACTGCTTATAAGAAATGAGTATATTACATACGGAATGCCAGTAGGTGGACCATCATAAGTGCAGAATAAGTAAAAGCCCAATGCACAATAGCCGCCATAGTAAATAAAACTAATAATATGAAGAATTAAAAGAAGATTGCGATTAGTCTTTTTTGTTTGGAAATTGTTTCGTACTTTGTAAGCGTAGTAAAATGTTCCGGTAGATATACTTATTGTTCCTAGTATAAGGGGAAATTGATATAATGGTTTGAAAATGTTTATTGGGTCAGTAAAGTATCCTATGAGTAGTAATATTGCTGCTATTAGTGAAGCGCCAACATTTAGAAAGCTGCTTACTGGATAGACAATGAGTAAAGTCATTTTGATAATTAGTTTGAATCAATGGATAGTAAATATTTAGTTTTTAGGTAGATTCGAGTCTTTTATATACCATACTATCAGCATTGTAGTAAATGTAATACAATTAATTACAAAATTCTGTTGATACCACGATCAGTTGATAACAAATATGGAGGTTTTGATCTCGGGAATGTCATAAAAAGATACGACCATGAACCATGCTTTTGCAAATCATACAAATTCAATAAAAAGTTTTTGACTTATATTTATTTGGTAAAAAATCGGTATTTATTATTACAAAATATGTTTCAATCTATTTTAAATAGTTGTACAAGCACTGAATTTCCTTAATACGATATTAAAATTGAAACTCATCCGTTTCTCCTTTATAAAGAATCGTTTGAAAAAGTAATGAAATTGCAATTCCTGCATATATCAATGCCGCACACAACCATCCATAAATTACGACATGATTGCCAGGATCAGTGTAAATATAACCGAACGTAAAATACAACTCAAAACCACATACGAAAAAGTAAACCAAACTATTAATGCCATATATTGCTCTCAACCCAACAGGATTAATACAGGACTCTTGAACACCATTATGTTCACGAATAAAAACAGCAAATGATGCTGCTATTGAAAGTATAAATATAGAAATTTGGAAATAAATTTGGAATCCTTCGATAGTTGATACATCAGACCAATCAGCAACTGATAAACTTGACTCACATATTGTTACATTTGGGAAATATCCGCAAAATCCAAAGCCCCATAATATGAATATCATAGCAAGGATACTCAAACTAAGATGTATTACACTTCTTATTTTCATTTTTAGGAAATAATGATTTTAAAAGAGGAATACTTCCAATATAAGGTATTGCATTTGTGTTACGAGTCATAAAAGTTTGTTAGTTTACATTTCAATTATAATTGTTAAATTGAATATGATTCACTTTTTTGACAAAATTAGATTAAAGTTCCTTATTAATAATCGTGATTTCTCAATAAAGAGTTTTAAAGCAGATGGCTTATAAAAATTAATTATCATTTTCAAGAAAGCAAAACTGTGGGTGTCATAAGCATAACAAGAAAAGGCTGGATGAAATGCTCTATTACAAATAGTGCGTCATCTACTTATTATTTGATATTCAAATTATATAGTTCAAATGTTCCCAAGCTGCCATGCAGAAATTAATAATTACAAATAACATGTTCTATAAGGTGATTCTTTAGCATTAAGTAAACACAAAAACAATTTCCAACTCAAACACTAATAGTGATCCTAGTATTGCAAATTGTTGAGGTAAGACGGAAGGAGCATATTTTTAGAGAAATATCCAACACTTCATATTATTGTTGCAATAGTATATACAATGCCAAATACCATTACTTGCTAGAGAAATTGGTTTGAGGAAAAATAAAGACATTTATGAAATCTATAATTGTAGTAATTAATGGAGTTTACTATCAAAATAATGTACGGAGTTTCATCAAATATCCAAAGACATGAAAATCTTATTCCCAAGGAATCTTCTTCGGTATTTAAATAATAACATGGTGATACATCCTATTTGAGGGATTATTACAAATTTCAATTTGCTAGCATGACTATTCAATAATAGATGAAAACATCGTGAGTAATTTCAAAAAAATCCATGTTTATATTTTCAATAATGAAGATGTATGTGTATTTGTTAAACATTAAAAAACTATTTCATTGTGGTTAAGGTAAGTAAATATAAGCAACTATTTATATATGATTCATTTGTTTGAGTTCAAAACTATGTTAAAATGGTACCAGACATACAATATTTTAAGAATACTAAAAATAGTTTAATCCTTGTGATGTACAAAGGACTGGCCAAGAATATCCGGGTTAATATAATCTATATTGAGATTGATAGCTGGTAGTATAAATATTTTCCCCTATTCAGGGTCACTTAAGTCTGTTACTTTTGGCAATCAAACTTGTTTTACAAGTGCTGAAATGAAAAACGTTCTGCAAACAAAAGACATTCAGTGAAAATGAGCATTCCCTATCAACATGAATCAAATAGTGGCGCTGAAAGACTTATCAGAACCACCAAAGCCTGCTTAGCAAGATGCTTTAAAGATGGAATGAGAAAGGCTATGGATGCAACACTTTGCCCCTTACCACCACACCTTATGAAGGTCGCCAAGGTAATTTTGAAGAAGGAGAAATTGGAACTCCTTTACAAATCTTGCATCAAGATCAGTCACGTCAATACGTCCACTTAATTGAAGAAAAAGATCTTAAAGTTCTGGAATAAGTTGGAAAATTGACTACTTTCAAAGAAGACCGGACATTTCAAATGATTGGAAGAAATGTAAAATTGTAGTTCAGTTAAATGATAGAACATTTGTTATAATACTTCACATATATCTATTCTTTTAATGTAATAAACTAATTGTGCTTCTCTCTATCTTATGGTGTTTTATTCTCATACGGACCTCCGCCTTGTCTTTATGTACAGGCGGAACATTTATGTAGCAAGCAAAAATGCCAACCTTTATGTGCGGATCTTTTTTGTATATCAGCAGCATACTTTAATTAATATCGACTTAACTTCTTGCTTCACCACGACTCCCACAAACATATCATTTTTTGTGAGATGTTTTACTTTGATTAACAAATACAAATACTTCACCATTTTATTTGCCGCTTATAAAGTTCATTTGAGTTGTATATATTAAAGTTTATACATTTAGCTGTTCCAATTATTGTATCTCTTGCCACTATGCTATCACCAACTAAATGTGACCATATAGAAGGTTTAATAGGAGGATGAGGAACTCAATCCCCTTGTAGTCCAATAATTATTGAAGTGGTAAAAATTTGCAATGCTCAATCAAATACGTTTCTTTACTATTCATTTGTCAAGGTGATTTCAGTAAGAGCTGCATCTGGTCAAGTGTTAGTTGAAGAATTGGATTTTAAAGTTGATGAAACAGATATCCAGAAAAGTAAGACCTGATGAAATGAAGTATGATAATCTTAAGGTTTCACCATATGGAAGACTTAAAATACTTACTGCTAAATTTGAATCCGTACATAATCAGAATTGTAAGAAATTTACTGTTGATGGTGTTAAACAATCTTCTAAAAGACCAGTTTCGGAAGAATGGAAAGGTGAAACTTAGTGAACGATACTTACTTGACTGTGACTATTGGAATTATGGATGTAACGGTAGTGACATTAAAGGCATTTTTTCATATCTTCAAGAAGGTGCAATTTTCTGAAGAAGCCTATGGTATATATCATTCATCCTTGTTTTGTATCGAAAATCCTAACCCGACCTATAAAACATATCTTTGGAGTAACGTTCT
Source organism: Rhabditophanes sp. KR3021 (assembly GCA_963281155.1). Lineage (NCBI taxonomy): Eukaryota > Metazoa > Nematoda > Chromadorea > Rhabditida > Alloionematidae > Rhabditophanes > Rhabditophanes sp. KR3021. Next base: position 290,900 of record CAUJLY010000005.1, on the reverse strand, counting down.
TTCAACACAGCTGATAAGATGCATTCGTTAATGCATCAATAGAAAACTTTCTTAATTCATTTTCTCTAAATTAAACTACCAGCTTATACTAAATTGTGCTAAACTAATTTCAGATAAGATGACAACAGCCCACAGACCAACATTCGATCCAGCCAGAGGTGGTACTGGTCGTGGAGAATCAGAGTATGGGAAACTGACCCAGCAATTTTCAAGTAAAGATATGCCTGCTCATAAAACGTTGAAATACAGAGAAGGAGACCAAATTCCAGAAGTTGCTTTGTCGAAGAAGGTTTGTTTGGATGAGTTGGGGAGTGTTTTAATCAAATTACTTTAGGAATTGAAAAGACAACTCGAAGCACGTGAAGTCAAGGCTATTGAAAGTGGGGCTAGTAGAAAAGGAGCTCACAATGGCGTGGGGTCTTTTGGTGAATCCAGCTCCAAAAAGTCTAAATATGACTCTGTTGATGGGAATGTCAATACTTTGGAATCAACTGACGATGCCGAAAACTCCGACCAATCTGGTGAAGACTCTGGAAGTGAGTCAGAAGACGACGAAGCTGCCCTCCTCGCTGAATTAGCTAAAATAAAGAAGGCTCGGGCACAAGAAAAAGTCAAAAAAGAAGAAGAAAGAGTTGCTGAGGAGGAGCGTATTCGGATGGACTCCTTCAAAAATGGGAATCCACTATTAAATCTCGAAAAAACATCATCCAAAGGAGGCTTCAAAGTTAAAAGAAGGTGGGACGACGATGTTATCTTTAAAAACTGCGCCAAAGGACAAGACAAAGATAAGAGAAGTACTTTTATCAATGATTCTCTCCGTTCTGAATTTCATAGAAAATTTATGGACAAGTACATCAAGTAATCACTTGCTACCACTACTATTATTCTTTTTAATCATTTCTGTTAATATTATTTTTAACATTCACCTCCAAATAATAAATGTCTTTTGATACCAATCTAATCTCTCCTTATTTTATCTTATCCAAAGGTATCAGAACCTTGTTGTTACTTGATAAACATTAATTGATTACTTTTCAGCATTAGACGGTGTTGTTATATGTGTGCGGAATGTCCTATACTTTTTTGTCAAATACTTTTTGGTGTGCATAGTTAGGTCTTGCTTTTGAGAGATATTATGTCTCATTCATTCCATATTATTTGTGTTAGTCGATTTGGTGCAACAAAGTTTGTTGTACGTGTCAACCAATGTAAATATTTAGTTCTTTCTAACTCAATTTTTTATTTATATATTTAAGTGCTTTTATTAACACGAAACTTTACAGCTCAATGACGCTGCAACAGCCACCGCCATACTCTCCACTATGGAAGGCTAAAATGACCGTCTTCTTCGTCACATTTATTTCATTTGGTCTCTACCATGCCTCCAGAAAAAACTTATCTGGAGTCAAGGTTTCCATCACTGCCGACTGGTTGACCGGAACTACTTCCCGTGGTATTAATGGAACAGAACCCTTTTTCAAAGATGAAGATGAAGCTAAAATATTCCTTGGCTTCTTGGATGCTATTTTTATGGCTTTCTATGCAGCTGCTCTATTTTTCTGGGGATGGTTAGGTGATAGACTTAACCCTAAGAATGTGGTTGCTTTTGGAATGATTGGATCTGGCTTATCTCTAGCTTTGTTTGCTTTGGTTCCATATTATTTCGACTTTTATTCAGCACCATGGTATTTAGTTATGTATTCCTTATTTGGGTTAACTCAAGCCTGTGGATGGCCAAACAATGTCGCTATCATGGGAAATTGGTTCGGAGAAGGTAGTCGCGGCTTTATATTAGGTAAATATCTAAAAGTATTAACTTATCATTTTTAATGATTCAAATCCTTTGTCTACAACAAAATTAGATTATATATGATTGCTAATGAAGATCACGTTATATAGAGTAAAACAAAATGATAGTAGAATAAATTAAGAAGAGCTAAACCTTTTTTATTAAATTAATACGTAGTTACATAAAGTTTTAATATTGACTTACATTCCATAAAATGTTTCAAAGTTTGGTCTGAAACTATGTCTGTTTAAAATGTCTACGAAGATATCTTTAATTACATGAGCTTTTGAGTAAGAAATTGTAAATAGATGCAGGTCATTTCATATTATTCATGCTTCAATCTATTAGAACGTTTGTTGGTAGTTTAAATGTGGCTATTCTATTTTTAGCTTTGAAGCGATATCCACCATATATTTCAAGGAGCACATTGTTACTGATTATGAATCAAACAATGGTCTTCCAGATTCCCAGTTTAGACAGACATATGTTTGGTCGGAATTAAAAACAATTTTCTTACATTTAATTCAAATTCTTGTAACAAGTTTTACCAGCATGCTGAAAGATTAAAACTTCGACTCGAGTCACCAAATGCTTTTGGCACTTTTGATTCGTCAAACAAAGTGGCCTTTTGTGATCTGAATGTTACTAAACATCCATATCTGCTATTTTTTCCTGTTCGGATAAAGAAGATAATGTACCTTAATTTCTAGGTATCATGAGCTTTCTTTTGTCATTATAATAGATAAAAAATGTGATGAATTAATTGCATTTTTCTACTCCTCACATACTAAAGCTGACCTAAGCCACAACATCTAAACTTAGCTAAAGGGTCATTTAAAATTACAAATTTACCTTCATTGCGCTGGACTTATTATGTCTAGACTGCTTCGAATATGTATTGTTTAGACAATTATGGATGTACCTAAAAAATTGATCACTTATTTAGGTTTCTTTAATAATTGTTGAAATGTTTTAGGTCTGTGGTCATCTAATCAATCTATAGGAAATATATTTGGAGCTTTATTAGTGTCATTTATCTTACCTCTTGGATATATGAATACATTTGTCGTGAATGCAATCTTGATAATATTAGGAGCCTTGCTAGTATTATTTTGCATCGAACCCAAGCCAAAAGACTACCTACGCATAGAATCAAATGACGTGACTGTCCAATCAGTTCGTCCAGACTCCCCACCATCCTCCCGATCACCATCACCTGAACTAAAGAAAAACGTGACCCTTTTCCAAGCTCTTTTCCTTCCTGGTGTAATGGCGGTTTGTTTATAACATTGATAATCATCACAATAAACTCACACATTCTTTCAGTACTGTCTTTGCAATGCTTGCCTTAAACTAGTCAACTACGCATTTTTTTTCTGGTTACCACTGTACTTGAATGGTCGTTATCAATGGGAGGAAAGTGTGGCTAATCAGTTATCAATTTGGTAAATTCTTGTAATATTGAATTAATCTAATCTTAACAGGTATGATGTGGGCGGTGTTATCGGTTCTATTATCGGAGGCCACTTTAGTGATAAAATTGGATACAGGACCTTGGTTATCATGCCTATGTTGGTGATGTCCATCGCGTCACTTCTTATTTATGCTAACTTGGGTGCTAACCAGTTCCTCAATATGTTTGTCATGTTGTTTTTGGGAGCTTCTATTGCGGGGCCGTATAATTTGATTGTAGGGACAATCTCAGTGGATTTGGGAACTCAACCTGCTTTGGCCGAAAATGCAGAAGCCATGTCAACGGTTTCGGGACTTATTGATGGGACTGGGTCAGCTGGTAGTGCTTTGGGACAACTATTGGTGCCCATTGTCCAAAAAAATTTTGGATGGGCAAATGTGTTTTATATGTTCGTTATCTCAAACATACTTGCCATTTTATGTCTAGTCCCCAAATTCTTCTCCGAAGTCAAAGAATTCAGAAACGGTATTTTGTATGGCAGAAGAAGACGCAACTCATCCGATAACTTATCCACCCTAGATGAAGCATCCAACGAACATTCACCTTTATTATAAAAATTATTACATGTATGACTGATACGAAATTATTAGCAAAAAACGGTTTAATGAACGAAATTCTATTAATAATCATTAATTTAACTTATATCACCATGTAATTGTCTAAATAAACTTATATAATTTATAAACCTTTTTCTTGTCCATTATTCCATTCAAATAGCCACATGCAATTGTTCCTACGTAATACCACCATCAAATCATGCAACAACGACTTTTACTCTTTTCAACTAAACTGCTCTTATTGCCTTAAATTGTGTGTCTTTTACCTGAGGTTATTTTTTGTTTTCTCTCAAAAATTCATAATAAATTCATATATACATGCTAATATATTAAATTTATTTACAACTCTAAATAATTTCATTATGTCATGCAAGGCATTTATTTTTAACAAGACAAATAATATAACAGATTATTAATTTCAAAAACTTGATGAAACTTAATTAAAAGTCTTTAATATAAACAAATTTTCATTTACTTTCTCGTTTTTTAAAGCACAACAAAATAAATAATTATGTGTTTTCAATATAGTAATCATAATTCAATTTGATGACATCTTAATTTTTATGTTTTCGATTTGTATCATACAATTATGTTGTCAACTCATCAAGATGTAGGGGAGAGTTTATAATATTGTAAACGGATATATATGATTTAATTGTCTGCAATTTATGGCACTTATAAGTTAATTAAATTAGCATCATGTTGGCAATAACATTTTTTACTATTAATTTGTCACTTAATAGGATCCCACCTTTTTCGTTCATAAGTATTTTATTGCTACCGCATATTGAAATATCAATAGGGAACCAAAAGGATATTTACTTTTTTGCAAAGATCAATTTTTGTTTCAGACGAGAACAAGAAAAGGAAACGCCTTTGCAAAGGTATTTGTTATGGGAGCCTTTGTGTCACAATTTCACCACACACTATAATATATCTTCTTTATATTAATATATATACGCATATTTAAGCCACTCCTCATTAAAAATAACCAAAGACATAGAGGTACCTTGTTCTTGAAATGATCATCTCTTGAATGATAGTAATGTAGCACGCTATCGCCTTCTTTACATTATTATTACTTTAATAAGTCATCAAAACATACCTACAAAATATTTGATAAAAATTATCTAAAACGTCATTATTCAGAGAAAGATTAGCACTTGAATTAATCAAATTCTTCACATACTTTCTCGTGCCATATAAGGGATGCCTTCGAGATAAGTCTATCATCATTACTTGCTTCAATCTACTACTATTATCATACTATTATATACACATTTTCATTACTCATATTAATTATACATATTAATTATAAACTTTTATGCTATCTGTTAGTATTTCATCAATATTTTTTATTTTATTTGTTTGCACAATTTAAAGTTGCATGCTCCCAACTACAAATGCATATATAATTGTATTGATAAAGATTACAAATGGAACTACATATTAGCATGTACCTATAAAGATCCCCTGTCTTTAGGTGGCCATTTTTTTATTAATTAAACAGCTTTTTCCAAGAAAAGACCCTTATCAATGGGACAAAATAATAATTTAACATTTACAGTTAGGATTTTATTCTTTCTAATGTATTTCTCATCTGCTTCTTATTAATTTATAACTTTCTACTTCAAAACATAACTTGTATATTTATCACTTAATTATCACTAAATTTGTTATCTCAAATCGATCTTTCCTTGTACCATTCACAATAAATTCATTATTTATTTATAGCAATGCTGAATCAAATCATGCCACAAAATTATTTTACTCAAGATTCTTATTACAACAAAATTGGAACAGAGCAAGAATCGTCTTCTGTCAACAACTTTTATTATTACAATTCTACTAACAGTAATAATAATCCTGTACCGAATAATTCTTTAGGTATGATTCAATGCGGCTATATAATCTTTATACCTTTTACGACTTTTTTAAACACCTAAGTTTCATTTATTCAGATACCCATTTATAAGGGGATCGTAAACGAGGAGACCTTTTCGATTGCCATGTTTACTTTCAGTCTTTTTTGATAATAGTGCAACAATATTACACACATTTCTTACCACACACTTTTTCCCATCCAAAAACCTTTTCTCTTTCTTTGGAAGGTACCAATAATGATGGTTCTTTTACTTTTATAGAATATCCTTCCTTTTACCAGGTGCCTCAGCCAGGCCCTCATAGTATGATCTCGATGACGTTGAATATCAATAATTACAATCACAACCATTCCTTGGACCAAAATTACTATCAGGGATATAACAATATCAATAATACCAACACTCAAGGTTCCACTCACCTTCACCAACACCCTCCACCAGCTTACAATCATAATACCACCAACTATGCACTTTCCCCCCCACAATCAAACTACACTTCCCCCCAAGAATTAATACAACTAAATAGTACACACCACTCAACATCTCCAGCAGCTTCTACAATAAGCAATTCTTCAACAGTCTCCGGATTCGATGAATGCGACAAACCTCTCTTTACTCTACCCCCCCATATCTATTCCAAAGTCTACTTTCCACCATCTGCCCAAAATCCCAAAAGATGTCGAAACACAAAACTAGAAACTACATCCAAAAAAAGATCCTTCTTCTGCACTGAAAAAGGTTTGTTTACTAAGCTGGATCTTGTAATTTATACACTTACCTCTAATATTACCCACTTAACTTAATTTGTGATAATCCTCCTAATTAAGATGCAACTAAAACCTATCAACGCATCATTGATGACTATTTGTTTAGGATAATTTGTAGTGTGGGTAATATATTTAAGCTAAGTTGCATATTATAACCTATTTACAATAATAATTTGATATCTTAATTCTATAATTATTCCCCTCATTTTAGGTTGTACTAAATCTTATACCAAATCATCTCATCTTAAGGCACATTACAGGATACACAGTGGTAAGTCAGATTCAAATATTTTGTTATGGTAGTTGTTGTCGGTTTATCTTTTTAATTAATACCACTACTCCACACTTCAAAGGGCATTTAACTCTTTTGACTACCCTTTTAGGAAACCTTAAGACGATATAAAACTATTATTGACCTTAACAATATTATTTATATATTCAAAGGTACACTTAGGTACATTTCAAGTTGTAAATTGTTTAGTTTATTAATTTTTAATTAGTTAGTGTATCTAGATCTTCTGATTGTTGTTTATCTTTAAAAGGCAACTATATGGTCACTGACATTCGATACCCTTTGAAGGACCGTTTAAGAGGTACTTAATCGCCGGATTAGGATATAGATACACTACTACGTCTGACAAGTGAGTAAAGCCAAGTTACGCTTTAGATGTACCTGCATCTCGACTTACCGTACTAATAATAAATCCATTCCAGGTGAAAAACCCTACCGCTGCGAGTGGCCCTCCTGTCCTTGGTCGTTTGCCAGGAGCGATGAACTAACAAGACACTACCGCAAACACACCGGAGCCAAGCCATTCAAATGCAACCATTGCAACAGAACCTTCTCCCGTTCAGATCACTTACAACTTCACCAAAAAAGACACCAACCTTCCAGTTCGACCATCATCAAAAATGAAATGGATCCCCTTCCCGATCAGATGTTTGACCATTTCCTCAATATCCCCAAAATTATGTATCATCACCAATAACTTCCTCCTCCCATAACTCTTAACTTTATTAACAATCAACTAACACTTGTCCTTCCTTTACCATGTAAAGATTTACTAGCCTTTTGTACACAACTCATATTTTGTTTCGACGCTAATAAATGAATTTGTTAGATAATTTTATCATAATAAATCAATTTACCTTCTCCTTCTTTTCTTTCATTTTAATAAAAAGCTTTTTTTTAATAAGTTTGATAATCTTTTAGGAGATGTCATCATTATATTACATTTTATCAACATTCACTCGTCTTTGACTAAAAGGCCCGAAGTTAGGAGGGGTAGTGGTAGATTTTGATTAGGTAACACTCCAAAACTACTATCTTATGTGTATACTTTTGTCTTTTGGTAATGACGATGGTCGGTTTGTGGGTGTACTGTAGGATGATTATGTTTAGTTGATGAGTGATGTTGGTTGGCATTAGAGTAGAGAGATTGGTGTGGAGTTGGTGTCTCTTTTGTATCAACAATTAAAAGGCAACCTCTGGTGCGGGGAAACTTTTGCTGATTTGGTTTTTTTGTGATTTGGGTGTGGATCGATATGATACAAAATTGACGCTCCTTTGAAATGTCAGGAAAGTGTCATTTTGCTGTATACTTATTTTGTTCCATAAGTCAATTCTAATTTAAGCACCACGTTTCAATGGTTACGTGGCCCTTGATTTGGTGATCATTTCTTTTTTGCTCTTATTCTCCACCTCCGAGATGGAGTCTCAAGGTGGCATGGAGATAGCTAGACCTCACCACACAACCAACACTTATTGGATGCTGCAGTCTATCTTTTTTATGAAGATCCGTTTGGGGCGGGGGTGTTAGAGGGTCATTTGGTGAAAGTCCTTTCAAGAAGAGACGTAATTTGGGGGTGGTTATTATTTGGTGTTTGAATGGTCTGATTATGGTTGATTCCTTATTCTGTTTTTGTTCTGAAGACAGACCAAAAGGTGGGTAAAAGATTAGCGGCAGCCAAAGTAAAGGAGCATCAAAATGAGATGATGTGGGTAGGCTTGAGGGCGAGGTTAATGATTTGGCAGAATCAGTTGGTAGGATAAAAGCACCTGGCAATAAAGGTTACTTTCGGATGGATGAAAAGACTTTGGCCAAAGTCGTCACTGGCATTGCTGAAACACCCCATAACAAAAAGATGCGATGGCTCCTGTGGGAAGGAGGCAGGGTGTGATGTTGGCCGAGCATGAGACAATCTGTGTTATGAAGAAAGATGGGGGAGGTTTGGGTGATTGTGTGGACAGCAAAATCAGTCCACTATTGCCTGGTTGCAACTTCTTGATGCTTCTAACAATTATGATAAAAAGCTTGAAACCCAAACATGGCTTTGTGTTTAAATTGTTTAGGTGGCAAAAGTAAACTGCCACGTCATTTGGTCGTGTCAAACAAAATGTATGATCGTAATTTATTAATTTACATCATTTAATTTATAATCTAATTATTGTATCATTTGACTACATCCATAAAAAGGTTTATTTTATTATTTTTTGTATACAAAAGTCAATTATAATTTATATTTATTTGGATGATTAAGACAAGCAGATGTCTTGGGATTCATGTTGTACATTGCAGGGTTGTCGTAGATGGTGTTGACACACTTGAGTTGATTGGCATCGTTTAGGGTTTGAAACTCAGGTGGGTAGTAGGCAGGGTCGAAGTATGGGATGATTCCGCCTAATAAAGCAAAAATATATAATCAAAATGAGTAATTTACCATATGTCGCTGGAAGGCACTCGCATGGTTCTTCTTTCCATGTCTGGGACCAAGAAGGTTGCCACGAAAGAGGATAGAACATCCGGTCAAAAGGTTGTTTCATATCTAGACAAAGTTGTTAATTCATCAAAGTAATTAAGTAACTCACTTTTGCAAGACAATGTTTCCTCAGGCCCAACTTCGACATCAAAATACTTCCCAAACCATTTGAAAGCCTTAATCCTTCTTGATTCTCCCGGCCCCCCAGGATTGCTGACATCTTCTCCCCCACATTCATTATTGATGATCAAACTGGTAGGTCCGAAGATTGGCCCCGAATATCCAGCCAAAACATTGCTTTCTCCAGCATTCCATTTCCCAACCACGATATCATGCATCGCCGGCTTAGGTGGTTGTGGTGTCATGTAAAACCAAATTGAAGCCATGATGGCTAGTGGGGGGGACATGTGAGTCATGACTAGGTTTGGATTATTTAGCAGGTCAACACTGATGTTCACTGTTTTCAACCAGTCTTGGAACATTCCGTAATTGTAATTGTACGAGATTTGAATAGCTCCTCGCCCAAAGTAGCACCCTTTGTAGAAGGAGTCTTCTGTTTGGGAATTGTTGCAAGGGTAGAAGTAAGAGAGTTCGGCCGTGTCGGTGCAGTACTTTCCGGCCTGATTGCAGACACTACCATCTTCTGGTGAAGAGCCAGACGCATTTTGGCGAAGGAATGAAGATACTGGACCGCCTTCGAACCAATTGAAGAAACCTCCCCGGTAGAAGCAGTCGTCGGCAAATTCCTTCTCGTATTTTAGATATAAGTCTGCATCGTTTTCTCCGGTCTCTTGTCTACAAAAGGTGTATTTCCAATTATTAGTTAGTTCAAGGTTATCTGTACTTACACTGCATGAGCAAAGAAAGCTGAGATGTCTCGTTTGTTGTTTTGTTCATCAGTGTAAATGTTGTTGACGTCATTGTTTCCGAATTCAGGAAAATAACGAGAAGCAATAGCAAAGGACTCGTAAGAAAAGGGAAAACATTCATGTGGCCCATACCCGAGATTGGCTTTCGGAAAAAGGTCGGCAAACATTTCCTTGGTAAACCATTGTTCCAACTCAGATTCAGGCAAATTATTAGGATCAGTAGGCTTGGTGCATCCACTAGCAGGCGCCTTAGCATAATTAATACCGGCTGGGCATTTCCCAACCGCAGCACCTGTCAAAGGTCCAATAGTACTACTCAACAACACTAACAACAAAAACATCTTTATAAAATAGGAAAAAAAACATAAAAACAACTCCAATAAATAGATAACCTTATCAAAAGTCACACAAGCCCTAATCTAATCAAAAAAAGCAATGTCCACCTACCCTCTTCCTTAACTCCCACGTCAACAGTCCCATTTCCAAGAACCGACCAAATAAGTGTTACATTCTTGAATGTATTAACAATTTGATCTATCGAAAACATAATATAGTTTAAAAAATAAAACAAATAACTGATATCGCAGTTAGATTGTGATATGCAAGAGATAACGATTCGCAGGTTAGACTTTTTGGTTTGAAAAATAGTACAGAAAAGGGGAAATTTAGAGTAAAGTGGAAATGGGAGTCCTATTTATATAGACCACCATTCATACCTAATGACGAAGAAAAAGTCATGTCCACTAGTTTGTTTGTCAATAAGATTTGGTGGACACAAAAAGGAGACCTCCCTCACCTTACTTGCTTTCTTCGACCATTTAGTAGTCCTCCCGACCGACAAAGGAACTTGATTTTTATTTTAAATTTAAATCTTTCTTTATATGTAGATATTTATTCTTAAAGGATCACATAATATTAGTATGACTGTACGAGACATGAGTTTGTGTCCCATTCGAAAACATTCACAAATCCACATTGGCCCATGTGATTGTTTGTTTTGGATGGGGCTGTGCCACCTACTGAGCCGCCACATCTTTCTTGATTGATGTCACCTTCCCACCCTACTCCGTTGTCTTCGTAAGCTTTTAGTTCAAACCAATTGTTCTGGGTCTTGGTGCAATCCATGAACACCTCTACCATCCAATAGTTGGGGCCGTATTTGTTGAGAGGTTGGTATTCGGGCTTGGTTTGGTCGTTGGTTGTGTAGATTAGGGGGGTTCCGGAGGCGATGATGCCGTCGTGCGTGCCTTGACTCAATTCGGGCCCTGCAACATATTTATCATTTAACATGTAAACTCGATTTGTTAGTCTTATTTACCTTGCCAGTCCAAATATAGATCATTTTGGTGCCAGGACAGGTACTCGTCGTACCACTTCGACACCTTCCAGTTATGGTAAATGGGCAGTGCACAGGGGTCAGAGGATTGAGTGAAGGGTTTGGTTAGACATCCATCTCCATTACCACTTCCACCACGAATGAACACATCTTGCCCTATGTTAGTTTGTCTTTTGATGAAGATGGTCGTTTTTTGGTAGGAAGCTGGGGGGATGAAGTTTGTGGAGGCCCACCAACTCGCGTCTCCACTGTAAAAGCGACTACTGAGTTAGGTGGAACTGTAAAAGTAGCCTTTCCATTCGAGTAGACAACCACCTTCGTGCCGATGCAATTATCCCCTTCCTTAAAGTCAGAATTGTAAATGTCGCAATAAATTCCCACATCTAAAAACATCTCCTATAAATGAAATGATCACAAATTTACCTAACGTAGTATCGACATTGTTAAAAGTGAAAGGACTGTTGTTTCCATTGATGGCAAAATATCCCTTGTTGGCTCTGGCAAATGATAGGACATTATTACTAGTGAAGATGACTGCTGCAGCTGCCCCTTCGACACTTTTTCTAAAGTTAGACATTCTTCTGATTTGAGGCCACCGGTGTTCACAAACCCACCCACTTTGCTTTGTGCATTGATGAGACGAGTCGAAAGATGGAGAAGATGTGGCAAAGTTGGAAGCAGTGGTTGGCGGACCTTGGTCGGATTGTGAAAAGTAATAAGAACTCATTACTCTAGGAAGTCCATACGGCCATGCTAACATAAACGAAACAGCTAGCGTATATTTGTTTCCATCTTTATGGGTGACCACGTAAGGTGAAGGGTCTCGTTGATTGTCGTGATTGTCAATAAAAGCAAGGATGTCGTGGTCTTCGTTATTTCCATACTCGAAACCAGGCCCTAATTTTGCTAAATCATCCCAGCCTCTTTGGCTTCGGGCAGCTTGGGAAACAGCGGCTCCATAATTAAAATTAGTGTATCTTCCACAATTTAAATAATCACCACACTTGACTGCTTCTCCACCTATGCATTTGAGAATAAATTAGTAAATAAATTCTTATTACCTCTATCGATGACTTCATGCACAGCAAAAGGCCTTTTGTTTGGACCAAATATATTTGCATTAAGATCGTTCAATCCATTCAAAATAGTAATCAAGTCATTTGGCCACATATGTTTCGAGGCATCAAATCTAAAGCCAGCAACTCCGATCGTGATATACTTATTTAGGTAAGTAATCAACTTTGACTGAACATAAGTGTCATTTTGATTTAAATCAATTAACCCAACCAAGCGGCATTCTTTGACGTGATAAGCTGAATTCTGATAGTCTGAACCTTGAATGTCTCCGTGACATCGGGCATCATTGGTGTTGGCAGCAGTGTATGGAATGGCGGGGAAGGACTCTACTCCATCGGTTGCGTCAAACGTCGACGACCCACTCGAACTTACCCCCTTCGAGCCACTTTTTTGGCCGACTCCTGGAATGTCATTTAGATCATTTTAATAAATTAATTTTTAAAAGAACGACACTTTTGGTTTGTTATTTTTGGAAGTGTTGCTATAACACAACTTTACAAAAATGGAGCTTTAAACAGTGGCATGGTTGGACAGTCTCCTTACAATTTGATCAACAATATCGCCTACACTTCTGACAAAGACACCTAATTTAAGTCCAAATCGGTACATTTGTTTAACAAAATAAAACGTGCACTCAATTCGAATGCTAGAGGAAAGCGGAGTGTAAAGTCTTAGACTTGTTGAAATGGTTAATGAGGTACAGGTTGTTGCAAAGAGGGAAGAAGGTAATAAGGTCGGTGTTGGGTATGAAGATGCAATCTCTGATAAGATTACATGGTAAATAATATACTTTTGCAGAAGCGATTATTAATGCCGTCAGTATAGGTTTTGCTAGAAGATAGGACTAGTGGTCGGTAAGGGTCTTGAATGTGATCACCTTCAAGCCCATTTTGATGGCTTATTCAAAAGAAAATGAAGGGAGTGGGGGAAGTTATTTAAGAAATCATTTAGGAAAATTAATTGAAGAAAGAATTGATGGAAAGAGTGATGAGGAAGAAATGATTTTGTATGAGTTGCTTAAGGAAAGGATAGTAGAAGTGGGTGAGGGAAGAAGAGGTTAAGTATGGAAAAAAGAGTTGTATATAAAGGATCCATTAAAAGGTGATTACTCTATTTATGGGCGATTCTTACTACATAGGAAAATAGGTAGAGTGGTAAAAAGATTATGGTGTGTAGAAGTGAAGTATTAAAATGGATTTTCCAGTCAACTTGTGGCTAGTTGGGAGAATGGACTCACAGAAGTAATTATAAATCTAATCGTGAATTAAAGTGCACTTTCACTCATAAGGAAAAGTGTTTGATGTGAATATTGAAGCTAAGAAGAAACTGTTATTGTGAAGAAATGCTATCGTTCCAAAAAGATTGCAAGCAATATTGAATATATTCTCATCAATTATTTTGGCCGTCAACTCAAAAAGTCGAACTCGGAGAAGCATTATTTCCTTGGACAATTCACATGCATCCAGAGAGTAATAGGAGACTATCGCAGAGTTAATTTTAAGAGATTTTGGTAAATTCAAAAGGAAAGAGTATATTTTGAAGCGTTAACCCATTTTTTGATATTTTTAATAAATAACTCACCAGTCATGTGGTTTATGACCACATCAACAATTATTCGAACGCCTACTTTGTTACATCTGTTGACCATGTCAATAAATTGAGCTTCATTTCCGGAACGTGAATCTAATTTGTATGATGTTGGCTGATATCTAAAAGAATATTTATATCGAAAAACCTCCCAAATCACCTAATCCACCACGGCAAATTATTATTCTGGACAACACGAATATGCTCCATTGGGGGTGAAACCTGAACCGCACCGTACCCATATTTACTCAAAAAGGTCTCGCATTCAGCAGCAACATCTACCCACTTCCATTCGAACAAGTGAACAATAGATTGCTTGTCTCCAGTTTCAAGTTTATCATACCAATAAACATTATACGAGTAAACGAAAGGAATTAAAAAAAATAGAAGAAAATGTAAAAGCAACATTGGATGATAAAAATAAGACGGTTCTTCTTATTTTATATATGTCATTTATTGATAAGAAAGCACATGAAGATGGCGTGTGTTTTAGTGCATTAATTGGGATACATTCTTTCTTTATCTTAAGAATGTAATTTGTTAATAAATAGTAAAGCTTCAGAGTGTACATAAATAAACACAAAAGTGTAGAATATAAATTTATTCACCAATTAACAATATTAAGCAACCATAATAAGTGTATTTAAATTTTGTTGAAGGCATGGATGTCGACTGATTGAACGTAATCTTCAAGATCAGTGGTGATAAGTTCGATTAAGTCTTCGGTGGAGACTTTGTCGTCTTCGATGACGATAATGATTTGGAGTTTCTTGATTCCGTAGGCCAGTGGGATCAATTTAGCTCCTCCCCAGACAAGCCCGTCCATAGTGATTTTTTTAACTTCTTCTTCCATTTTGGCCATATCGGTGGTGTCATCCCATGGCTTGATGTCGAGAATTACACTGGATTTGGCGATAACGGCAGTTTTGGTGGCTTTCTTGGCGTGGTAGGCCTTTAGTCTCTCTTCAGTGATTTTTTTCTTGGCTTCAGAGTCAGATTCTTCATCTGAATCGAAAAGATCGAAATCATCATCGGCGGCGGCGGCAACTGGAGCAACAGTTTCAACCTATATTATTTATTAAGTACGCAAAACTGAGGCAATTAACGAACCTTTGCTGGGGCAGCAGCTTGAACTCCTCCAACAGAAAGCTTTTGCAATAAAGCCTTAATTTCTTCGATTCCACCTGCCAATTTAACTTGGCTTTCCTTGATAGCTCCAAGATCAGCATGTTCTCCCGAAGTCGATGGCCTGTGTTGGTCGTTGGTTGCAACTCCAGCCTTGACAGCAACAGTGTGGTAGAAGAATGGAGTAACTTCACTGAGTAATGATTCAATAGACATTATTTGGCCGTTTATCTAAAAGTAAAAAACATTACCACAAACAATTATAATTTTTAAAAAGTAGTTTCATTAAAACCAAATTAAATTGAATCGAAAAAGAGAGTTTAGGAGGAAAAGTTCACTGAAAATTGGGAAGTTATAAAAGTACCAATAAATATTTCTCCAACTGACAACACTGTTTTATTTCCAACTAGGACGCAAGAGAACGAGATTAATACATAGAACATTTATTTAAATTGATGACCAGTAAAGTTAAACAATAATTATAATTTAAAATAAGTGCTTGGGGATATGTGGACTAGATTTTATTGAAGGCGTGGATGTCGACAGATTGGACGTATTCTTCGAGGTCGGTGGTGATGAGTTCGATTAAGTCTTCGGTGGAGACTTTGTCGTCCTCGATGACGATAATGATTTGGAGTTTCTTGATTCCGTAGGCCAGTGGGATCAATTTAGCACCACCCCAGACGAGACCATCCATCGTGATCTTCTTTACCTCCTCTTCCATTTTGGCCATGTCAGTGGTGTCGTCCCATGGCTTGATGTCAAGGATTACACTGGACTTGGCGATGACGGCAGTTTTGGTGGCCTTCTTAGCATGATATGCCTTCAATCTCTCCTCAGTGATCTTTTTCTTAGCTTCAGAGTCAGATTCTTCATCTGAATCGAAGAGATCAAAATCCTCCGCAGCTTCTGGAGACTTTGCGTCTTCAGCCTTGTCAACAATAACGTGATCCTGCAAGTAAATGATTATCAACCTTGTCCAAAGCAAACTTACTTCACCTTCTCTAGCAACAAAGGCATTAGCTCCATAAGCAGCAACCAATTGATCTACAGCTTCCTTCAAAAGCTTCACCTCACCAACCAACTTCTTGTTAGATCTTACCAACTCAAGTGTGGGGTCTTCATGAGTAATATTATCAAGAGTATTGACGATCAAACTTTTGGCTTCAGCAAGGGCAGTCTTTGCTTTGGCTAAAACATAAATTGATAAAGTTGGGGGTGGTAGTTGAAAACTTACCGAAAAATCCTTTGTGTTCCTTTGACTTAAGGGCAGTAGGGGATGGAAAGAATGGAGTAATTTCGCCTAAAAGGGTAAGGGCGCCGGCAGACATATTCTTGATTTCGATAGACAATTGATACTAATCAAATGGTTATTTTGATGACAGTTTCAGTTTTGTGTAAGTTGACACGTGTTCGCTTTTCCAATGTTTTAAAAGGTGTCTGGAAAGTCGCTTTAGGAAGGAATCTAAATGACAATAGGGCATCTAATTTGGGATGTTTTTGCTTTTTAAAGTACACATTTAAGCAATCTGACAAAAAACAATTTATTTTCAGCAAATAAAAGATAATTTAAATAAGTACAAACAAACAAAAGAAACACAATCATTTTACAAACATTTATTTTCTAATTAATTTTGGCATACAGTACGTTATTAATAAGTAATGTTATTAGTCCGAGCCATTTTAGCAGCCTTTAGATCAGAGACACTGCGTAACATGAAATTAGATCTTCTTTTCCTCGTACCACATCCCAAGTCGTTTGTTCCTCCAGTACACTTCAGACCGCATTTACTTTGAAGTGGAGCATTTTTTTGCCGATTTTACTTAAAGAAAATTGACTGAATTATTGAAAATACATATAAACTATTTAATCTCAATACAAAAATGACACCCAATATCTGGTACCTAGATTTCAATATAAAGATAAGTGGAAATCACATCAAGGAAATGCAATAAATGGTCATATGACCAAAGGTATTTAATTACATCATTAAAATTAATATCAGTGTTCAAATGGCAATTGATGATGTGATGTTAGTGTTATCAATGAATTAAATTATCACGTCCTTTGCTTTCTGTGTAAAAAAAGGCAAAAATGAATATGCAATACATATTTTATTGTTCACTAAAAGATTAAAAAAGTAACTAACATTAAAACTTTGTTTAGCAGATTTAAAATGCAAAGTATTTGATGTAAAATTATCAAGACACTTTAATTTCCTGCATATTTATGGTTTGGGATATAATTTAGCAATATAAATTGAAACGTTATATGCTCTTATTGTAGTCCATTCATTTTTATGCACGATAATTAGTTTGCTTTTAGTGAAAATTAAAGGAAACAGGCCAGTGAAAAATGTTGCATCTTGATATATTAAATACATCTTCAAAAATAGATGTTTGCAAATGCTTCAGAAAGAATAGCTTCTTTCGACACTTTTATAATTTGCATGGTAAACACTTGTGCAGTATATTTTTAGAGTCAATACATGATTTAAAATTGTACACTGAATATTCTATCTTGACGTTACTCGAGATCCAAAAATGAGTTGATTATCAGTTGACATTTATGGAAACGTAAAAATAATTATCACTCATTTGTAAGAATTGCAAATCTGAGTTATTTAGTTGGGAAAATAAACTATTAATTGCTATTGCAAATATGTATATTCTTCAAAAGCATACTTCTTCTTTATTCAAAATAAAGATTCAAAAAGTAATCATCAAAAATGACTTTTTAAAATAACAAAGGACAATTACGTTTTGCTTAAAGGAATTGACTCATTCCATAATAGTACAAAACTTTGAATTAAAAGCAAATTCCAATGAATGTTTTTGATTTATAATGAATCATCACCTACTCCAACTTTTCTTTTTTGTAACTTAGTTAAATTTTGGTATGAAAGAGTCTTGCACCACGTGGACCAGTAGACCCAATAATTTGAGTATTGTAATTTTAAATAGCAAGCTTGATGTACAACATTTCAGGCCGTTTGAATCGGACTAATGTTTGTTTGGATCTCTTCGAGATGGACAGACTGGTGATGTTTAGTTTAAATACACTACCAATGGTTGGACATACTATCCGTGCGGGGCAACATCTGTTCTTAGTGTGTAATTTTAGTATAACAATGCTTCGTTCAATTAAGCGCCATTTTTAAAATCACCCTCCAGTATATCAAGTCAATTTAAATTTCTTTCAAGTTAAGTCAATTCATTTCAGACCACAATGACTCTTCCACGACTTGGATCTAAGCAGCCAATAAATACCAGTAAAATGGACGCAAAAGAAAACAAAAGGCCTTATACGCCCGAGAACCCTTCTTTCGAAAACCCTTGTAATGGAACAAAGAAACCAAAGAAAGCCCATCACATAGTAGAGTATGAATGCATAATTTGTACCAAAACATTAAAGCATCCCGGAGAACCACACGGAATTTGTATTGTTTCAAGGTGCGGTCATGTATTCGGTAGATCTTGCCTTTTGAAGTGGTTTTCGACTGGTAGAAAGTATTGCCCAACTTGCCAGATTAAAATAAAGGATACCAAGGAAGTAATTAATATTTATGGGTTGACACAGAAGGTAATTTGAATTTTGATGACTTGTTGCACATTTTTATAGAGTGATATTACGGATGTTGAAAACAACTCAGTTAATTACGAAAAATTGTATCTCGAAGCTTTAAAAGATATTGAAATACTTAAGACAGAACAGAACAAGTTGAAAAGAGAAATCGAACATACCAGAAGCAACAACAGATACTTGACTAATTTGACTCAAACAACCACAACTCGTGTTTTTATCAGTTCCTATTCGAATGACAGTCAAGATGATGATATTCAAATCATAGACTAATCATATCTATTCTTTATTTAAACTACTTTTCTGCCTAAATGTAATAAACTTTTTTGTAAATAATTGTTTGGTTTCATCGTTTTTTATAACTTATTTCAAGAGTTGTTTTCAAATTAATGGATGTGTAGAAAGAATTCAATTACCTTTTTACTAAGTAACTTCCAATTCAAATCAACATTTTGTGTCTCTTTAAAAATAAATTGCCTCAAGTTCACGCTCAAATAAAGGTATTCAATAGAACCATTTTGTATGTTCATTTCCTAAAAATATGACTCATCACTTCCATCATCTATCTCCACCACAATGTTTACCCCTCCAAAAAACAACATATCACTTTAACAAAGTGGGAAATATAGTATTATAATACCATTCCCGACCCATGATTCATGCATATTACAAAAACAAAGTTGTCTTCTTCTTAATCGTATCTACCACAAATCAACCTTTTTATGGTCGTGATGGGTGCATTTAATTAGAAAGAAAATTCCAATCAGGTTTTGATAAGCCCAAACACATAACTTATATGTTGATTAAAAGTTTAATGTTGCATGGTGAAAACAAATTTTTTCAAACCAAATTCCTTATTGTTCAAAGATGATGAATATTATCAAATAAATTCATTTTTGCACAAAAAATATGTCTACCCAAAACAAACAATTACCAAAAATAGAAAACGATTCTAGAATAAGTATGCAATATCTTTACAATTGATATTTATTTGTTACGCTTACTCAAATAATACTCACAAAAGTGAGAGGACAAACAAAAAATTCAATTTAACCTTTGCCGTATGGCGAAATTCACCCATATCATTCAATCGCATTCTGTTGACAACATCAAAAAAAGAAAGATGTAAACATTCCTGAAGACACATTATTAACATATTAATTCTTTATCGGGGCAAAGAAATAAACAAAGTTCATCATGCTGTAACACACGCCCTCTACCATTCTGTTTGTTTGCGTTAAAAAATTTATATAAATAAGGCAAAGAAAGCCTTTAAGTCAAACAGTGATTTTTAGGAATATTCTGTTCAACTACATACAATTATGGCTCTTGTTTCACGTAGACCTTTTGATCACGACTTAGCTATTCGTGATGATGACAAATTCTTTGACTCATGGAAAGATTGGCCGATGGACTGGCCAAGACCGGGCGAGATGGTAGAAAGAGTAAGTATTCATGTACTAGTTTAATATACTGCCTCATGCCCATCCATAACCTTTTGTACAAAGTTTGTCAAAAAAGGACAGATAGATAATTACATTAAAAAGCAGATACACTCACCAACTCTATATAATAGTATTCTTTGTACAAAGAACTTTGTTGACAGCAGTGGTTGAGTATATTGAATTTGGTGATAATTTATCCTCTCCACCTTTTGCATAACCACCATTGTAAACATGTCTTTTTTTGGTATTTGTAAATATCATATGGGAGATGATGATATAAATTTGATTGTATGTGTCTGTTGACAAGGTGTGTGAGGGAATGTGTTTGAAATATATTTTGGTATTTTACAATTTTATTGATATCTCTTTTTAGTTCCGCCGTGATTCTGACCGTTGGTGGCACGATTGGCCTGAAAGCTGGCCTCAACGTAACACTATCATGCCTCGTTTTAATGACCAACTAGATCAAATCGACAAAAATTGGCGTAATGATCCGTTTTGGAAAGGGATGTATCCGATTTGGGCTGAGCCTACCTTCAAAGATGGCGTCGATGTCAAAGTAAATGTAGTGTCTGACCAAGAAAAATTCGCCGTCGAGATAGATGCCTACCAATTCAGGCCTGAAGAGTTGCAAGTCAAGACGATGGATGACACCTTGATTATCGAAGGACAACATCAAGACAAAAGAGATGAGGAAAATTATACGAAAATGTATTTTATCAGAAAGTACAGACTTCCCAATGAAGTCGATTTAGGTAGAATTAATTCTACGATGGATAATAATGGAAAGTTGTATGTTTCCGCTCCTAAGATCAACCTCCCACCCATTGATTACAATAGAGAAAAAAGAATTCCTATTCAACAACAATCTATCAATTATTTGCCGACTCCGGCTCCCCGTGACACCAGAAGATCTTCCAATTCCAGTGGTTACGGAAACAGCCCAACCGCCAGTCATGCAGGAAGTGGCAACAGAATCCAGGAAACAGCTTATGAAAAGACTAAAAGAGGAATCTCATATGACAGGAATAATTTCCAATCCCGAAATTATTCAGACGATAATTTCAATAGAAACAACGTTTATCATCACGCAGACAACAATAGACCACCCACCTCTCAACCACAACCATTCGTGAATAACCAAACTTCACCCCAACAATCCTTTGCAAACAATCAAAATCGTTTGGATCAAAAATACTCCCGCTCCCGTGAAGAATCATTTGCCTCGGCTGGAAACAGCAAATTTAATGGAAATGTCCGAGATGTTCCTATCAAAATTGAAACAAGATACGATCCCATCTTAGAAAGATCACAAAGTGGAATGTCCAACAACTTGGCATCTCAACAACCACACTACAATGATTACCCAACCACGACTAGAAGTCAATCATCCACCAGATACATCAGAAAAATGACTGTCAAAGAATAAATACACCCCTACATTACATAATTCATACTACTGCTTTACCTACAAATATCCAAGCTTATTTCAAACTAAATATACCTTTTTTTAAAATAAAAATAGTTTATTAAAAGAATGCTCCATATTTAAAGTAAAAAACAAAATATATTTTACACAAAAAGGTAACAAATTGGACCATAATAAGAGGTAATTAGATGTCATTGATGTATAGTTCGCTTTGTGAGTCCAGTTTCTTGGAACTAAGTTGAGCATCGATGAAAAGTCCACATGCTCTCTTGAGAATGGTAGCATTGATAGCTTTGTGGGAGTTGCGTTGGCGAATTTGGTTAGCCATTGTTAGGAGATTCATGCAGTATCGGAGAGAGTTGTTGGTCACGAACATCATGAAAACTCTCAGGAATTCGGAATCTTCACTAGGGAAGTCGATGCCTTCTTCGTTGGCCTTGATTTTGATGATTTCCACTTTTTCACGGGAGCTGTACTTTTCAGTAGCAATGATATGAGCTCTGTCCAGTAAGTCAAGTGGGAGACAATGAGGAGACTGGATATTACTGCCCTTGATAGTTCCCTCACGTCTATTAGTTGCCATGATCAGAATGGGAGAGAAGCCAGATTCGATTGCCGTATTCAAGAAAGAATAACACTCCAGGTCAAGAGTATGTACTTCATCGATAAACAAGACACCAGGAATAATATCTGCCTTCTTTTCATTTTGCCATTCAGTCACTTTAGCTGTGATTTGAGCTCTTACTTCACCACTGATTTCGCCAGTATCTCCGGCAAAGATCGACATGTATCCACCTGTCGCAAATAATGATATTAGTATTAATGTAATAATTGTGCATATTTTAATGTTTCAACAATTCATCACTAAAAATGAGTCCTTATATCTTCATATTCGACCAAATCGGACACCACTTTATTCAAAAAACTTTAATGATGATGTTAATGACACAATTGAAAGGGCTCATTGTTGTGGATCTAGAGAAGTGCATACAAAGCAGCAACCCATTTTCAATCCTTGAAGTGTAAAGGCTATTTTTGCAGAACAATCGTATGCTACTAAACATCTAAAATATAGAAGGTGTGATGACTATTCGAGCAGCAAACGTGAGATCAGCTGTCGATCAAAAAGAAACTGGATGAAAAGGATAAATGGAAAGACTTGTGACGTTTATCTGATGATACATCCAGCTATCACTTAGGCTGAATTGAAAGTTCCTGACCATGTCAAGGAACACGTTGTCTATGTAAGTGAAATCACGGACAATACAGAGCGTATGCAAAAGCACATGGCTTACTGCAACAAAAAGTTGGATTGGAGCTTTTGTTTAGGGACAAAGAAAAGGCTATGGGTGAAGTCTTTACTGTTACTAAAAAATAAATGATAGTCTGGAAAAGACTATGCCTTGGAAGATGATGATTTGAAGGACAAAGCCATTCTCATTGACTACTTCAGTGACTTTGGGAAACCAACTTATGAAATGGTCATTCAACTGTTTCCAAAAAAGCTGGAAACTCCAGGAGAAAATGTTAGATGGTAATGAAGGTGTCTCTACATTTGATATTAATCCAATTTGCATCCCACTTTAATTTAATAAAACTAATCTCACCTGAGCCCGAGTTGAGAACATCAATTTCGTGGAGTGAAACTGTATGCACAATCGGTCTTCTCTTTTGAATTTCACCGCTTGGAGTTGCCACGGACTTGAATTGAGACCCAACGGCGTCATAGTCCGCTTTGAAACTGTACGATTGCCCTAGTTTTGTACAGGCACCGGATTGTTTGTCGATTTGAACGACATCTCCAACTTGGACGTCTTCTTTAATCATGGCCTCAGCCATTTTGGCACCCAACTTGTATTCTGACTCGATATCAGTGGTTTTCAGGCACACCATGCCAGTCTTTTTGCCAAGTCCATTTTCTGGCCTCTCGATGGTTAGTGAAACAACTTCACCTTCTAACGTTTCAATTTCTTCCTTGATCTTGACGGCAATCGCCTTTCTAAGAGCCTGATGGAGGAATTCAGTCTTCTTCATTGACATTGAGTAGACCTCCGAGCCGGTTATTGATACGAATGGGGTGTCTGGACCGAGCGACTTGGCGATTCCCTTAGCCAGGGCAGTTTTTCCTGTCCCAGGTTCTCCAGACAACAAAATGGCTTTTCCGGCAATTTTCCCCCTCTAAATGTGTTACTATTAACCCAACAGCTGTCAAAACTAACCTTAATCATTTCAACGATAATTCCAGCAGCTTTCCTAGCATTCTTTTGCCCAACCATACCGCACCCAGAATCCTCTGCCTCCAGATTAGGCAACAAACCCAACCCTGTGATATGGGAATGAGTTCCGGCCCGTTCGATTTTGGTGGTGTCTCTAACAATTATTCCATCAAGGCCCGACATATTGAATCGCAAGTATTATATGTGAAGGATGTGCTAATTTAAACAAAATAACCTCGCCCAAATTCAAATAAACTTTCGAAACTCCAAAGACAAATGTTCCGAGAGCCAGGCCGGTCACCATGTCTTTGGAAACACGCAATCATTGTGTCGTTTGAATGGGTACGTGTTGCGGCGCAAGCCATATGTGACGCGACTATTATATTTTATGTATCTCTTTGTTTGTCTCTACTAGCCTTCCTTATACTTTGTCTGTTGCTTGAAGTGTATATAAAAAACTTTATTTTGACTATTTATTAGTTGGTGGTGTGTGAGAGTAGTATACAACCACCGTCCCAGACTTACATACGCACATACTTGGTACACACACATACTCACTTCCAAATAGTAGTGTGTATGTACACGCCATCACTTTATTGCACTATTAACAATCCTATGAAGAGAGAAGTTTCGTGTGGTTGTCGGAAAAGAGTATATATACAGGAAAGACCCACTAACATATTTGTATATAAATATATTTTTGATTAGTGGTGATGTATGACAGCCACAAATATAATATATAAAGGGTTCCTGTGTGCGTAGAATAAATTTTATCTTTCTCTAGCCTGTTTACTATTATTTAGAAGTCGTGCTCTTGCTAACTAATACCTAGTTTGTGGTGTCGTTTTTGTTTGTGTGTATGTGTAAAATAGATGTGTGTCTTAGTTGAGAGGACGCGACAAAGATAAAAGACGTCGTCGTCAATATGTTTACGTGAATGGACGCGAGCAGCCAATAAAAAGTAGATTATACTCAAATTTGACATTAAATATATACAAAAGTGTGTAGTGTGTGTTGTCTGCCAGCGGCAGCGCATTACTCGCTGCGATCCAAATACGATCGCCCCTTAAATCTAGTAAAAGCCCAATACACATACTTTATATAAAATATATCTATTTAATTATAATTAAATGTCCAGCATATATCATAACATTAATCATCACAAGCGTACCATTCATTCATATCCTTTTGAGGTTTCAAGAGAAAGCGACATCACACACATACATACCATCACACTCCAAAACATCATATCATCATATTGATCTCTACTTTCGTATAGTTATAAACGACCACGACCAGCAATCATCATCCTGCATCTACCATCATCTTCCACAATTTCAAATAGACCTTCCACACAACGCCAATGTATACCTTGTTTGTTAGGAGAAAACATGTACTTTTTGATGGCTACTAGAGAGATATGTATATTTTAAGCAAATTTTATATATACCAAAAAAGTAACCACGACACACACCTCTCTTTGCCATCAAATGCTCTTTTGATGACTTTTTGATTCAATTTGATTACATTTTAAAAGACACACTTTCTTTAGGATCATTTTTGTTATTTTTTGGTGGAGGTATTGCCATGTGTCCATTTTCGTTAAAAAATGGAAAATGAAAAAAATTGAAAATGTATTTAGGTGGCGCGTCACTTTTTAGGGCGATGCGATGGAGCGGTCACGAATCTTCTTCTATACCACTTCCTTCCCGCCAATCAGTATGAGACGGCGAGAGAAGTATGTAAATCTTTAATACCATCCCCCATTTTCTATATTGTGGTGTGTGGGGTGCCTTTCCAGTTCAGACCATTTAGGCGCGAAAGTCGTTTAGGCAGAGTGATGATCTCACCCACACTACATACACCATCCAACAAAAATAGGCTAGATCCAAGTTAGCGGCTCATTTTTGTATCTGCCAACCAAAAAGAGTAGTAGTAGTTGATCTTTTCTCTTCTTTTTATGGATCAAGTTCATAAATTGGGTGATTGAAAGAAAAATGGGATCTCTGGTAAGTCCAGGTGACCTTTTGATATTCGTGTTATGGGTCGTTGTTTGTGTCTTGAAAAAAGACTCAAAATAGATTGCTTGTTGGTGTGGTCAAGTAAATATTATTCCATTTGTTCACCAAAATGATCCTTTTGAGAAAAAGGGCTTTGTTCAAAAATTGTAAGGTACCGCTCATTCCCAAATGTAGGCATCGCATCTAAGAGACACGCCATTTCTTTTAATTTGCTCGTTTGTTTATTGTTTACGCTAATTTGTTCATTATTTTGAGTGGCATTTAATTAAAGTTTTTGGTTATAGATAATGTTGCCGAACAGCTTATTTTCGGCTACAAACTCCATGACACCTCAGACAACATCGGAACCATCTAATCTGAAGTCAGTCGATTCTATTGCTTCAAAGTTGGCGGCTGACAGTGCTTCGAGGGAAATAGATGATGCCCGATCAGACCGTTCTTCTTCTACCACCACTGTGCCCAACGATAAGACAGAGGACAATAGTGGTGGCGAAAGCAGACCTTTCCCTAAGTTACCAGATCTTATAATGAAAGAAGATGTGGAGGCGGAAGAAAGGGAAGAACCCGATAATAAGTCATCCTCTACACGATCTAGTATTCAAAAAGAAGAACCTGAAGAGATATCCACCAAAACAGTCCTTCGAGACTTTGGGTCTCCCAAACAGGTAAGCAACTTTCAACTTAATTCATAATTTCTCCTTCAGACTCCAGTCAACGGCATCGTCCAGCCTCGCGTCCTCCCCCCTCCAGGCAAACCAGTCCGCACCACCAACCAACTAGATTACCTCCAAAGGGAAGTAATCAAAAACGTAGTCAAACAAAAGAGTGCCTGGCCCTTCCTGAAGCCCGTAGACACAGTCAAACTGAACATTCCAGACTACCATACAATGATCGTTAAGCCCATGGATTTGATGACCATCGAAAAGAGGTTGAAGAATAAATATTACTATTCAGCAGAGGAATGTATGAAGGTATGTTGGAGAAATGTTTCTTGTTGCACCCACTTTCTTTGCATGGCACTCTTTTTTGTTATTTATAATGTTTTGGTTTGAGTAACCTTTGTTTTAGTTTAAGTAACCTTTGTTTTAGTTTGACTACCTTTTTGCTTCTGCTTTAAGTGTCTTGTTGCTTCTGTTTTAAGTGTCTTTTTGTTTAATTTTACCAATCATTTTGTTTTGAAAGAACGTTGTGTGGTACCACATTGTGGGTTGAAACAAATTTTAAAAACTCAAATTTCTAGGACTTTAATACAGTATTTGCAAATTGCTATGCCTTTAATCCCAAAGAATATGGTGTGTATACGATGGCAAAAGAAGTGGAGGCATATGTGTTAGGAAAAATTAAATTAATGCCCAAAGAAGTAAGTAATGAACTTTTAATATTTTCAGGATATTGAGACGGTCTTTAATAATTGTTGTCGATATAACAAACCTCCGAGCTTTTATCATGATATGGCTGTCCAGGTTTATAAGCGTATTAAAGTTTTGTGTAGAAATATGGACAGACAGGTTAATGATTGTTTAGGAGGATTTTTGAATTTGTTGGTGTGGTTTGGGAGTTTATTTATTTTTTTGTTTTAGGAAATCGAGACCGAACCCGTCAAAAAGAAGATTTCGGGTAGTAAATCAAGCGGAAAGAAAGTTAGGACGGAGGAATCTGCTTCCAGAGGTAACTGGATTGTCTTCACATTTTTTAATTATTTATTTGATTAGTTTCGACACGCGAACCTAAGGCGGAAGCCTCGACTTTGTATGGAACAGCGGTGGCCGGTTCAAGTGGCAGTAACAAAGGAGGTACTTCCTTTATAAATGGCGTTGCCGGCAAAGCTATGAAAAGAAAAGCAGACAGTGATGACAAGAAATCGTCTGCAGCTCGAGCTCCTCGTGTCAAGAAACCTCCAGTCATCGACTATGAAAAACTTGAGCCCCGCTACAAAGGCAAATACGGGGACCAAATGAAATTCTGCCAGAAACTTCTGTCCGAATTGTTAGGCAAAAAGTGCGCCGAATTCGCGTGGCCTTTCCTTACTCCAGTGGACGTGGAAGCACTCAAATTAGTGGATTACTACACAGTCGTCAAACAACCCATGGATCTCAGTACAATCAAGAAGAAGATTGATTCAAAACAATACATGACGGCGTATGAATTTCGCGAAGATTTTCATCTTATGTGCAATAATTGTTTTTCTTACAATCCTCCGATTGATGATGTGCACAAGCAAGGCATCAAATTAATGGCATATTTTGAAGATAAGTGGAACCAATTGCCAGTCGAAGGTCCCAGGAGAGAAAGTTTGACAGGATCTTCTAGTTCTTACAACGGAGGTGGATTCAATTCGGCGGCGGCTACAGCTGCTGCTGCCAAGGCTGCGCAATTGTATAGTGACGAGGATGATCAAATTGAAATTATCATTATGGAGTTGCAAGCACACATCCAAGCCATTCATGATCGACTTTCTTCTTTGAATAAATTCAGTCAGGATTTAGTTAGTTTGAAGTTTAATAGGAAGAAGGCTCGGATGTCGAATTCATCCATTCCACGCATTGATGGCAAGATGTTGGAAGGAATCAGGGAATTATTAGGACCAGCCACGGTCATTGAACTTCCCCCAAGCCAACATCCTGGCCCTTCCTCATCAAACACCAATCAACACACGCCAGTGCCCGCTAAAAAACCCAAACTTTCAAAGAAAACCATGTTGCCTTCCGTTCCTGTCCTCAACCCACCAACTCCCATCCAACAACTACCTCAACAAACCCTCCCTTCCTTCATCTCAGACATCAAATCAGACACAGAATCTGTCCAAACAGCTCAATCAACCCCCGGCGGTCCAACTCCGACCAAAAGAGGCCGTAAGAAGGGATCCAAGAACAAACCCAAACAAGACCCTCTGACAGCCGCCAAACTCGAATACAACTTCAATTCAGATGATGAGGAGAATTCGTTGGTGATGTCGTATGACGAGAAAAGGCAACTCTCCCTTGATATTAACAAACTACCTGGTGACAACTTGACTCAAGTCATTTCGATTATTGAGGCAAGAGAAAGAATTGGAGACGTCAATCCTGAAGAGATTGAAATTGACTTCGAAGTCCTGCAACCCAAGACATTAAGAGAATTAGGAGCATATGTAGCGCATTGTTTGAAACGAAAACCCAAAAAAGCTTCCTACTCTTCCAAGAATACGAGTGGTGAAAGACCTAAAAAGGCCCAACAAGATGCTCCCACCAATATGTGTGAAGACACCTCCCAACAAATGCTTGCTCCTACCTTACCTTCCACAAATGGGATCGGAGACCTACTCACACAAACATCACCCCACCCACAACCCCAAAAAGAAGCTGAAACTGAATCAGATTCTTCTGATTCATCTGACTCTGACGACACCTCCGACTCATCAGATAGTGAATCAGGTGAGTAGTTTTAATCCCTTCCCTTACTTTATTTGTAAAAGTTATCTCTGACAAAATATTATACTGAGTCCATGAGTGCTTCCCACGATCTCACACATATAATCTCTCTCTAATCTCATATTCACCCACAAAAAAGGTAACACCAAACGTTGATGCCATAATAATGAAGAACATCCCACACAAATTAAGTACCGGCCTACCTAACTATAACTCCTTTGCAAAATGTAGAGCACTCAGAAGCCGCGGTGTAATGTTTTTTAGTTGATTTCTTATCATTTGAATTTTTGTTCCTAATATATAATAAGTATGTACATAAGATTTAGTGCGTAAGTTGCCTAATAAACACTCACTACTTACCCAGGCCATCCTCCTAAGCTATTTAGTGATCATCAATTGTCTTTCTTACCACTCACCCTAATCATACCTTTCTTGATTGAAGGTTGTATTAAAGTAAATTATTTATTTTATATCTATATTGACACTTACTATTTCCTTACTATTTTATTAGGCCTAATTTATTGTCCTTTTTATTCTGCTTTACTTTAAATAAAGAATAATCAGTTTGAAGTTGTTTAAATTTTTGAAGAGACAAACACACATTACTAGAGATAACTTTTGCAAATAAGGTTTTTTATTTGATAAAGTCCATTAATAATATTTACAGAGTCAGAAGGTCCCAAACAATTAAAAGAACTTCGTACCGACAAAAGACCTCCTGCTTCGTTTGGTTCAGATGAATCGAGTGGTTTGGAGATTAGGAACTTTGTCCATGCCGGAGCTCAACCTGTATTGAACATGGGATTGCCAGATGAGAAAGTAGGAGACATGAATGTTTCCATTTTGGATAGACTGAATATTCCTTCTTATTCAACGAGTCAGAGACCAGATCCATCTAGAGCAAAACCACCTAATACGACGAAAGAAGTGAATCGGTTGTTGGCAAGGTCTAAGTTGAAGAAACCAGTAAGTTGTTCGTTTCATTTGCTTGATTTAATTCAATTTTAGACCCAATCCACTGATCCTTCCCGTTCAATCGGCCCCCCTGGACAGGTAGATGAACCAATGGACACTTCAACTTCTTACTCCACTGAAAATGATCCTGACATCAATGTCCGTAGACAGCGGGAAAAGGAAAGGCGTGAACGTGAAGCCAAGGTAGAAAGCAATGGCCTTACGGATCAAGTTGAAATGATGTCTGCCTTTGAATCGTACCTCTAACCTATCGTCTTAAAAGAGTCCCTCCTCCAAGTATTGTGTGTGTGTCTATTATTTATTAATTATTATACTATTTCATCTTTTTAATTTCCTTGCTCATTTGATTTTTTTATTAAAAAACCAGTAATAATATATCATCCCTATATAAATTTGAATATTATCAAGAAAAGTAGCTATGTGTTTTCTCAAATCAAAAAGTCATACCTTTTCAAAACAATCACCAACAAAAAAGTATCCAAATTTCCAAATAGGTCCTCATGCCATTCATGCATTTGGCAAATGAATAAAACAAAATGATTGGTTGTGGGTATTATTTCACCAAAAATGACAACCTCTCTTGAATTATTCTTTTAATAACAAACAATCAATTGTATATAAATTTACGTGTGTTTTTTTGGCAAATAAATTTTTTTGTTTAGTTTGATTGGAAATAAGTGTTGCATTATGTTTAGGATCATTTTTCTTAATTAAATAAGTAATTTAAGCTTTTTTATTAATTAAAGTTTGATTTATTGGTTTGGACAGGAGGAGGTTGCATTCGGTCAGTAATTAGGCAGTTACATTATTTCACAAGTATATAGTCATGCTTCTTAATGGTAAGACATCACAAAGGTCCCGACCATTGTCTTTTCTCCATTAAAGTAAGCTATGAAACCATTTAATTCTTAAATTACTCAATTTTTTAGTGTTTCATAAAAGCAGAATGTGGATTTTCCAGATAGGTCATTTGCCAGTGCTTTTGAATTAAACGAAGTCTGCTATAATTAGGATATTGTTATCAAATATTGTACTCATATTATTTAAATGTATTGTTTGTTGGATGTACGCGTCCTTAATGATGTGGCGGACTGAATACTTTTACCCTTTTTATTTTCAATAAAATCATAGTGCTAATAAAATTTATCGAACCAATTGAAAGGGAATCCGAGACCTGTTTAATTTGCCCAGCCTAAAATAGGGTTCGACTTTGTTATCGACATCGTGTTATATTGTGGGCACTATACTTGCCACGAAACCGGGCAAGATTTTTAAAGTGATAAAAAATTAATAAATGTAACACTAAACCATTATCAATCATTATTATATTGTGCAATTTAAATACTTTTAATACATTACTTAAATTTGTTGTTGTGTGAACTTTATTTGTAATATGTATCCATTGAAATAATTAATTAAAACAGCTAAACAGTCATTGACATTTAAATCAAAGTATTTTGAATAACATTTAGTAGCAACACAATAAATAAATGTTTTTGACATTAAATCAAAAACAATTACTTCCTTTCACATTCTTGATAAGCATACATATTGACATTAGCTAATAAAAGGTCTAGTTACTGATAAAACAATTATATAGTTAATTTTTTAGTTAAAAGCAAATCTAAATTATAACCTCACTTGTTGCCAACAGTAGTCTCGTGACTTGCCCTTCTTACGGCACAATCCCAATAAATCGATTCTACCACTATTCTATATTTATCCTCCCCACAATCTTTCCTATCGAAAAAATCACATAAAAGACAGTCACAATCTAATCAACTCAATCAATTTCTTGCTTTCATTGCTTGTGTCCTTATATAAGCGCAACACCTTTTACAATTACCTAAATTAAACTAACCATACCATATTTGGTTTCTTCATTTTATAGACTATTTGCGATACACGTCATGTTCACATGAAAATGACATCTCCACAAATGGGTACTGAAAATGATGATGAGTATACATTTTTGTGTGGATCTCAACGTATAAGAAGATATGGTTCTGTGTGTGATTTGAATTCACCTCTTTATTTTCCTAAATATACTAGTTTGGTTAGGCATGTGGTACTTGGGACGGATTCTATTCAATCTATTTGTCTGAGGTCCTCATTTACTCTTGTTTATTTTATATTTATTTTTATAATTTTAGGTAAATTAAACAAAACAACCAATATTTATTGACACAACTCAAATTAAAAGGACAAAAATATGTTGAGACCCAATTCACTGATTCTCGTGGCAATACCAAGATGTTTAGGATACATCGCTTGATTGTCCAGATCATCCACATTAGTTAGCCCACGTCACATACAACATTATAGCGTACTCCAAGCCAAGTCCTTGATTTATGTGGAGATCATCAAGATGAATGACAACTACTTCTCTTTGTCTTTCCAAATAGCTCGAACTCTTTTACCCTTTGGACAAAGCGACCCATATTTAGTCTAGTTTCGGAGACATGACCTTGGAATGTTATGTTCCTTCTACAACAAACTCCACCATAAAAGATTAAGCTATTGGATTCAGTGAGGGTCAGTTGATTCAACACCACCCCAACCTCCAATAGCAGATAAATGGAGTTTTTCTTTTTGAATGACTTGCAAGCAGTGACATTCTTAAGTTTCTCCGTTAAATGCTCCCCGTCATTTATTTTTTGCACTTCTTCTTCAATTCAGCACAGGCTTGTCACTTACAATGGGATGCTAGATGTCGGAGATTGTTCGCTCCATACTTGCATCCTTTTGCGGGACATTTGAAATTAGCAGTCTAAATAGGATTGATGACATTTTGTGGAAATATCCTTTGAATCTCATAGACTTGATGATCATTGTAAAAGACATTTTGAAAATTTATGTGACTTAAATGACCCTTTTCAATAAAAAAGACACAATCTAATTGGTCCTTGTTTAGGTATAATTCCAATATGTCCGAGTTGAAAAGAATTAATAGATTGTGGTCGAATGAAGCTTTGCATTGCCGAGCCATCCTCAATGTTCCTGTGTATGAGGGTGGAAGCAATGAAATTGAGATGTCGCCTATTTCATTGAGGTCTAATTTGAGGGAACCAGCTTCAAAGAATAATCAAATTTCGATGGAAGGAAAAAGTGAATCACTAAAGGATATTCTTTCACGAATTGACTTCACAATGAAACAAACCAAATTAGCTGTTAAAAAACTTGAAAAACAAAAAACGTAACTTCACTTTATTAGACTACTTTGTACATACATTTTTGCTTAATAAATTTAATTTAATTCATGCTATTGGGTAATAAATTTAATTAGGTATACTTTTAGACATTCGTTTGTTTATTAATTTGGATGATATTCAATCAAATAAAATCTTCTTCAAGGTTATAGCATGACTAATGATGATTTCAATGCAACAAATGGCTATAGATATGCCGATTCCAAAAAAATAAATCAAAACCAATTGTTCCAAATGTTTAAAAAGACTAAGGGAAACTCTTTCTGTCACAATAGTATTGCCCATATCTATAATTTTGTCATTATACCCAACCCCACTCGAAATTTGATTCATGCCACCAATAGTCCTAGCTAACATATTATTGAAAGCATTACGTAAGCGGATATTTTGTTTGCGAAAAGCGAAAGCTCCATACGACGTCAGCCCATTGATGTCTTTGATGATAGTTATATTGTCTCTGATACTCCAGTTATTTCCATTCTTTGGAACTAAATCAACATCGTAGTCTGCATAGAAGATGCCTCCTTCGTGAATAAGATCTGTTATTTGTGCTAGGCTTTTTCCTACTCTCACAGGGTTCATTTTAAAAACATGGTCCATTCTTTGGCAGTTAGCTTTGTTTGAACATTCGGGTGTTTCGTTTCTCCAGTAAACAGGAAAGTAATGGTCTCTCTTTTGGAGTAGATCCAAAAAACCTTTCTGACTTTCAAAAGGTATGTCCATTTTCTTCTGAGCCGTCAACTTGGAACTTGCAATTGATTGAAAATAGACATACAACACAACAAACGTAATCAGCAACGTTCCTTGGAATACCCAATGAGCACGTGAACGATGTTTCCTTACCGTTTGCCTGAGAATGATAGTCAATGGTTCAATGACGGCATCTGACAAATTCTTCAACCAAGTATTTTCTTGTTTCTCTAAACACAAAATAATATATTCAAGTAAAATAACTATAAAAACAGTCGCCAAAATAAACATCCAAACTTGGGTAGTAAAAGCACCAAATATGAAATTTGTAAAATCATTTTCAGTAGGAGTTGACACAAAGTAAACTTGTTGGAAAAAACGCAATGGAGAGGTGAAAATGACTCTATCCAACCGTTCAATTGTTATTTTCATCGAAGGCGCACCCATATCTATTTTACCTTCCTCTAACAAACCAATCAAACCATTATATGTGCCATTGTCATATTTGTCTCCAAAGCTTGGGTCGGCATTGAATGTTTGGACTATATCTATCTACAAATAATAAACAGCTTTCAAACAACAAACTTAATAATTAGGTAACAAATACAAAACTTACCACTTCCCAATTCCATCCAAGCAACCTCATCACAATCTCAATAATCTCCATCTCAACACCTGGTCTTTGGCACTTTTTTCTAGGTAAATTGCGAAAACAATTAAATATATCAGGTTCATTTTCAAAAACACCTATTTTGAATGTTCCATTTGGTGTGTTCATGATTAGGAGCAAGTTGAAATAATAAACATTTTTATCAATTTCAATTTAGTGTTTGTTTTGGAAATGGCTTAGTTTGTTGACTTAGCCATTATACTTTACCTTATATTGCATGCGTACTTTAATTGGTTTATTTGAAGGTGATATTATCGTATAGGTACTTTAATTGGCTTATTTGAAGGTGACATTTATAAAGACCATTACTCATATTTTACACATTTTTTACCTTTCTGACGTCATTTTACTAAAATTAATTAAATGGGCAGAATGACTCACATCAACAACCCGTTCAGGGTGGGTGTCTTCGAATACGAGCCAGACGCCTACAATTGCTTCCGCAACCTACCCACCACAGATTGCCAAAGACCGGGCTTTGAGATGGAAGTAATCTCCCTAACAATGAAAATACTCGGCTGGAACTGGACCTTAATCGACGTTCAAGCTAAACACAACATCTCCAAGTCCTTTGGCCAAAGACTGCCGAACGGGACCTTCTCCGGCCTTCTAGGCCTCCTCCAATCCAACACCATCGACATGTCCGTGCCCACGATGCGAATAACAGCCGAACGCCACCAAGCCGCCCTCTTCTCCCACCCCATAAATTTCATCAAACAAATCTACATCACCGCATCCCCAACCCAAATCGACACCCGTGACTTCATCTTTGCAACACTGACCCTCAAAGTATGGTGTCTTCTTTTACTGACGATAGGTATCGTCACCTTATTCCACTTCATAATGACCACTTACTTACGAGACACCACCAAACAAACTCCCCTAAACAGGTTAAGCACCTCTGGAGTGGTAAGTTGATAAAGTTTTGAGTTTTAACATGGCCTGTCAAGGAAACGATTTCAGCCCTCTTGAAACAACCAATCCCTCGCCACTACTCTATTGGCTGGTCAATATTTCAATTAATTTTTTTGTTGATGTTACTTGTTTTTAGTAATTATTTTCAATCAGTTATGAATTCGAATTTAATTGCCCCCCGAAGTCCACAGCCTCTCTTTACTACTCAGGAACAGCTACTCGACCTGCTCGAGGAGGGAAAGACGTGGTTGACATATTACGATGAGACAGCACCTGTATGCACCCTCAAGTCAAATTGCCACAAATTAGAAGAAGTCTTGAAGAAAAGGCCGATCGTTGTCCATACTAGTCAGGAAAAGTTGATCCAAGAAATCAAAAAAGGAGCCGTCTTCTATGGGTCTTTCGACGTAGACTTTTTTATGTCAACCATCAACGTGTGGTCAAGGAAACACGACCTGATAGCAATACTAGATCCACGCGAAATAAACACCTTCTCTGGTTTTGCCTTCAGTCTCAAACAAAAAAGAGCCAGAGATAAGTAAGTTAGTGTGTATATATTTTAAAAAGAAACCATCACCATCAACTATTTATAGATTCAATCAAGCACTCTCTCACCTCCTACGAGGCCTCGATTCGATCGCCAAGAGTGGCGGTGGTGGTGGCTACTACTCAATGAAAATCCCATTTTCTGCCCGTTTCTCACGACCAATTACTCCCTCCTTAAGTGTCAACACGCATTTAAAGCAACTCTTTTTTACTTATCTTATAGGTCTAATGGTTTCGGTGCTTGTCTTGATAATTGAAATCGGCTGTGGGAGAGCTTATTTTTTACATCAATTCGCACTCTTCGATTCTTGTTTTTTGTTGATTTAATATACAACTTTTGATTTTAAATAAAAAAAATGGTAGTATTGACTTTGATTTAATTTTAAATTATTATTATTATTCGTATGGTTGCTTATGGATTGGTGGTACCTAGATTTATAAACTTGTTTAACACACACAACTAAGTTGTAACTGCGTTCCGGAAGGCTTCCTTTCTATTTGATTCTGGTAAGAGTGATTACACTTGATAGTCATCAAAATCCGTCTTCATTTGCATATGTGTCTATTTAGATGGTGGGGTTGTGTTGGTGGTGGTGTGTAGATCAAAATAAATATAAGGATATTGTATGTTTATGTATATATATCCTGTTTGACCTTATCCTTTTTTAATTGTGGATGAGTAGGAAAGTTTCAGTGTAAAGATTAGGGATAGGTAGAGGTGAGTGTTTTTGTTTGTTTTCAACTTTTACCAAACTTAAGGACTTCTTCCTCATTTTCGCCTGGGGCCATCTGGTGGATGATGTCGTCACCACTGCAATTTCACAAGGCATTACACAATTGCTAGGGAATGTCGTGTTTGAAATGACACAAAAAAGTTGGTAGTCATTTAATCAAATCTCGTTTTCATCTAAACACACTACACTAGTCTATTATAAAAGCTACAAGCGTTACCATATCCATACAACTTTTATTTTGAAGACTTACTATTTGGACACCATATTATTTCATTTTGCTCTTCCATTTAAATTATTTCCATGTGTTAACACATTTAAAAGGAGCGGAACCATCATAATCGCATCTCCTAATAACTACATCCATTCGAATAAATAAGTTTGTTACCGAAAATTGTTATGCCATTTAACCTTTATTCTAGATAGATTTTGCGTAGATGTCATTTGATGCGTCCTGATTCGCGTCGTGGATTGATTCTTTTTGTTGTGTGATTATATTTATTGGTTATTTTAGGGAGGTATGAGAAGTTTGTTGCATGTTGTGGTGGCTTTGGTGATTGCTGGTGGTGTGGAGGGACAGGTAATGTGTTGGCTATACACCTACTTGCTAATGAATACATTTAGGACATGGGAGAAGCCGTAGGGCCTCTTCTTCAACTGCTCACCAACCCCGGCCTCATGAAGATGACTCAATTGGCAACTGACATCGCCGTTCAATCCATCAACTCCAACCGAAACGCCAACCTCAAGGCAGGGGGGGATCAAAAAGCCATTGACTTTAACTCGATGACTCCTTCTCAAATGTTCGGCCAATCCATGACTAATTTTGTTGAACAAACCAAGAAAAACATGGCTAATCCGAAGATGAATGGACTGGCTGCATTCACTCTACCACCACCTGTTCAGCCTAACAAGAAAATTCACAAGCCCAAAAGAGTGTTGAAAAAGGCAAATACTTCCCAAAAGAAGGCCAAATTAGAAGAAAATTCCTCTATTTCACCTGAAGGTAGGGCTGCTCAGATTGCTTTGTTGAGGAAAATAGAGAAAGATGGCATTTCTGTGCCTGATTCTATTAAAAAGGATGTTGGTTATGACTTAAATGAGGGCAAGGCAAAGAAGGCACACAAGGAAGTTGAGGTCAGACCACTGGATTTGGAAAGGTTGATGGGACGGGGGGGTGGTGGTCAATTTAGTGACTCCAACTCCAACCAGTCTCCTTTGATCAAATTAGCAGAGGCTTTCATGGGAAAGAGAGGCGGCGGTGGGAATGGTCAGGCCAGAGGAGTTAGCACGCAGACGTTTGGGAGTGGAGATGAAAGAGGTCCCATTCCAAACATAAGAGATGTTGCCCCGGCAGCCAAAAATAACTTTGGCATCCCAAGAGGCGAAGGTTGTCTTCCTCTGATAGGAGAATTCATGCAAATGGCGTACGGAAATTGTGTCAAGTACGCAGACGAAAGAACCTTCGATGCCTGGGGCAACGAGATAAAGAATGGAATGATGGGAGGATCCATCAATCTAATGAAAGCTTCCATCGAAACTTGCAAAATGCAGGCGGAACGAGACTTGTGTGGCCAAATCAAAAGAGCCATCAGTGAGTGTGACATTCTGGGAACTATCCAAGTAGGAGCTCAGATCCAGAGATCCTTCGACAGATGCGACCAAATCACAGGGCTGATTGACAGAAACCCCATGCAAGTGTTAAATCAAATAGGTGGTTTGGTGAATGGGGAAGTTGCACAGGGCTTTATTAACAACTTCTTGGGGTGATTTATTCTATTTTTTGCTACTATATTTATCATGCGGGTCTTTTATGTATAATTTGTTGGAATAAAATGTTGTAACACACTTTTGTTGGTTTGAATGTCATTTTGTAAGGCACTTTTATTCGTTTGATATTGCCAACACACGTTTGGTTGTCTGGGGTCCCACACAGAATCACGGTACATCCTTTCCCAAGTGTCTACTCTTAAATTTGGTATTCTAATTTTAAAAAAGATTCATTTAATTTGCCCGAAAAGCATCGTTGCTTTCTATTTCTATTCAACCGGAGGTTCAAATATTAATTTTAAAATTATTTATAGGCTTTACCATGGTCAACGTGGAGAAAAAGGTTTTGAAAAGGAAGTTGGACAAGTTTAAGAATGCAAAGAAGAAGCAAAAGGTTGAGCCTGTTGTTGAAGAGGCCGTAGAGGAAGTGGTAGAGGATGTGGAAGAAGAGGTTGTAGAAGAAGTTGGTGGTGACAAAGACAGCGGTGCCACGTCTTCCGAAGATTCAGAAAACGAGGTTGAGAGTAGTGTTGGTGGGAAAGCAGTCGAAGACAAAGCCAAGACCCCCAAAGCGTCTGCCTCTACCAAGAAGACAATTCTGTCTGAAACTACATTCGACTCTCTTGCCGACTCAATAAATGACCGTCTATTA
Source organism: Rhabditophanes sp. KR3021 (assembly GCA_963281155.1). Lineage (NCBI taxonomy): Eukaryota > Metazoa > Nematoda > Chromadorea > Rhabditida > Alloionematidae > Rhabditophanes > Rhabditophanes sp. KR3021. The sequence goes on along the minus strand of CAUJLY010000005.1, from coordinate 251,414 downwards.
GCTCAAATCAAAAGCATGGGCTACGAAAAGATGACTCACATCCAAGACCAAACCATCCCAACTCTTCTCCAAGGCAAAGACGTCCTAGGAGCAGCAAAGACCGGTTCCGGCAAGACCCTTGCCTTCTTGATCCCAGCCATCGAATTACTCCACAAATTGGACTGGAAATCCTTCAACGGGACCGGGGTGATCGTCATCTCGCCCACTCGGGAACTGTCTCTTCAATCGTATGGAGTTTTGTGCGAGTTGTTGGAAAACAACCAATCCCTCTCCCATGGCCTCATCATGGGAGGGTCCAACAGAACGACTGAAGCTCAGAAATTAGCTAAAGGAGTCAACATTATAGTGGCGACGCCTGGTCGCTTATTAGAGTAAGTTCACATTTTGTTTATATTCATAGATAATCCATTGTAGTCACATGAGAAATACAAAGGACTTCCACTTCAAAAACTTGAAAGCTCTTATCATAGATGAGGCGGACAGAATCTTGGATATTGGGTTCGAGATTGAGATGCACTCAATCTTGAAGATGCTTCCAAGAAAAAGGCAAACGATGCTCTTTTCGGCTACTCATTCACCAAAAGTAGATGAGTTGGTCAAAGAAGCCCTCCATGCCAATCCTATTTGTGTCGGTCTTCAAGAACAACTCCACTGGGAGGAGCACGCAACGGTTGAAGGATTAGAACAAGGGTATGTGGTTGCTGCCTCCGACAAAAGATTCCTCCTTCTGTTCACTTTTCTGAAGAAGAACAAAAACAAGAAAGTGATGGTTTTCTTTTCTTCTTGCCATTCAGTCAAATATCATACTGAATTGTTAAATTATATTGACATTCCTGTTCAATCTATTCATGTAAGTAATGGGCAGTTTTAATTGTGCACATTAATTTGTCATTTATCTTCTTTTATTAATCGAATTTGGTTTAGGGTAAACAAAAGCAGCAAAAGAGAACCTCCACATTCTTTTCATTTTGCGAAGCAAAAACTGGAATTCTTCTTTGCACAGATGTAGCCGCCAGAGGCCTCGATATCCCTGCCGTCGATTGGATCGTTCAATTCGACCCTCCAGATGATCCTCGTGAATACATCCACAGAGTAGGTAGAACTGCTCGTGGAGACGCCGGCACTGGCCATGCTCTTCTTATCCTGAGACCAGAAGAACTCGGATTCCTTCGCTACTTGAAAGCCTCCAAAGTCACCTTAAATGAATTTGACTTTTCCTGGAACAAAGTAGCCAACATCCAACTTCAACTAGAAAAGCTGATCAACGAAAATTATTACCTGAACAAGTCTGCAAAGGAAGCTTACAAGAGTTACATTCGTGCTTATGACTCACACAGTTTAAAGCAAATTTTTGATATCAACACTTTGGATTTGTTGAAAGTTTCTCAATCTTTTGGATTTGCTGCTCCTCCGTATGTGGATTTGCCTATTACTAATAGGAATAAGGAGCCGCCAAAGACGGGGGGTGTTTATGGAAAGAGAGGACCAAAGGCTGCTTTTGGGGGAGGAAAGAGATATTAAATTGGTAGTTTGAAAATGTCAAAGTCAATTATTCGTGCTTTTTATTACCAGAATCAATCACTCCTCTAAGTTCCATCTTCTGTCCTTTGTTTAATGATTATACTTTGTTTTATTTGTTTATCAATCCCCTTAAAAGGATTTTTTATATGCTTGTTAATTAATAAATTTTCTTACGAACCCACTCTTCTGTCTTTCACCAAATAAAGAGATCCAAATCGAGATAAAGAAATAATATTTATAAAATCTCACTTTTTCCTTGTTATTCAAAACCATATCATCGCCATGTCAATATCTCTTGTTATTTCCTTTTTATTTATTATTATTATTACAATCGGCAATGGCAAGACATTATTATCAGGTACAAAAAACAAGGTATTGTTAAAACCTGGGGTTGAATGTTTGTCTGATAGGTTAAGAGTAACCTTCGTGACAGGCCACCCCTTTAAAGGTAGAATCATGGTAGCTGGTTTTGGAGAAACAACCAATTGCCATATCAGAGGAAATAATAGAACTTTAAATACAATTCAAATTAAGTATAACTCATGCGGATTAGTGAATACGAAAGTGGTAAGCTAATTTAATATTTAGGCACATACATTTTAAATGTACTCTGTTTAGGGGGCCAAAACAATAAAATTAACCATTTCCTTCCATCCTCACTTCCTAACGTCAACAGACCGTTCCTACAAGATTACCTGTCTCCAGGCCAAAATACATCAACACCACCCAACAAAAGACAACTTCAACGTCCAATTTCCCTCAAAACAAGTCTCCATTGTTGGAAACGTTGCCACTATACCTTGCACTTATCAAGTGTCAAGCCTCACAAAAGGCAATTTGCATGATTGGCAATGCCACAACACTCGAGGCTATGCATGTTTCCGAATAATAAATTGCACAATTAAAAATGTTTTGCCTGGGTTAGGTGGGGATGGGGGGAGGACAACTATTAGTGGAGGGAGAGAGTGGTGGTACGTTAAGGATTGGAGGTCTTTGCACATAACGGACAAAAAGATCACCTACCACAACTGTAAACCCATTTTTTTGAAGGACAAAAAGGTTAGTTTGTATTTAGTGTAATGTAATAGTTTTTTTGATTCCAGCATTGCAACTAAATAAGGCAATAAGGAGAATAGTAAAAAGAAAGAGAATACAAATGTTCCTCCACTATAGCATCAACTCTGCCTCTTTCTTCTCAAATGTCAATTCTATTTATTTTATCATGATCGGTCCTATTTTGATCATTCTTTTAGTTATCTTTATCCTGCTAAGTTTTGTATTTTGTGCAGCTAAACATGGATAGCTTATTTGTATGGGTTTTCTTTACTTAAATAAAATCCATTCACCAGTCTTTTGATAGTATCATTTTATTAAATGTGACCTCATGCCCAACCCAAAAAGGATAAATAACCACAACAAGAGCCTACATTTACTCCTAAATTCCTCAAAACAAACTAAATTTGATCCACTGTCTACCAAATGCATTATTATTTATCTGTTAAAAACACATCTAATTTACAGGGCACAACACACTGAAGGCCACTTGTACCTAGAAATGTAACATAAATGACATGCAGCAGCTGTATGATAAAGATATATATTTTGTAAAGTCAATAATATTATTAAACAACATGTTTGAATGTTTTAGGTAGGTGGAATTTGCCAGATTAGGTATGAGTAAAAAATTGAGTAGCAACGGGTGGATATATATTTATTTAGAGTGCATGTTCATTTTTAGTTTGTTGTCGTGTGGTGGTAAGTAGGAAAAATAAATACCTTTATTCTTTATAGTTTTAATATTATTTTGTTGTAATGGAAATACAACCATGGAAGGAACCGGACATTTTGAAGACTTTTTATAACCATATTTCAATGGCTTCAAATTTGGCTAAAATGAATATTTATGTTGTGAATGCTTTGAATGATTCTAAATTTAATAAATTTGACCATGGCCTAGATTGATTCGTCAATGCCACACTTGATCCAGTTGCAAAATATGTCCATGGATCAATTTTCGGATTGAATTTTACTGGTTTTAAAGAAGCTTTCAAATTAATCAAGTCGAATGAAGTCCAATTTGTGGAGGCAAATTCAATGTTGTGGTATCCCATACAAATACTAAGACAGTTTCCAAAATCGGAAAGAAATTGGCAAATCTTTTTAACTACATCCTTAAAATGAATGCTTATTTTGATGTCATTTATATGACAGGGCAGTTCATACATTTTACCACTTTTTCTGAGACTGGCCAAATCGAAGTTGGAAAAGTTACGGAGGTAGATATTTTGAATTTGATGAAATCAGATGCAATCAAAGTAATTGGATTAGATCATAGCACCAATATAATCGCCTATTTAAATGACAATGAAATGGAAGCAAAAAATGTATTCAAAGCTTTTCCAAAGCTATCTAAACTAGACATCCAAATCCACTTTGACAACTCCTTCGAACAATTTACTCTAAATGAATACAAGAAAAGTCTAGACATTTGCATCAATCGAACACCCACCATAATCAATCTAAAATTATTAGAAGGCCAAGTGGCTTATATGGGTGATATCCCCAAAGTCAATACTATTTTCAATTACTTTAAGACAAGTCAAGATTAGTTGGATGTGTCATAGAGTTGAGGATGTTACATTTTTTGAGAACATCCTTGATGCCACTAACTTGTCAATCTTGTATTTTAATTTTCAAAAGAATGTCGAAGTGGGTAAGACTATTGAAAGTTTAGAAAAGCTAATTAAACCTAATTGTTTTGGGAATTTACAAAAATTCTGTATTAACTATACACACGAAGCTCACCTAATAATAGACACCATCAAAAAACTGCCCTTCTCCCCACATTTAAAACATTACCAAGTTAATCTACTCAAAGCTAAACGTTCACCCACTCACACCACCCATAACATCCAAGCAATTTTTAATTTAATCGTACCAATGCCAAAAACAATTCGAATTTTAAGAATTTCTGGTGCTCCTTATGAAATGTGTTACTATAACGATCCAATAGGTGCTGCTTATCCTGATTTGCGCATTTTAAAATTAGAGCCTGCTAAATATCAGCCTCCAATTTATAATAATAATTACTTTACTTGTTTCAAAAAGTTGGAAGTCATCTTTTGTGGATGTATCGAAAATGTTACTTTTAACTTACCTTCCACTATACGAGTCTTCTTTGTCAATTGCAAATCACATACCAACTTTCCATCCAGTGGTGTTGCCAAATATCCAAAAGCAGTAGACATCCAATTCGATTACACAGCTCAACTGGAAAGCACGAGAGCATTTGAAGAATTGTCAATGAATAGAAAGCAACAAATATTTCCATCTGGAAGATGTCGCCAATCTCAATTACCTCTTAACAACACTTTGATCAAAGCTTTTGCTTCTAGAGAATTGTACTACATCCATTTGTCTGTCCTACTGGATTGGAAACTTTTTAAGTTGGGATTGGTTCTTTTAGAAGATTTCCTCGACGACTCTTTTTATTAAATCGTGACACCCACCCTCCCCATTACACAACCAAAAATTACTACGCCGACTTATACTTTCGAGTACGAATCTTTGAATCTCAAATTTCAAGGTAACTTTATATCAGACAAATGATGCCATCCAATTACACTACAATATCTCTTATAAATGCACTTTATCCATATATTTGTTAATGAGGATAAGCAATTAATTTAAGATGTTTTATAAAAAAAGTGCCATTCTCTGATTATTATTATTGTCATCAAATAAAATTATTAATAATATTAGTACCTTTGTGAAAAGATTGTTGATGTGGTGTGTGATTAACGTTAAAAATAAGAGCTCTATTTTTTTGTTACCCTTTGCAAAAAGACAAAATAGTTTTTGATGTGTAATAAGTGACTTAGTTTGCATTTGATTCGGCTGTGTAGGTAAAAATACTTAATGCCAAGGAGGTGTTTGTGTAGATCTGATATGGATGACAAATTGATTTTATTAGTGGCCACAGGATATATAGCTAGTTAATAACATATAACATTTCAAGTGAATCTTGTCTCTTTCTGATGGTTGTTTGTCTTTTTTGGGCTTTTGATAGATGCATCATTTTTTTGGTAGTTTGGGGGAATATTTTTTAATATCATTTAGGGTTCAAGTTGAGACCCAAGACACCAATTAATAAAATTGTTTTTGTTTTTTTGGATTATTTTTTAATTTTTTAAACCAGCCACTAACCCCATTTTACAGACCAACAAACAAAAGACATAATAAATCTTAGCATTTTTTGGTGTGATTTTATTGGTTCTTACAAATTTATTATTAAAAGCTATTATACTCCAAGTCTACTTTCTGATTTATAATTTATTATCAATCAAAGGAATCTAAAACAAATCAAAATAACATGAGGATGTTGTTGCTTTGAGCATCAAATCATTCCTTTTATATTTACATTCACTAAACTAATTGGAACATTTTGTTATTTAAGTCGAATATTTTTTATTCAAATGAAGTCTACGGCCGTACCTGTGTTTTTGTATAATATTTTGTTGCCATTAGTATTAGTTTATGGAGCTTGTGCCAGAATAAGCATCAGGGCTTTTCTTTATTTATTATTTTTGTTGTTGCAACCTTCTTCTACGATTCTTGATATTCATTCGGTTGAGAAGAGTAAGTTTGCCCTTACAAAAGTATTTTTCCAAACCAAACTATTTGATTCCTTCTTTTAGTTCAACATCCCAAATCCTTTATCGTATCACTATGGCTGACATCATTTGGATGTATTCTTGTCCAAACATTCTTCAACATCTACCAAAAGTCAGGTGTTCAATTTATGAATTTAGAAGATCAACACAAATGTTATGTAACAACACGAATACTACGACAAATCGGCCTAGAAACCTGGTTCGAACAGGAAGCTCTTGCTTTCATAAACATCATCTTATCCGACCTCTTAGTCTTCATCTACACTACACTTTGCCTCATATTCATAGGTCTATGCGGCAAATTCAACATTAAAATAGAGGAACCCGTCCTTTCCCCGCGAAGAGAATCAAATGCCGTCATCACGATGACTCTCTACGACATGATCGACAAAACAATCTTCCACAAGAAGAATGACTTAAATTTCCTAAAAAAGGAAAAAACCAAGCAGATATGCTCAAACATCATCTTTGTCATTATACTCATTTTCATAGGGTGTCTGCATCCAACCCTGCTAAGTCTGCCTTATTTATTAGTAGCTTTAATTACGGTGGGGTGCTGGATCTTTGACGTTCCCTTTACCTCTTATCATTTTTCCCTAACAAGACGTCTATTTGTTGTGTACTCGGCGATGGTAATCCTCCTAAATTATTGCTACCAATTTGAAGCCTTCAACAGATTTCTACCCCAAAATTCGATGTTACCTAGGTTGTTGGGTTTTAAAGTGTATCACTCCCCTCAGGTTTGCATGAATGTGACTCACCCATCGCCGGTAGACTCAACTGGTTGGATTGAATATTTGGTTCCATTTGTTGTGTTTTTTGTGTATTCACTCGTCACAGACCAATTCAAAAATCAGACTTATTACGAAGTCATAGACCTCCAGATAGCTTTCAAGAAAGATCAAGTAGAAAAAGATTCAGGGCGTGTATTGTACTCACCCGCATACGAAACATTCCTCGACCCAACTCAACAAGACATCCTCGACCTAACCATCACCCCCAAACTCGACAAAATCAAACGGAGTTTCAGTGAAAGAAGCACCTCGACTGTGATCAAAAGAACAAACAAAGACAAAATGAAATTGGAACTCAAAAAAGGGATCCTCAAGGAGATTGACAACATCATCCTGGACAATCCCATTTACTCCCTAATAATAGACCACAGTTATATGATTTGCCTGTTTACGATGGTAGTTTGGTCCATGATTTACCATTCATGGTCGACGTTTGTGTTACTGGCGGTGGCTTGTACGATTTGGGTGGCGCCGAATAGGAAAGAATTGTGTTACAAAGTCTGTTTCTACATAACTCTCTATTCGCTGCTCTTGTTGGCCATTTCCTTTATCTACTCGTTGAATCTGACTCAACAAGAGTTGCCAGACGAGAAGCCTTTATTTTTGAGACAACTCGGATTAGAAAAGCCAAGAGACCTCCTGCCCTGCATCCATCTGTATATCAAAATTTTGTTTACTTTCATGCTAAGTTTGACGCTCCGCCACAAAGCCACCTCCAACAATGTCATTGCCCAACGGAAGACACCAGACAAGGTGAATGTGATAACCGAACAGGTTCCTGGCCTTCCCCGCAAAACATCAGCCGCCTCTCTCTTCTTTACCCAATTCGAAATGGCCAAGCATTCATACCTCAAGGTTATCAAAAATTTCTGCCTCCAAAATATGCTGGTGTGGAGTTTGGTGTTGATGCTGGTGGTAGGCCAACAAGACCCAGTCGTCGTCTACCGAATCATATACATGTCCTTTTTCTTGGTATTTGTGAACGCCTTTGTCATATCAATTGACGTTTGGAGGAGATGCTTGTACATTTTTGAGATGGGAGTGATTGTGTTTTCGGCTGTTGTGTTGGTGTTGATGTATACGTACCAATTTTATGGGCTAGACCAAATTTATGAGGATTATATTGGGTTTAGTAAGGAGATGGCGGAGTCGGTGGGACTGGCCAAGTATAGTCGGTCGGGGTTGTTTGTGGGGTTGATTACGCCATTGTCTTTTTTGGTGGTGACGTTGATCCAAATCAATTTCTTGCACAAGCAATTCATGAAGAGGTCTGCGATGTGGGTGAAGGTGATCCATTTGATGAATAAACCACTGGCTACTCCATTGCGAAAACTGGCCAATAGTATTACTGCCACCCAACAAAAGATCCTAACTGTTGCCACTAATGTCGAAGAGAACAAAGACACTTTAGATCAGTCCAAAAATGGTCGTTTTAAGTTTAAAAATCTTGAATCTTACAAAAAGGTGAAGCAACTGATTGGAAACGTCGAAAAAAACTTTAAATCCATTTATGCCCAAAAAACTAAATTAGCAGATGTTTTTTGGAGGGTATCTGAAATTCATATTGACAAGGCAGTTCTTTTCGTACTGGGCATGATTGCTTTCAATGACATTTCTCTTTTCAATGTTCCTTTCTTGATTTGTATTATCATTTTGCCGGGCCATATTAATACAGATGAAATATTTAAATCGTGTGGTGTGTGGTGTTCGTTGATTGTGGTGGGAAAGATGGCTTTCCAACTGCCGATCATCAAGCAAGAAAGCTTTGAATTCAAATGTTGGCATAATGAAACGTTGATTGGAGAAGGCTTGATAACTAATCCAATGCCATGGATAGGTTTGATTAAATTGACCAACATTTCAGATGGCATCAAGTTAAATATTTTGTATTTGTTTGGGTTGGCCTTTAGATTTATCATCCAAATCAGGCAATCTGTGAAAAGATTTGAATGCCACCAAACAACCCCAATCTATTCTTCTATTTTCGCTGGAATATTCAGAAAACACGCTGACACCAGTCTTAGCAATTGCCTCAAATTTTTCGCCAACTTCTTCTTCTACAAGTTTGGGTATGAGCTTTGTTGGATTGGAAATGCTGCATTAGTAGCTTACAGAAATGACTTCGGTGGTCTTTTACATGCTGCTTGGCTATTTCCTCACATTTTCATTCCACGTTCAAAGATACGCAAAGTTTCGCGTTACCATACAATATTTGTGGGTGTTTTTATCATTTACCAGTATCTAATTTGCCTGGGCTTGCCCCAAATATTCTGCTGGTCTTATCCGTGGGAAAAGAGTAGCGAATCAAGGTTACGAGACTGGCTATTCATTCCCGCCAACAAATTCAAACCCGATTCAATGAAAATATTTGCTGACTTCGTTTTGTATGTAATGTTGTGTTGTCTTGACAGAGTTTTTGAGGAAGAAGGAAAGATGGGGAAAGAACATCCCGGAGGTGGAAATACACCTACAGTTGAAGTTAGGTCTTTTGGAACATTGATTAATACAATGAAGGCTTTGAAGGAGGAATTTTGGAATAAGTGTGGAAAGTTGGTGCACCATGAGTCTGATAATAAAGAAAGTTGCCAGTATAATGTTCCTATTGCCATTCCAGTCCCTGACTTCATAACTACTAAAAATGGGTTGCTTGATTATATCAAAGAAGTCATCTTCATCCACTTTTATTGGGTAACTCTGGCCATAATGTTTATCACAGGAACCTCGAGAGTTACTTTATTCGCAGCCTGCTACGTCGTGGCTTCATTTCTGTTCTGCTGGGCTGGGCATTCATTATTCTACAGACCGATCGAGTATGCTCTCAAGTTCTTCGACCTCCTTATCTTCTACAACAATTCAGTAATGATAATGAGAGTCATCTTACAAGTACTTGGCCACATAATCATCGAACTGTCACCCTGGAACATGTGTTGGTTTTTCCAATTAAATGGAGTCAAATATTACCCCAAGGCTGACCAAGAAGATCCCTTCATTTGCGATCAGGGCGATGGGGAATCAGGTAAAAAAGTGTCATCAGCGACATTATAATTCCAAGGAGTTAACATTTAAATTGACCTCATTATGTTTCAGGTTTATTCTGGGATTGGATTTGTTTCTTGTTTCTAGTTTTGCAAAGACGCATCTTTACTACTGAATATTTCAAACATGTCATAGTGGAATTGAAGGTGCAGAAGGTGTTTGCCAGCAAAGGAGCTACTTTGATGGATGAGTTGAGGTGTAAGGAGTTAGAAGAAAGCGACAAGCAAGAAAATGACATATTGGATAATATCAAGAAAAAGACCGAGAAAATTAAAATTACCCATGCTAAGGAGTTGGAAGTGATGTCTGAACATTCTTCTTACTCCAGAGACTCCTCCCTCAAACCTAGTTCGAAGGAGAAATGTGTCAAGAAAGAGTCAGACACCTCAGCTAATGAATCTATTTCACCTTTGCATCAATCCTATCATCTATCAATCAGAAGAAGGGGTGACAGGCCTTCATCAGACACAGACAGTACTTATGAAGGTCCATCTACACCAGCAAAATACTCCACCCAAAAAACAAACATCGAGGTTCCAAGACTCAAAGGTTTATTCGAAAAAGAACTGTCTAAGGAAGCGTATGATCTAGGCCAACCGACCTTGTCTGCTGAACATAGAAGAAAAAAGACGATGGCTAGGTCTTTGTCCGTGCGTGATACTATCAGTTCCCTGGATACTGACATCAAAGAAGTTGACCAAGAAGAGTGTGGGGTGAGAGGATTGGGGCCTTTGCAACTACTTAATTTCGCCCTAAAGTCAGGGGCAATCAAGGATGCCGTGAAAGAGTCCCATGAAATTGAAGCTGCTCACGACAAATTAGAGAGGCAGATGGAGGAAAGGCATGGAATGGCTGATTATAATTTGATCAGGAAGACTATTTTTAGGAATAAGTCTAAGAAGTCCCGCACTGACATTGATAGAGTTTCTGATGGGGAGGGGACTTCTCTATTGAGGCCAAGTGCGATGCGGAAATCGTCGACTCTAGGAGTTGATTTGGGTCTGGATCACTTTCAAAGAAACATAGCTTATCCACATGCCCGACAAAAATCTAGTGAATCTGTCAGAATTGTATTGAGTGAAGAAGAACCATCTCCAGCCCACGTCACTCATACACGTAGAAGCACAAAAGATGAGGAAGGAGGCCTATTTTCAATTAGTGAATTAACTCAAGACTCAGACGACAAAACTTCAGATGAGGATGAGTTGATAAGAAAGAAAAAAGTTTCCAAATGGAGGCAATTCAAAATCAAGTGCATCATCTTAAGGTCTAAGGTCATAAGTTCTTGCCGTGATCTGGCAAATTTTATCTATATCCTGCTGATAGCTATTATCGAGTCTTTTATTTCGTATATGATGTTTCTAAGCCGGGACTACAGGTACATCGCCCATCATTTAGAAAAGGAAAAGAGACTGTACAAGGAATGTCTAAATGAAAAGTACATTAGAGACAAACATTTGTCCCCAGATGGGAAAAGACGTGTTCCTAAAATCAAATTAATAGAATCAAATGAATTCTCAACTACTTTCGATTCTATATTCTTTGACCAATTAATTAGGGAAGAAAGTGATGGTGGTGATTGCAAGGAAAAGGAACAACAAATAGTTGGGAGTAAGCATACTTCGCCCAGTTCAAGGACAGACCTTTTAATAGTTCGTTTTGTGAAAGCTGTTTATCATTTGTTTTTGTCTAAATCTGAAATATTTTGCTATTTGATGATTTTCTTGAATCATATCAATTCAGCCAGTATCATCTCAATGCCATTGCCGATCATGGCTTTGTTGTGGGGAACTTTGACTGTTCCTCGGCCAACCAAGAGATTCTGGATTACTATAATTACTTATACGGAAGTGATAGTTCTTTTCAAGTATATATTCCAATTTGGGTTCTTTCCATGGAATACAATCCCAACCACCGCAGATCCCTTCTGGCCACCTCGTATCATTGGAATCGAAAGAAGAAAGGGATATGCAACGTATGATTTGTTTTTGTTGATGTCCTTATTTTTGCACCGATCAACCCTTATCGCAATAGGTCTGTGGAAGAACGAAGAAGATTTAGGAAGGAAAAAAGTGTCTGATGTCACGTTATTTGACATCTCCGAAACCAGTAACTACTTAGATAATGATAGGAAGTCAAGCAAACAAAATAAAAGTGACACAAAAGAGTCAGACTCAGATTCGCCCCACAATCCATACAAAGAAAAGGTGAAAAAACTAAAATTCAGACGACAAACCGCCATTCCCAAAACATTAGCCCTAGCTCATGACAAAACAAAGCTACTCGAAAAGAAGGTCAAGGTGAAGATGAGTTCGATGGAGCGATTCTTCAAACACCTTCTAGATTCATCCAGTCGCTGTGCTGCAGACTTTTTTGTTTCCATGTTTATCTGTGACGTTATTTGCTTTTTAATAATAATCTTTGGATTTTCATCCTTTGGGACGGGAACATCAACAGGGTCTGTGACGGCATACTTTGAACAAAATAAAATCCCAGCAGCTCTAGTATTTATGTTGATAACTCAATTTCTGCTAATCATCTTCGACAGAGCCTTTTTCCTGCGAAAATATATCCTGGGCAAGTTGATATTTCAAATATTTTTGGTGATGTTTGTTCACGTTTGGATGTTTGTTTTGTTGCCAGCTGCCACTGAAAGGATGTTTGTCAATAATTTTACGTGTAAGATGTTTTACTTGACAAAAGTTGTTTACTTTTTGATATCCGCAGCCCAAGTAAGTTTCTGGGCAAGGAAATAAGTAAAGTACTATTTTAGATACGAGCCGGTTACCCTCGTAGAACAGTGAGTTCATCCACCTCCAGTTACACTGTCCTCAACTGGCTCTTGTACAAAGCCTTTATGGTGACACCCTTTTTGTTTGAATTGAGATCGCTGATGGACTGGCTTTGGAAAGACACCAGCCTAGGAATTGGGGATTGGTTTTCGTTGCATGATATTTACGCACACATCACAATGTTAAAGTGCGAACTTACCTTTGAAGAGGAGTACCCTAGTGGGAAAGGAGTAAAGAAGAGTCCTCTTTATAAGTATGGGTTTGGGGGATTGCTGTTGGTGGGAGCTATTTTGACGATTTGGTTTCCGCTGGTCCTTTTTTCGATGGCTAATACGGTCGGAGTTAGGTCTTTGCCGATTGAATGTAGTATTACCTTAAGTTTGAGTGGGTATCAGCCTTTGTTTGAGTCAACTGCTCAATTAGGGCATGTGAGGGAGTCAACGGATGAGGAGTATAATGAGTTGTTGTACACGTACCGGACTAGTCGTTCAGCAAGAAATTACCTTGCAGAATATTCAAAGGAAGATGTGGTTAGGGCGTCTGTTAATGGAAATAGTTCAACCAGATGGCAAATCAGCCCCCCTTCCAGGCAATCTTTACTAGAGGATTTGGAAACTAGTAGTTTGATGCGTCTTAAAATAGAATGGACTTTCAAAAGAGCTCCAAATGACCAGTTGCAGCAATTCGGAGTTGTAGAAGGATTTCACCAAATTGAAATGGATCCCCAAAACGAAATCAGGAAAAAGTTGATCGAGATGATTGGTGTGAAGAATGAATCGATCGTGTATGAGCCTATTTTAATTTCACACGCTCTCCCTACAATGGTTCTCATTCCTAGCGAGGGCAAAGCCGGCCCTGCAGTCAATCTCCTCGGAGAGAGATTAAGCGAGACAGTGACAAGAATAGAAGAAACATACAGTGACCTTCTCCTCCAATTAACCTCCCAACAAGACATCGAATGGTGGAAACTAAAGATGATAGATGGACGGTGGGATCCCATCAAAAAGAATCCAATGGTTATTAAGGAAAGATTAAACATAATAGCTTTTGTCGACAAAGTGTTTTCAAAAAACTTTTCCGTAATCACAGGAGGCGGCATTTTAGGTCTCTACATCACAATCATCTTTGTATTTGGACGCTTCATTAGAGGTTTTGCAACAGGTTCAATGGAAAGAATTCCCTTCAATGAGTTACCTAATGTGGATAGAATCTTGGAATTGTGTATCAATATCTTCTTGGTGCGAGATGCAGCCGAATTCGAACTTGAAACGAATTTGTATGGAAAGTTGGTGTTTTTGTTCAGATCTCCAGCCACCCTAATTGACTGGACTCGGGATGAAGATGAAATGAGTGGTGGTGAAGAAACACCTTGAAAGTAACAATAAAAATAGTATTTGTTTTGAAAATACTAACAATAATCCACCCCCAACTAATGTATATTACCCATTTTATTAATTTATCATCCAAAACAACCTAAGGCTTATGTCAAATAAAATTGTAAATAAATGAAAATATACTCTAAAAGTTGTGCATACACATTACATAACATTCATCACATGCAAACAAAAATTGGATGCAGGTTTAAATTGTTTTTGACGATATGAAAAACAGACATCAGCAGCACCATATAAAATATAGATATTCAAATATATCCCTAACAAAACAATTGATACACCTCTTAATCCTCCTGCTTCATTAAAGTAACGCCACAAATGTTTAAAAGATTTTATTTGAACTAGTTGTATGTATACATATTTTTAAATATCATCTAGTTTATATGCAGAAACGTTTTTAACAAACTTTAAAAATTAACTGGGAGATTAAAAAAGTAATTATTTGTGCATATCTTTTGATTGCAATAAAAAGAAGATTGTAGTTGTAGGTTTTTCATTTATATGTGTTACCTTTTTTGGTAAAGATCCATAATTGCGCAACATTTAGTTACTAATAATGTAGACAGGTGTGGCCTTGGTATTGAAGCTACAAAAAGTTGTGATTATTTTTAATGAATATTTCAGTTGTATTTTAGATCGCTAAATTTTCAACATATCATAAACAATATTTGTATGATCTATCAAAAAAAAAGTACAAACAAAGCTGTCAACTTCTTTTGAAAGTGGTGGGAGATTGGTAATTTAGTGTTACATTTGGCGAGCTCTTTATTTTCTTCAGTTGGTAGTGTGCTTCTCCAAGTTATATACCCTTTGAAGGGGAAGTCTAACAAAGGTTACCCTAATTAAGGTACTATCAAAACAAAATCAACAACTAGTTAGGAAAGTGAATGGTGGGGCTAATTAAATAAATCGTATTATTTAGCTGGCAAAAGGTGCGTCAATTTAGGTTGTATTACAATTTTTTGTCATATAAAAGGATATTGGGCAACAATTTATTTTTATTTTATTATGGTTGTCATTATTCCTACCTTGCCCAGAGACATCTGCAATTATAAGTTTTTGTCGGTTTTTGAGGTTTTGCTGAGGTTTGGGAATGAGTATATGGTTTGTTAGAGTTTTTTACTTTTTAATTTTTATTTTTGAAGGGAAGTGCGGTGGAATGCATTGCCGGCCCCAAAGCACGAAATCACTGGCTACGAATGCTGACAAGTTCATTTATTCTATTTCAAATTCGAGTCCCATTTAAGAAGCATCTTAAAATTCAGAATTTTACATTTGGAAATACACCTTGCCGTCTATATTCTCCAGTTGACGTTAAATCTAAAGCCTGTATCATCTTTATCCATGGTGGTGGTTGGTGCCTAATGAATGCTAAATACTTTGACTATATAATGTCTGCAATAGTTAAAGATTTAGGCTGTTCCATTTTGTCTATTGACTACGGATTAGCTCCAAGGCAAGTAGATAGATGTGATAAATGAGTGTCTAATCATTTTTTATCTCTAGAAACGTTTTCCCTGTCGGCTTAAACCAATGTTGGGTAGCTATTGAAGATTTTTATCTAAATCATGCGGACAATCTATCCATCGACAAAACACGTCTAGCTATCTTAGCTGATTCAGCCGGAGGTAATATAGCCGGTGCATTAGCTCAACGATCGGCTCGTTTAGGAAAAAATTATTTCAAGGTAAGTGGATGGTGGCCTTGAACAACTACAATTTTTGATTTAAATATCTACCTAAAGGTCATTCCTTAACTTTAACAAATGAAAGTTTAAATTATTTGTTAATTGTGGTTGGTATTTATTTATTTACATTCACCAAAATAATGCGTTTATTTGGTTGTAGTGTCAGATTTTGGTGTACCCAATCACTTCATGCCTTGACTTTCAAAATTCAAGTTACAAGGAATATTATGAAAAGTACAACAAGACGGGACTCCTCAATCCCGAAGGAGTTGCAAGGTGGATGCTGTTTTATCTTGGCATTGAAGCGACAAAGGAAAATGTCAAAAAGGTGATGAGAAATCAACACATCAGTGACAAATTACGACAAGATTTTAATCTAAAAAGTGAATGCAAGCATCAAGTCGACTTAAAATTAAGTGAAAAATTCGAAGAATTTGCACGAAATCCCGACTTTTGCATTCTAAAAAGCAAAGATCTGCGTTTACTACCAAAAACATTAGTAATAACAGCTGGGTACGACATTTGTTTCGAGGAATCATATGAGTATTATTGTGCAATGAAAAGTGAAGGTGTCCAAGCCACCTGGAAGCATTTCCCTACAGCCTTTCATGGTATTTTAAATTTAGCCGGTAGTCAGACTCAAAAAGCTGTTAAAAGAGAAATCACTGATTATATTAGAAAGAATTTGTTTTAATTTAATAAAGAAGATATTTATAAAGGTTTATTTTGTATTAAAAAATGTTTGATATTAAAAGACGTTTAGGGTTCACAGGAAATGTACCATTACAGATGTGCTTACCATAAATAATATTATAAAAAGTTTTAACATTGAAAAAATTGGGGTCACGAGAAGTGCTTGTTTCTTCAAATGTTTCCCATGAATAAATTTATATGCATCACAACAACCAATCATTGTTCATAATCCAATTGCTTTGCCTTCAAAACGGCAGGAGCCGAACTTGGGGGCACAATTCTCATTTCAGTAACCAATGCAGTAATCAAATCATCAGGAACAGCCTCTAAAATTTCCTTCGTCAAAGCATTCACTTCCTTAGGCTTATTTTCATGAGTCTTCACCAAATCCACAAACTTGAAAGTCTTAGCGGCAATAAGGACAGGAACATTGCAAGCCTCAGCGTGTAAGGCAATAACGCCACACCCTCTTTGAGTCAAAGCATATCCGTTGCTAAAAATTGCCGAACAACCCAATAACACAACATCTACATTCCTCATAACATTGCCGACGCAATTTAAAGTTGTGTAGGTAGTTTCGATGCCTTTATCTGATAGCTTGGATGCAAATTCCAGAGCATTACCTTCGATCGGGCTTTCAACGATGGTGATGTCGATTTCGTTGTTACCCAACTTGCTTTCTAAGATAATTTTCTCAACCAAAGGGCAGCTGCCATAGATAAGGACACGTGGCAGTGTTCTGAGTTTGTCTCCAGCAAATTTGACAATAGCAGCATCAGCGGATGAAAAGTGCACATCAATGTAGTTTTCTAACCACCCATTTAAGTGTCTTTTGGAATCGGCGTCGTTATCATACTTTGCTAAGGCGATAATTTCCTTCTTCAATTGCCTGATGATGTTTCCAAGTGCAAAGGGGAAGGTGTATTTGCCATCAGAGTTGAGGTAAGACAAACTACTTTTAGTTCCATTCATTAAACCTTCGTAGAAAGGAATATTTTCTTGGTGGTGGTAGTCTTCGAGGAAAGCTTGAAAGGCAAACACGAATTCTTCACAAATTTCATCAACTCCTCGAATGATTCCTTGATCGCATTTTGAAAATAGACTTAAGAAGGATGGATGGACACGAGAAGTATCAATGATTGGAGTGAGAGACCGGATTGTAGTGGTTGTTGGGGGAATCGACTTTGGCAGTGGATCCTTCTTGATTGGCTTTGATCGGCTTGAGTTACTTTCCCCAGTTGGCTTTTTCTTAGGTGGAGCAGAAGTAGATGGGGCTTTTTGAAGTTCCGCACCCTTATCTGGCGACTCCACAACCTTCTTTGCAATTACAGAAGACTGTTCTTGTTTACCTTCCTTCTTGGCCTTAGTAGCAGCTTCTAAAAAAGGACAAATTATGATACAATTAACAACATCTCAAACATACCTTTCCTAGCTTTATCCTCTGCTTTCTTAGCCTTTCTTTGTGCATTGACTTCATTTCTACACTTTGCATCATCCGTCATCGTTGAGTGTGTCTTCCCAAATTAAATTCCTATAAATGTGTAAGGTAGTTGGTTAAATTGGTTTCCAAATTAGCAAAATTCTTTGATATAATGGTTTTGAGAGGAATGTGTTGGAAATGTGTGTCTTTGTGTTTTTGATCATCTTACTACATATATGTATAGATAGTTGAATTTGCTCGCCAAAATATAAAATTTGTTTGTTTATAAACTAAAAATCAACAATTTATTAATTGAAGGACACATGTATTATTTAAATGATTCTTTTGTTGGCTCTTATTTTACTTGTTCAGATCTTCCACGTAAACGAAGCAATTTAAAATGAAGGATTTTGATGTGATGTTTGTAGTTTCCAAATTTTGAGGACTGGTAATTGGTTGTAAAAGTCAGTCCTAGAGTACCGCTGGAAGGATTGAAATAAAGATTTTCAGGTTATGAGTGCCTTGTCAAAGTTTGTCTCGGGATTGGCATCGTCTTTTTGAATGAGATGGAAAGTGAAAATAACTAGTATCTTTTATTTGAAGACATATAATTAGATTAAGTGAAACAATTTGAAAATATTTATTAAGTTTGCCGATAACAGACATTTTATGCAAAAAATAATCCTAGTCAGAAAGATTGTTTATTATGAAACGTGTGTACAAATTAAATATCATTTCGAGAATATTCTTAGAATTTTAATTGTTTAAAAGAATCCTCTATTTTAAATGTTTATAATAGCTTTTGGTATAAACGTAAGCAATAGCAAATTTCGTCTTTGTTAAGTATTATTCTAACAAACTATTATCTTGTCACATTTCAAAAGGAAAAATGATTTAAAGTTACTTTATAAAGATGATGAACTTTTGTAAAATATTAACTTCTACATTTAAATACATCTACTTGTTGCAACAAATTAAATGAATATTTCACATAAAAAATAAAATAAAGCCACTCAAAAATGAAATGCTGATTTTATAAAAATTGGAACTGCAATAACTTATATTTTGTTTTGTAATTCTATAAATATTTTTTGTGTACAGTTATTACAAAATGTATATTATTGTAAGAGACAATTACACTTAATTTACTCATTTTAAAAACTTAACAAAGGATTTGACAAAAACGGTTTGTTCAAAAAAGTTCAATTCTTATGTAATTTTATAGAACTAGCAATGGAGCGAAACTTTTGTAATTCCGGAGCCAACTTTTGAAAATTTGGAAGTTCCTGTTCCGTTCTGTTTTTTAAGACGGAACCAAAGAAAAAATATATTTGTAACAACTTTTATAACAAAATGAATAAAAAAGATGACAAAACACATGTTAAATTAGGTAATTAAAGTTAATTATATCAAAGCATTAACTTTTAAGAACAGCAAATAAGGAATCGCTTATATTTCTCTCATTAAAAACATCTAATTGCCTCGCTACATTAAAAATAGATTCCGAATAAACACTTGTCCAAGTACCAGCTGAATATTTTTCTTTTATTTGGGTTTCACTTTCATTTGAATTTTATTTTTTTAAGACTTCACCGGCAACAAAATTATACATGTTGTTATTAAGTTAATTAAGAAAAATATTATCTATTCCCCCAAATTTGTATCATAATATTATTTAAATAAAACATATCATCCATGATGTAATTAAACAAATACATTCTTATTCATTACAAATATCCAGACACAATTTACTTTCTAAAAAATTTAAGTCTCAATTTATTTATTAATTTCAATGCAAAACCAATCTTTTCTAGATAACTCCAACTCCAACACATACACCCACAACCTAAAGTTAATTTTATCCCTAAACGGTAAAGTAATTTTCTTTGTCTCTTCTATTTTCTCCATTCTTCTTCTCTACATTTGCCAAGGCATCAAAATACAAGAATTCAATAAATACAAAAGAATCATTTATCTCTATGTAACTACAGATATTTTCTATAGTATCATTCAATTAATTCTCGAACCAGGCTCTGAACAAGCTAATTCATATGCTTTTGTTATTGTTCATGGAATTTCAAGTTATTTCAACGAAAATTGGATGCTCGTTTCAGTGTTAAGTGGATTTGAGATAGCGATCATTGAGTTGTGTAATAATTTGGTTGTATTTGTTTATCGTTATTTGTTGATTGTTAGGTGAGTTGGTTTTAATTTAATTTAGAATCAATTTTATAGAGGTTATTGTTTGACACAACATCAATTTGTACTTTTAATTTTTATGAATATCTTATGGAGTGCTATTACTCCTATATTATTGTTTTTGTCATACCAACAAACTTCTGAAGAAGAAATTGCAAAGAATAAAGCCTTTTTATTCCCTGAATTTTCATAGGAACAAATCAACAACCTCTACCATTCTTTGTTTTAACTAATCCACATGCAATTGTTTCCTATCTAGCAGTCTTACATACCTTCTTTACAACAACAATAATATTCATAGGAATAATAGTAACGTTTAACAAAATCAAACAAAAATTAAAAACAAATTTAAATTCCATGTCTTCAAAAACCAAAAAATTACAAAATCAATTAACTTTAGCCATGATTATTCATGTGGTAACTTTTCTAATCTTCTTTGGCCTACCCATTATCGTTGTTTTCTTAACTTTGACATTAAATATCAATGCAAACAAGTATAGTCTGGGGCATATATCATATATGATAGTACCTTGGCCAAGTGTTATTAATCCAATAACTTCAATTTTATTTATCGAACCATGTTTTAGAAAGTTTTGCTTCATTTTTAGGATTAGTAAAGAGAAAAAAGATACCAAAGTGTCGCAAATGACTATGGGGTCAATGAATCAAATACAAAAATAATAAGTTTTATTATTATGGCATAAATAAAAAGCAACTATCAATTAAAATGTATGTGTCTGATTGGATAAATCTCTAACGTTTACTTATGAATACATTTTTCTGGCTAACAATTTTTTGACTAATCATATTTATATTATTTTTTCGACTGGTTTAAAAACATATAAAATCATTTCTAATTTGTTCACTAAAAAATGCATTAAAAATATCAGATACTAAACTTACTTGAAAATCAAAAGAAAAACATTTGATGTCCAAGCAAATTTTAAAAACTAGACAAATACGCTGCTTCGTCCCGTTCATTACAGTTTTTAATGCTTTTTCAAATGAGTATAAAGTTAACAACACTCCCATGTTTCCCCTTGTTTTAGCAAAAATACTTTGGTCGGGTCTGAGTATATGGTCTCCAGGGCGGACGAAGCTCTTGATAAAATGGGCTGCAAAAAAGAATTTGGCCCAACTTTTTATCCTCTTTCTAATGGTAAAAAACCCACACCGTTTTATGAATCATATCACGAGATTTTTTGTGCTACACCACCCTATTTTACCTCTTTAGCCATAGCTCCTTCATATGTCGACAAAATATGAGAATATACATAACTTCTTGCGTTCTTTCGAATGAGTATCCTACCGATGTCGTATGTCAAACCTTTTTTTCGACCTTTCCTCGACCCTACTCATAGACCTCAAAAACGTCGACCAAATAAAAAACAAAAAAATGGGTTTTTAAAAATGTCCTGCTTTACCCTAACATGCTTAACATTGCGATTTGGTGGATGAGTGCGAGTTTTTTCAACTTCTTGCTTACTATCACTTGTAATAGAAATTGCAATACATTTAATTATTTAGTTCTGCTTCCAATAATTGTTATTTTGTTTGCTGTAAAACTAGAAATTGCGTTTTGCAATATGATTTTATTGTAATGCAAAGTCACTATAATTATTACCACAATTGTATCTATTGTAAAAATATATTCAAATTTGAGTGATTGCATAAATATTCTTATATTTATTCTCTTGATTCTTCATTAAATAATGCAATTTACTCAGCAATGGCAGTACAATTTTTCCCATAACCACCACTAAGTAATTTAACCTTTTGCGTCTTTGTCATTTTAATCCATTGTTGTGGAAAACCAGCACTTGAATTAGTACTATCTGATTGGATTTGTCCACATGAACCTACAAATAATTTTCCTTTTTCGTCAACTGATCCGGATAACAAATATTCGTGACCTTCTTGAAGATAGTCCAATCCACAAGCAGCTGAACTGATCCGAGTACCAACGTTGTCTGAAAGCTTTTTAATCGTAGCAGGCTTTTTGAATACATCAATATGTTTAACAGAATAACTTAACTGAGCTCCACTAGGAAGGCCAGTTTCATCGTCAGTTGTGTTTACCAAGTTTTTTTTGACAATTTTTAAATGACTAACTGAAAAATGATTGTTTGTAATAATTTATAATTTATATATTTACCAAATCCAGCATTACAAAAGACTTCATCAGGATCTCCCATTCTACACTTGCAACAATAAGCACAATAGACATTCAAAGCCAATATAACGAAAGCAACGAGATTGCGATTCATTTTATTCTAAAATGACTAAAAATATATCGAACAATGACTTTAAATAAATGTGAAATACTGAATAATCAGATCAAATAGATGACGAATTTAACCTTGGTAACAGAAAGATAACATTTTGACTAATAGTTTAGCTATTTATTAAACATATTTAAATGTGGCTGTTTTGTTTTTCATAAATTATCAATGACTCATTAAGTTTAACATTTTTTTAAACTGTAATCTGTTTGATTAGCATTAAAACATGTGTGATGTATTTTTGGATAAGTCTTGACTAGAAAAAATTGTAGATAAGTATTGTCATATATAGTGATAGTTGGACAAATTATGATAATAATGTAGACATGCCCCCTATACTAAGCATCTATAGTTTCTTGTGAGAAGATATATGGTTTGTTAAAATCTAGATTATTATTTTTTTAACATAGAATTAATTCGATTTCATTAACACTATTTATAACATGTCCTGAAATAAAATATTGAGACTAGTTGATACCATACTAAAACGCATATTTTCTTCTCAAAACGGAGGATACACACGTTTATGCACTGGAAACAATATTTTATGATACGAATGGAAACGAATTGCCTAATTTGATAGTATCCGGTGATGAACTTTCCCGACCAATTGTGTAATCAGCATAACAAAATGCATTTATATGATTACTAAACTTCATTTCAAGAAGATTGCCGATTTAAATAAAATTATTCATCGTCATGTTCAAAAAAACAAGCATTTAATATTTCTACTTTTTTATGTTACTTGAATATAATTATAAATTGATAGCCCTTTTTCAGATGTAAAGCAAAAGAAACTCAATAATTGCTATATAAATCTATAACAATTACATGTTGTCTAGATTAAGTAATTGAGCTTGATTTGAGAAGACTACTTTGCAAAACTAATAAATTTACCTTATCTTCTTAATTGTTCTTTTGTGGATGAAAAAAATTTAATTATACTGATAAAATAGGTTGTTCAATTTTGAATGCAAGTCATATTACATTCATAATGAGATCATACTAATATCTTTATTCTTAAACCAACATATGTCAATATTACCAAGTAACTTCTATAAATGCTACTAACTACATTATATATAAAGGAAAACAAGATGTTGAGTACTTAATAGTGAAAAATGATTTTTCCCAACAATAACCATCGTGTTTTTAAATATGAATATTTAAACAATTAGTGAACAAATAAAATTACAAAAATGGGATCGAACACTTATTTCGAATCATTTCGGCATTTGAATCTTTAGCAACGTAGACAATATTATTCTTAAAGCATTTCCACATACAATTAATTAAAATAACCAGCAATTAAAACAACCATTAATATGATTAACTCAAACAAACATTTGTTTTAGTAGTTCAAATATTTATTAACGAAACCACACCATACTTTAATGACACTTAAAAATGAATAAAATCACATTATCACACAAAAAGATGCTCCAAAAAAGTTTTGGCTTTACGAGACATCATTTTACAGGGCAAATATTTGCCTTTATTTAGTTTGAAGATTTGTTTCTTAGTTACTTTGGACCAAATTTGTGGTTCAAGCCCACTTAACACTCCATCTGGGCCAATTTGTTCGCAGAAATCAGAGGTTAAAGTTCCTTTGATATATTGTCCTGACATAAGATATTCAATTCCAATTTTTAAATTAGGTAAACCACAGTCAAATTTTTTATCTGGTGTAGCAATATCGGTTGGCAATGTTTTATTGACAGCATTTGGGGGCAGCTTGAAAATCCTGATATGGTTGACATTGTAAATGCAATGCATCTTATCAAAGACTGCCTTCTTTAATATCTTAACTCTACTAACTAAAACAATTAAGTTCAGCTTCTCAATGAGACTTACCCCAATCAGCATTACAAAAAGCTTCCTTGGCAGTTTTAGGCTTACAATCACACACCCCATATATTCCACCTATCAAAACAACCAAAATAAACCAACATAACACCACCCTAAACATTTCCTTTATAACCTCCAAACCTGTCAACTTCAAATTTTTATATTTACAAAAAGAAGTTTATTATGTTTGAATTTTGACACTTCAACTTTTAATTACTATCCATTAAATGACATCATTTCCTTTGATCTATTTCATATTTATTTGCTTTGACTAGCCTTTTTGAATCATTCAAGACACTTCGTACCAAGGACACCATCTTCACACGATCACCCTGCATACAGCTTGGAATTTAGATTCGATTTGAATTGATAAATTTGACGAGATATTTAGCTCCTTATTAATAAGTTGTTTAATCTTAATTTTTGTGTAAATTATAATTAAAAATGCCACGCGCCAGAAGAGATAAAGTCGGTATGTTTGTTTGCTTTGAAATTTTATTTTAATTATACTTCACTTTAGTTTCCTTAACCAAAGTAAAGAAAAAGAACAGAGGTACCAAGGAGAACTTGGTTACGGAGATTCGTAGTTGCAGTGATACTTATCCTTACATCTACGCATTCAATTTAGAAAATCTAAGATCATCGGGTTTTAAAGATGTAAGTTAAATAGTAGTCTAGGTTGGCCTCAATTATGAATGCTCATACATTTAGGTACGTCAACACTTCAAGACCAATTCACGTTTCTTCTTCGGCAAAAATTCAGTGATGGGGATTGCTCTTGGCAAGACCAAGGAAACTGAGTATGCAGAGGGTCTTTTCAAGCTTGGACAGCATTTGAGCGGCCAATGCGCTCTTATGTTTTCAAAAGTCCCCCCATCAACCGTCACCAACTACTTCCAAACCTTCCACAAAGAAGATTTTGCCAGAGCTGGAGACATTGCCACTGACACATTCGACTTACCCGCCGGTCCACTTCCTCAATTTGCCTTTTCAATGGAACCTCAACTAAGAAAGATGGGCATGCCTACAACTTTAGACAAGGGAGTCGTCACATTAGTGAAAGAGATGAAAGTTTGCACAAAGGAAGAAAAGCTAAACCCCGAGCAGTGCAAGATCTTGAAAGCTTTCGACTACAAAATGGCCGACTTCAGACTTGGAGTTAGTGCCATCTTCGAAAAAGGAAAGGGTTTGAAGATTTTGTAAACGAGACATCATCTATCGTCCCTTACCGCCCACTTTTTGTTACCTTTTTTATAATCTTCTTTCTCAAATATTTTGTTGGAATGTAATTGTTGATTTTAATGAATAAGTTTTTATTTGAATTGTTCTGTTATCTTATATAAATGCCTCTTAATTGGTTTATGTGCCACTTATATTTTTGTAATATCTAAATAATAATCTTGTTGTTATATGTCATTCAGTAGGGCATGAATAAGGTGGTGTTTTGGAGTTTAACTTATAAGCGTTTCCTGGCTTCAGTCCCAAAGAAGTTAAGTGATGTCAAGTTTAGTGAGTCAAAAGCTTATGCAGGCTTTGACAGGTATGGAAAACAGAATTTATACATGACCAGTCAATTTAAGCCTACTTACTATGATTCGAGATCTTATAGTAATAAGAAGTTAGTTTCATTTATGGGCAGTTTCTTTGGTGTGGTGGCATATTTTGCCTTTTTTAGGTTAGTTAAAGTTGAGTGAGGTAAATAAAAATTGGTTTGCAGACAAGAAAATGATCTAGACAGAATCTTCAACACACCTGGCCACATCTTGTCCTCAAACTTGGAAAGAAGAATGATTAGAGTGCAGATAGAAGAAGCTGTTGCTTCCGGAAAAGACACTTCTTTGTTGGAAGCTGAATTAGCATATATTGACGTGAAAGAGGCAGCTTTAAAAGTAAAATTCGAAAATTAACTTTCGCCCCCCAATTAATAGGTTCAATCATTTATTATTATTCCTTAATGTGCATAAAATATTTAGTTTGTTGGTGTAATAAAAACATATTTATACTAAAAAGAATCACCTGCTATTAACTGATCACAATAATAGTTCAAATATTTGGTGAATAACCCTCCCACTTTTAATCAAAATCATGCTTACGATCTTTTCTTTATATGCAAATCATCAGTTCAAATAAATGTAATTAACTTCAAAGCAGGCCATTAAATAGAGAAAGATGTTCCTTCTAATCACATTTAGATGTTTGCAGTTAATTTTAAAAACGTGTTCATCTATAGCATCCTATTTGTCGCTCATTTTTATACCAAATATTTAAGCACTTTACCAATTTGTTTCCTTTTTTATTGACGAGACTTTGACGTTTCAATTCATTTTTTAAATATTAAGGTTGATTGGCATTTTAGTGGTTTAATCCTGCCCCAATCTAGGTAATATTATGCACAAAAATTAAGTATATATCTGTTGGTATGATCCTTTTTCAAAACACAACCACTACTCTAGTCTCTTGACTTGTCTCCTTATCAAAAGATAAGACGGGAAAGTTTTTTTATAGCTTTGAAGCAACGGTCATAAAAAGTCATCCACTATCTTTATTCCCTAAACTACATTATCGTGGCCAGCTTTCAATCTATCCATAAACTCTTTTTGTCTTTGCATCAACGTTTAACTTCTCTTTTTTAGTCTAATTCAAAGACGTGACAATGACAGGCCCAAAGCTTATTATCGACGGTGCTACCACCAAGTCCTGGTCAAAGGACGGTGTCAAGGATGACAGCGGCTTTCATGCCTTCAACAAACCAAACACCGTAACTCAGCCCAAAATTTTGAATAATGTGTTGGAGGCTGTTGGAAGGACTCCTCTTGTTAAGCTGAATAAGATTCCTAAGCAATTTGGGATTGAATGTGATATGTGTAACTTTTTGAATAACTTACATTTCTTAATTAGTTCTTTTTAGATGTCAAGCCGGAGTATCTAAATGCTGGTGGTTCAATCAAGGACAGAATTGGTCTTAGAATGATTGAATTAGCTGAAAAAGAAGGTAAGTAGTAATGAGAAAAGTTGGCAATTACTCCACAAGTTGTCATCTAAAATTAGAAAAATGTATGAAAGGTGACAATGTATTGGAGGATTTATCCGATTGTTACCAGTCTAGCTATCCATAATAGAGTACTCTATTCGTAAAGACTCGTCGGATGCAAGTTGCAAACTATGTTGATAGGGAAGCACCTTTAAATTTTTGTTTCTTTATCATTTTATTTAATAATCACCATCTTTGAAGGGATCCTCAAGCCAGGTATGACAGTTATTGAGCCAACAAGTGGAAACACCGGAATCGGCCTTGCCTTAGCCTGCGCTGTTAAAGGTTACAAGTGCCTGATCGTTATGCCGGAAAAAATGTCCAAAGAAAAAGAAGTGGTGATCAAGGCGTTGGGAGCCCAACTAGTCCGCACACCGACTGAAGCGGCCTGGGACTCTCCAGACTCTCACATTGGAGTTGCTGCCAAATTAGAAAAGACCATCGTGGGTGGAATCATCCTGGACCAATACAAGAATGCCGGAAATCCAATGGCTCACTACGAAGGAACAGGTGCCGAAATTCTGGAGTCTCTGTCCAATCAAATCGACATGATGGTGGTGGCAGCAGGGACAGGTGGCTCGATCAGTGGAATTTCACGTAAATTGAAGGAAGTGTGCCCGGATGTAGAGGTGGTTGGAGTTGATCCGGTTGGTTCTATTCTTGCTGACCCACTCAATTCAACTGTCTCTGGGTACCTTGTGGAGGGGATCGGGTATGACTTTGTGCCTGACGTTTGTGACTTGAGGACGATTGATACGTGGATCAAGTCCAATGACAAGGATTCTTTTGACATTGCCAGGAAATTGATCAAAGAGGAAGGTTTGTTGGTTGGTGGGTCTTCGGGATCGAATGTGTGGGGAGCTCTTCAAGCAGCTAAAAAACTAAAGGCCGGCCAGAAGTGCGTTGTTATTTTGCCGGATGGAATTAGAAATTACATGACTAAATTTGTTGATGATGATTGGATGGCTGATAATAAGTTTATGGAGCCTGTTGAACACAAAGCTATTGTGCCTAATGCCGAACATCCCTTCAAGAATGGTCTTGGTTACGATCCGAGTGCAAATGGGAAAGAAAGCTGGAAGATTCCGGGTGAATGCGTCGCCTTCAATCCAACAAAGAAAATGCTGTTGGAAAATATATTAGGAGCAATTGGAAGCACTCCAATGGTTAGATTAAACAAGATCCCACAAGCTATGGGAATCGAGGCTGAGGTTCTAGTCAAATGTGAGTACTTGAACGCCGGAGGATCTATTAAAGACAGAATTGCATTGAGAATGGTCGAAGCTGCAGAAGAAGCTGGAGTCCTAAAGCCAGGAATGACGATCATCGAGCCCACTAGCGGCAACACAGGAATCGGGCTGGCACTTGTGTCTGCAGTCAAAGGGTACCGTTGCATCATCGTCATGCCCAAGAAGATGTCAAAAGAAAAGGAAATCGCCCTTAGGTCTCTTGGTGCCGAAATCGTTCGAACCCCAACAGAAGCTGACTCAGACTCACCCGACTCACACATTGGTGTTGCTCTTCGCCTAAACAATGAAATTGCGAACTCAATAATCCTTGACCAGTACACAAATATGGCCAATCCACAAGCTCATTATGCTTATACTGCTGAAGAAATTTTATTTGCTACAGATTCGAATATTGACATGGTTGTGGTTGGAGGTAGGTTAAAAATCACAAACATATCTAAACTTAAACGACACATTATTAATATTTATACTTTCCAGCCGGAACAGGTGGCACAGTGAGTGGCATTGCCAAGAAGCTAAAAGAAAAGATCCCAAGCATTAAAGTTGTCGGTACTGACCCAGAAGGGTCCTTGTTAGCTGATCCGTCAAAGAAAGAAATCCATGGGTACGAAGTTGAGGGTGTTGGGTATGACTTTGTGCCAGCCGTCCTGGATAGATCCTTGGTTGATATTTGGGTGAAGACAAATGACAAAAATGCCTTCGAGACTGCATACAAGTTGGTTAGACATGAAGGAATTTTGTGCGGAGGATCTTCTGGTGCTAATTTGTGGGCTGCTCTCGAACAAGCTAAGACTATGAAGAAGGGACAAAGAGTTGTTGTTGTTTTGCCTGATGGAGTTAGAAACTATCTTACCAAGTTCTTGGATGAAGGTTGGATGGGTGAGAGGAATTTTGAGGTTCCAAGTGTCAATTGTTAAATCTTTTTGGTAATATTACATTCATTTCTGCCCATTTTTTGTTGTAAATCCGGAAATGATGAATTATGAAGTTCATTTATTTCCGAATCTTATTTTAATATGAAACTTTTTAATAACAAATTTTATTACACATTTCTTAACTGATATTCTTTTTATTTAAAACTTTCCTCAATCAATCACTCTTTAACTTTGCAAAAGTCCTGAATAACCCAATTGTAAAGACAAAAGTACGATAAATAATATACAAAAACAATAAAACGCCACTTAAGACAGGTAATATGATGTCGAGAAGGTAAAATTGAATGAAAGTTAACTTTCTGCTGGCCAAGTCCAATTCTGGCAATTTGCCGTACTTTCCAGCGAAAGCTACATGTTTTAGGAAGATTTCTTTGGAGGTGAAAGGTCTGTCGGCAATCATGCTGGCTAGTCTAGTTGCTTTTTGTTTGTATATTTTGTTGTATAGGAGATCTTGAAGGAGTTTGACTAATTTGTGTGGTGAGGACAAGTCTTCTTTTTTGAATGTTAAGCCAGCTCCGGCTCTTTCAATTAGTTTGGAATTTTTGTGTTGGTCTCCGAAAAAGGGGATTGTTAGGGCAACGACGCCGTAGTGACTTAATTCCTGGAGACTGTTTAAGCCTCCGTGAGTAAGGAACACGTCGATTTTATGTGATCCGAGTAAGTCATTTTGGGGAATCCAGGGTGATAAAACAACATTTGGGTAATCTTTGGCAAATGCAGTGTCATCTTTGTCTACTTTATAAATGAAGGTGACGTCAGGGAATTGTTTGAATGCTTCTAATAATCCAAATTTAATGTCCTTAGGAGTTGCTTTAGATGTGACAATACTTCCGAAGGATAAAATAACATTTTTCTTTCTTAGACTCAAAATGTCAATCCATTCCTGAGATAAAGGGTTTACAGTTGGCAAGACAAGTCCACCAACATCCAAGAATTTTGGACTCATAGATTGAGGAGTATCAATATAAGGATGTGTATTAGTACAAACAAAACTAACTTCTCCAATCTCATGTCTGAAGTCGATTTTCTTGGTTGGGTAATGTTTTTTGAAGGCTGCATTAAAATCAAATGAAAAGTCAAAGAAAAAGTAAGCTTCAATAAAAGCGTAACCAACTGTATTTTTTAATCTTTCCATGTAAGTCATTGTGTCCGCGTAGCCTTGTGTCATTCCTGGAACTATTGATGAGGGGAAAGTTAGACCAAAGTGTTTTCTATGTGTTTCGTGAATTGGAGTTGCGCTGACACCGACGGTCGTTTCAATTTCCCACGCTTTAAAGACACCAAACATGAAATTATTAATTAATTCGCTAATAGCCATGTCGAATTTTTGCTCCTTAACCCAGTGAGCTAGTTTTTTGTCTCTAATAAATCTGAATCCTTGATCTCTGTTTGAATGAATGATTGCCAAGAGAAGCTTCAATTGATCTGAGTCACTGTACGAAGAATTCCAGGCATTAGCTGCAGCTCCAGAATGAGTCAATCTACTGGAAATTTGGTGAGTTGATGGATATGAGTGAATTTTAGCTAAAGTAGACCCATTTGCTGTAATTGCTGGATCCATTTCACCTAACAAAACAGTCACATCATGCCCTGCCTCTACTAGCAAATCAGCTATCCTCCCCATATACATAACATGTGAATAAGCAAACTTTCCATTGTACACTAATATTTTTAATGGACTTAGTGTAACAAATAATGAAAATAAAAAAAGCAGCGAAACCATCGTAGAATAGTTAAATTTCAAAGGGTATTCCGAATGTCAATTAAAATACTTTTTAACACCGGTATTTGGAGATAAGAATGGGGAATGATAAAGGACTTTATCCGGTTAAAGTCGATTTTTTGAATTGAATAGAAGACTGATAAGAAACAAATGGTTATGATGATTATTGTGAAGTACAAAGTTATTAGCTTTTGAGATGATGGGCATGTATAACTGTTTTAATGTTGATTAGATTCTACAACAAATAGTTAAGTGTACATAAACTGATGCTAAAGTCTGATAATTTAAACTTATTTGTGTTTAAAATGTGTGATAAAAGCTTTAAAGGATGTAAACTGTAATATTCGATTTAACATTATGGTCTACTTTTTCATAGATTAAATTATATATGTACTTAATAATTATAGCTTACATCTTGTAGTGTGTACTTTTATAATACATGTTACTTAAGGTAATTTAAGTGTAAGCATTTTAATTAAATACTAATCAGACTTCTGCTTCAACTCTATGAGTTTGTAAAAATATTATTCACCGAACTAAACAAAAATAAATTACCTTACAATGCACATTATTTGATTGACGAAGTCAGATTTAAGCGATACAAAGGTTAATTTTGTATATTCTTAATTTTTAAGGCTCATAATCATGATATTTACGGTTATTAATATTTAAGATTTTATTGTAAATAAAAGTAGAGATACTTGATTGTATCATACAATTCCGACCATTTTTATCATTTAAAGAGGTTTAGAAACAAATGTTACTGGTTGGCAATCCAGTGAAAAATGCGCTCTATCCGTGTTTGAGGAATAACCTCATGCAATGGATCTGCAAAAGTGGTTATAACCAAAGAATGTTTTTAATGAAGCTTACCATCATTTTCTTCTAAATCAATGATACCATTATGAGGGCGGTCATCTAAAAGAAGAACAGAAACGTTATGATCTGGGGCCGGTATTTCATTTCCTTCAATAGCTGCTGGATCGCCCATTATCTTTCTAGACTCATTACTATGCGGAAGACGCATTGCTCATATCAAGTTATGATGGCATCATCTCTGCCTGGAATTTGATGAATCTGAGACTGCCCTTCTGGAATCGGCACAAAGAAATCGCGCCCATTTCGCAGACTATTTGATATTAGACCTCTTATTTCACGAATATCTATTTTGAAATTGGTAAACTAACTTTATTTCGATATTCTGATATCTTCAAAGCTGGTAATTTGAGGAAAATGCTACAATTTTCGCAAATGAGAAATTTGAAGAACTAAATAATTTTTGTGCAACTATGAATACAAAAGTTTCTTTGGGTACCAATTTACCGAACTTCATTAAGAATAGTTTAGAAAAGCCAGTCTCTAATTATTTCAAATACACTAAAACGTTGTACATCCAGTCTATTCCTTCAGACTTTCAAATATCTTGCACTGATTACTTTCAATTTTCACTCCCAAATAATTTAATTAATTTTGAATTTTACGCAAGATTTGAAACGAATAACATGCAATGTACAATAGCTAAGAAATTTATTACTTCTATGCCATCTTGGTAAGAAACTTAATTTCAACTTGTTCTTCTTTTAAAAAAATTCATGATTTTAAACTGTATGAAAAATATTGCGACTCGGAGTTTCTGGCCGCGGCAGATCATTTTAATAATCGTAGAATACTTAATAATAATTTCATATAGTTCTTTGACAATCTAATTTTAAATCATCAGAATAAATAAGTCCAACAAATTTGAATAATTAATTAATATTTATTAAATTTAGTGTGAATAAACCTTTCCTTAACATTAAACTTAAAAGAATAAAAAATGTCCTTCTTCTACATTACTAATCATTAATCACCAACCAAAAGGAAAACCAAACTTTTTGCTTACAAATTGACCTTAACCTGATTAACTATCAAAAGTATAATTTGCACATCTTCTACTCTTCTTAAACTACAAAAAATAATAACCAAGTAATTCGGTAATAATTTTGTTAGTACATTTCACAAGGCCAACCACTTCTACCGCCAAAGGTTACCTAACCTTTTTGCAGCCTTTTTTTAGTGTCACTTCGTAGAAAGGGCTCTTCTACATTTATTTCCTTCTAACTTGTTGAAGGTGGATGTTTTTAGTAGGTCATTTGGTCATATTTCATATACTTATCAGCCTAAATGTCTTTCGAGTTTCGATGATTGATTCACCAACAAAAATACACCTTTCTCGACAATCGTCCCAAGTGGGAGGGAAATAGACGCATCTTAGGTTGAACTCATTTCCATCTAAACTTAATATATTTCTTCTTTTAAATAATGTGATTTTATATTTATTTTTATCCTATCTCCAGCCATGCAGTTTACTAATTTTGTTATTTTTTCCACAATTTTCTTAATTCCTTGTTGTGAAGGTACAAAAAAAAGACAAACAAGGCATTTTGTGGAGGAAGTTAATCAAGAATTGGCTTGTACCGGGCTGCAAAAAGACATGAAAGAAATGCTCTTTGAGTGGTTTGTGAATGGAAATAAAAGAAAATTCAAAGATGAAATTATTCTCGAAATTCTCGACACAGACATTCACCATCCTGCTCACATTGAACCTCCAATGTGTGAAACTAACCCGGACACTTCTATTACTAGTACTATTGCTGATCGAAGTTTATGTCCTTTTGAAATGAAGCTTAATTATGATGAAGATAGAGAACCTAAGTTTTTGAATGAAGCTAAGTGCTTATGTAGAAAGTCTAGGGGGTCTTCTGGATCACTTTGTCTGCCTATTAAAAGAGAAGTTCCTATTTTGAAGAAGATTTTATGCGATCCTGCCAAAAAAAGGTAAGTAACAATTTAAGAATATTTTACTCAATATTTTAGATACGAGTATGTTAAGGCTGTTCAGGTGATAACCGTAGGATGCCATTCAGTATTTCCACAATCTCAAAGAGCTGAACCGTGGTTTAAGAAATTCAAGAAAAGTTTGCGTCTAAGCATAACTGACATTTAAAATACGAAGAAACATTTTATTATTCATCGCCAATTTATTTACATCAATCAACGGGTCATCAATTGTAGGCTAAATTATAAAAATCTTAATTGCACACACACATCTAATTATTACCATCTTAATAAACAAGTATTTTTAAAGCAACGCTTTCTTCAAATATCCCTTTGTATAAAGGTTAAAGATAGAATCCGCAATAACATTCGCAGACTCGGCCGTATATCCTCCACTCGTTAGATATAAAATCGGAGTCATTGCTTTAGCTGCCAACTTGAAGACAATTTCGTCTCTTTGTATAATTCCGTTTTGAGTCAAATTCATTAAGCCAAGTGGATCTCCGATCAAAGTATCTGTTCCGGCGTTGAAAATTATGATATCGGCATTAAATTCTCCCAGAGAAGTACTAAGTTCCTTAGACAATTTCTTCAAATATTCATTATCTTCAGTCCCACACTTGAGACTGACATGTCTATCCATAGAATCTTTAGCAGCAAAATCATGCGGATAGATTTCACTGTTAAACATGTCAAATATATAAACACGATTATCTTTTCTGAAATCATGTTCGTGTCCATTTCCTTGATGAGCATCCAAGTCCACGATCATAGCACTCTTTATTCTATTTGAATCAAGTAAGAATTTGAGAGCTAAACTTATATCTGCATACACACAAAAACCTCCCGCCCTTTCAGAGGACGCGTGGTGAAAGCCCCCACCAATGTTAATAGCCCAATTTTTCTCCAGTGCTAAAAAAGATGCCGTAACAGTTCCTCCTGTCTGAAGACGCATCGCTTTCAAAACAACATAGTCAATCAGCCAATGAGGAAACCATCTAAGGGGTGGTATTTCCAAACATTCCGAAACGATCCTAGACGAACTCTCTAATCCATTCAAATATTCTTCCGTATGAATCAACATCAAATCCGACTTAGTAGCTTCATTAGGAACAACTACATCTTTTAAAGTCAGCATTCCTTTTGCTAAAAAACGAGTTGTTTAATCCAATAAAATAAAGTTATTACCTACATATCAATCTATCAATAACTCTTTTCCACTTCTTTGTGTCAAAGAGATGTAATTTTTCAAGACCACAACATGAAATATTATAATGTTCTGAATATACAATCGGCCACGCGGTCGTAGACACCTTCGGAACTAACTTTGATTCTGTAATGTGTTTTCTGTTTCTGTTCCTAGAAAGAAGAAGATATCAGTTTACTATATCTAGAACATTTCTCTAATTACACAAGGTCAGCATTATTCTCCTTAATAATATCTTTAGGCAAGAGTGGTGTTGCCATTTTATATCCAATTCTGCGATGTGTTAATAGTTGTGTTTCTGAATTGAAGTCAAGTAATTCTTTTATTCAAACACATAATAATATATATGAGACAGGCAGTAAAACCTGTTTTTGACAAATAACACAATACAACAGGCAACGATATCAAGAAAACAATTACTCAATTTATATAAACACACTTCAAAACAAAATGGATAACACGTCCAGGGCAAAAAAATAAGTTAAATTATAGATTATATTAATAATAAATGTTCTGTATTAATTACTTAGTCTTTTTCGTTTCACCCTTCTTTTCTTTGTCTGAGGTTGGGATTGCATCCTTCTTGTCCTTCTTTTCGGCTACCTTTTTAGGGGCTTTTTTGTCGGTTGTAGTGGGGGCGGTGGTTGATCCTCCAGTTGGGAAGACTAAGTCGATCAGAAGGACAATAATGAATCCTAATACACACCCTACCGCTAAAGTGACCGACCCGAAGATGGCGTAAGATACCCAGGCTGGGAGGCCATGTTTTTCAACTAATTTTTGATGAAGGTCCCTCACAGCCATTGACAATTTGAAGAAGACAGCAACGACGTTCATTTGTGGAGAGTCTGGGTTTTTGTAGGATGGAATTGGTTCCAAGGCACTCCATTTCTTTTCTTCGACAAAGGTGATTAGGTCTGACTTGTCTCGTGGTCCAACGTATTGTCTGAATTGCCCGTTCTTAATGCTAAAAGAGTAAATATCTAAGCTTGATTAGTATGACTTACTGATAAATAGTAGGCAAAGCAGTAACCAAAAATCTGCCTGACAACCCTGGATTGGTGGTAACATCAATCTCCGCTACCTTAACATTTAAATCCCTAGACCAGTCAGCAAATGCGTTCCAACTTTTCTTTAAGTCTCTGCAGGCAGGGCACCATGGGGCATGGAATGCAATCTGAAACAAAAATCAAACAATTAGCTCAAACGTAGAAGTGATGACTTTACCATCCATTCTCCTTCCAACACTCCTTTCCACGTCTCTTCACTGAGTGATATAAGATTTTTAGATTTTTTTTCAGCGCATTCTACATTAGATAATGCAAGTAGTGAAACAACTGCTACTAGCGGAAAGAATTGCATTTCAGTGGAAAGTTTGATTAAACTAAAATGAAATAAAGATTTATACACCCAAACTAATATGCAATATAATTGAGAGAGGATAGATTGGTATTACATGGAGTATGTTTAAAATAATACAGACATTTACATTTGTAATTCTTATGGAAATCAGGGTGACTATTATCTTTAGTATCTATTTACGTAAAAATACAGGACCATGGCGATGCCACGTCAGCTTTGGTGTAGAGAAAAAGAGGGGCGAAGATGGTATGTGTATGAAGATGGTAGTGGTAGTAGAATAAGTGATGATGATCACTACCAAATCGACGACGCCCAAATATTGAAAAAAGGGTTATGGAAAAGATGACATGATTAGGCATGTGCACGAAGTTTTGATCAGTTGCCGGGGTTGGGGATAAATAGGAGGTTGTATTAAAGTGTGTGTGATGTGGTAAATAATACAGAGATGGATACACCCAAACAATTATCATCAAAGGATATCCTTCCTTCTGTGTAATAATACTAATGCATATTCTCCCTATTTAATCAGGCACTTTTATTTTAATTAATTTCCTGAATAATAACAAATTTAAAAAAGATAACAACAGCTACCATTTAAAACATTTAAAACTAAAATGTATTAGTAACAAAAAAATATATAAAAATAGAATGTGGTATTGTGGATTGAAAATAACTTGATTGAAGATTCTTAATTCCAACGGATGATTGTTGATCGGTACAAGACTTCATTCGCAAACAAACAAATTTCGAAGTTGTATTAACTTTCGGATAAGTAGGATGTAAATGATTTGTCTTGACTCAATTGATTTTCATATCTCCGGGTGTCGGCCACGGTTTGTTTGATACTAGAGTGGATAAAGTCAATTTGTGGTTGTTGTAAATTCTTATGCACATACATGAGTTCGCGGAAACGTTGGATGCGTTGATCATTGTGAATAATTAACCTCTTCAACACTTCATAATCGTTAATCTTCCTACTTTTATCCTTTCTCTCACCCTCCATCTTTTTTCTCATCATGTTTGGGTGGCTGGCAGGGACGTATCCTGGTAGATGCTTTACAAATGTCGGCGACTCCAAATAAAGTTTTAGCAATTTAAGATAGGACTTGACGTTGATCACATTGTCAGCGGCCATCGTCTTTCGCAAACACCCATTTAGAGTGCCTTCGACTAAATTTATTGTGTAAGACTTGTCATACTTGGCTAGATCAATCTTTTTTAGGAGCTTGAGAAGAGTTGCCGAGTGGGGATCTTTGATCGCTGTTAGTTCCTCCAAAATTTGCTTCAGATGTTCGTTAGTTACAATGCTTGTTGGTACTTTGAGAGCGGGGGTTTTTTGTGCATTAATTATTCGGGCTGGAAGTTCTTTAACGGCAACTTTTGGTGCCTGTGTCCGAGAAACAGTAGTTCTCTGTGCAGGAATTGCTGGTGGTAGAATTTCTTCAACGGCAATTTTTGATGCTTTCGTCCGAGAACCAGTAGTTCTTTGTGCAGGAATTGTTGGTGCGGAAACATTTGCTGCAACAATTTCTTGTCGGAATGTTTCGTGGACGTGAATTGTAGTGCTCGAAGTACTAGGGGATGGCGTATTCTCTTTACTAGTGGGTACAAAACCGCCACTACTTAGTCCAGGAACTATAATTGACCGTCTAGTGGCAGCTTTCTTTTCCGCCAAGATTTTTTCTAAGATAAGCCAATGATTGAAAAGTAATTTGAAACCTACTTTTTGGAACTACTTCCTTTAATGGAGTTGTTTCTAGACGCATATCAGTTCTTGCGGGACTATTTAAAACACTTATCTCTGAGGTGTCGTCATCATTTTGAAATTTTTCCTTTTCTACTAGTTTTTCATCGTCTTCGCTACTTGATTCTGCTAGTTGAGATGACCTAAATGGAGTTACACGTCGAGGAGTTTTCTTTGGTGGCAAGACTTTTTCTAAAATTAAATAATAAGTAAATACATATTTTTAAACTTACTCTCAGGGACTACTTTTTTCTCGATAACTTTCTTTTGAAACAGAGGGGTATCTTTCTTCTTAACCAAAAGCCTTTGTCCAGGCAGTTCATTATCCTTCTCATTTTTGTCTATTTTACCCTCCTTCTCTTCGTCTTCACTATTGGCAGAAACTGCTAATTCAGCGGATTTAAGAGCAGTTGTTCTTTTTGGAGCTTTCTTTGCTGGCATAACCTTCTCTAAAATGAAATAATAAATTGATACATATTTTTAAACTTACTCTCAGGCACTACTTTTTTCTCTGTAACTTTGTTTTGAGGCATAGGAGTATTTTTGTGACTGTCCAAAACCTTTTGTTCACACATTTCATTTTCCTCCATATCTTCGTCTTCACTAGTGGTAGACTCTACAGATTCGGCCGATTTGAATGGAGTTACACGTACAGGGGCTTTCTTTTGTGGCAAGATCTTTACTGAAAGTAACTAATAAGTGAAAACTAATTTAAAACTTACTCTTAGGAGTTACTTCCTTT
The DNA here is from genome assembly GCA_963281155.1 of Rhabditophanes sp. KR3021. NCBI lineage: Eukaryota > Metazoa > Nematoda > Chromadorea > Rhabditida > Alloionematidae > Rhabditophanes > Rhabditophanes sp. KR3021. The sequence continues at coordinate 212,264 of CAUJLY010000005.1, read as the reverse complement.
AGTAGAGCCTCTTTTGGACGCATAGGAGTACTAATTGGACTATTAACATTTAAATGGGACGTATCATCATCCTGAACTTTTTTCTTTTTGACTACACCCTCATCGTCTTCACTACTTGAATCTTCAAGATGGGATGCTTGAAATGGAGTTACACGCCTAGAAGCTTTTCTTGCTACCGCAATCTTCTCTAAATGAAATAACGAGTAAGTAAATATTTTTACACTTACTCTTAGGAACTTCTTTCTTTGGTGGGATAGGAGTACTATTTTGACTATGCAAAACCCTTAGCCTCGACATATAATCATCCTCCTGAATCTTGTCTACTTTGACTGCTTCATCTTCGTCCTCACTACTGGTAAACATGCCTAACAACTATAATAAATTAATTAGTACAAGACAACAACAGAGATCAAGTTAGAAAAGCGGTAAACATTTTTGCCACAATAAAATTACAGCACTAGTTTAAAAAGATTGAACAATTGGTAAAATGATACTTCACTTTCATGTTGAGAAATGTGATGGGTGTGATTGAGTTGATTTTTTGGAAATTCTATTCAGTCGAAAGGTATCATGATTAATTTGAAGCGTTTGTTTTGATTAGATTCATTATAATTAGGTAAATTTTGGAGTAGATAAGAAATTAATTTAAGGGAGTATGCTTGATAGTCCAGATGTTTTGGACGCTTGGCAAGGTCATGTGTCAACACGGAAAGATTTAACTATTCTTCGCAAAGATAAGTAAGAGTATGAGAAAGGTACTATTATTCATTATACTAATTAGTAAAGAAATTAATATAATATACTTGTAAAGAAAAGATTAAAGACTTTGTTTTATTCAAATTCGTTATACACATTAATTAAACATAGTATTATATTTTATCAATCAAACTCATTGTATTAAAAGCACTTCATTCATCAAATTCAACAATACGTATAATTTTTGCATGCCAACTATCAAATGTTTTACACAAAAATATAAATAAATAGTGCAAGTGAAGGTATATCACACACCCAACATTTTTACAAACATATTTACATTCAGCACACTCAAAATTAAATACTTTCCTCAAACCATGTATTCATTAAAAGAGTTGTGTGCCTTAAACAATAACATTTTCCTCAAAATTCTGATAAATAATACAAATTGAATTACTGAAACAAAACAACTTTATGCATCTTGTTATTAACGATGATCATTCTAACATTACCTTGATAAATCAATCTATTTTGTTAGATAAACATTTCAAATAATGAGACAACTTATCTCTACATTTGATCTTAAGATATGCGCAGACGCTTTTTCCCAATTTGATTCTAGTCCGCTATCGCGATGCTTTTTTATGCTACTTGCCACAAACTTTCTTTGTCTTTTACGTTTTATAATTTAGTTGGTTCTTGTTCGATTTATTCCATCTTTTTACTTGATTTTAACTCATTTTTTAATTGATTTTTCAACTCCATTTTTACTTACACCAACTCTCATCCTATTCCTCCTCACTATTTTTGTTTAATGGTGCTTTTTTAAGACTTATGCAAAGCTGTCAATAAATTAGTTAGAGACACGAGGACTGAGGATGAAACTACTTTCAAGAAAGCATACTTTAGACTTTAAATAGTATAAAATTCATGCTTCTGCTTGTGACCAGGCGTTGCCATTTCTCCCCTTATTACTTACTTGTCGAGAGTTCGTTAACTTTATCGTCTTTTAATGTCCCTAACCGGTTAAAGTTAATGCTTTTCCAGTACCTTTTGATATATATTAGATGTAGAGTTTACGGCATACGTCTTAGTAAGCTACATGTGACGGGTTTCTTAAAAAACAAAAAGAAATTGGATGATGTATGATTTTTTGATTTTCAATTACACAAAACTTCTTGCCCCTCTCCTACCACAACCAACAAACCGATATTAAACTAATATGTTGCGCTCATTAGGTGGTGATAGGTTAACGATATCTATATTTAATGATAATCATTTTGTTTTGCTGACGTTACCATGTACCTACTTTATTATTAGATAGGCCTGGCTTAAAATAAATATTTTAATTGGAGAAACATAACGGAAATCCAAAGTGTTTGGAAGTATTTACCATTTGTTTGTAGTTTAACTGACAACTCTTTAGCAGAAAGTACCAATATAACTTCATTAACTAATTTGTATCAAAAGTTTTAAAGATCGCTAAGAATAGTATGTAGATATATATTTATATTCGAATGGTCTATCATTGATATGAGAAAAAGACGTGTGCGCGGCTGAGGCTTTTATATTATTATTAAACACACCAAACCAACGTGTGTCCACCAACATCTAAAGAACCCCAAAATCGAATCCATTTTGGCGACCCTTTTTAGTAGTGTCGAATACTAGTTTTTATTATCATTACTACTACCAACAAACTCTTCATCTCTTGTCTCGACAAAAAAGTTACCACAAATGATAAAAACACATTCCATTAATCTTTCTCTTCACTTTTTTGTTGTTGTGACAGGAAAATCTTTCTTTCTTATTAGCAACTTTCTAACAAACCGATCTTTCCTACTTTCTCACTTCCTTTTTGAAGGTTTACAATATACTTACATACTACACACTTCTATTCATTCCATTTCATATATGGTGTTATCAATGAACAAATGCACACACATAAATATTTGTTGATATGTCAAAAAGCTGCTAATTTCACCTTCTCCAAACAATATATTTCATATTAAACATTAGAGAAGCGATTCGATGGTCAACGCCATCTATTACGCTGCTGTTGTCTGTTCATGGTCGTCCGCTCCTGCTCACATTCCTTTTCATAATAAAATGTTATACTCCTATCTCATTACTACACCAGAGTTAAGCGACCACGTCACAAATTACATTTGTATGGTAACAACGCTTCATCCAAATCAAAATTTTGTTCATAAGACTTCTTCTTTGATCTGATGTTCTGCCAATTAAAGGTCTTTGCTTCTTACTATTCAACCATATTTATTTGGATTGCTTTAGATGGGATGTATCAAACTTTTAAATTCCAAAACCTTTCTATCTCAAAGACCCTTAAAAGACTATTTTCCCAATCCATGTCGCATACCCAAAACTTCCTCTGTACATTTTTTGTTCCACACACCATTAACGTACATAAAATAGGCACCAAATAAAAATATAAAAAAGTGTGTGTAAACATAAAGATATATCTATTCAACATCGCCGCCATCTTTAATTTTATCAACAACATATAGTACATACATTTTCACTCATATCCATCCCATCCTTATCAATAAAAAGAAGCCCAAACAAGACAGGACACACGACCAAAGCCTCCATATATCCTTTTATCCCCTTTTGACGTACTAGTTGTCTTTATCATAACAAAATAAGCAGTGGTATCGATTTTATTTGGGCTTTAGTGTTGTGTCTAAGTGACAATGTATAGTTAGTATGTATTTATTGGGAAATAGTTGAAGAATCGACACTAACCCCAAATTGATAAGCATTAAGGTCTCTTTTTGGGGTCATGACAATATTATACCCTTATGCTACATTATTTGTTGCTTAAAAAATATTTATCAGTTTAGTGTTCCATTTAATCTTCGATTATTGAGTTTCTATTTAGGTGATTGTTTTGTTGGTGGTATCTATTATGCCTAGTCATCGGAAACCTTCCAAAAAATAGTTGTTACTTGTCTCTGCATATTTTTTATTAATGTTTAAAAAAGACGAGGACGACCAATTTTCACTTTACATAAATAAATAGACATAAACCATCGTGGCATCTATTTTTGCTAGCAGACATTTCATAGTGTCACTAAAAAACAATTATATTGATATCACATAAAGTATCTATCGTTCCTGGAAACTCATATACGCTACCCAAAGTATCATAAAGCATTGTAAAGTATTCCTATTCTCACTACACTCAATGAAGATGTTCGGCAAAAGTCGGCATCGAAATCCTTAAAAAAGCAGACATACACATCTCTCTTCCACACATATATTCATACTTATTTAAGAAGTATAATAATAATTTTATCTCATTCCTTTACACTTTTCTCAATATTTTATATGTATAGACAAGAATAATATATATATCGCCTTCAACCCCGTTTGTTAACGAATATCAAAAATTTGTGTAAATGCAAGAAAAGATAAACGTAGTCACTTGCTATAGATTAATTCTCTCTTTACCTACTTATCATTTGCTTATTTACTACTTGTGACTTTTACATTCACACTCATCCAAAAATAAATGGTCTATTTTATTTCGTGATTTTGCCTCGATATTTTTACGCATATAAATGTGTATATTGATATTATTATAACATTTATTTTCCCCAACCGAGAGGAGTTGACAACAAAGAGTAGAGACGTGTATTAGATGTCGATTGATTATGCAAATTAGACATGTCTTAGCATCCATAAAAAGACAACCCAAACTAACTACTTTTACTTTTAGATCCAATATTTGTTGAAACTTAGTTTCATTTAATAAACACTAAATATCACATTTAATTGAAGTTCCTGGTTCACAACAACAATTACGTAACGGATACCTTCAAGCGCACACAGATCTTTTCTTACTAAACAACTTTGTATGCTACTTCTTTTTTTGAAATTGGTCACCTCTCTAAACAATAATCGCATTTTCGAGGAATTCACAAAAGAAAGTATTTGTGTTGGGAAGAATCAATTGAAATTACTACTTTTTATTCAATACATACAACTACTACTATTTTCCCATCAATTAACCAACTCATTATAGTTATAAATTGTCCAAATGTCTAGTGAAAAGTCTTCTTTAGGCGGAAACCCCGCAACTCACCACATCCCCCCACCAAAGATGCAAGGAGCAGCTACTGGAGGCCAGTCTCTTTCTGCAACGGCAAATCAGTTTGTCGACAAAATAGATCCCTTCCAAAAGAGAGGAAATAGCAGAAGAAGAAAGTGCTACATGAACAGCTCCAGATACCACATGGATAATGAGCCCGAATTGACGCCGCTTCCACCCTTGAGAGGTAATTACTTATCCATTTTGTTTAGTTATTTTGTTTTCAGATACACCACCAAACGAACAAACCACTATGATGATCGAAAAACTAAGACAATGCCAAAGGATCTTTGACTTCTACGATCCCGTAGCTCAACTCAAATCAAAAGAAATCAAACGTTCAGCCCTAAACGATCTAATCGACTTCATCACATCAACGAAAGGCTCAATAGTGGAACCTCTATATCCCGAAATCATTCGAATGGTCTGTGTCAACATATTCCGTGTCTTACCGCCCTCAGACAATTCTGAATTTGACCCAGAAGAAGATGAACCTACCCTCGAAGTATCCTGGCCACACCTACAACTAGTTTATGAATTATTTTTGAGATTCCTCGAATCAGGAGACTTCCAAGCAACAATTGGCAAAAAATACATAGATCAAAGATTTGTCCTCAATTTACTTGATTTATTTGATTCTGAAGACCCTAGAGAAAGAGACTTCCTAAAGACTGTGCTACATCGAATTTACGGAAAATTCCTTGGCCTTCGTGCTTTCATCCGCAAACAAATCAACAACATGTTTTTGTCATTTGTCTTCGAAACAGATTCTTTCAACGGAGTGGGAGAATTGCTTGAAATCTTAGGATCAATTATAAATGGTTTTGCCTTGCCCCTCAAACAAGAACATAAGGTATTTTTGGTGAGAGTGCTGTTGCCACTTCACAAACCAAGGTGTCTTTCTCTGTATCATGCTCAGTTGGCGTATTGTGTGGTTCAATTTATTGAAAAGGATTCTACATTGACACCACAAGTTTTGGATGCTTTGCTCAAGTTTTGGCCTCGTACTTGTAGTTCGAAGGAGGTTATGTTTTTGGGAGAGGTAGAGGAAATTTTGGACATCATTGAGCCGGAGCAATTTAAGAAAATTATTGATCCTTTGTTTAAGCAATTGGCGAAGTGTGTGTCTTCACCGCATTTCCAAGTCGCTGAGAGGGCTCTTTACTTCTGGAATAATGAGTATATTATTTCGTTGATTGAGGAATCTTCTACGGAGGTGATGCCTATTATGTTTCCGGCTCTTTATCGAATTAGTAAAGAACATTGGAATCAGACTATTGTGGCTCTTGTATATAATGTTTTGAAGTCATTTATGGAGATGAATGGAAAATTGTTTGATGAGTTGACTGCTAATTATAAGGCTGAAAGACAAAAGTGAGTTTTCCTTTTAATTATCTTACTAACCATACATTCTAGAGAAAAGAAACGTGAAAAGGAACGAGAAGATTTGTGGAAGAAATTGGCACACTTGGAACTGAATCCACCAACCAACGACAAAGCTCCCGCCATCTTATCCAAAGAATCTTTAACTTCGTTCGTCAACAAAGACAAGAAGTCTCTATCATCAGTAGGATCAAGTATGATGGGAACTACAGATAAATCCCCCAATACAGGTAAAAAGGTGGTGGACTCAAGTAGAAAGACTTCTAATTAAGTCCCGCCTAAGTAGTTCAAGTATCATTTTCAATACAGAAATGCCACCACCGTCATTTCAATTTTCCCTTTCTTCTTGTAAATGAAACATCAATTCCAAAAGTGTGCTGTTGTATATGTCAAAATAGATGATTTCCCAACAATCCATACCATCTACCAAAAAGAATATAATAAAAAGATATGGGAGCCTAACTTTTATTATTAACATACTTGGACAAATTCATAATACACCCACAACACTCAATTTGACAATAAAAAGACAGTACAAACAATGATCAACAAAACCAACACAACACCACAAAAGGCTTCTCTTTTCTATTAAATATATCTATTAAATACACTAATTAATATATATACTTTTATAAAACAACCTTGTTGCGTGTAACATTACAACTTTTATCTTTTTTTATAACTTAAAACAACTTCTGTCATGTATCTTCTTTTTTGTCAACAAATAATATATTACACACAATTGACAAACTTATCATCTTCTTTTTATGCACCTTTTTGATTCTTTGATTTGATTAATTATATAATAAGTATAATATAAATGGAATTTTTTAATTGTCATCATTTTTAAATTAGAAAGTGGATGTTATTTAGGATTTAATGGTAATACAATAATTAGCTACCAATTATTTGTAGTTAATATTTTAAATGTCCAAAATTGCTTGAGGAAGTTCCGAAAAAAGCAAAGTAAGTGTTCCTCACTTCAAAACAACAACAACCCCACAAACAATAAATGTACCATATTAAAAGATAAGAATTCACGCACCTTTCAAACTTCCTTTAACCATCCAAACATATACCCTTTCCTAAAGATTAACATCTCCACCTAAAGATATCTACGTACACATGCCACAGAACCAGTTTCACCTACACCCTTCCGTCATTGAGAAGATGATCGTTTGCGGACCCCTTTTTGCCAGCCATCATCATTATACGCACATGCATACAACTTCAAGAAGATATATTTTCCACATAACACATCTATTTTACTATTTTATAACCATCATCGCCATATATTATTATAGGATGCGTAATATGTGTTTAATCAGAATATTTTTAATATTTTTAGTTTTAACAACTTGACTTTTGATTTGTATGTGTCAGTGTGACAATAATTCATATTTTTTGTTACTTGCTTCTTATTACAAAAAGAGTATCTTTTTCATTTTTGGGAATAAAAGTGTTTGACCCATTTTTTGGATCAATTTACACATGTAGTATACTTTTACTTTGCCTATTTAATAAAATTGATTCTATTTTAGAGCTGGAACGTCTAATTAAAAATGAGGCACACCATAATAATTAGTTGTTTTATTTGGGGGTTGTGTGTGATGTCCGTCAACTCAGCCCAAAGTAAGTATCCATCCAATCAAAGATAATCAATTTTACTGCATTTCAGGAACCTCTGCTATTATAAGCGATTTGGGGAAGATGATCATCGAAAATTGTCCTCCTATGCTTTGCACTGGATTAGATTGTGCTGTTGTTACGGAAAGAAATGGGTGCCAATTGTGTGCTTGTCCAATTGGGTCCCCGGCCCGTGGTTGTGACCCGATGCCATTTGTGTTGTGGCACGATTTGATCGTGACTGGTTGCCCTAATGTGACTGTCAACACCCGGGATCCAGCTCAAAAAGTCCACCGATGGTTCAGAAGAGTCAATCGATTCTCCAACACTGACCAATGTGAACCCTACATCTTCCCATACTGCCCCGAACTCGACTTCAACCTATGGAGATCTCCCCGCACCAAACAAGAATGTGAACTGTACTGTTACAGTTCAGAAGAACAAAAAAAACGTGGCATCAATTAAAATTTCATTTATTAATAGCCTAAATTATACAACTTCTTCTTGTAGAATCTCTATAATTTGTAAACAAACAACTTCCCTCTTAAAGACATTTTAAAATCATATTTACTTTTGTTTGAACTTAAATTTGGATATAAAAATATATTACATATCTCCTCATCTTAAAGTAATGTCTTTATTTTTGATTGCTTTAAGTAAATGCATATAAAAATAGAGTTGGTGGTGGTGAATAATATCCTTATTCCATTTCTTTCTTTCTATCTTCCACCACAACCTCCAAAAGCCATTATAAAAGCTTTTGTTGTAATTTGTGGTAAAAAATTAATTCCATTGAGTGTCATGTTGCGGCGGAGGACTGTTATTTGTGGTGATATTAGTAAGGAAAGACATGAATAATTATGGTTAAGGATTTGGTGGTGTAGCTGTTAGTAGATAATGAGTAGATTAAAAGATTAAGTTAACTTTTTTAATGGTATAGAATGGAATGTCATTTTGGGCAAAACATTCTAAACTTGGTTGTTTCTTCTTTTATAAATATAACATCTTGGTGCGGTATAATTTTATTGGTATGACTAATATATTATCTACAAATATTATTCCTTAACCACACTTCTTATAATAATAATTCAGGCCCCCAAAAGGAAACAGATTTAGTGTGTGTAATTGAATACACACACATGCCCTTATTTCCTAGATCTTCCTACCCTATTCAATATTAGCTAAACAGATTATTGATAAAACAAATAACAAATCTTTTATACCATTTTTGGCTTCAATACAAATTATTCTGTATTTGAATAAGATACATTTCTAAGAAATAGAAATATCAAAATTAATAATATATAAATATAGACAAATACACTTTTTTGGTTATTGCCTATGTAGTTTGTTTTTATTTTGAAGTCAAATATCAGAAGTACAGCTAAGTTTGATTTGTTGATTTCGGATTAAGTCTCCTTTTTTGGGGTTCAGACATTGGTTGTGTGTCCAGTTTGTGATAATCGCCAAGTTTCACTCAACTTGTCACACACTTCGTAACTGAATACTTTTGGTGGGGGTCGGATGGTGTCTGTTCCATATGGCTTCCTATTGCTTGTTTCTTCTGATTGATTCTTCAAATTGGTACCAACCATTTAGAACATTATCATAATAATGCACACCCACTTAACGACAATTTTATTTAGAGTCTTACTCCCTTCATAATAATATGTTGCCTCATTAAATTCTTTCATTACTTTTGTTAATTACAAAAAACCACATACTACCTACATTACCTTAACTATTTACAAATTAGTCCCACATATATTACTACAATCAACAACATCATACTAATCACATCCATCTCCCACTAATATCCCAAACCAAGCAAAGATAAGTTGTATTGTTCAAAGAGGAACATACATATACCAATCACTTTTCCTAAAACACACTGAAGTTGGCGCCCACAACTCTCTAACCACATCCCCTTCTGACTATGGCCCCTTCTTGAGGCGTCTTTTCGTTACGCTTGGTGGAAAGCAATTTGGAGGCAAAGTGAAAAGCATAGTGTTTGTGGGTAATACTATACTATATTAAATCTCGTTCCATAAAAGTAACTTTTCTTACCAAATGAATCGTTTCCTATCACAAACTTTATACGAACGGTAAAGACATCTTATTCTCCTTTTATACCCATACAACGCATACTTTATTCTCCCCACAATTCCACTTCCTCATATCTGGGGACACCAAACATAGATATCGTCTAATTCTTTTGCTTCAATATATCCCAACTTTAATAAATTATATTACCATCAAAGTATCCTAAATAGAGTCTAAACTTAGTTAACTGTTTTGTTTGTAAATATTGTAGTCAATTAAAAAGTTTGTTGCCTTTAAGTAAAGATACACATACACACATATATTATGCTTTACCATTTTAGATGTTAAAACGTGTCTTTGTTGGGAAAGGGGAGGGTGGTGGTAGAATTTGATTTGAATGGATGTTTTTGTATGTAGGTATGGTATACTTTAAATTAATCCTGGATAAATATATTCCTACAAAAAACAAATACAATTTATTGTTCATTTGCATGACATGCTAACTTGTTCAGAAGGTTAAAGTATTTTAGGATAAGACTTAACAATGCCATTTAAAAAGGAACAACAAGTGTTACTCCTTCATTTATAACAACGTATAACCAAAAGTTATAAGGAACTACTTTTTTTGCATCTATTAGGAGTAGGAAATGATGTGGTCAGTTTGATGTAAGGTAAATGTTTCTAAATTAGGCATTTTAAATGAGGGTGAAAGGTGTATACTTCACACAACTCAATCCTCCACCTCATTTTTCCTTTTTTGTTCTTGCTTGGGAATCAAAAAAGAAAGTCTCTCCTCTCATATATAATACATTTTTTATTTTAAATTGATTGTTGCTAAAAAAATGTAGCTGGGTTTGGTGTGGTGGCGATGACATTTACAACCTCCAACCAATCTTGATTCCCCTTAGACGTCTTTTGAAGGCAAATCGAATTGATATGTTTTAAATTCTTGAGTCACAACATATATTGTCTAAGTACAATTGTGCCTATTTCTGTAGGGAGGGATATGTGTCAAAGACTTTTGTACACACATCTCCCCTATTAATCCACAGGGAGTGATTTTGTTGAACAAGAAAAATATAGTCAAATATGACAGGACAACTCAAATAAATGGTGGCGCATCCTACTGACGGGTCATGAACCTTTCCAAAATGATATCATAAGTTGGAAGATGGTATAGTTTTAAATGTACAAACAAAAAATCCTCCACACTACTTTTCTTTTTTGGTTACTTTTTTTAAATATAAATATTATTTTCAAACCACAAAGATAAGGTCCATCTTTTGACAACACATCTTCTTCCTCTTTTTGTCCTTATCTTTTTTATATAAAAGTATGAAGTAATAAGATGCACCACAAATACTTCACTCTCTAAACTATTACTTTAAATGCAAAGAATTTATTTGTTAAGTATTGTGATTGACTCTCAAATTAATTTGAACATTTAACTTTAATTTATTAATAGAACTTTTTGGTATAAATACTTCCTCAAGATTGAATGCATTGTGTGGTGGAGGACCAAATTAAGATTGCATTACTTTAAATAGTATCTATTTAATGAATATTCAACAACTAATACTAACTAAGATTTGAACTCTTTACACAAGAACCTATATGGATAGATAGATGTGGTTGTGAATTTTAATTAGTTGGTGTGGTGAATTCACTTTCTTTAGTTCGAATTAATTGTGGCTTCTCCGTTTTAGTTCAATAACTTTAATGAATTTAAAGTGTATTATTGTGTCGTTTTCAAGATACTACTACAAAACTTTAACTCATCAAAACACATCCCCCAACCTAAATCCACAAAATATCAAACTCTCTCCATTGTTTTCATTTTTCCTACTTCCACCACCACCACCCCACACACACCAGTCAAACCCATTAAATTAAAATATTTATAATCAAAAGTTATTGTGTCCAATGGCAAAACAATTATCTTTATACAAACTACTGCTATTATTTATAAGCTACAAAAGATATGTAGATGCGCCTTTAAGGAGATAACATTAGTTAGATATCTATATATGTATGTATATTCTTCATAAAATCCCCACTTCTTACCAACTATTATCACTACCTTAATTAGGCTAATTATATAAAATCCAAAGCCACAAGTACCACATCTTCTTCCCTTTTTTTTATCTAATGATGGTAATGATTTTTGTGCCCAACAAACGTTGTTCTTCACTACTATCCAGGAACATTTAGACTATATTTAACAAATTATGTTTGCTTTTTGTGTGCCTCTAGATACATTTGACACATTTGATGAGCTTTCTTGTCCAACACCACTGTATACTAACGTGTACAACTTTATTAAAAGCCTTGGAGCACCATCTAGATGGATGACAATATTTGTTTCTCTAAGAAAAGAATCTGCACAGGGAGGGGTGAATCCTACCCCATCTCTTTCCTTACTCATGCCTCTTCTCACGAAGTGGTGTCTGGTTGTTTGTATTGTTGCCCATCTCTGAACCTCAAACTATCCAATCTATCGCACCTTCCAATCTTCATAATAGATCATGCCTGATCGTGAATCTGGAGTGCTATCAAGCACCCTTCCTCAAATATATCGGTCCTTTATCTTCTATTTTTCACTTATTATTGTACCATTACTCAACAAACCATATTACCTATATTCGGGTCAGTTTGCTAAATAAGTTCAAGGAATTGGTTTGTCCTGTGAAGTGAGTATTTGGTGTGTTTAATGATTGTACCGTAACATATCCAAACCATCTTTCTAACCTCATCCTTAGCCATTTTCCCTTTTATGTTTCCAACAAAGGTCACCTCTCTCTCATAAATTGTATAAAAGAATTTTGAAGAAATAAATATATCCCCCATATCCAATGAATCTTGTTTGTCTTTATTATTTTGCAAATTAATTAAATTACCCCAAACACACACACCCTTCAAATTTGTAAATTATTTCAGAGTGCCTAATTTACTTATTTTATGGCTCGATGTGGTTCGAAGGTTACCATCAAAATTTGATTAAATTGGTATCAATAATTGTGTTGTTGCTTTTGATTGAAAGATGCAAGACAGAGAAAATTAGACCGGGTCATGCTCCACTTTGGGGGGAGCATAGAGTTGTCCAACTCAGGCAGGATCAAGCCAATATCGAGGCAAGGGAAAGGGATCCGGAGTGGGGGTACTTTGAGAAGACTGACTTGCCGCCCTGGATGGAACCTGCCTTTCTCAACCGACATGAAGAGGATGACTTTTTGGTGTCGGGTCGAGTCAAGAGAAATGCCGAAGATGGCAATGACGAGGATAGTGAGGAGGTGATGCCGAAGCACTTTAGATCTCTCAAGAGGAAGGAGATTCCTGTGACGTATCGTTTGCACAGGGATTTACTTCAGTATTACAGAAAAGGTACTCGTCCCGTTGCTCATCCTAATAAATTAATTTCTGTGTCGATGAGTGTCTTTTTGTATCAAATTGTTAAACTAGTAAGTTTGGCTTTTTCAATTTAATTAGTATTTGTGTTAGGACGCGGTAAAGAATACCATTTCACTGTCAGGATCTTTTGAACTAGTAAGTCTTTTATTAAAAACAATAAAAATCAAAAATCATTCAAATAATCAAATTCCTTTGTAAAGACCTTCTTCCATACCTGTTGCCTGCCATCCTTGAATGTAACGGTGGAAACTTCTGTCAAGAATCTCTTCGAAGGGTCCACTTTAAAGATCCTCATAGAAACGTCAACAGCAAACTTATTAAAGTAGTCTTTTTGATGAGTCATCTCCAACACTACCACATCCTTTTTGATTACGCCTTCTTCGATAGTTATGATGCCCGTATTACTAGCCATTTCGAGGCCTATTTTGTCGGGACCATGGCTAGGTTTGTCGAATTCCACAAAACCGGTGTCTTCGAGGAATGGTTTGATGGTGATAAATCCAAGTTCGGTGTTGACTAGTTTCGAGGAAAGAGATTGGGCGCGGCAACTGTAAACAGAAAAAGATGAATTATTCATTAGTCGGGGTTGATTTGCATAATTTTAATAAGATAACCATTCATAGTTAGTTTGGAATAGGCCTCTCATATCACTTCAAACTAACCTAAAGTTAAGTGGAGGCCTGTCGAAGGCAGGAACTTCGGTAATTGAAATATCTAGCACTTCCGTATAAGGTCCATCCATGTTTCTGGGGTAACGTTGACCAGTGGCTGTGGTTGTCTTCCACCTCCCAATCATAAATGAAACATGTTCTAAGATAGGTGGTAATGGTATTGGGAGGGAAAAGCCATTGCTTTGGCATTGCCCACAAGACAGAGGGCAATTGTCGGCGAAGAAGGGTGAAATTGGTTTTGCCCATTCGCATCTTTTGTGCTCAACCCATTGAGTACAGGATTTGTAAATGTCTTGGCAAGGCCTCCTGCACCCATGCCCCATCCAGCCTAATAATGCAAAACAAATTAGAATAAATAATGTGGACCCTGAATTAATTTACCTTCAGGACATTTGCATCTGTTTCCGCTTCGTTTCGACATGCATTGCCCTTCCCGACCACACGAATTTGTGATGTTGAGTTGGCAGAAGTCAATAACATCCTACTTAGTTAATTAAAAATAGTTAAAATACACATTTACCTTCGTCACAATACGAGCATTTCTTTTGGGTAGTCTTGGATGCTTGTCCTCACCAAAGGCAAATACAGCAAACACCACTACGTAAATCAACCAATATCTGACCATAATTTGATTGTATCACAAAATATTGTTTCGTATCTTGTTAATCTAAAGCATACACAACATCGCCCCTTGCAATCGAATGAAACATCCAATATTTTACTTTACTACTGCCAACAGGTTTTCTCCTAATCAAACCTTTTTTGCCTGGTATAGCTGATCAGCGAAACATATAACTTTGATTAGTTGTTCATAGAACAAGTTAACAACATTATTATGAAAAAGAGACACAGATGGGCAAACTACATTTTTTATCTAATTTCCTTTATTTGTTTTTGTTAATTGAATGTTGTAGTATTGGCAAGACGAATTTCTGCGGTGGAATCCCGAAAACTATGAAGGAGCAAATGAGATCTTTATGTCAAGCTCAGAAATTTGGATTCCCGAATTTTCTCTTTATTATTCATTAAACTTCAATGATGCCGTTAAACTGCTCAGTAACAATGACGTGCGGGTTAATTATACAGGTAATTGATAATAGATATATTCTTGAATGTAGCGTCTTTGTTTAACAGGTCATATCAGATATTATATTCCATTCAGTACTGAAAGTTTATGTAAACTCGACGTTCGATTTTTTCCTTTTGATATGTAAGTTGGTTGTGTGTGGTGAAGAGAATAACAATCACATTTAGTCAACAATGTTCTTTGCTGCTCGGCTCGTGGGCTCATTCAAACGACTCCATCAAATATTCCCTCTACTCCAAAAACCTTTCCCTCATCGACTTCTACGACAACCAAGAATGGGAATTAGACAAAGTCCACTCGACTGTTACTGCTGACGGTTTCCTTTACGATTACCTGGATCCACCTCTGTTTTGGGAGATGATTATCATAGATCTAGTCATGGTCAGGCAATCTTTTTATTATGTCTTCAATTTGGTTATTCCATCCACGATCATAACATTGGTTGCTGTCATTGGTTTCCATACACCTTCTACATCTGGCAGAGTAAGAGATGCCAAATTTAGGTTGGGCATCATGACACTTATGTCAATGTCAGTTATTTTGTTGGCCATTGTTGAGGATATGCCAAAGTTCTCAATGTCCAGTACCAGAAAGGGAAGAGGTTCTTTTTCGGGCATTCCTTTGATTGGTTTGTATTATTTTATTTTGTTGGCAATCATTGGACTGTCTACCGTAACAACCTCCATGTTTGTCTTTTTGGAGAAGGATGTCAGGAGGAAGCATGTCATTCCTTGGTATTTGGTTTGGTTGTCGTTTGATATTCCGGCTGCTAACCAGATGCACCACCGTGTCTTGACAGAAAAGAGAAAAGATAAGCTGTTGAGGAAGGAACTTATGGTGGAGGACAGTCAACCTCAATCCTCAAATGAGCAGCGAATGTTTCAGAACGAGGGACAACTGGCAAATAATAGTAAAATGAAGGATTGTGCTTTGTCAATGGTCAAAATAGTAAATAATGGGGAGTCTTCCCATGACATGCCATACCAAGACTCAACAACCTTATTCAACGAATCAGCTATTTCCAGAGATTTTGCCTCCCGCCAATCTAGCGAGTCTCGTACCAATCTAAAGAAAAGACTCAACATATCTACCAATGACAACCTTCTTTCTTACCAATATTTTTCTACAACTCTCGAAGAAGCGATGAAAGTATTCGAATCTGTAGAGACATCTGTAGCAAACATCCGCAAAGATATGTCTCAAATGATACCTCAAGACGACATTCATGGCAAATGGCAAGTAGTGATCAGAAGATTGGAACTAATTTCTCTAATGTTTTACGTTTCCCTTTTATTCTCAACCATGTTTTTATTCTTTTACCATGACTGGTATTGTGCAGTTGGAAATAACCCCTGTGGGGAGCAGAGGAATCTCAAATGTAAATGTGGCGTTTAATGTCACCTTTGTATAAAACTAAATATGATATATTTAAAACAAAATTTATAACTATAAGAGTTTATTTCAATATTACATACCAAAGTCATATATAATAAAAGAATTTATATAGTATTATTTATTCAATCATCACAACCCTTTCGTCCTTCCATAAACCCATCTATATTCAAACAATATTTTCCCTTTTCAGACCTAACCAAATTATAGAGGTGGCCTTCTTTAGATGATAAGACACATACTCACTTTTCTGTCATATAAATCAGTACCGATTGGTAATGCTTCCTTGATTGACTTAAATGTTTTAGTAAATTTCTATTTGGTGTGTGTATTTGTTTATTTCAAATCCTATTTCATCTGCCATATTCTCCTGATAAGTTACAACTCACCAACAGACTTTTGTTCCATATTAAGTGAGTTGCGTATCGGAAGCGTGTTCCTTCTTTAGTACAGATATGATTAGTTATTAAACTTTCAAATGGTATATTAGGACACTTTAGCTGGTAAACGGGGTAATAAAATGGGAAGACATCATTTTATGAATTGTTGTTGGTATTACAGTTTTAGCTACTTTTAAGTGTACATCAACATATCCGTTTGAAACAGGCTTAATACTCATTAGTTTGCCATCTAAACCAATTATTCTACCTCTTCAATAACATAGGTTTCATACTTTACGAATATTTTTTTCATTTTTTGTATTAAGATCTATGAAAAGGATGGATATTACTAATAAATATATTAGTTGCTTTATACATTGTTAATTATGAATTTAAACGACTTAATTGGTTCAACTAGCCATTAAATGTACGAAACTATCACCCAGCATTCGGTTTGTGTTTGCAATGACCATTTGCTTAATATTCCAAATGACCAGTTTATTTACAGTTAAAATAAAGATTTGATTACCATTTGACTACCATTTAAAATAACAATTGAACTAATGCAAAAGAGCTACCAATAACAAATAAAATAACAACCAAATAACAGAACAAAAAAATTTATTCCAATTACAACAGTAACAAAGAATGTTTTGAAATGGGGATTCCAAGAATATCATTTAACAAATTAGTTGACACTTCTTATTTTCCGATTTCATCAACCTTGATTGTGGATGGAAGGGAAGCTCTGAGCTTGTCTCCCTTTTCTTTATCCTATAAGTAGGGGCATTAATTGGAAGGGGCAGGGGGTAAACTTACTTGAAGAACAAGACTGTAAAGATACTTGGAACAACGGACCTTGAATTTCATGTTGTCTCTGTTTTTCTTGATGTTAACAGACTTGGCATCCTTTCTACGGACGATGAGGAGAAATTCCTTGATGTCTTTGATTTCCTTAGGCATGGTTGCTTGTAATAAACCTACAATAAAACACAGATTACTCACACTTCAAAAGACACTCTAGTTGGGACAATAAATGAGAATTACACGCCATTACAAGGTTACAATATCACATCTCACGCAAAATACATTTCTCATAATTTAGTACTAATTTTAAATTTCACATAACACATAACAAGGCCCTTTTTACCTCAAAAACAACCTAAAAATTTATATCATCAAAATGTTGGGGCAGACGTTAAGTCAAATGTAGACAAGCTTTCCACTTAGGAAATACCGCCGACCAACACTTTTCCAAACTCTTGGTCAGTCAAAAGCATACACAACCACTACACGATTATGATGAAAATGACAAAAAAGGGAAAAATCATTAAATAATGGGCATAAAAGGCATGATTTAAGGTAAAAGCATCGATCAAACAAGATTGGATGACATGGCCTGGTATAAAAGCAACCACCCCCCATTTCTCCACCATTAACCAAACTTTATTTTAATTACTCTCCTGCCGAGGTAAAACCGTATCTTATTTGCATCAAACCCGACCCACCATTCTTTTTGATTCACCACTTCTGGTAACTCATTGTCAACAATCAAAGAAGACAAGTGTATTTACACCACCCCTAGCAATTATCTCACACCAAACCATTGCCTCCATCTTTTATTTATCTTAAGATGCAACAAAGTCACTTCGACCATTCGTATTCTGGACACGGCCTTCCTCCTTCACACATCTACAACTATCCCATGGCTGGGCCGGGCAATTTCTATGCCATGGATCCAAACCAGTCTACCACCTTTAGTGGGCCTGCACAGCCTTTCTTCTACCAGACTCACATCCCGATGCCACCGCCACAACATGTCGTCAATTCAGCTCATTTTCTGAGGTCAATGTATGGGAATGGTTTTTCCTTATCCAACGGGAATGCATACCCGGACAAAGGAATGAGTCCAGATGAAAGTGATGACTCGGTAAGTAAATCGATCTCCTGTTAACCATAATTGTAATCGTTTCCAGAGAGACCCATTCGAGTCTTGTGTAGATCACCGCAAAAGTGGACGTCGAACCCCGCCAGAAACGAACGGGGAACGTTACATCAATGGGATGCAGTCCTCGGAGTGGTATGCGATGACGGATGCGGAACGAGTTGCTTACATGAAAACTCAGAGGAAAGACCAAGCCGTGAAGACTTCTCTCTGCTCAGTGTTTGAAAAGACAAACAAGTGTCCGTATGGTATCATTTGCAGATTCGCTCATGGCCTTAATGATTTGAGACCACCACCAGAGGTTTGTCTTACCCAGCCCCAACACCCCTCTAATATTACCCCTTTCAGAAGCATCCTAAATACAAGACTCAACTGTGTGACACTTTCACCGAGAAAGGTTCTTGTCCCTACGGCTCCCGCTGCCAATTCATCCACACCTCCGAAGAAGAGGAATTGCCAGAAGTCAAAGTACCCTTTGGCAAGTCACTAAATGAAAATGTCCGCAGACACAGACCTACTCTAGGATATTCGTCGAGTAAATTTGCCAAATCTTCTCGAGAAATGCCCTCTCGCCCCTTTGACACGAGTGGGTTGGGTGGTGGCGGGCGTGGGTCCAAGAAGGGACTCAAAAAAGCAGAACAAAGTCCGGTGGTGGATGCCGAAATCGCGTCGATCCTCTCCAAAATCGACCTAAAGAAGGACAAGCACAAGTTGACAACAGGCGAAGCCACTTTCCTAAAGGAACTCTCCCACCGTCATCACCACGAAAACAAGGAAAACATGGACCCTTAAGTATGTCTGTTTCCCAGTTATTTATTGTAAAAATTATTTAAATCATACCGATCCTGGACATTCAAACATCTCTTGTAAGATTATTTATTTTTGATATATTTTGTTCAAAATTATAAAAGGCCCTTTTGTGGTGGTTGTTTAAGGGTAAATTAAATAAATTTATTTCATCCACCACCTTTCTTGTCTTCTTTTTTTGTTTGATAAGTGGTTTTGTACTTTAGTTGGGAGAGATGGTGTGAAAAGTTTGGTGGGTTGCAGGGTCATTTTTATCTTTGACACATTTATTGAGACAAGATGTCGTTTAAAGCACTTTTGCTGAGTGTCATTGTTTTGAGGTGTGGTGGTGAGCAGTATAATTTGTGTGACAATCATACCAATTATCAGCTGGTACCTTTGCCCGAGTATTTCAATTGTCCGTTTTTGGGCGATCAACTCATATATCAGATGAGGACCAAGGTGGTCAGGGTTGACTTGGAAGGTGATTGTGTGGGAGAGATGAGGTCCGTCTACTTTACGGATGAGGTTGTATTTGTGGAAGGGTTGGAGGTGCCTTTCTTGGTTCGGAGTAGAATTAAGCCCGTCAAAGTGGATAGATGTGTCGTCAAGACGGCCGAGTACCTGGGCGGAGGAATTTATTTACAAGATCCTGATGCATTGGAGTATGGGAAGGTTGTGCCGTGTTTGGAATGTTACAACCACTTTTTGAAGGTAGCTTGTTTGAAGTCAAATCAGATTGCTCTTAACCTACTCAAGATACGGGGCAATGGGTGGAAGGTAGAAGGGACGGATCGAGAAATGGCTAGAATTGTTTCGGGAAGGACAGACGTGACTGGCATTGTGGATGGGTTGAGTGTGGCTGTTTATGAATGCTCAGTAGTTGAGGGAATGCCTTATTCTGATGGTAATGGGGACATCTTTCATCGACTACAAGTTAATGGAAATTGCTACTCTGAAAAGGCCATTCAGGTTGGAGGTCAAATTTTCTTTACCACAAATGACTTAGATTTGGCCGTTTATGGAACGAAAGTTGATTGCTCTTTAGATGTTCCTTTGTGGTTGATTGTCGGCGGGGGGATATTGATAGTGATATTCTCAATTCCGGTGATGTACTACTTACTTGGATGTTTAGTCAGAATACTGATATTTATCAGAGCTCACATTATCCGCCACCTCCTAAATGGTCTAATGTATGTGTACTTTCAATTTGTCTGGTGTGAACTGAAACTCCAAGAAAAAGTGGGCCTGAGGGAGGGGTGGTTTGGGTATGGGTCAGTGTTATCTCTACTAGTTGGGCGAAAAATAGTCTCACTTACATTGTATGAAAATGAAATCCTTTCCAAAGCAGCCATCAAAATAATGGAACAACAACGAGAAGAAGAAAGAGAATACATCTACAATGAAGGTCTACTGGCAATAAGCACCCGTGTCTTCAGCAACACCCATCGAACTTCGCTCCTTAGTCTGGATGACTTTTAATCATTATTTTTAGTTATTATTTTACTTATCTTAATTATATATTTTATTTTGTTTCCTTTTTAATTAAAAACTTTTTTTAAACGGCTCTAATTTATTTAAATATACTCCAACACATTTTGTTGGATTAATCTTGTCACGAAAATTGGAGCAACAACCATTAGCTTGAGCAATAAATTTTCGATAATGAAATCTATTTAGTTGGTATCAATATTCATTAATATTAGCAATTTCAGGATATTAAAGTTCAAAATGGCTTTGCCAAGACTCTTCGCCGCCAAATCATTCTTCAATCAAACTAACAAAGTTGTTTTTGGAGTTAGTCGTGGATATGCGACTGGGTCAGGTAGATGAATGAATGGAAGTACCTTAATAATACCTTTTTTAGACGTTGATCTAGTTGTGATTGGAGCTGGGCCTGGAGGATATGTTGCAGCGATCAAGGCGGCTCAATTGGGCATGAAGACTATTTGTGTGGAGAAGGGAGAGACTTTGGGTGGGACTTGCTTGAATGTTGGATGTATTCCCTCCAAGGCTATGCTTAACAATTCCCACTATTACCATTTGGCTAAGGATGGTGATTTTGCAGCCAGGGGAATTGAAGGGAACGTTACTCTTAATTTGGAGAAAATGTTAGCTGCCAAAAATAGCTCTGTCAAAGCTTTGACAACTGGAATTGCTGGTCTGTTCAAAGCCAACAAAGTCGGGCACGTCAAGGGGCACGGGACAATTGTAGGACCGAATCAGGTATCTGTAAAGAAAAGTGATGGCTCGAGTGAAGTTATTAATGCTAAGAATATTTTGATCGCAACTGGATCTGAAGTAACTCCTTTCAATGGAATTCAAATTGACGAACAACAAATAGTTTCCTCGACTGGAGCTTTGTCCCTTCAAAAGGTTCCAAAGAAGATGGTTGTGATTGGGGCTGGGGTGATCGGACTGGAGTTGGGATCAGTTTGGCAAAGACTTGGAGCTGAAGTGACAGCTGTCGAGTTCTTAGGGAATGTGGGAGGAATGGGAATTGACATGGAGATTGCTAAAAACTTCCAAAAGACTTTGACCAAGCAAGGATTCAAGTTTTTGCTGAACACTAAGGTAATGGGGGCTAAGAAAGATGGATCAACTATCAAGGTTGAAGTAGAAGGAGCTAAGGATGGGAAGAAACAAACTCTGGAATGCGATACCTTATTGGTTTCAATTGGCAGACGTCCATACACACAAAACTTAGGGTTGGAATCAGTCGGTCTTACCACAGACAACAGAGGAAGACTCGGTGTTAACAAAAATTTCCAAACTTCTGTCAAATCCATCTATGCTATTGGAGACGTCATCGATGGACCAATGCTTGCCCACAAAGCTGAAGATGAAGGTCTATTAGCTGTAGGGGGAATGTGCGGTGGAGACACTCACATCGACTACAACTGTGTCCCATCAGTTGTCTACACTCACCCAGAAGTTTCCTGGGTCGGAAAGTCAGAAGAAGATTTGAAGAAAGAGGGAGTTGCTTACACTATCGGAAAATTCCCATTCGCTGCCAACTCCAGAGCCAAGACAAACAATGACCAAGAAGGCTTCGTCAAAGTACTTGCCGACAAAGCCACCGACAAATTACTCGGCGTCCACATCATTGGCCCAAATGCCGGTAGGTGAAACCACACTAAATATAAAATGCAGAAAATTTATAACCAAATAGAGCCTGACAATAATAAGGCATTAATTTCGGTGAGGACTGAGTTTGAGAGTGTTGGGATGTTTCGAGTGCGTGGCATCGTTAGATTGACCGGAACCTACAGTATTGGCTAAGTCTTTTGTAGATCTAATATTACGGCATATTCATAGGCTAGATTTTCATTATTAGTTAACCCATCAATATACACACCACCCAATTGTCTTTCGTCATGTACAATATCCCTCATTTTTGTTTCTTTTCCATTGAAAGGAATAAATGGTATGAGGCGACTTTGGAAATCACATTTGTGACTACTAATTCAAATTTTGATATTGGCAGATACTCCCCAATAATAAATCATTTTACAAATGTTTCAAGAGATGACAATTTAAAATGAATGTGTTTTGAAAGGTCCATCAACACATAAATTGATTCATTATCTTTGTTTATTTTCCAAGAATCAGTATTCTTTAGACTATCCATATTACCTTCTTCAACACTCATTTCAAAAATGAAATTTAGTTCTAGGAAACTTTTAGTACCTCCATAGGCGAGACCCTTCAATTATCATTTGACTGACCCGACTTGAATTTGTCAAAGATCTTTTTATCCTGGCATAATAACTTCGACAAGTCAATTAAACCCAATCATAATGAAGTTGCAATTGTTCTTTGTTGGGAACTATTGGACAGCGTCCTGCTTTGGTACCACAATTATACCTTGCTTTTAATTTATAATCCACTAATTCTCGAAAGTTAGAATCATTTTATACTCTACAATCAACCCTAGATGCATATTGTAATCCAAAGAAAATGTATGGTATATTGTCCTGAACACGTAGGCTTGAGGAACTCTGTAAGGTCAGAAGTATGGCACAATTTCTCGACACAGCTAGCCATATCCCCATCTTTTAAGGCTAAAACTTTTGGATAAGTCACTCTTCCTGAATTACCTGTTGTCTTGGGTTGTTGATAGGCGGTGAGTCGCGTTTCATGGCAACAATCAAATTGAATTAAGATAATTTACAAAAAGAACAATCTAATTTAGTTAAGAAAAAAAACTTTTCAATAAGGATCTTATTAAAAGATGACATCATTTAATATTGATAATATTAACAAACCGAAACACCATTTAATATTAATTAATACTAACAAACTTTTCAGGAGAAATGATCGCCGAAGCCACGTTAGCTCTTGAATACGGAGCATCATGTGAAGATATCGCTCGTGTCTGCCACCCTCACCCAACTTTATCTGAAGCTTTTAGAGAAGCCAACTTAGCCGCTTTCTGCGGTAAACCTATCAATAGTTTATAAATACCTTGTTATGTCTAATAAAAAGATAGGATCGTATAAAGATAAAAAGTGCATGACATATTTGTAGAAACCATTTTATTTAGGACAAATAAAGAACTTAATTAAAAAGGTGTTTAAATGTTTGCATAGCAATCCCATTCTTCGAACATGCCGTCGATGTCTTGTTCCTTGGTGCGAACATCTTCCACTCCATCCTTGACAGCAACTGAGCCATCAGGTCTGATGATTCTGACACAGGGAATCAATTTAACTTGGTACTTTTCGAGAAGTTGAGGGATGATTGGGTCTCCGAAAGCAAGATAGTTGAAGGTAGGCATCTTTTCATTGTAATATTCTTGAAAAGCTTCAATAGTCTTGTCTTTGGTGACGAGAACAACTGAAATTTGTTGGCCTTGATCGATGAGTGTATCGTAGGCACGCTAAAAGTTGTGTTAAATTTAGTCAATTTGCTGTTACCTTTAACTTAGGAGTAAAAATGTGACAGGGATTGCAATAAGAACCAGAAAAATAAAGCAACACTAGTTTGTCCTTAAGCAACTCAGCACCTTTAGCGGATGTGCCATCGGGTTTGAAAATGTCGGCTGTTGCTAGAAATTGGGACATGGTTTAGGGGGAAGTGTTGTTAAACAAATGGATGACTTGGTAATGTATATGGGGTTGTGTGAGAGGGCAAGATGAACCGCATTTTGGTGGAAATGGTCTTACAAAATTGGATCAGAGTTTATTTGAAAAGGGTGCATTGAGGTTGGATTGTAATAGATGGTTTAATGTTGTAGAGGGTGGTGAATAAAAAATAAGAAAAATTAATTTGGTAAATGGGAATATATAAAGCTTGTAATCCTTAAAACACAGATAATAAATAAGAAGCTGTTTTTTTAAACATTTTGATTATTCCAATTACCTAAATTGAATAGTCTTTGCCTTGTGAGAAGCTTTTGTTTGAAGGCAACATTTACTTATGGTCTATTCAAAATATGAAAACAAGTTGATACATAAAATTTGAATTAATTATTTGTATTTAAATAAAGAAACTTCAACTTATTGTTGGTCCTGAAGATAATGTTAAGTTGTCGTCTATATAAATACTAGATCATCAAAATGTATAACAATATATTTTTTGATTATATGCTAATAAACATTCTCAGTGTAAATATTAATGTTACCAATGCCATTTTTAACTAATAATGAAAACACATAAATAATAGCAACACCCAATTATTACATCCCATTTTACCAACAAATAATTATCTTTTCCACCCGTAAATCATCCTAAAAGTGACTTTAATAAACTTGCCGATAGGGTTAAATAGCCCGCAGTCATCATTATGGTCAAAGATTGACATACTAATCACATCATCCCCACCAAACAAGTCTCTTTAATTAATAAAGAAGCTTAACCGATCATCTAAAAAACTCATGAAATACTAATTTGTGCAAATATGAACCATTATTTGGATGAGGGCTGTTGTGGTAGTTATTTGTTTTTTAAATATACTAAATTATTCTGTTAATGCTTTCAATGTCGCCCAAACTAGAGCTCTTTTTGTTAGAAATGAAAAGATTCCGGGTAATTTAAAATTTCATAAATGTGCAAATCGCCAAGGTCCCAAACAATGTATCAAGCCATTTGTTAATCTGAAAAAGATTCAACATAGATTTCTTGTGTCAAAAAAGTATAAGTTTAATTTTTGTGCTATTAATAAGGTAACAACAAAAAATATGAAAAAAATAATTAATTATTTATATGGCAGAACTTTTCCACTATATTACAAGCTATTATATGTTATTTAAGTGAACCGGCCCAAGCTAAATCTGCTAACAATATAGTCAGTTATAATTGGGCCTACTCGTATTGCCCTGTATCTTCAATCAAAACAAGTATGACTCAAATCGCCAATGAAAATAGTGACGGCAAGTTGCCACAATTATTCAGAACATTCAAACATTATGTCATAGTAAGAGAACCCATTGAGCGATTCGTCTCTGGGTTTGTTGATAAGTGTATTTTTGAAGCTAAAAACAATAAAAGAAAATCTATATGTTTTGGATGCAAACAGAACTTAAGTTGTTTTATTAAAAAGTTGCATAACCGTTTATTTAATGAAGCTACAAGAGAAGTTAGTCCAAAGAAGTTTTATTATTATGATTCTCATTTTTATCCCCAATCATGTAAGCATAAGTCGTTATTTTAGTTAATAAATTTGCCATTTAGGGGAATGTCATGTATCAGATTATTCAAAGAATTACAAAATAATAAAATTCAGCTCAGCCAAAGCACAAATTCCCGCTTTCCACTCCAAAATCTTAAAAATACTCGAGGAAAGAAAAGTTCCCAAAGCCAAGAGAGACTTTATTTATGCCAGTATATCATCCAAAAAAACATCTCATTCACATGCAGATTCTAAAATCACTCAAAGTATTCTCAACCAAATCATAGCCTCTCCAGAGTTGCAGGAATATCTATATTTAATGTATTTTAAGGATTATGAAATTTTTAACTTTCAATTACCAACTTTTATGAAGAAACGTAAACAATAATAAAAGACAATGATTAAAAAGTTTTATTTTAAACAAAATTTACTAATAACTACACAGGGAATTGAACGGAGTTGAGTATATTGACCATCACTTCTTGATTTCATCACTACCGTTCATATATCCAACAAATGTAAATTTGATATAATCCTTCGAATCAAACGCATCTTTCACATTTTTTTTCTTCTTAGCGATTCCATTTGTAGCGGCAGATTTTAGAGAATCAAAGATATTTATCTTTTTGTTGGTAGCTTTCATTATTATACGGGATGGCAAGACTAATTAGTGTCTTTCTATAAATAGATTTCAAGGAAATGCTCTACTTTTTTTGCCAAAGACACCTTCTCCCAATTTGTGTTATCTGGTCAAGAAAAGCTGACTAAAAATAAGCAACTTAAAAATGAAGACAGAGAAATAGACGTCTAGGGAATATTTATTAACAAACTAAATTAAAAAGAATTGTTGAGAGCAAAGTCGTTGTCGAAAAAGTTGATACCAGTTATTTTCCATTTTCCTAAAGGCGAAACAGTTCGAGACAAACCGATATTGCAGTACAAAGGATTCTTTTTGTCTTTCGCATTTGAGATGTAAGAGACAAAGGCTGTGTGAAAAGATACTTTGGATTTTTCTTCTAGTTTGAAGATGTTATCACCCGTAAATAGAGATGATACGAGGATTGTTTGGGTTAAATTATCTTCGTCTAAGGCCTGATTGAGAATAAATTGAAGGTTGTTTCGCTGTGTCTCTGTTTTGGCATCTAATTCTTCTTTTAAATCTCCGATCAACTCTTGAGTAGCTACATTTTGGTAAGCATCCCATTTTTGGTTCAAAATGCAATTAGCAGATGAAATGATAGCCTACAAATTTACTAACTAAGCAATAATAGTACATACTTACCTTATTACATCCTCTAATCAAACCTTCCTTAGTATAATTTTGTTCTATCTTCATCCTATACATATACTGAGCAAAGAAATTACCAACACTTCTTTGTACTTCAAAGGCTGGAGCGACTAAAAAGGGCTTACCAACCAAATAAGTACCCCGGATGTCGGGAAGCGATTTAATTGAATTTAAGAAACAATGACTTTTGAACATGATCGGCCAATTATGAAGATCTAAAGAAAAAGGAAATGTTTAATATTATTAGTTTACGCTATTCCAATCAGTGAAATTGAAAAGATGAAGGTCCTAACATTCGAAATAATGGGTTCGCAATAAAACTACAATGATCCTTAGTTGGTATAAAAGAAATGTAAAAACCATCAACATCAAACCATTCTGATAACAATGAAATTCCTCTCTCCCATCTTTATTGGTGCTTCAATTGCTTCCTTGCCTCAAATGAGCTGTCTTTGTGGTGACTTCAAAGAAGCTCCTTTGGAAATGCCTGGCCTTGTAATGAAAGGTAACGTGGACATTCCAACTACTACCAGTCCTGGCCGAATTAGTTTCATCAAACAAACGCACGTTCCTTACGATGCTTTACAACGCAGTTATGAAGAAGCTTGGTAGCAAATTTAACACCATTTATTTTATATTTACTGTGAAACTTAAATTGTGATGATTACTTTTTGAAGTTTTAAATAAATTTTAGTTTTAGTTGGTGTTTGACTGGAATTTGGGGTGCTTTTACCCAATTGTTCAGCCCATAACATTTTTGTTTGAAAAGCTTTTATTAATTTAGTTAGTATAATTTAAAATGGATGGTGATGAGGAAATTGTCGAACCACAAACAGACCACTCTGCCCTCGTCGAAAAGGAGTATGGTGGAGAACAATTCGAAGCTGAGGATCCGTTCAACTACCGCGTCATCAAGGTAGATGGCAAATTCCGTTCCTTTCCTGTACCAAAGTTGCCGCAAAAGAAGTATTATAGGCAGCGAGCTCATGCCAATCCTATGTCTGACCATGATCTAAATTACCCAGTCTACCCGTCAGAGTAACTTTAACTAGTCCTAAATTATTTATGTTCCCCTTTTTAGAGTAGAGTGGTACGAATTATTTGGAGAAGCCAGCAACACCTCAAAAGTCTCTTTTTTGGATATTGGTTGCGGGTATGGAGGCCTGTTGTTTCGTCTATCCGAAGAATTCCCCGACAAATTATCTATGGGAATGGAGATAAGAGTAAAAGTGACTGATTTTGTTCAAGACAAAATCATTGCCCTTCGCCAAGGTTTACCAGGACTGTATAGGAATATTTGGTGTCTCCGAAACAACACCATGAAGTACCTGCCAAATTACTTTGAAAAAGGACAGCTTGAGAAGATTTTCATCCTGTTTCCAGATCCGCACTTCAAGAAATGTAAACACAAGTTTAGAATCGTCACTCCCGCCCTTGTTTCCGAGTATGCGTATGTTTTAAAAGAAGGTGGAATTCTTTACACCATTACGGATGTACAGGATTTACATGACTGGATGAAGGAACATCTCGATGACCATCCCTTGTTTGAGGCTCTTGATATTAAGGAGTTGCATGACCAAGGAGATATTTGTGTCAATCTGATCCACAACAGTACCGAGGAAGGTGCCAAGGTTGCGAGGAATGAGGGTTTGAAGTTGCCTAGAGCTTATCGAAGAATTGCTTTTGGTAAGAAAAAGGTAATTGAAACGAACGTTTCTGCTTAATAAGTTTGGTAATGCTATTCACGCTTCCTCATTCTTAGTGTTGTTAATTGTTTTGGGGAAGAATGAATTTCATTTACATTATTTCCGCTTCTTATTTTAATTATTTTTTTGAATAAATTTTATTTAATACAAAACCGCTTATCTTTATTTAGGGGTCAAAAATTAGAAAGATAAAGTATAATCAGTCTAGAACACTACTAAATCTATTAGTCATTTGTATTCCATCTGCCATCCATCCAACAACATCTTCAAAACTTTCATATCTATCAACTCCCTGTTCGTTTAAAGCAAGACTATTATGAATGAGAGAAGAGTTTTCTTTGATATGTTCTAGGGCATTAGCTGAGGTCTTGCATAAATCATCACATTCAAGGAGCAGTTTGTTGTTTTTGGTTTCTAGTAAAATTTCAGTTCCCATAGATTGAAGGAACAAAGAAATGGTGACTGCTTGGCTTGAGTTGATATCAATCCACCGAAAATCATTTGGTGGCATTAGATACTCGAATTTGAGCACATATGAGTGTTGCTTTTCAGCTGTAAAATTGTATTCAATTTTCCATACTCGTATTCTGGTTGTTCTGAAGGTGGTGGACTCAATCACCGCTTCCGTATCTCTATCCTTCACACTTAAAATCAATTCACGCCTCCCTATTTTGATTGAAGAAAGCGAATTGGGATGTGGGTAGTTTGTTTCTACATCTTCCAGATGCTCATAACCATACGTTGGTTGTAAGTGACACAACCGCAAAAACGATATCTTTTCCCCTTCTTCGGCGTATTCTCTTAAACTGAGTTTGGTTTGGTCGTCACAGTCCATTCTATTGTTGAGAAATTCGTTCAAAGCTTGATTATATAACAAATTCAAGGTTCCGTTGTCGAATAAAAGAGACTCTTCAATAGCTGGATCATAAATTACTTTTCTGATGACTAGCTTATGGAAGATGCCATTAGCTGCTAGTTTTTGGTTAAGTAGTTGCATGGAAACATATGGATTTTCAAAGTTTTTTAAACATCTCTTCACAATAATGTCAAACCCATCATATCTCTTTTCAAGTGGCTTTCTATTATGAGCCAGGAATAATCCAAAATGATTAATTAACGACAAGTCAACACCAAATGCCTCTAAAGCTGACTTTAATATATGCGAGGAAGGATCTCTCACTCCACACTTGATACTTACTTTCCTCCCATTAGAATCGAAAACTTCCAACGCCACATTAATAGACACCGGATTATAAGAATTGACCTGAAACAGAATGCGAATATTAATAAGTTGACTTTCATACGATACTTTCAAACTTTGTTCTTTTACATTTCCAATATTAGTTGGAAGCTATTTATTTGTATCATTTTATTTAAAATCAAATTTATGGGCACTGTGTCAGTACTTTTTTAAGATTATGCCCTTTAAACTCCCCATCTACATGGCATCTTTTTAAAAGATGAATAAAAAAGTTCCTCAAATACCTTTTCAAAACTAAATATGCAAAAGATCCTAGTACATTTGAGCAAACTCGGGCAAAGTCTTACCGCATAAAAATGGAAACGTCTTGCCAATAAGATTGCTTTATTAACGATAATGGTTCCTTCTAGTGAGAATGACAAAGTATTTTTGGGACTCGATTAATCGAGTGTATCCAGGAATAAATAAGAGTATAGACGGAAGACAATGCCACTACCCAAGATGTTGTATAATCTCTTTTATTCTGATTGGATCAGCATTTTGGGGATAAGAGTTAATCATCACCAGAAAGATTTGTCCATTTAATAAGATGATTGAGAATGTAGAAACAACCTTGATCGATGCTTTCCGCAACCAGATTACTAATTCCGACCAATAAGACCTTTTTAGACTATTTGTATGGATTAAAAAAAGAATAATGATGGTCAAAACATTAATACTAAACGTTTCCTGTCTGTGGCCCCTATTGATTCCTTTTAAATGAATAAATCTTTTGTTGTATTTTGTTAATTAATAAAATATTTTACCTGAAAATCAAGAAAACTCCTCTCCAACAAATAATGATTCGCTACATCCGGATTAAGTAGTATATTTTGAAAATATTGAGCCAACTCAACTTTCCTCCTGTTAATTTGTTTGTTTGAAAGGGATCTTGTGAATTTTTTAGGTGGAAAGTCAACTTTCAAACGAAACCCAAAATTCGTTATAAGTTTTTCGTGTAAGGCAAATAGGTGTGAGTAGCGGACTGTTGAATGGTAAGCTCCGTTGATGTAAAAGTCAAATGTCTGTGAATGTTAGTTAGTTATGTCAATATTGGAGTTATTGGTCATCTGATCAGGTGTTAAGCTAATAAATAATAACTTACATGAAAATGCTTTGCAGGATTGTTATATTCAGGGAACGTTTGTGTTGAAGGAATGTTGATATGGATCATGGTATGGGGAGGTGGATGTCGTGTGTATTTAGTAAAAGTTAATGGTAAATGACGTTTAGTCAAATTGATAATCAATTGTTTTTAAATATACAAATAGTAATAATATAGGAGTAGCTATCAAAATAAATTAAAAAGAAGAAAACAGTATTATATAGGATTGGGAATAATACTACTAAATATTACTAAACACAGAGACTGAGTAAGACTGCTGCGGTTTGTTTTAAAGTGGAAAAGTTGAGAGGACATAAAACCAAGCTCTGGTTGTTTACAGCGACATATGCAATAATGTATTATGTGCACACACAGATTCTGAATAGACAGGAAGTTTTTGATGATGGTGCAATAATAATTGGTTGTGGACGGGGTAGGCTGCGCAAAGTTAAAACAAGTTTTCTTTGATGATTGGTTATAAGAAGTGATATGATGGTCCATTTCTTGAAGAAGATTATTTGTTCTGGTTTTTTGGTTAGTCAGATAACAATTTTATAAATAGACACTATTTAATGAACTAAAAAATGAGATGACGACAAGATACAATAGACTTTGTGGTGAATCTTAAACTCATTATTGTATGTTGCTTGAGTTGATTATTAATTTGCTGTCAAAGAAAAACATGTAA
This sequence comes from Rhabditophanes sp. KR3021, assembly GCA_963281155.1. NCBI lineage: Eukaryota > Metazoa > Nematoda > Chromadorea > Rhabditida > Alloionematidae > Rhabditophanes > Rhabditophanes sp. KR3021. Next base: position 180,093 of record CAUJLY010000005.1, on the reverse strand, counting down.
CAAAGAAGCATGTCTAACAAGTCAAATTAAACATCAAAGATGTAAAGATTAAACAATTGTCAGATAAAGAAGTATTGTTTGGTTGATGGATTAAAAGATACACAGTTTGATTACATAAAATTTGTTTAAAATAATCATCGGTCTAATTAAAAAGTCATAACAATAATATTTACAAAGGTCAATTAGTTTTATATTTGAAGTCAGGCTTTTTGCTGAAATCTACACATCCCACGCATTTGCAATGAAGGGCAGTTGATCCACAATAACCGAATTCTGAGCAGCAATGTCTAAAGATGTCATAGCCATTACAAACGGGGTACTCGCCATTAGGTTTCTTTTTTTGGCTTGTACCACATCGTTCAGGACTCAAATAAACATAATCAGCATTTTCATAAAAGTCAACGCAATTAGGGCATTCACAATGTTGAGCTGTTGATCCACAGAACCCAAATTCCGAGCAGCAGGAGTTCGGGATGTCGTCTGGATTGCAGATAGGAATTCGGCCATTGGGAAGTTTTGGTGCACTCAACCCACATAATCCAAAATGTCTGTGGTTGTAAGGATACCTTAAAAGAGAGGTTATGTAAATTAAGACTAAGCGACTTGCCATTTATCATCATCACTCATTGGCGGATCCGTAAATACTTTTCTACTCCTGGGTTTCATTGTTGTCAGGAGCGGCGTACTAACTTGATCTTCATTATCATCCATTCTTAAATTTGAATCACAATTGAATGGCGGTGATTCTTGAGGATGACCACACCGAACACCCCTAACAGCTTCCAACAACGAATTGTCGTTGTCATCTTGATCAACAGCCCATATCATAACTCCACCCAACCCTTTAACTCTGCTGTACTCAACTTTTTCTCTAATTGAAGCTTCATTTTCATAAGTCAGTAGTTTGCCATTTTGATGGATAAAAGGAGTTCTCGTTTCATCATCAAATTTAGCTTTTGAAAGATCCCATTCTCTAGATTGGCGTATATCCTTGTATGAAATAGATCCTCCATCAACTTTTCCTTTTTGGTTTTTGCGGGCAATTGAAAACAGGCCAGGCTTTTGACCTTCCACGTTGTTCCAGTATCTTCCATAAAAAGCAACTCCTAAATTGAATTTTCCCAAATCATTGTACTTGCAGTAGTGTTCCTTGATATTAGAGTCCACAGTCATTGAAACAGAAGTGCGTGACATTCCATTTTCATTCATATAAAGAGGAGCACACGGACCAGTTAGTTCATTCCATTCTCCGTAATAATCATAAGTCATTATGTTTACAAAATCTACTATCTTCATTATTTCCTCCATATTAAAACTGACTTCTATTTGACTCGAACCGGCAGACGTTGCCACAGACAACATCTTTTTTGGAGTTAGTAAGAGTTTCTTTTCATCAAATTGCCTTCTAATCTCCTGCAGCAACTTAACAAAATTTACTTTGTCATCAGGATGCCCTTTGTGATGGCCACCAGAAACAGGATACTCCCAGTCGATATCTACTCCATCAAAGTTGTATTTGTGGATTATGCGAAGGATTTCAGAGGCAAGTGCCTTGCGTGAGCCATCTGTGCCACTTAACTTACTCAAAAATTTAGAATTTCCCCACCCGCCAATTGCAAACAGAATTTTGGGTGCGGTGGTATTAGAATTTGAATCGAACAACCTTTTTAACTTTCTTCCAGAATACCCTTCAAAGTTGTCGAATCCTTCGCCGACAGAAAGCGTACCATTTTCAGCAAGATGGAAGAAGGCGAAGATGACATGTGTCAGTGATGCCATCTTTTGGCGGCTGATATCGTCCCCAGACCATGACCTCAAATACCCAACAACACGACCCTCACAACTTGTCTCTGCCATCAAAGGAGTTTCTAGAAATATGACGACTAAGAGCGAAATACATGTGTTTAAAAGCAACATTTTACCCATCATAGAAAGGCAAATGATTTGGCCGAGCAATAAGTTGTCTTAAATCTGTCCCATCTAATATACTCCCTTAAGACAGAGTCAAGATGTACTTAGCTAAATATATTGTCTAAACAATTTCAATGCATTTATTTCCCAAAATAATAAAATCTTTCGTCATTTAAACAAAATTGTTCGTCATTTAAATAAAATTGTTCGTCATCTAAATAAAAGCTTTCTCAATCAAAAAATTTTCAATTGGCACCTTCAAAAAAGCACAACAATCACATTTCTAGACAATTTTTTATTTTTGCAAAACATATCTGAAGATCAAAGGATATATAACAACACATAATAATAAAAACCTATGATAAATACATTTATAAGATATTTAATTTGGCCTGATCCGGGATATTGTAATTAGTTTTGTGGGCGTCAAAGAGTTTGATTAGAGCTTCACAGTATTTGGCATGGAGAGCATCTATTTGCTCGGTGGTTGGTTTGGCATTTTTTTTGGTGTGAATGGGAGCTCCGATGACTGTGTTGATTGGGTTGCGGAAAGGGACGAAGCCGTATGTGTATTGGAATATACCGCGACCATGAAAGATGGGGGAGAGAAACCGGTGATGTCTTTGAACTTAGTTTGGAACTGACGCAGTTTGGAGCCTTTTGCATTTTGAACTTGGTTGTAGGCTAGATTTTCCCCGAAACTGTAGATTGGAACTAGACTGGCTCCTGTTTTGAGGGCAATTCTACAGAAACCCTTTCTTCTCGACAAAATTAAATCGTAATTGTCTGCTCTTGCCTCTAAAGCTTCTTCCGCTCCACCCAACACAATAGCAGCTGCTCTTCCTTTGTTTGTGTCGTTCAAGAGATATTCGATTGAATCAGCATCACTGCTAATACCACCTGCCCAAATCACCAATTCTCTTCTGAAAGGTAGCATGAATTGGCCGGAAAGAGTTACTAGTTGAGGTTTAATTCCGGGGAAGATTTCTTCGAATCTAGTGGCATTTGTTCCGAAATTGCAGAAATGACTTATGCTTAAAATTCCGTGAGGATGACAGCCCACAATATAGTTTTTGTCAGATGGAAGTTCTGCTGTCTTAATCACTTTGACAGGAAAGTAATTTGCCATGTATCTCCAAATCCAAAGATTTCTGAACCATTTCCATGGTCTGGATCCTCTTTTTGGAACATTCAAGTCAAATATAAGCCACCAGGCACAATAAATCACCAAAACAGCCAAACTAAAACATTAAAATCAAGAAAAATAATAAAAATTGAACAAAACAATTAAACGTATATTGCATATCAAATAAAAAACATCTCCACTTACCACCACACATTATAAAAGCACACCCAAACATAACCGACCACTCCAACAGGCAACAACAAAAAAATAGTCAAAAAGAACAAAACACTGAACGTTTGTAATCTTCTCTCAAGTGACACATTCCAAGGTGCAAATTCAACAAATTTCTTAGATCTTCCTCCTTTCTCCATCTTTTCTATAAAAAGCCAATTTTAAAACACGCAACCACAACTTATTAAACAAAAGCAAATATATATGACAAAAGTTTGATGTTTGGGAAGAGAATAGTTATGCAAAAAATAATTAAAAGACACGTTACAAAGCATCTGAACACCACTTCTCTCTCACCTAATACACTACTCCTGTTGACAATCATCTTCTTCTTTTTTTTGATAAGATAATGTATGTGGTCAAAGTTGATCATTTTTATATAATAAAGTTTGTGCGTTTATGAAAATAGATGTGAGTTTAGGAGAGTCTTATCTTAGTTGGCAAGGCCTGGATGGGGAAGACGTTTAACTTTGTTTGGTTCGTTAGGTAAGATTATCATTTTGTTGAAGTTGTGTCGATTATATTTGTCTTGGTTCATTTTGTACCTTGTGGTATGTCATTTTTTTGGCGTGTATGATACTTTGATCTTATACTTATTAGTAGGGTAGAGGAATGTCAAGTTTTGTTTTGCTTTGGAGAGTTTCTCTTATGACGAAGGAAAGATTGACGTACTTCCAACAAAAAAGTCTCCATCAAAACAAGTTGTTTTAAGTGAAATCGGTCGTTTTTGACAGTTTATTCTTATATCTCTAGCCATGGATGATTCTAAGCCCGTAAAGGAAGAGGGGAAAACACTTCAAGAATGCATTTCTCAAGATGAATCAGCCTTCTACGAAAAGTCCCGTGCCTTCGCTCAAGAAATCGAGGAGAAGCAAAGGGCTGAAGTGCCCTTACTCGGTGAAAAGCTAACTATTGGGACTTTGATTGAAAGTTACGACGAAACATTAGCTAGTGAATATTACGCTAGAGCTGTCACTATCAGCGGAAACTACAATTCCATTAGAAGAGTACGTGGAGATGGAAATTGCTATTATAGAGCGTACATGACTGCTTTGTTCGAGTTGTGTTGTAAGGATGGTAAAGTTCTCGAAGCAGTAACAAAGGTTTGTGATGATTTGAGACCAAAATTTGTGGAATTAGGTTTTCCCGAACTTACTACTGGAGACTTTTGCGATGCTGTCCAAGATTTGTTGGTTGAAATGAAGGAGGGTAAAGTTACCAGTTCCAATTTGTTTGAAAAATTAGGAAATGAAAACATCGCTAATTACTACATTGCCTGGTCTCGTATTGCTGCCTCAGCCTTCCTTAGAGCTAACGCGGAAGAGTATGAAGTTTATATGGAACAAACACTTATTCAATTTTGCCAAGAGGAAATCGAACCTATGTGGCATGATGCAGACAGTCTTGCTATCATTGCTCTAGTCAGAGCCCTCGGACAACCGGTCCAAATAGAATACATGGACAGGAGCTTAGGGGATAGCGAGGGAAACTTTCACAAATTCCCAGACCATGATGCAGTTCCAGTTCTTTATCTTTTATTCACTATTGGGCATTATGATATCTTGTATAAGGATTAAGGAAATAATTGTGTTCATTCATGTCTATATTATTTTTAATTTATACTCATCAAACAATCACATAAATACATTTTAGTTTCATTTTTTAATATTTTAATGGAGATATTATATCCAGACAATTTAAATTAATTGCAACTATATACAATCCATGGACCAAGTCGGGGGGTTGAGATGGGCATGGAAGGATGTCAATTTATTTTTATTCATACAGCCTAGAACAATCCTGACATGTGTTTTGGATCGTTATCTTGTTGAAACGTAAAGTCTGCAGACATATTCTTTTGAGCATATGACAACATATAAAGCTTGAGAATCCTTTTCTTTGATTTCCAAGCAATTCAAATTTCGCTTCATCATTCCTTAAAATGCTTGCTCACATTCAGGGTTCCAATTAATATAGTTGTTACCAAATTGCAACCTTTTATCTTGGTTTTTACGGTTCATTAAAGGTTTGGGAGTTGGTTTGCTTGAATTAATTCCCTTTTCTTTGATCTTCTTTTTATGGATGTTAACGAGAAGGAAACAGGCAAAGATCTTTTATTAAGGAAAAGGGGCACATATATAATAAGTAAGAGGTAGGAAATATACATATAACAATAGTAGTATGTAGATTTAGGGAGAACCCTTAACAATAAGACATACTTACAGAAACATTATCCAGCTGTAGATGAACGGATCATGGACAGCAAGTTGGACAATCTTATTGTCTATTTCTTGATCCGTTTTTGTTGGCAACTGGTATTGGGGCATTTTTTGTGGTCTCTCTTAATGACATCGAAAACAGTGCCTTTCCTTTTGCTTAGAATGGCTTTCTGTTTCATACCTCTTTCCACCCTTTAATAGCCACTCAAAAAAATGTGATCTATACTATTTGTAGATCTCTTTAAGTTGTATATTTTAAAACTTGACTTTGTCTGAACAGATTTACTGATCATTATTATGAAAAATAATAATTTTGTTTTTGGTAATCCTATCGTTCAACACATCCCTATAACATTTAGGTTTTAGGATGATTATATTTAGTTTTTCTAGATAAATCTGAAAATAAATATTGCAAGCTTTTGTTAAAGTACTTTCCCAGATTAGGGCTTACTTTCAGAAAGTAAGACACATTTTATCTAAGTGAGGTGTACAATGAATTACAACTTACATAATCTGTACCTGTTGTTTTAAGAAACTATGATGAAGGTTGGAGTAACTTGGAGAAACGAAATAAACCAACACCAGGCTTCTCACCTTTGAATACCCAATCAAGAAGGGACCGAAGAGTGATTAATACCACTCACTAATAGTCCTGACTAATGCAAATGGAATTGACAAGAGTGCATTGATCGATTTAGGTGCCAAAATAATTATCTCAACACCTGAAAGTATGAATTCAATACATGCCGCTATAGATGTAGCAAACAGATCAACTGTTGCCGTTGGGAATGGAGAGGATTAGATTACTCTTGGAGAATCAATTGCGACAATCCAACTTGCTAATTTGTCATTTCAGCCAAGATATATAATTAAATAGAGACAATTTCGTTACCAAATGCTTGTTTACAAAAATAGTTACATGGGTTTCTAGATGATGGTTGTTAGAGATTAATTGAACAATTGCTTATGCTTATTGTAGATTCGTAACAGAGAATCTTAGTTGTAGTGAAGAGGAGTGAAGAAATAGTTCGTTTATTGCCTCAAAAGTTGCGAGGAAAAGTGAATGATATGAAAGTGTGGAATGTGAGAATGCAGATTACAATTTGTTTGCATAAAATATCATCACTAGACCATAATTTCTGGATGTTGTAAATTGAAATTTTATTTGCATAATTTTTGATTGTTTTCGTTATTGGGTATTGAACTAAATACGGCTGTTAATGTCAAATTTAGGATTGGTAATAGTTTCAATCATTTGCAACGAATTCCCTTTTTTTAAGTTTACTTTATTGTTTTAAAAGTTTTGTTTGCAAGATTTTTATTAATATTTTTGAGGTGCAATTTACTGCAATGAATTTTGCTTTAATTGCGAAACAATAAAATGAATGTGTATCAGTGAGATTTAAATGGATTGTCTAAAAAAATAGTTTCTTTCAATTTGATAAATAGCACGGAATTGATATTAATTTTGATAAATGATTATAGTAATTGTATGAAGTCTTAGAAGAATCAATTGAGTAAGCAGGTACGTATTATTTGTTTGGTTAAAAATTGACTTTTTTATCATGCAGACGTATATTAATGGTATGCTCTCCATTATTCAATGTAAATGTGTTTTTCGGAATCGTGCTATAGTTTTACGAAGATCCATTGATTATTCTTAAAGATTAAATATAAATAATGTTGATTTTAATAGTCTGATTGTTCGTAAATGTTTTGTTCTTTCTTTTGACTATATCAAGTCAGCTTTCAAAGATTTATTTATCAATTCCATTGTCTTTTTAATGTCCTAAATGTACACATGTGCAATATGTTTTGATTATAAATGACGTAATAATTGAAAGGTTTTATATTGCAACTAATGGCTATGTTTGGTAGGTTGACCATAATGTTTGTTGGTGTTTCGGAAATACATATTCGCTCATATCACAATATTTGTCATGTAAATGTTGATACAAACATACATTTTGATTCGCCGCCTTTTTATGAATGGATATTTATTCTACAGCATGCATGATTCATGTTCTTCAGTTTATTAAAAAGCATTTAGATCAGGCAAGAATTAGATTAATTACATGGAAGTTCTATTTTTATTTTTTGCGTACTTGGTGATCTTGAATGTCAACTGATATGCTAAGTCCTAATTTTAATAATGCATATTGCGGTCGATTGGAGAATATCGAAAACAAATATCTAAATTCTACCAAATTGTTCGTAAGATAATATTGCTCCTTGTTTTGGAATCGGCAAAATATTTGTAAGCTTTCCAAAATTAATCTAAATCAACCCAACAATTATATAAATGAGGTACATAAATATTTCTTGCATGTAAATGCGATTGAATTGCTCCAAATATTAATTCGTATAATTGCTTTCATTTTTTCGCTAATGTTCAATGTAAATCAAGCTTCAGTCATAAGTGGACATTTGTTGGTTATTCTGAGAGCTTAAATATGAATTATTCTAAGCAAAGTTTGCCAAGTTTTTAATTCTTTCTGAATATGCAATGGCTTGGTAATATAATTAAACTTGTGCATAATGAACCAAAAATGTTCAACATAATGTAGAGATTTTTACTAGAGAGTGATCAACCTCTATTTATTTTACACCATATATTCAAAATTACAGCTCCAATGCCTAATTGATCTTTTATTCTTTTTCTAATTTAACTTTTATTAAGAAGGTTTTTTAACGCCTTCATTAGTTGATGATGATATATGCTTGCCGCTTAAATAAGTATTGTTTATTAAATATTATATATGGATTTAGAATGCAAGGTTTGATATTCTTCCACAATATTAAGCTTCTTCTTTACAGGCATCAATGTAGATATGCTAGGCTGTTAAAAGTAATTAAATTAATATTGCACTAAAGTTTAAATAGCATGTTATATTTTAAGTGATAAATGCATTACTAATTTCCTTGTAAATTATAAGTTTACATCCACACCACAATTATTATTTATTGCGTTTAACTTGATGGTACTAATGTAAACTTTTTCAATTTTAGAAAGTCACTCTAATAAATATATTAATGTGCACAACTGATCATTCTATAGGTAGTTGGAGCTTGCTGTGCTCATTTAAAAACAAAACCACAAATGAATCTTAAAATGAAAAGAGCTTTTAAAATGCATCTGTACTTTGATTTCAACCCCTAAGACACGCAACTTTAACCTTTCATCAGCGATCTCATAATAAAAACTGCCCTTACTTTGTATTCTTTTTGTTCCTGTACCTAATTTTCGACCAACATTTTTCCAATATACCCACTTTGAACACATATTTACTAGTAATTGAAATATCTTTGTTACTGAATTTTGTATCTTCAACGTTTAAATGTCCTTCGATCATTTTTTAATAATATAATCATATGTCATTGAAAATGAAAACGGGTATAATTGTCCTTATCGCTTGTTTTCTTAGCACATTTTGTTCTCTAATAAATAATTTAAATATATTATCGATATAACTGTCCTAGATATCGTCACTTTCAGATTTTGTGTATATAAACATCTTTTTAATGCTCTTTTCATTGATTTTAGAAACATTTTATTCTCAGTATCTTCAACATGGACAGTAAGTTTGACTCTTTTTTTTAAATTAAAACATTTTTTAGCCAAGACATTAGTAACTGACGCTACTCTTTACAAAGGCAAAGACAAAGTCGGCCCAGCAAGTGATGTTCTCAAAAACAAAATCATCGGAGGTAAATACTATTGATTTGACTGAAATTAATGAATCCATTTTCTAGTTTATTTTAGTGCCATGTGGTGCGGATCTTGCAGGCAAGTATTCTAAAATTTGTTCCATATATTAATACATTCCATTTTAGACAATTCACTCCGAAATTGAAGGTACCATTTAAACTAATTCCTAAATATCTAAAATTTTAGAAATTTTACGAAGAAATAAACAAGAACGGAAAGGTATTTGAAGTCATCTTCGTTTCCCTTGACAAGGAAGAAGAAGATATGCTCGAATATTACGAGGAGAAGATGCCTGAGTGGCTTATTATGGAATATTCTATCGAATCAGCAAAAGCTCTTCGTCAGCAATTGACAATCCCAACCATTCCATCCTTTAAGATTCTCAAAACAGATGGATCAGTAGCTGTCGAAGACGCCAGAACAGGAGTCACTGATCGTGGGATGGAAGATGCCGATGGCCTTCTACAAGAATGGAAGACCCTCATTGCCGTTTAATACTACTCACAAATATTTATATGCACACGTAACATCATTTAAAATAAATATTATTGTACACGTTTACATTCCCAATCATTACTCAACAGACGGTAATTTCTTTTCAAGATGACCCATCTTCTTAGCATCTACAACAACATATTGGTTGGTGGTGCCATTTTAACATTCTCTGCTCTTATTCACAACTTACCTTTCCTTATCTCAGTTACCTAAGAACCATGTTTGTCGCATACAATTATTAAAACATTCTTTCTCCTAATAGAAGTTTCTTTTTCTTATAGTTTATCATCTATTTGGTGTGGTTGTGTGTATTTTATCAGCAGATACACATTCGCAACAAGGTATATTATAATACTTTATAAGTATACTTTATAGTCACACTGGCCAACGGAGGAGCCGAATACGTTAGACGAACCGAGCGACTACTTCGCCATTCATCTCATCGATATTTAAAATTTGTCGGAGCTAGTATAATGAAGCCTGTTCAAATTTATTTGGTTGCTTATAATGCCGTGCAAGTCTTAGGGTAATTTATGCTTTCTCACATATCTAATTATGCTTATTTGTTAATTTAGATGGGCCTACATTCTCTGGACAACAATCACCATTCTAGCTGCTAATGGATCCAACCAAGACGTCTACGATGGAATCAAATGCTGTCTCCAGATTTTCCAAACTGCTGCTATCCTCGAAATTATTCACTGTGCGGTAGGAGTGGTCCGTTCTCCAGTATCAACCACCATCATCCAAGTTTACTCAAGAGTTTTTGTTACCTGGGCAATTCTGTACTCCGTACCTTCGACTCAATCTTCGATTGGACTTTCGATGCTTGCAATCGCTTGGTCCGTAACTGAAGTCGTAAGATACTCATTTTATGCACTTTCACTGGTCAAATCAGTGCCATACGCATTGACATGGATGCGTTATACCTTCTTTTATGTCTTGTATCCTCTTGGAGCTTCAGGGGAATTATTTACCCTGGTCGCTGCTTTGCCCGAAATCGACGCTAAGAAAATCTTTACACTTGAAATGCCAAATTCAATTAACTTTGCTTTCAGCTACTGGTGGTTTATTGTTGTAACATGCCTCATCTACATTCCAGGATTCCCAAAAATGTATTTCTACATGTTCGGGCAAAGAAGAAAGGTCCTAGGGCACAAGCCAACTTCCAAAAAAACTAATTAAACCATTCAATTTGATTCATTTAAACCAATAGAAGTTTTAATTATTACTTGTCTTTATTGTGTTTTGTTTCCAATATAAATAAACATTACAAAATTATAAATACAATATAAAAATATATCTTCAAATAAACAAATTAGAATTACTCTTTAACAAGTTGTTTAGCAGCATTTCCCGGCATGTATGGTTTTCTATTCCGCTTCTTGACTGCGCTTTTTTCCTTTTCTTCTTTTGGTGTTTCTTCTTTTGAATTTCCTGAGTTGGTGATGATTAGAGGTAACTGGATCTTGATGGCGCTCGCTTCCATTTGGTTCGTGCCGTTGTCATCCTTCTTATCTTTGCCTTTTCTGCGACGTTTCTCGTTTCCCTTCTTAGAAGTAGTCGTTTCAACTTGGATTGAAGTCTCGCTCCCTGCATTCTTTTGAAGGTTATCTCCAACTACATCTGTTCTTTTTGCTATAACAAATCCTTTCTTGAGGACCTCTTTTTCTTGACATCTTCGTGTGATGGTGAAACGATTCCTCCACTCTCCCCAACTTGGCTCTTCTTTTTCCGATCGCCTCTATTCCGTTTTCCCTTTTTCCTATCGCCCCCATCCTCTTCCGATTCCTTTTCTAACATATTTTCGATTTTTTCAGCCTTCTTGGCGATTCGCCTTTTTTCAACAGCCCGTTCCTTGATTTCTCTCGGTACACGTATCCCACACCTTTCTGATTTAGTCAGATAAATAGTGCCCACTTCCCTAGTCAAGGGAGTCTCTCGAATATCGCCGAAAGCCTTTCTCAACTCATTAGCTTCAATTGTCTCCAACATCTTGCCAAAGTCCGGGGCTCCCTTACTTTTCTTTTCTTGATCAAAGTATTCCAAATAAAAGGCATTTTGACGCATCTTCAGACCTAACTCAGCCTTCGGTTTGACGAAACCCCCTGTCTTCTGGCATTTCTCATTAGGAGCCAATTCAAAAGTAGCTTGCGACGTCTCACCACCACTTGTCTTAAACACCTTTCCTTCATTGGCGTGAGCGAACTCGATGGCCGCATCCATAGACTTCAAGATGACGATAGCTGCCGAATGTCCGGCCACACAAAAGTCAAGGTCCAGGCCCGAATAAAATTGGAAGTACAACGAATTGAGGGGGGGATCGAAACTTCCCAACACTTCTTCAGCCTTTATCGAAGGTGGCAGGTGTCTGATGGCAACCTTAAATTATTTCACCATTAAACTACATTTTATCATATACTTACTTTCACGGCCTTAACTACTTTCACTCCATTTTTGTTACTTTTGCTCCGAACCTTCCTCGTCATATTCAGCCCCAATTTTAACAACAATTTTCAATAATGTTGTGTGTAATATGATCACGTCATATTTTAAAATGTGATGTCTTCGTAACTTCGACTGGAAATTAATTGGAGGGGTGTGTATTGAGGGGGGTGATGGAGTTACAAAATTTGAATAATAAATTAGGCATTGCAAATGTATTTTAGTCATTGTGGACGGTTTAGATTGTTATTTGGGGTGTTTTGAAGTGTGTCTTTCAATTAATTAGAAGTATGTATGTTATGGATAAGGTGCCTTCTGCTGCCAGCTTTGCCATTTCTGTTGGGAAGGAAGGTGAGTTGGGAAGTGGGGGGTCAATTTACTCATATCCTGAAGACAAGCTCATAGGTAAGATTGCCTTTGAAAGGAACGACAAAAGGTCAGGTTTTAATGAACAGGAGAAGGAATCTCCTCTTGTCGGAAGGAAGAAAGTGGTCGTCTATTGCAATAAATGTCGCCAAACCCAAAAACTCGAGCAAGCCATTGCCCGAAGAGTCCTTAAAGAATTAGAAGGATGGTTGGTAACTCACGAGGAAGTCCTAAGCCGTTGGGAAGAGGAGCATGAAGGTTACACAAGAACGCCCCTTGATAATGACATCCTGGACCATGCAGGCGAACATCACTTCTTTGGGGTCGTGAAGGCAGGACATGCCGATGTGGTCTATCAAAGGGAACGACACAATTTTCTGTACCATAGTTGGAAGGAGTTGGAGTCTGTTGAGGTTAATGAATTTTATGAACCTGGGGTTGCTGCTTATACTCCGAGATACAATGGGTCTATGGAAAGATTCAGGGAGTCTAGGGAGGCTCGTTTTGAATGGATTGCTTCTTGTTTGGGGGAGGCTATCGAAAAGGCGGAGAGTCAAAAAATGTGTTGATGTTGGTGGGATCAAAAGCGTCAAATTTGGGGATTTTGTATCCGGCAAAAGCAGCCATTTGCACAATTGTTTTTTCCCTTGCAAACGTAATAATTGTTTGCTTGGCAAATCAAATACCGATATTACAATTATCCCATTCCCTATTTAATTTGTAAAAACATAATTTTAATAGTATCTGAAACTATGAAATTAATTGTTTTCTCTCCTCAATCACATCATATCCTTCTTTATACCTTTTTACTTACCTTTATTAAGATAAAAAATGTTCACCAAGTTACTTGTAGATGTTTTTTGTATCAAAATGATATCACTTTTCAATAGAAGGCCGGTAATTAATCTAAAGTACGTACAAATGTTTATTTTTAACTAATGTATTAAAATATAATTTAGTTTGATACATTCCAAAAAATAGAGTAGTTTGTGTGTGTTGATGGTAACATAGAATTCAGTTTAGGCATGAATTAAGTAAGACAAATGTATACTATAATGTAGACACAACAGATACTGAAGGAATCATTGACCTGGTATGTTTGAGTGGTGTAAATAGATTGATGTTGCAAGTTGGATAAAATGTGTTTGTTGCGAAGTCAGATTATTTGTGTTCTATAGTTCCTTTGTCATTTTTTTGTATTTTAACGTCAAAAAAGACTTGTCTTGGAAAAAATTGCAAAATGTATGAACTATTCATTAATTTTAATGCATATATTGTTATCATTAAATGTTGCATTGACTTTTAAAATAATCATCTGCCTTCTTTTGCAATTAGTCTACTTTGGCGTCAAAATGTAGCCCTATCCATGAGTTATCTTTAACTATATTGCCATCCTAACCCATCTGTGCCTCACAGTTAGTACAACACTATCAAAGATATAGAGCAACAAATACCAATTTTTTTGAAATTTCTTTCCCAAACAAGGGTATCTTAAATAGCATAAATATCTCAGGACATCATTCGCAATCATCATACAGAACTTTACATTGACTTGACAAATGCAGCACACCAGATTTGCAGGTAGATTAAGGAGTGCTGGTCCCTTAGATTGAAAAATTATATCGAAAGTCAAAATATCATAAATGGAAACTTAAGTCTCACAAAGTGGGCAAATCGTTCAAGGTATAGAGAGAAAATGTGTGGGAAATTGTTAAGGAAAGTATTAAGCCAACGGTTACAAGTTGCACAAGTTCTGACTGAAAATAAAAGCACTACATGAGAAAGATGCAAAGTTGATAAAAATAACATTCTTATAGAGAAATGGCAACTTTTGACTATAGGGCTGTAATCCAACGACAAAAAGGATGTTGTTCAAATTCAAAATATTGCACTACTCAATATCTATCTAATACAACCACGAAACCCAAAATCTGTCATGATTTAGGCCAGAGGTGTGATGTCCAAAAGACTCCTATAATTTTGTCAAAGAAGAACTAAAAATTGAGAGCAAACATAAAAAAACAATAATATGATCAAAGTTATAGTGTGCCAAAACTTGGAGAAAAATATTAGCTATTTAAGCAGGTCTCTCTACCACCAGTAATAGAGCTAATTGATGCAAAATAACAAAATGTCATCTTTTTGATTTTGCATCAAGTTATAAATGGCATCCTTACAACTAAGATTTGAATAGAATAGACTTGTATTCATGTTTATTTATTAAAGCAAACACTTGTGCTAATTTAATGCCTATTTGGAGTGTTTAGAGCGATGAAGAAGAGCTGGAAGAAATTGCTAATAATGATTATGAAAAATGCAGGTCTCAATTACGGGTGGATTAGATAGGCGTATCTCGGTGGAAGAGGTTATTCAGAAAGTAATTAGTAATATTTTTCAAGGGCTTTCGAAAGATTACTGTCACATAGTTTTATTCACATCATAAAGTCATCAAGTTAAGTTCTAAATATTGGTGCAAAATGTAATGGGAAACCTGTATAATGACAATCTTCAGGATCATTTCTTCCATCATTAGAACATTCAAAATATGTATAGTTTATATTTTATAAATATGTCACTTGTTCTATAAAAATCAGACAAACAAAACACAACTATGATGTGGTACGGAAGTAGTAAAGAATAAATGCATAAACAAGATTGTCAATCAAACAACTGTACTTATAATTGATGATCATACAAAATTGTAATCAACACAAATCAAGGTTTTCGTGTAAATGTTTATGTGTATTGAACTTATGATTATACAACACAACAACCGGAATAATGTGCTTCTGTTTGTATATGAAGTTAACACATTTAAAGGGCAGATGAATTGACTTGATAAGACAGAATTCGTTGAAAAGGAATCTTTTTTTGGTGACTTATTAAATGGGTTGAGCTGGCATTTTTTAGACTTTAGTTGGGGTATAAAAGAGTGGGAATGGCTACAATTCACTTAATTCTTAAATTGTGGCAGCAATGGCGTCTAGTTTGGCTAATTCTATTCTTAAAATGGATCATCAGGGGACTTCTGATAAAGTCAAAGACATATTTTATAGTAATAGTTGCAAGCAAGATTGGTTGAGAGCTATAAATTTTACGAGTCTTCAGAAGACAACTATTGCCTTAGAATCTTATTTTATCAAATGCAATGTAAAGTCAATGGAGCAAATATTTATAGCAGACAAGATTTCATTTCTCGAATTTGCTGGTTTCAAAAATACATGCTATATTGGGGCGGCACAATTGCTGATGTCGTTTCCCGAGTTTGTTGTTCTACCTCACGACGTCAAATTATACTTGTATACTTGTTTCCTTCCTAATTTTTTAACAATTTCTTCTATTGTGCTGTCTAAGAATATTTTCAAGAAACACGGCAGAGGTTCTAAATATTTATTAATCATAGGCGAAAAGACAGCTTTCAATCTCGAATCTCATATACTTTCTAATAAACGCCTCTCATTAGATCAAAATGGAAATCTGACGCAGGAAAGTGATAATCCTGTATTTAAATATCTAATAACAAATATCTACAAACCAATCTATGAAATGGACCTCGACTTGACTGAACTAGCTTACATTTCGCTTAAACTTCTCTGGTCAACAGACAACGAACCCATCCTTTCCGAACAATTAAAGTCAATGATGCAAAAAACATTTACATTAGCCAACTCTGAAATGCATGATTATTATGTCAAGGTTAAAGGTATTTCAGACTATCAATGGCGCTTAAATAAAATGGAACAGTTAATTGAATGTGCGAGGGAGTACGATTTTTTGAAGATTGAAGCTTTAGAAAGTGGATTAGTGGCTTTTTAATCTTATTTTTTTGGTATAAATAAATTGGTTCCTGATTGATTGTGTTTTTAGTTTGAATATACATCTTATTGGGCCAATTAATATTTTCAATAAGAACAATTAATTGGATTTTACTATTTAAGAGATAAGCTTGGAAACTACCAAATCTTGTTAACTACCAATCATCTTTCAAACTCTTTTTGAATGATTTTCTAAAGTTGATCATTGCTATTATTTGCAAGTACCTCGCTCCTTCCCATAGAAACGGTGTTATACGTTGTCGTCTACAGAAAGACACAATACAAAACATTACTGAAAAGTATGATAAGAATGTGTTAATACAATCAAAAGATGTAATTAACTTGCATTGCTAAAAAAACAAATGTTCAACGAACCGTACAAATGAATGCAATTGAGTGCGGTCTTAAATCGAAACAAATCCAAGGCGATAATTTTTGTTTCATGATTAATTTAGGCTATAATTACTACATTTCTGCTACGATTGTATTTGCAAACTTCCTATTTGTTCCCTTTTATTACCTAACTATTTTGAGCCACACAAATTTGAAAGGCTATGGTTTGACGAATTGGAGTGGTCTTTTTTTCTACGTAATTGGATATGCAGTCATGGTGAAATTGGTTCAAAAGAATTCGGGTTTCAAGCCCGCGACAATAGTTGGAAATGGATTGAAAGAGGTGGCGAGTGTGGTTTGTATTAAAAGGATTCTTATTAATTGCTATTTATCTGTGTTGATGTTGTTGTGAAAAAAGAGCATAGCAAATAATCATAATTATGTTTTTTTGAAATGCACATTTTTTATCAAATTAATAGATGTAAGGAGATACAAAGGACAAAAACAAAGGCGAAAGTTTATCAAATGGAAGGAATTTCTAAGAACTACCAAAATGGTTTTTTGAAAGAGATAAAAAGACTTTTTGAGTTTAATATTTCAAATAATTTTAATTTATAGTCGCAAATAATTATTCTTTAATAAAGTGTACTGTGGCGAAACCACACATTCGACTAGTTTATTATAAAATGTTTGTACCAACCTTTGTAGTCATTTGATGTCAAATAAGATGTCATGAGCGGTTGATTAAAATAAAGCTTGTTTGATGTTCTTGAAAGGGGAAAGTGTAGGACACAATTAAGATTATTAGTTTTCTTACATTTTATAAAGTAACAAAAATATTGAAAAAATGAACATTGTCATTTGAATTGTTGATTGGATTGAGTTAAATTTACTACGCTTTAAAGCATATAATTGTCATATTTTGATCACAAAAAAAGACAACTATAACCTTCATTTCATCATTATCAAAAAGTCCAATATAAAAATGATTATTTAATTCAGTTGTATCCACTTTAAATATTTTTATAAACTCTAATGTACATACTTTTTAATTAATTATTTATTTACAAAACGATAAAATAACAGAGATCTATAAATTACATGGAAGTTTCTAATGGCTTCAGATGTTCCGTGGACTTGTAAGTTCCTCCACGTGCAAATGGGTTGCTGTATTGTTTTGGTTGTGCCAAGTCTACCAACGACCTAGACGGAACTTCATTTAGATGTGGGGATTTTTTATTCGTTTCAGGTTGAAGGTAAGGTTGATATTTTGCAAAGGAAGGCGGAGTGGATGGTGTTGGGATTGGTTTTGGTGTTGCTGGAGTCTTAGACAACCCTAAATTCACTCCTGCATTTGAAAGCTGACCTACTTCGTAGTATAAGGATGGGTTTGAGGTGGCATTTTGCATTTGGCTTCTAGAAGGTGATGCATTCGGTACAAACGTTGACATTGGTCTTTGGGCGGGTTTGCCAAATGTAGTTAAAGGTGTACTACTTTGTTTCGCCAACAGTGTATGTGAGGAACAATTATCCGACTCTGTTCTTTCGCTTCCTTCACAATAAGTCGAGGTATCATCTGTTAATGAAGAACCTCTAATTGAAGAGTAGGTGGAACTTTCGGTTCCATCGCATGAACAATCTTGCATGAAATCGGGATTATTTGTCAAAATTAAAGGATTCGTCGAACCCTTTCTAAGAGTAGCGATTTCCGCATATGGGTTTGGTTGGGCAGACACTTTACCTTGCATTGGAACAAAAGAGGATGACCCACCACTTTTTGCTGTGCCAGTATATCTATCTGTTGTCAAACTATCTGAAGTACACGACGTGTAAGGTCTTAGCAAACTACTGCCGGTTGCAGTTGTGCCCGTAGTAGTTGTGCCCGTTCCAGAAGTTTCAGTCCTCGAAGAACCTGTCCTAGCCGAACTTGTACCAGAAGACCCATACCCTGGCGTACTATTTAAAACATTCTTATGTGCTTGCGAAATAGATCCAAATCCATCCGGATTATTGTACATTTGATTTGCCTGGGTCATTGTAGTTTTCTTCATTTCATTCCATTCATTGACCTTCGACATGTGTCTTTTACTTTTTCTGACAGAGTCTTTTCTGAAATGATGCTCTTCTTCTCTTTGCTGAGATTTGTAACACCAACAGATAGTCAAGCAAATAATAAAAAGCAATAATATCGAAATAAGAATGATCCCAAACACCACTGCATATCGCCATGTAACCGGCTCTTCATACGGCTTAGTTCCCTTTTCACAAACAAATGGAAGTAAGTCATTACAATTGACAGTTCCAATAGATCCTGTCTTACTACTCATTCTGCCACATTGAATAGAAGGAACGTTGATTCCAGACATCCAAATATTAGCCTCTTGACTCATCTTGTAAGTTTCAATTCTTTCTTGTTCCGTCATATCTCTATTGATAAAGTAATCTATCTTAGCTGCTAAACTTTTTTGCCTGACGTCATCACTACCTGGAAGAAGGAACAAATTAGATTTGGTTTTTTTATTCAATCATCTAATTTAAATCACATAACATTTTCAATTGCTTCACTACTACACATCCTTGTATGAGTGTCTCAATTGAAAGCAACTTTTTTGAAAAACAAGTCTAACTTGACTGTTTTTTGGCATTCCATATTTTTTTATTTGACAGTTGCAATGTGGAGACGTTAAGGAGAGATAACAACAGTTATGATGAAAAGCCTTGGAAAAGGCCAAACTTAGACGTGACACCAACTCTAACCACAAGCAATACCAATTATCATGACGAAGGAGCAGAGGGTAAGTATCAAACAATCAACTCTTTCAACCAAATTTAGATGTGACCAATGTTTTAAGCCAGCAATTTAAAAGAGTATCGAGTTATTAGTCTTCAAGAAGAATATGATTTGTCTGTTGAACTATGGAGAAGAAAAGAAAGATGAAGTTTGTAATTTCATCAAGAATTCTTTAGTCAAAAGTATTGGTGATCATGC
The DNA here is from genome assembly GCA_963281155.1 of Rhabditophanes sp. KR3021. Lineage (NCBI taxonomy): Eukaryota > Metazoa > Nematoda > Chromadorea > Rhabditida > Alloionematidae > Rhabditophanes > Rhabditophanes sp. KR3021. The sequence goes on along the minus strand of CAUJLY010000005.1, from coordinate 160,454 downwards.
CAGGTTAATCAAGAGGATTTTGCGATTAACAATGAATAATGTCGACGACTCAGGACAGTCAAATCAAGTGATGTATTTGAAACATCCTGACATTGTTAGGAGAATTAGCGAATTGGGTCTTGGACAACTTTTTGCCAAAATATCTTCCAATGGTATTTCTTTTTAATTTTTACAATAATAAATTTTGTTGTTTTGTTTAATTTACCTAAAATTAGAAAAATAATTATTAAATAAACGAGAGATAAAGTCTTACGTAGGTACGGCATAAATGCTCCCATTGTCGAACAAAAGTTAACTGCATTCGTATATGTCATCGAGGCACCAACAAACAAGAAGCATGATTTGAATTCTTTATTGCCTGCTATAAACCAACCAGCTGGGCAATCCCCATCAATTAAACTTGTATTGGACTCCAAAACCGGCAAATATTGTACTTGGATCAAGTATTTATAATCATTGAAGTCTCTGATCTTTCCAGCAGCCACTCCCGGCGTGCCTGGGTAGGACCAGTAGTTGGAGGTTGCATCAATTACATCTAATTCAAATTTAGAAGAGGCAGATGTGACTAGTTCGTAGTCATTAGCAGGATCGTTGAATACATTGTTGTGGAATTTGTGTTGAGCATTACCTGCTAATATAGTTCCGCGGTATCGTGAGGTTTCTGTACCTACGTGCGTCCACCAGTCAAACGAGATTCCTCGTTGAGTTAATACCTGTCTTTTTGGCCGAGCCATACTTGATGTGGAGTTAGAATAATACGGTAAAGTCTGACTTTGACTGAACTGGCTGTCTTCTAATAAATAAATGTTCTTCCCACCTTCATCAAGAACATGTCTCTTGGGCCTCCTACTGAATTCGTCCACCTCATCTTCAGGCAAAAAGCCATAATGTTCCATATACTGGTGGCCCGATCCGAGCGCCAAGTTATCTTGAAAATTATTAAAATAAAACAACTGGGGATCTTTGTTATTTTGAGAAAATCCTTGCGTATTAATAGTATGAATGCCAGTATTATTAGAGAATAAATTACCACTGAAGTTAGTACTCATTTCTTGTACAATAACATTGTCGAAATAGAGAGCTTCATTTAATGAAATGATATTGTTGATTATTCGAATATTTTGGTGGTTATTTCCAATCAAGCCAATGACAGTTGAATTCATGTTTTGAACGAAGGCGTTGCTTTTAATTATACCAGTCAATCCTATTCCGGATGAAGTTTGGGCTGTAACTAACAATCCTCCTATATTTCTTGTCACGCCATTATTTCTGAATTTGAATGTAGGCGTGTTGTGAAGGTGAATTTCGACTGCTTGAGAACTTGTTGAAATATTACCATACAAGTTATACCCATTCTTGTCAATAGCACAACTTTCAATCGATACTTGCGGACCCATTTCACCTACAAATCAACCATTATACGATACTTTCAAACCTAAAAATGTACCTGTATTCCTGTATTCAATAGCTCCCCTATCATTCTCATACATCTTAGCATGTTGAATTGTTATCTCCAAAGCCTTTCCAGCATCAGGTTTGTTTGGAAGAACGGCGATTTCCACCAAAAAACCATAAATTCCATCTGCGGCTGTTCCTGTAATCAGTTTTAATTATTGCATATTCAAGTAACTCGTATATACCAAAGGTATTTTTTAAATTATCAATATTGGTAATGTTTAAATTATGACGTTTACTAATTATTGTCTCTTTGTTTTAGTTGCCCGCCCACTCAACTGCAGTTAAACTATGGAGAAAGGGATGAAATGTTTATAAGTTTTGGTATGGAAAGCCTTAGTTACGAATCTTCTGGGAAAGAACCTCAGATTGTTGATGAGACACGGTTGTCTATTGGAAGAAAGGGAATTTCAAAAGTTGATGGTAAGTTAATCATCTCAAATAATGACCAATCTTCTTAGTTCCAGACAAACCATCCCAACCAAATAGTTTTTTGGTTTGTTTCAAAGAAAGGATGTTTCTGGTTTGATAATGATGTCATCAACGTAGAAGAAGCATCTGAAGAAAATGTCTTTTGTGTGGGTGAATCTGAAACGAAAGTAGGATATATTATCACACCTACGAGTTCAATCGTGATATAAAGAGTGGTGATTTGTCGGACAAAAGGGAATCAAGAATGGACAAGATTAGAACCCATCCAGCTAACACTCTCCACCTAAACCTTCCTGTTCCCACCAAAAATTGGAATTTATTTTAGCAGAAAGATTCAAGAGACAGATCACCAACTGCGACAATGGAAAATGTAGTATGCCTATGCTGTCGCTGACATCTTGGACAAGATGATGTTTAATCCTAATATGACTTCTAATATTTAATTTACGTTCTATTTTTAGTTTTAATTTTGACTGACCTCTAAAATGTAGAGCCATTACACCCGAAGTAGATTGTACTGGCATTTCATGATTGTTAAAGCCATGTGCGGCATATTTTTTGATCAAAACTCTTTCCTTAAAAGTAGCATCTGAATAAATTGACAAGGAATCTGATCTTCCCAAATTAGTCTTAGACTCATACATATTAAAATGTAAAAATCTAAATGAGATAGCACCCATCGTAGAATGAAATACTTTGACACAATCTACTGGGTAGGAATCATACTTGTAGTACAACAAAATTCGATTATACACATTCAATATCTTGCCAGCTGAACACATTTCTAGTAATCCTGGAGCTAAGTAGGGAATCGTTAAAGGTCCTTGGGGGATTATAGAAGACGCAGTGGGAGTTTGTAGATTATTTGTTAATACATTGATTCCCTGGCCCTTGTTATTAGTAATATTTAGTCGAGTTAGGATGATGGAATGTCGAGGTGAGATTATTTGGACGGCATCCATGGAGGAGTTGGTAACATTGACAGAATTAATGATTGGCGATCTACGAATCATTTGCAAAGCTGCGCAGTTGAAAGAATCATTGTGGGTCATTCCACCACCAACAATCTCAACATTCAACAACTTCGATTCTTCATTGTCAAGTTCCTGTCCTAATTCTAGCGAAACGGGTCCAAAAGCAAGTGAGCCCCAATTTCCAATATACTCACTCGACAAAGACTTATTACTTCCGCAATGAATAAAGTTGAAATGCTCATTATCCATACACATCCACTGTGAATCATTCCCAGACATCCTCAACAAACACTCATCTAACCTATCTTCAGTTCCCAAACATTCCCTTGGTTCCATGTATGTCTTGACCAACTTGATTTTTGGATTGTAATTCCATCGTTCACTCACCCAATGGTATACATTCTCAACTGCTAACCCTAATTGTCTGCATACAACTTGTGCATTTCTGACAGTAAATTGTCTGTCGCAAGAAGGTACACTTTCACCGGTTGTTGAGTTGAAAATGTTGAGGAAACCTGCATTGGGGTAGGAGCCATTTCCGTCAAGATGGAGGTCAAACTTTTGGTGGTAGGGGTCGTGGCGACGCAAACTTGGAAATTCAGCGAAAATAGGGTCAATCGTTGATTTTCTCTTCATTCTGAATAGGTAATTTTCTTCACTTTGATGTAATTTTGTTTCAATGTTTCTCTTGTATCTAGTTGGAGTACGTCCTTTGATTTGATTGTACTCAGTTACGTTGATGGGTTTAAAACGAATAGGCTCCCAATAAGTTCCTTCTGCAATTAAGTTCCCCAAAACTAGGATACGCACATTTGGCCAGATATGAACTTCAACACCTTTCTCAATTCGCAAGGTAGCTCCAGGCATAATCGTCAAATCACGAACGATCCTGTAAGGCCTATCTGCCTTGAAATAAAAAGGAAACGTATGCCATTTTTCAGTTAATAAAGTCATATTCTTAGACTCATACATTCTACCCTTCAAATCTAATACATCTGGCTCGGCATAAGTTGCAATTGCTAGCTGGCCAATCGGTGGTCTCCACCAATAATCTAAAAATAATTCTTCCGTCACATAATAAGGTGAAAAATCTGCTAAAATATATGAATTCCAATCATCCAAATCGAAAATCCTTTGGGCTATGATGGCTGAAATAAATATTTAGAAGTTAATTATTCTATTATTTTGTTTTTATTATATAATAAAGTTTGTGGTTTGAGCCTTTGGAATGACTTGTAGATAACATTATAAATGCACTTTAAAATATAACATACCTTCCGATGATGCTGACCACCAGTTAAGGGTAACATTAAGGACGTCTTCTGCGGGAAACCTTGATTTGCAGCCAGCTACAAGTTCGAAGTCCATCAAATAATTTCGTAGTCTATTAAAATGAATGTCAACCTTTTGCAACCCAAATATCCCAATAGCATAAGACCTTGGCCACATATCAACATAATCATCTTTGCTTTTGATGAAAGTATTAAATTGAAAATAGTTGTACTGAATGTATGATTCAATCTCTGAGCCTCTATCTCTTAAAGTGTGTGAATCTATGTTTACCTTGACCATCCATTGTCCATGATTTCTGAAAAATCTATTCCTCTCCAAATACATATACTTTTCCATCCCAGCAATCTCCAAAATACCATTATGATTTGAAGCAACATTATCAGTAAAATTATTGGACGAAATGTTGACAAACGAATAATAGCCCTTCAAATGAATATCAAATCCAGTATTATTTTGAAACCTATTTTCAGTCATCCAAAATGAGTGATTTTTTGTTTGTAAAATATCATATGAATCTGGCAAATGGACATGAATACTAGAATCTTTATTTCTTTCGAACGTATTTGACCAAAATCTCCAATGAAATATATTTGCTGAGGAAAATTGATCTCTATGAGTGTCAATTATTGAACCTTTGAATATTTTATTAATAGAGTATGGGCATTTTAAGGAAATTATATCACAAAGGTTTTTTTTAAAAGATTATTTTTTAATTTTCAATATTAGTTACTTAGACATTTGCTGTCTTTATTAATGTATGTATGTAATTAGTTAAGTTGGACATTCGCTTCATCTGGAGTTGAAAAGTGGAGGAAAGCGATGTCAAGAAAAGTCTTAAAAGAAACAAGGGCAGATGGCTTTGACAATTGGAATCAGACAACTCCCTTATGAAGTGACTGACAAAGAAGCACCTATCCTTGACGAAAGCTCGTTGTCTGTTGGAAGAAAAGGAGTGTTTCGCAAGGTAAAGTTATGTATTTTACATATTGACTAATTGCTTTAGTTCCACACCACCCCCAACCAAGCCCACTTTTTGGTTTGTTTCAAAAGGCTGATGACTGTGGTTTAACTGAAAAGAGAGGTAGCTTAAAAGAAGTAAGCCAAAAGTTGGAGCTTATGTGGATGAGATGGGCAAGGAGTTGAGTGGTGATTTAGCAGATGCATTTGAACATAAAATGAAGTACTACCAAATAAGACAAATATTGGTACCAATACACACCTATTCTAATCAAGTCTTTTGTCAAGAAATTTTAATTAAAAAGACCATCTTGGGAAGATATGTCGAGAATGTTTAATGGGATAGGGTTCAGTAAGGGTGTAATATTTAGGTTGTCGTGTAATTTTTGTTACGCATTGGCAAAAGGTGATGCCTTTAAGGCGGAATCGTAACAACACTTCTGCTTGTCAAAGCTCGATTGACTGATTCAAAATGGAGAGAGATGGTGAGTTGTTAGCGAAACTTGAGATGAGAAAAGGACTCAACAAAATGTTGGAATTGTCATCTAGAAGGAACATTAGGAGAATAAAGTCCAAGTTTGAGAATGTTTTGAGTTTATCTTAATGGAAGGACTCAAACATCATATCACTAACTGCGACTATGGGAATGTAGTGTACCTGATGTCAATGAATGCGGTACTGGTGACATCTTGGTTAAAATGATGTTCGAGCTTAAAATGCCTTTTGAGGATTAATTTACCACAAATATTTTAATTTGACTAAAATCTTTTTTGCCCTTGACACACCTGTATTTTCAGTAAATGAACAATTATCTATATTGTAGGTGATGTCTGCAATTTCAGTATTTGGCATAATTATGTGCTGAGGATTATAAATCCACAAAACAGCATCAGTATTTCTACTAAAGTTGACCTTTTGAAACCAAAGCATTTCTTGCGACTTTCGGGATAAGATCGTTCCATCATGGTAGGTTAGATTACTATAGTGGATGGATGAAATAGCATATTGGTTGCCATTGATTTCAGATTCATACACATGCACAAATCTATCTAGATATTCTTGGGTGTCTAAGAATAGGATTAGCAGAATGAGCTGAGGTTTGCCATAAGATCTTGTGTATTTGAGAGACAGTCTATTTCCCTTAGAAATGACAGGAAATTCGATTGTGTTTTTGGTGACACTCCATGATTGGCCTGTACTGATGTCAGTTATGAGAACTTCTTCATCAGACATATTACTAGCACGATTGACTAATTGAACGACTACTTTTCCACGCATGCCGAATTCGTTTCCTAATGCTTCAAGTTCAGTCATCCATTGGCAAGGATTAAACAAATCAATTGGACAATATTCATTTTCTTTAAAAACTAGGAATTTGCGTTGATTCATTTCACTTTCATGTACTTCGATTGATGTCAACTCGGTATTAGGGACAATAAAGACATTATTTGCTTCCATATCAGTTTGGTCTTTTTTGTCTAACCAAGAAACAATATCTCTTTGAGTAGGTGCACTAATTAAAGGATTATACCTGATTCCGGCATTGCCATTATTATTAATGTGAACTTTTTCAATTGTTATTCCACCGGATCTGATATTAATACCATCTCGGCGGTTATTAATGAAATAGGCATCTCGAATAGCTGGTTTCTTAGTCAAATCATTATAAATAATGTCCACACCATGATGGAAGTTATTTTTAATAACCAACTTCTCAAAGGTATGATAATTCCAGTCAATTTGAAGTGCAGGACTAAATAGATTATTTCTAAAATCAAACAGCCCGGCTGAAAATGCAAAACAATTAACATTTTAATATTTAGATTTATAAAACATTTACAAACCAGCTAACTTACCATTTTCAATAATCCAATTATTCATTGTTGTTTGACCAGTTATGGTGGGCGGATTTGCTAGCAGAGAATATCTTACACCTGCCCAGTGGGGCATTGTACATCTAACACCTACAACTTCAGTTGGCCTGCATGAAGCCCCAATATTATGATCAAGACCATCATGTCTACATTCAGTGATATCATATTCTCTTTCCTCACACCGAATATTATCTATTGTCATGGGCAAGTCTCCTTGGGATGGGAATATTCTCCAATTTTCAAAATACTCAGGATCCATAATTAGTCCCAGCTGATTGCAAACCATTTGAGCATGATGGACCGTCCAACTTCTGTTACAAACTGTTCCCCATTGATTGTCAACAAATAATTCAAGTCTACCTTGCAATGTATGTTCATTGTCTTCTTCATCCATCAACCGAATGTTTTTTACATCTTGTAAAGTGGTCTTCTTGTTTGTGAAGATTATGGGTTCGTTTGAATCAGTAACGTCTGCTCTTAACAGTTCACCCTGAACAAAAATGTTATTTAAAAAAGTGACAAGAATCGCGATTATTTTCCTATTTATAGAATAAAAGTGAATAGAAGCGAGCATGGTGAGAGATACGAATATTTTTTGATAAGAAAGCCAAAATATATTGAAAAAAGGAATTGTGAATACATTTGCAAAGGACTTTTAAATTGGGACTACCTTTTATTCAATTGTGTCGCCTTAATAAACTTTAGTAATATGTCATTCTCAAAAATAATAAATTTGTTTGAACCCAAAAACATACCTGAACAAGCATCCCAATACCATCCATAAACTCCAATCGTGATCCGGGTGCAATAGTTAGCTTAGCTCCAGGAACAACATGCAAATCATCTGTAACAGTATAGATATCTTTTGGTAAATCATGATTCTCAAAAATAGTTCCACCTAAAACATGTTATAGAAACTTTCGCAAAAAGTAGTGCTATTTTTTAATTAATGCTAAATTTATCGGGCAACTTTCGGTTGAAAAGATGTAAATGTCACTAAATTTGAATGTTATTTAATTTATAATAAATATCTTTTGACTTTATCCCACCACTCACCTAAAACAGTAGGCATATTTTCATTTTTGAATTGCCTGAAATGCTCTTGCAATAATGTTATTTTTGGGTTTCTTTTGTTGCAAACAACTGCATAGTGGTTGACTTCAATATTTGCCAGTGAATATCTGTTGAAGTGATCAAAGATACGTTTTAAAAAGACTTCAGGAGAGGGATATCCCCAATTGTTTTCGCTTGCTGAAAAATACCACAACAAATTATTATTGGTTGCTTTTATTTGACTATACATTGTCGTCTAGTTGAACTAGATTTGATGTACACCCTCCACAAATGACCTTTCTTTTTAACTTACCGTCAATATATTTGGCATGTTCAGACAATTCTGTGCCGATTTCAAAGTCAGCCAACGGGTTACGGAAGCAATTTCTGTGAATGATTACATTGGAGCTGGAGACGACTAAAGCGGCGTAAGGGGTTGATCTCGATTTAAGATGAGGATAGGGATTAATAACTTTGTTGCTGCGAACTTCATTTTGCTGATTGAAAGACATGTGCTGCTTAGGTGCATCTTCATTCAAGCCTATACTTATTATAAATTGGCCTGAGTTGAGTTTAAAAACATTTTCACTAATATTAACTTTAGCTGGCAATGAAATTAACTGAGGGTGTTTTGCATTTCGGATCAGCAAAGCTGAATTATTTATAGCAATGAATTTGTTTGAAGTAATCGTCGCCACAATGTTGACAGCCGGCTCTATTCTTAAACCGATTCCCGTTCCATTTTCAATTCTATTTCCAGAAAAATCAAATATTGTTGGGAGAGTTAATGGAAATATCCGTTGACATGAAAATAATTCAAACGAAGGGTGATATTCATTATCCCCAAACTCAACCCAATTGATAAAAACACGTGGTTCAATTTTTGAAAAGGCAGGTGTGCAATAATTGCCAATCAAAATCCCACCCCATACATTTTTTTCGATTCTGGTTCGTAGATAAAACTGATTGTTTGAAGGTCTCCCTTTGAACACAATTTCATGTCGCAAAGGTAAGAAGGGCAAAGTTTCATTTTGATGAAAAGCGAAACCTCTCCATCTATTTCCAATTAAAGTAGAACCATTGAAATTGATGGCACCTCCAGCAAAAGAAACATTCATTCCATCACCCCAGTTATGATTGATTGAAGATCCATTCACCCAAATATCCGCAGCTCCATCTTTCACCAAAAATCCAGCCAAACCTTCATTTTGCTCGATGGTAACATTGGAAAGACAAGTCCTATCTCTAATCTCCATGGCACGAACTCCACAACCGGTATTATTATTAATAAAGGAATTGGTAACATTCAACCCATAAATGCCTTTATCCAACACACTAGCATGTACTTTAAACCGTAACTCAATGTCTCCACCAACTTTTCCATTTGTATAAGGTCCCAGATCGTGGTTTAGAGCCATGTAAATTGGTTGTGAATTTGATTTTAAAGTAATAGATTGGGGGTAGACATGATGGTAAATAGGAATTGAGTAACGTTCGCTTCGACACTTATTTTCTTTTGACACACCGTCACATATTTGTAAAGTTGTCTTGGATTCTAGTTGTGGGCCGTTTTTGTTAATGATGTCAATGAATTGTAACGTATACGTATAAGACAATCGCGGAGGTAGTTGAAAAGTCATCCAACAAAGTGGTGGTAAATTAGAATCATAGTACGTTCCATTCTTCAAATTCAACTTGATTAAGTGAGGAAAATAATGGTCTGGTGAAAGGGCATGAACTTTGCAAATATCTATTCTGTCCGATTCTTCCTCGAAATAAGAAACCTGTCTTTTGGTTCTGTCGTTGGGGAGTGTCTTGACTAGTTGAATTCCACCGCGTCTTTGCTTATACCAAATGCCATCACCAAAGTTGTTATTAATTATTGTTGAATTAACAAATAACCTCCCATCTGTGGTATTGTCCACAGCAATTCCATGGCCTCTGTTGAAATCAATAGTGGAGTTGGTGATAGCTATAGGCCCTGAACTTTCGTAGAAGAAAAAGCCATCACGGGCACTTCTTGACACATGCATTCCATTTATTAATGGTGGTACTCCTTCGACATATACTGCAGCTGAGGTATTTTTTGTACTTCCATCATACCCCGCATACATCACATCCACATAATCTAGCCTGAAAGAGGTCACGTTGTTAATGATTATAAATTTGAATATATAATGGATGTTGAGTTTAACGAGATATTGAACGAGTGTTTTTGTTTTAGAAACTGCTTGTTCATCTATAAAATATCTTTACTCAACTCCATAGTTACTGTAGAAACAAGATTTAATAAACGTAGATATGATACCCAACGTCGCTTCTCAAAATGTATCCCTCTAAATGCAAAAGAGACCACGATTAGAGATATTTTGGATGGTAAAGGACAATTGGTAGCCATGCATCTCGACGACTTGACAAGTAATGAAGCTTAGCATACGAATATGCTGTTATTTTTGATCTACAAGATACTCTAACCAATATTGATGCATCTGAGCAATCCAACCAAGTGACGTATACAAAAGATCCTACTACTGCCAAGAGAATCTCAAAGATTATCCTTGATAAAATTGGCTTCTCTCAAGAGTACATCATTTAATTACTATTACTATAATTTTACTATTTTTATCCTTTTCGAATAAACATTTTGATTTTAATTTTTGATCGTCCCTTGATTACCTAAAATGAGATATTATTAGTTGAAAACATAGGAAAAAAAACCTTGACAACGACTTCCTCATCAAACTGACATCATCGGGATCTTCGTTCGTCATCGTGAAAGGTGAATTGTAAATGTGAATGCCACCCCAATGCTTATCCCATCCTTTGAATGACGGAGGACCCCAGCAATATAATCCCAAATCATCTTCACCCTGGCAAACATTCTCAGACATCGGCAACACATTCAAATCTTTTAATCCTTCGCACTCTTTAAGACCACTCGCTCCTAGATGACAATTAGGGCGTGACATGACAACAGGATAAGTGTCATTGTTCCTAAATACCATTTTGTAACGTCAAATATTAACTCAAAGTAATTTTATTTTAAAAATAGTGTTACTCAAGCCACTATTCCTTTTTAAAGCCTTAATTTTGAATGCCAAACACTACCGTAAGTACCACTTCCAGAACCCGCCATCACCGTAACCCATCGACTTGCAAGCAGCTCCCGTATCAATGGCAGTCCAATTAGTTAAAGCTGTACAAACTGAACGCCACCTATCCTTAACCTTAAATTGGAGTCGACCTTGCCTGACAGTTGGACCGTCTATCAATCTGAAGTCGGGAAATTGGTAGTCGTAGAATAGCTTTTGTTGGTAAGGTAACATCTGAATGTGGGCAAATTCATTTCCCAAAGCCTCGATGGCACCATACACTTTCAAACCAATTCCGGTGTCAAAAAACATCTGAACACCTGTAATAATTGAAAAAGAATAAAGTTATTAACAAATACATCATTTGACTTCAAAGGACAAATTTATCTTTGGAATTTAGGTTTAATTGTCTCAATTAGAAAAGACTTTGACTCTCATGACATCATCAAAGGATCAGTTGTCATTTAGATATTTGATAGCTAATGCCGTTTATCTCCTTACCGACATTGTAATTAACCAAAGTATTTGTATGTTAAGGTTTATATAGTACAAAAAGTATCCCCATTATCTATTTTAGGCTAATCCCAGTAGAGAAACAACATTGTTTATCAAGATCGTAAAATACCCCACCAAGAGCAACTAGAAGTAAGGGGTTAGTTATTAGTTTGCATGTTAGTGATGTTAAGCCTTATAGTTTTGTCTTAGTGGTGATGTAGTCTGTTGTATTGCCCGTTTTAGAAGTCAAAACACCCTCCATCCCATTACACTCAGAAGGCAGAAGATGTAGGGCTATTTGGAAAGAGAGGTAGTTGTGGTCTAGGTTGGTGGTGTCCACATTAATGAAGCACTTCCTTTAAAATATGCCATCATGTTTGACATGGATGATTCTGGACAGTCAAGCCAATTGATATATTCGAAAGATCCTGACATTATCAAAAACATCATTGAACTCGGTATATCAAAAAAACTCCTACTAAAATATATTGGACTGACATTTTTTGTCATTTTTAATATTTGCAATAGATTTGCGTTGTGTTGGTTTACCTGTTTGTATGTGTAAGGTTACACCATGTTCAACTATTAGGTCTTTGTTGATGCGATAAGGAGAGTTCATGAAGTAGAGAGTTGCATTTGAGGAATAAACACCTCCAATCGTATTCTTAATGGGTTGGTGAGGTTGTTGTTGATGGCCTGGAGGTAAAACAAATTGTCCTTGGGAGTGTATGGTTGTTGCCAGGTAGATAGTTATAAGAATGAATGTAGATTTTAATTTAAAATGATGCTTAGGATCATGTTGTATTATAGGTTTGTGATTACCCATATTTAGAAGTTTAATGGCAATTGAAAGTTGATTAGAGTCATCCAATTTTGATAAAGTCTAAAATAAAGAACAACTTAAAGGGGTCAATATTATAGTTTGAGACGGTTTGCCTTTCCCATAATGCACTCTTATTCATGATTCATGTAAAGGTGGGTGTGAAAAGGATCGAATGAATGTAAAATAGAAAAAATAGTATATGCAGATGAATCAGCTATGCTTAACCTTTATAAGAAGGAAATATGTATATTTATATATGAATGTTAGCAAATATGACTGAATTTTGTTGTTTAATAATAGAAAATGATCAATTGATTGAAGACAAAGATAAGGGACAGAGGTCAATGGTTTGCGCGATGCTTAAATGTTGCCTAATCAAGTGTATACATAAATGAAAATGTATATTGTTGTATTTATTTGGATAGGTATATTACAATAACTTTGTCAAATAAAAGTTGATAAGGGTAGTGGCAGCTGTTTGTCTCGATAAACAAGTTTTATTGTATTGTGTATTAGGAGATTTAAAGTGATATATTTGTTGAAGAAAGGTAGTATATAGTATGAAATTTTTTGATAAGCTATGAGCATACAAATAAAGTTAAACTCAAAAAAAGGCAACCACCACCCAGACATTCATGTTACCTTGATCAAACAAAAATACCTACGCGCCATCTTGCTCACTCTACCAAATACGATCATGACCAAAAAGGGAAGGTGAGTATAATGAAGATGTACCCTTGTTTATGCATATCCGGGCTCATTTTCTAACTGTGTGTGTGTCTTTGACCGGTATAAATCAATAGGCACCTTTTGTAATGAATAAATGGACTGTAGGTTTGTGTTAAAACAAATAAAAAGTATTAATAATGATGCAGAGGACACTTTATTATTTTGAAAGAAATCCTTGATGTAAGGTAATTATTAGTTTGAGGTGAGAGTGTGGGAAAATTGTTTTATAGTTTAGATAGATTTATTATGGCTGGTATTTAATTTATTATAGTGCTTTTTGTTTTTATAAATCAATTTAAATATAAATAATAAATAAACTTAAAATAAGGTTACCAATTCAAAAGAATAATCAAAAGATTTATTATCTTCACAAATTAAGAACATCTTCTGCAAAATTTGATGAATAAACCGAATACCACCGAATTTAGATGTCATATAAATTAAAGTATATTTTAAAAACTTGTTAAAATATATTAATATGGAAAGAATCAAGCCATACTATTTGTTGCACATTTAAAAGTTGGATCAAAAGCAAAGCAAGCTGTTTGCATTTTAAATGTTAAACCAATTAGACATATTGTAACTGCAATTTCAGTGATTTAACATAAATAATAATTTAAAATCAGCCGGAGTTGTGGCTTTGCCATAATCTATTTTTTTAGATACATTATTTACGGTCATAAATCAAAAAGAACCAAACCATTTTAACGATGTTTTTATATTCATCAAATAGGCTTGTTAGAATATATTTATTTTGATAATTAATTAATCATAATCTAATAATTCTTCATTGGCATTCTAATTTATCCAAAAATGGCAAATCTATTCCAAATCAGCAGAAACACAAATTATGTACAAAACGAAATTGTACCGACAAAAGAACTTAATCTAAGCCCCAAAAAATGCATATATCTATTTTGTGCCAGATCTGCATTTTAAAAAGATTGGCATTCCTAATCTAATTTAGTTATTATATAAAGAACTGAATTGTGATAAGTGAATTCATTATACTTTCGTATAGTTCTAATCAAGCCATCTTAGACAACAAAAAGTCAAACATGCCTGGGATTGTTATCAACTGCAAAGACAACAAAAAAGTCACTGTTACTGTTGGAGCTTTAATGATGTCCCCTATCTTTAGTGAAATGTTCAGCTGTAGGTTTATTTATTAATTTGTCATTTATTAATATTCTTTCTATAGTCTATGATGAAGAAGAACTTAAAGAAAATGAATTCGATATGGAAAACTACTCATCAGTATCCATCGAATTAATGTTTAAGCTAGCTGATATACCACATACCGAGGAAGAGAAATATATGTTTGTTCGCTTATTAAACAGGCCATGCGTAGAGAAACCTCTTATTATGGATGAAAATGGATTGATGCTTGCAACTGAACATTACAGCATGTATGCTTACGTTCACAAATTACCGATTCAAAGTTATGAAGATGATGAAGAGATAGATGAGGAATCCGATGCCGAATTTGAACCCTTAATTGAAGAGGTTAAAGAAATGGAGAATAGTAATGATAAAATGGAATTTAGTGAAGAAGTGGAAGTTAATAAAGAGACCCATGATGATTCAGAAGATTCAACTATTCAAAATCCATATGGTGGTCTGACTGAAGATGAAAGAAAAATGAAATCTCTCCAAAACATGAGAAGCGTGGAATTCCTCAACTATCCTCCATCCAGAGAAATGCAGCTAAAAATTGGACAAATCGAACTGCAACTTTTCCAGCTGAGTCTAAAAGAAAAAGTAGATTTTGCCCTTGCCATAGATTGTTATGAACTGACTAATCTGTCTCAAATTTCTGGAAATCTCTTGGCCAGTGCCATTGTAAAAGAAGCTGATGGCAAATTCTACTCAACTGATTCATAAACTAGTTTCTTTTAATCTCATTTCATTATTCTTTCTTGTCAACTTTTTGACTTAATAAATATGTTCTTTTACCTAATTTTGAATAAAACTGACTTCCGCATTATTTGCATTACATAACGTTTGAAGATACAGAGTACATATAATTGATTGGCTAAATCATTATGACCTTGCCAAACGTTTTTATTTGTGATCTCGAAAAAAATGACCTGATAATTGATAAAATGGTTGGTCCTATCATTTCACTTTTAGTTAAATCATCCTACATAATTTATTTGCTATAATATACTGCATACTAATAATTTTACAATTGATAAATAACTTAAATAACACGATTGTATTTTTGATTTAAATTGTCTCTTTTTAATTCATATTATGGCAACTTATAAATAACTTTAAGTGCTTTATATTAGTCTCTAAGTACACTAATTCTTTATATGAATATTGACATGCTTTTGGAATATCTTCGTATAAGCCAATGTTTCAGTGGGTCTAAAAACTAAAGTGTAACCAATATATGCGCACAGGAAAATTGGTCCACGAAGTTTGAATGGCTCATGAACGTATGGTCTAGTAGGTTCCAGGTTCCAGCTTTACTATGCAATACTTCTTCCGTTGAGATGTATTTCAACTGGAGAAAATGAACAAGAACCGGACAAATAATTTTTACTGAATTAAAAACAAATTAAGTAAAATAAATTTAATAGTTGTTTATCAGTATTTTTTTAAATGTCACAACAAAATATTTCTTTATTTTTTAAGATTCCGATATTGTGATTACTTAAGTGCAGAATCCACAAAACTAAAACGATTAATTAAGTGAAAACTAGAATAAAATTATACCTTAGGACACTCTTGCTCCATTAAAGGTATGAAAATTGGATCGGTACAATAGTGTTGCATTTTGTAACAATTAACATAGTCTAAAGTGTCAGCACATGGTGATGTTGTTGGAGTAAGAGCAACTGGAGTAGTAATTTCAGAACATAAACCACATGTCAATTGACAATTATTCCTAACATATGGAGCTGTATGACAATATGGTTTCATATCTGGACAATCTAGAGCCAAATCAGAGCACCCATACATAAACTGTATTAAACTTAATAAAATAATACCTTTGAAAATATTCATTGTTCCGTAAAAATATATTTAAATGATCAATTCACGATCTTAATTTATAATTTATATTGTTCTTATCAAATTTATAATTTAATCATTCAGCACAAGTTATCACCAGCTTACATTCTTGATATTTATCTCCTCCGATTCTTTGATTTATTATCATTTTAAGATGCGTACTTAATGAACCTAATACATCACGTCATTTTTTAATAAATAGGATCCAAATAATGTAATGTAAGATATGTGATTACATTTTTTCCAAGATCAACCAAAGCTTGGCATTGAAAGACATTGATTCTGACTGATATCCAGAGTCTAATTGAAAATATTGTTCTTGACATTTAATGTAATTATTAAGTGGATACCTAAACAAATTTTCAAAAATAAAAGAGTATTTTAGATTGGATCAATAGATTTCAATTTATAAGCTTTTTTATAAATATTTCAGAAAAAGCTACATAGTTCGGCTACTGGATAAAATTATGACACATCCTTATACTCATATGTAGGTTCTTAAAAGCTCTACAAGATGTATGGTCTTGATCAATTGTCCCTTTTAAAACTGGTTCTTCATTTAATGGCTTGGATAAAATTTTGCTATTCTCTTTTAATTTTATATAAATGGTCTATTGCTGGATCGCTTGGTAAATTGAGTTTATTGAGACATTCTTTAGTGAGACCAGTTCTTCATGGAATTGGGAATGTTTTTCGTAGTGGATATGTCTTGCCAACATTCATTACAAATCCGGAATCTGATATAATATTAGGCGGAATGTGGACAGCAATGGGATATGTTGTATAACTGCAGATTGAAGTTCCTTTACCTTGCCACCATTTAGTTAGCATCTCCAGCAATTTCTTTTTTGATGCCACTAAATTGCGGATGGTTATTTAGATTATTATCATTCCGAAAAAGGATAAAAAGTATTAGTATTTAATAGATATGAAAATTAATACACACAAAAATTAAAATGTGGCCGCGACAAATATTGTAATTTAGGGAGAAACTATGGATATTCACTTTTTAAATACAATGTAAAACAACCAATTTTACAAAATATTGCAACGTTATTTTTGGGTTATCAAATAAATTATTATGCAAATCTTTTATACTAAACTTGGTCTTTGGGTAATTAAAATATTAATAATTATGCATGTTTTGGTTAATTTTGTAAGTAAAATAAATTAAATTTGTTACAACTTTTTACTATGAAACCAAAAGAGTGGGCATAAAAAAGATTTCCTTAAAACTTCCAATTATTATCAGTTGTTGTCCATATATTTCATTGCTTTTTAAGTATGCAATTGATAAACATAGTTTGTTAATCATTTTCTTAGTTACAAGGAGATAGCGATATGACTTTATTGTTATTAATTGAAATTATAAAGAAGAAATGTAAGGAGTTGTTGTTAGACTCAGCATTTATTGCAGGTGGATTTGCAGTTCGTTGCCATAATTCCTTCCCAAAGTGGATTACCACATAAAGCAGCATTACAATTGGAGGATAAATTCTTACATGCAGTACTTGGAGCAGCTGGCAAGACGCATTTGAAGCAAGTCTAAATATATGTTATTTTGAAGTCTTTTTTTAAACTTACTTTTTTACAATTGATCATCATGGTTGCGGAATAATTTGGGTTTTGACAGTAGGCAGCAATATTGGCACAGTTGGCAGCGACATCAGTGCATGTTAGAGATGCCGTTGTTGTTCCACTTGAAAGTGTTGTTGTCAAAGGTTTGAGGGTAGTAGTTGTAGTTGTTGCTTGTCCTTCCCCTAATTGAATTAAAGAGTAGACGGTGGTTAAAACGAAAACAGCTGTTGAGAATTGCATGGTGGATATGATGTTGAATGGAGGAGATGTGTGATAAATTGTACAAAAATGGATTTCTTAAATAGTCTCCTAACTTCCTTCAAAGTGCATTTCCCGAAAACAGGTGTTTGCATGGTATCAACTCTAACACATACCACCAAACAGATACGCCATCACCTGCGCAAATGCTTTTACACATTTCTTTATTTAAATATCCTGCTCGATTCGAAATCTCCTCAAAACTACACTAAACTGCAATCCTCGTCACGCCATAGTAGTTGTATACTATTTGAACCAATATTTACTTAGCCATCCCTATTGACATTTCCAATTTTTTAATTTTATCCATAATAATGACTCAAACTTTACCAATGAACAAATTGACACAGATGGAAAGATCAATTTAGTTATAATTATTTTACTCAGTTTATTAAAATAAATAATATTAACTTAAAGCAGTCATAGAATCAAAGGAAAATGGCAATGGTTTGGGACCCGTTTGGTTGTATACGGCATGGAGATTATTCGGAGTGAGAAGAATTGCTGTCTTGGTACGTTTTGAAGTCATTTTTGAGGAAAGCAGAAGATAGGTCTAGAGTACCGTTGATTTCAGGTAAGTCCAGCATTGAGGTGTCGTTTAATTGGCCAAAGCAGGCTTCACTCATTGCTCGCATGTCGTCTGAGTTTGTCTAAAATGAAACTTATAATGATTTAGGCCATATTTTTACTTACAATTATCATGTCTTCACACACATTTTCCTTGTCATGAGCTTGCTTGGAATGAGTGTGAACGTTCGACGCCCGGTCATTTTTATAGGGACACAGTTTGCAGGCATATCTAGGAATTTTCTTGTCTCTAGACAAATGCTGCAGCACATGAAAGCCCTTAACTCTTCCCATAATCTTTTTGCCACATAATTTGCAAACTAACATATCTGGACTACTTAATGACATCTCCTCATCTGAATTGTCTCCATGATCATCCATCAACTTTCTCTTTTTTCTAGGAATATGTTTAGCTGCATCTTTTTGTTGTTGATCATATATCTCCTGAGCCTCGGCTGCACTAGGCCCAGGATTGTTGTTGGCCGTTCCTAGAAGTTTCATCGACAATTCCTGGCAAACTGAGTGTAATTCTGCACTCCTATCATCAATCATGTCAGGATCCACCTTTCCATGGACCTTCAACAAATGACTTTCCAGTTGGTCTTTTCTGTAGTGCGAGATGGTGCAACCAACATGCTTGCACCTAAATCGGTGCATATTATAATCCTTGGACAAATGGAAAAAGATATGAATTTGTCTCATGCCAGCATTGACAGGCTTGCAACACTTCGAACACAACCCAAGAACCCTTTTCTTTAATAATTTCTGTTTTTTAGAAGATTCATCATCATTTTGGAGGATCTTGATGGGTGGCAAGGCATGACTTGCCTTCAAAGTAGGCATTTTTTGGGAAAACAACTCATTGATGAAGTTGACATTGCTTTCTTGGGGTTTCAGAAAAGAATCAAGGAAACCTGTCAGAGGATTCGATGTAATGTCTTCTTTATCCTCGCCACCTTCATTCTCATGCATCATCCCATTATTATTATTATTGGAAGTTAATTTGGCTAAGAATGTTTCAAATGAACCTTCACTCGATTGGTCTGTTGGTGGCACAGTATTGGTAAAGTCCCCATTTGCTTTCATCTTATCAAACAACAAATCATTGACTGAGGTCACCTTAAAAGTAATTATTATAAGTATAAAGAATCAGGATTCAATTTGGTCCACATCACATATTTTTATCACTTTTTAATAAAGTAACTTTGTGTCAATTTAAGTACTTCCACAAATTTAGATGATATGGGCATATTTTGGCAATGAGAGGTCGTATATATCAATTTTTATTAACTAATCTTTTAATTAGCCTTTTCACAAGAATGTCAAAGTTAAAGAGAAAGGCATTTGGTGATTGTGTAGAGTCACAAAAAGGGCAACTTTGTTAAATCTCCTTCAATTGGAATGCCAGAACAGTGTTAAAGTTAATGGAAGTGCGTATTCACTTAAAGAACAAAATGGTGGTGGTAGCGAGGATTGCTCCTTACGCAGTTTAAAGGTAGGTAAATATATTGTTAATAATTATTAACTTATTTAGATCGTGGTAAAGGCACAATTATAAAGAACTATAACTGCACGAAACAGGATGTTGGCGGTAAAAGCAAAGGAAGCTGCTTTGAAGCCATCAAAAGGCTGGAAACCTGAAGGTATAGTTGACCAAAAAGAAAGGAATAAAGGCTGAGGAGGCAAGAGGTCATTTGAATTTGGCAGAATTAAAAATACAATATGATACGGATTTAAACAAATAATCCTTGGCCCCGTAATTATATCTGATGTGCCCGTTAATGAAGTGTCGTTTGTCTTTTAATGATGTACATACCTTTTTGGCCTTGTTTTTGACAATATCTCCAGACTTGTTTCCAGACGTAGCTACAATCAAAGACCTGTCCATCATTATTTGTAGCATTTTCTTTGCTTCAGGATTGTCATTGTAAAATAATTTAATCTCATCCGTAGATTGTTTGTGACTTGAATAAATATGCTCCCGCATTTGATTGTCACTTGCTCGAGAAGTTTCACATATCGGACACATGAAGGGGAGCCATTGCAAATGGTTTGTCTTTATATGAATTTCCAAGTCTTCGGTGGTTGTCTTGACTACATTACACTCGAAACATCTTAAGTTATGTATGGTGAGTCCGTTGATGCCCGACTCGAGGTAAGAGGTAGACAAATTAAAATTGGGTTGACTTTCCGAACCCATTGCATTACTCCAAATTTTAGAGTAGTCTGATTTGATTGAGTGGGGATTGTGCATTTTTGCTTCAACAAACATATTCGGACACGTCCCAGTCATCTCATTAATCAACTCCGTCGTATTAACTAAAGCCTTGGCCGTATTGGAGTGTAACAACTTGTCGATAAAATGAGTTGATGAGGGCGTCAAGGTAGAATCCAAATTTAAAAGTGAATTCATCAATTTGCCCACTACTTAACTCGAAACTATCCTGAAACAAAATTAAACGTGAATAATTTAGAATGAATAATTGGCTAAGGGTATATGAATTCAAGAGCATTTAAATAAAGATGTATCGACGATTGGGTGATAACAAGATTATGGTTGGTTATAAATGACACACAACATTTCCACTTCCGATGAAACGATGGTCATGAAACTAATAATCATAAACAGGACTAATAGACAGAAAACTATCCTGCGTACTAATTAAATAAATGGGAAATGAGACCTTTTTCGGTAGACATTGCTAGATGCTTGTTCGGTGAATCTACGTCATTTCATTTAACAACCAATTAATATACTTCCACGGTCGTTAAGGGGCGCCAAGATGGAATCATTGTGGCTTGTAATCAAAAAAGAGTCTTATCTTAACCACTGAAAATATTTTATATGGTGACAGTCGTTGAAGGTGAAGTTGAAAGGTGTGTGTGTGGGGGTAATATTTGTGATGATTACCAAGTGAAACGTATGTGTCTATCGAATCGACGACCTAGGACCACGATCATCATATCCTGTAATTGATACTTTCTCCCACCCCACCATAATAATATTATCGTTGATTTTTAGTATCAATGTGTTTCATGGAAGAGAAGAAATAGTCGAAAAGTGAAACACAATACATTTCAAAATAATTGTGTCTGTATAAAATGTGCACTTCTGACAATGGGTGCCTTTAAATTGTGCCTAAATTGTGGTTGATGGATCGGCATTAGAGGGCCATCACACATCTCTAAATGTATAAACAGTTAAACCAAATAAAATGTATATACTTAAATAAGTTGCCTAAAAGTTGAGAGTTAACGTAGAATCGGACATAAGAAAGCCCCTACCAAGACAAAAAGTACGAGAAAATAAAAGATTTGGTTGTTCTCCCTCGCGTCTAATTTTGACGTGTATCTTCCAGGGTCAGTAAGTTTAGGATATTGTGGGTGGTGCCATTAATTCAAGTTACTTCTACGATGATGACAAGGAAGCTTAAAGTTTCGGGAATATTGAGATGTGCCTGGTAGTGAAGTAAGATAGGCTGTGCTCGTTACATTCGGAATATAACAAAAGAAAAGTATATGTACCGCTGTTATTACCACAATGGCTTAAAGTGTGGTGGTCTTGTTGGGGAATATAAAAATAAGTATAGAGTCTCAGTCTTCTACTTCACAAAAAGTTAGTAGAAGATGATGGCGATGCCAGCCTAGAAGAAGAAAAGGGGACGGCGCACTGATATATAAATATAAAGTCGTGAAAGAAGTATAGGCAGTGTAATGTCGTCGATTTGTATACTTCTTCATCGACACTAACCCTAAAACTTTTTAAACGGTCCTGATATAAGAAGAATATAAAAAAGATAAGCATCTGGCCTAAGAAACAACGTTTCATCCCGAACTTACACCAAACTTTCCTTACCATTCGTATAAATGGGCCTCTGTGCCAAACACAATAAAAGACCCGTCACATTTTTCAAGTTTCTTAAAGTTAAATTGCACATCATTAGACAAAGTAAATATTACACGATGGTCTGGAAAGTGAATTTTCCGCTAAAAATAGTATTATTTCATTGTAATGAGGGAAAACTATTATCCACAAGTAGATTTAAGCATTTAAGGGAATAAAGTTTCCTCATATAAAGAAAAGATCCGTATAACAAAAAGAATGTTTCACCATATACAAACAATAAATAAAGTTTCATTAACAACAATAAATATTTTCAACCACTCAATTATAGATTCATTGGCAAAAAAGGAGCAGCTCTTATCCAAAAAATAAGGATATTGAAAGGTCACAAAATGGAAGTATGACAGAAACTTGGGAAGAAATAAAAATGATTTGTTGTGCAAAACTGATATGACCTATGTGCAAACTTTTGGGAATAAGCATATCAAGTTGGTAGGGTTTACAGAGTTAGGATTGAAGGTGATAGGTTGAATGTAAGAAAGGACGTTTTAGTTGTGAACGAAAAATTATTAACACTCATTATAAGATAAATGGGGCTTGTTAATAATTAAAACAAAAAAATGAGTTACTTAACGCAGGTTGGTAGCGTACATGAAATCACAAACTATTTAAAAATGAGAATAGGACGAAGCCAATGACTAGAGGCCTCTATTAACGCAGAAGATATATAGTTTATGTGTATGTGGATCAGAAAGTGGTTAAAGATGAAGATGCTGGTGGGAGATTGCATTTTAAAATTTTATCATATATCGTTCTTTGCTCACACACAACAAGAGGCAATAGTTTTTAGAATAGTGGTAAAGTTTCTGCGGAGAAGGGGCAGTTTTGACGATAGTTAAACAAAGAATTCTACGATGAATGTAGAAGGAAAGTTTATTTCGCATCATTTGTGATGATGCTGACGACTAATGATGACTCGATGAGATAAAGAGGCGACAATACCACCAGCTTTTATAAATCTTCAGTGACATCTATAGAACGGGGCCTGGTGGTGTGGCGTCTTTATCTTTTAAATAGTAGATGATTGCAACACTACTCAGTGAGTCTTATATATATTCTTTAACTTCTTTAACTGAAGATGTAGTAGAAGAAGCAGTTAAGAGAGGACAAGCAGCAGGGCTTTGTGTTTTTTGACAGAATGGCTTTCTTCGAACCGCTTGGAATCTCACTATCAAATTTTCATCAGCTACCGACACTACCCCACCGTCCTCATCACACAACCAGCCAACAGACCTTTCTGATTAATGAGGCGACTTGAGAACAGTTGTTCACCAGTAGTCAAGTTAATGACTAATACTATGATCAACTTTCTTCTTCTATTTTACTTTCTAGTTGGTCTTCTCCTTCCCAGCCTCCATCATCAGGAAATGAGGCAGAAGAATTTTGAGTACACTGGACAAAAGTTGAACTAAGCATTGTTGTAGGGGTCTCTCTATCACTTTGCCTTCCCAAAGACACGTCTTCTATCGACACAATAGCTGATGGTGTTAATTTGTTAGCGAACAAACAAATGGAATGATGAAACCTGATCTAGTTTAAGCTTTATCACACACTCGAACACAAAAAAACCCAAGGAGATCCCTAAAAAAGATACTCTCACAAACTACAACATCCAAATTTTTAATTATTAACACATAATTAAACTTGTTTAATAATTATTAACATAACAAATAAAGTGTAGTTCTTAAAAAGTTACGAGAATTAATAATTTTGAAGAGCAGATTAAAAGGTTCAAAAATATGGTAAATAATGTGAATAATGTAAATAGTGTAGATAGTTTGATCATACATTAAGTGTGGTGGTGCAAATTAAATGCTGAGATGTGGCACAAAGTGAATCACTAAATGTGGTACAATTTGAATTATAAAATGTAGCCTGGACTGAATTAAAAGATGCAGATAAGGATCAATGAATCAGAGTCTGCTTTTTGTGATGGGCTTGTGTCATGATTGGCGTGCGTCATTGTTCTACACCAAAACATTTCATCAATCTAAGTGAACATTCATTTGGCTTAATTTATGCCATACAACTTGTATCTTATTTACCGCAAATGATTTCAACATTTGAATACTTAAAAGAATGGTGGGTAAAGAGGAAAAAAAATGGTAACTCAATTTAAGAACATTTGGAATGGCCTTTTACATGCCACCAAATTTCATATTAATAAGCAGGATTTCGAAGCTATTTTACTAATTATATAGATTTTATATGTAATTTGTTCGTGAATGTTCACTACCAATTTTAAGCTTCATAATCTTTATCTATTTCAACAACACAAAGGCTTCACTAAATAAACATGCCATTGTATTTTAAACAGCCTTTTGTAATAAGATGGCTTTAGATAAATTTTTTTATTCATCAAGTGTCTTCGTGTCTTCTTCTTTATATTTTGCAGAAGTCCCAAAAAATCTTGACCATTTATTACTTTATCATATTTTAGGGATAAACTAAAATTACCATATTTTACCCTTTCTAAAGTGATGTGATGTTTGTTAAAGTGTGTGTCGGAATTATGATGCCCTTTTAAATTTATTTAGAAATTTCGCCTTCTTTTTTAAATTTTCCAAATCCAGATAATCTCTTCAAACACATCAATATTCAGTATGTTTTAAAATGTACTATTTAATCATTAAATTAATAGTCTGATAGAGAACATCTTATTCAACAACTTTACTCTAAGTATTTTAAAATAGTTTACATCTCACTTTTTCTCCTAATTTTATTACAATCCCTAACTACCAAAATTCATTTTCATACACGCACATCCTGATTAAAAAGAGATTTGGACAAAATGGTGGTCTCTACATTATCGCTTTCATCCCACTTTCATATCATAATGTTCCATCAAACATCTCCATCACACTTTCCACCAAACATTTCCCCATACTTTTTCATCATTACTTTTTATTATCCCTTTTTTTCATTTACTTTCTGTATGTATATATTTTTATTATTATTTTTGTAATATGTATGTGCTCATAGCAAAATAGCATATCTTCGATGCACCTTGTCACTTACTCGTTTGAAGATAACTTGTAAAAGTTTACTTAAGATCAAGAGTACTTGTTAAATTGATATTATATAATAACTTACATAATATACATATCCGTTTGTTGCATTTTTGTAGAAAAATTGACTACATCACTTTCTACATTATTTTAAGCTTACATTTCAATTTTAATGGTCTCTATTTTTTAGAGGTTCTATTACTTGGTATCAGATTCCCTTAATAGGGCTTAATTTATCCTTAATTTATCACTTTATATGGTCCGTTGCCTATCCCCTTTAATTTGAGAACTTACAACTACACAATCATTACGTCCTTTACATAAAAGACTAATCCTAAAAAGGAATAAAAGTGAATAAAAAAGATTTTTGTTCTTTCAGTAATTAGTCAACCTTCAAAATAGAGTTTAATCATACGTTAGGTGGATGCTTAATTAAACCTCTACTCACAGGTTCCCTCCATTATCTGAGATAAATATAAACTTAAGTACCTTATTAAGCAACCCAAATTACTAGGTATCTCTATTTTTTTTAGTGCTGTCAACATGTCCTCAGATTTTTATCTGTGCCATCTATTGTGATAAGCTTTTCAAATATACGACTCGTCCACGGCATCACCAATCTCCTGTCAACCACCGTCTCCTCTTCATAACAAAAATGTATAGTTGTTGCTTTATTTACAAGTTATGAGATTTAATATATATAATACGTACGCCATCATTGGTTAGCAATTTGTTTTACATGATGGGCTTTGTTATGGAATTTGTGGCGAAGAGAGAGACCTATATTGAATTGTGGTTATTTATTGTAAATTATTATGACTAAATATAATGTGTATGTCTTATAGATCTTCTTCATCAAAACACAATTCACTAGATGCATTTGGTGAGGTTCTACAAACATTTAAATCTTTTTTAAAGCTATCATGGTATTTTTGAACAACAAAAGCCTTCTCTTTTTTTACTTCATTTTAATAAGTATGAGGTAAGTTTTGAGGATCTTGATATTAATTAATGTTTTAGATTGGTCCATTGCGCCAAGAATAGTGCTACGAGAATGAAAAATAAACACAAGCAGATGCCACATGCCTTTCTAAGCCAAAATGCATTTGGAACAGGAGCTAATTTGATAAGTACTGGAACCTATGCCAAATCCAAGGGATTAGATCCATATGGAAAGGGCAGCCTCGAAGAAGACAGTAAACAAGAACTTACTAATGAGGTACGGAACAATTAAATAATATCTTTTTAAACTCCTTTCCCTTTAGAAAGAAGACGATGAGGTAGAAGAGGCAGAGTACGAAGACGTCTGGGTAGAGGAATATGAGCCCGAAGAAGATTCCTCAAAAGTTTCAACCCTTCCTCCCTCCTCACCTACCTCTCCAAAAAGCAACAATAAGTAAGTTGATATCAAAAAATGAAACACTTGCCTTGGGAAAATTTATCTTTCTGTTCCCATCATAAAAACATTTTGAATTATTTAGGTTCCTAATTTATTCATAACAAACAAGGGCCTCTTTATTCTCTTATTACTGAATTAGACAAAAAGCTCCCTATAAATATATATCTTTTAATTTATTCTCCCTCTGTATAAATAAATACACTGCATATTTTGTTACTTTCAATCAAAGGATAAGGATATTAGATTTGGAAATAACTCTTTTTAATGTTGTGATTGATGGATTGTTACATTTTAGGAAATGTCTCAAATATTCTTTAGTTGCTTGAAAGAAGTACCTATGTTTGTTCAATGAGGTATATTCTTGTATCTATATAAGAGGTTAATGTTTGAAAGTAAAAATGATTTAACTTGCCCAAACTTGGCCATGTTCCTTCCATTTAATGGCAATTACCGCCAATTCTTAGTTTGAGACAAATTTAATCAAATGCCACTGCATAATGATGATGACAAACAGAACCAAACTAAAAGCCACCAATAGTACGAACTTTAAATTGGAGCATCTTTTTATGTATTCAATATGTATTTATTTAGTTTTAGTGTACTTTAAGATACCTAATTAAACACAATTCTTTTTATTTGGAAGCTGCCTAATTTGGTTTATACATCCATTTAAACAGACAATTCATTTTAAATATACCAAAAATGATAGCTATTATAATTTTGGAGGCATTTGTTTTTATTTTGGAACAATTTGTAGGCTCTGATATTTGAATTAGTTATTTACTCTTGGGTACGGTTATCATCAAAATTAAGTTAATGATATGTGGTGTGGTTAAATGTTACTTTTTGATGAGAGCCTAAAAATTACCATCATTACCAAAAATGGTGGTACTCTTTTGAGGAGTCATTATTTGTGGGTAGTCAGAATAAAAAGTTAGTTAAGATTGTAAGGCAGTATTTTCCCACCTCTTTATATATAGCCATCATCTTTCCTTATATATACAATATCTACACATAAATATCTGTATTATTAAAGACTCTTACACACATACACACTCCAAAACTATCTTTTCCAATTAGTTGACGTATTTATTTGTAGTGACAGATTCGGTGTACAGTTTCAGATATATTCGAAGTATTAATACTACATAAGCCAATAATATATTTACTCCTTCCTCAAAATAATACAAAGGTGAATTATTTAGGCAGCTGTTGTTATTGGCATGGACTACTTTAAGCAATTCTACTTTGTTCTTCTGATATTCTCATTAATAATTAGGTATAATAATAAAAATTCTTTTATCCTAAAGATGGATAGTTAATGAGGATTTGTGGAGTTTGAGACTAAACATCATTATTTTAGAAAAGGACCCAAGGCCGAATCAAATACAGATATTATAAATTCACTCCTGGCGAATGATAGATATGATTGGCGAGTACGACCACCAGGAACTAATTTGTCGCTGCCTGGAAATCACGGGCCCGTTATTGTGGAAGTCAACATGATGATACGTTCTATTTCGAAGATAGACGATGTAAATATGCAGTATTCGGTGCAGTTAACTTTTCGTGAAGAATGGATTGATGGGAGATTGGCATACGGGTTGCCGAATGATGGAAAGCCAGATTTCATTGTTCTTCCGACCGGCACTCGTATCTGGTCTCCGGATTCATTCATACAAGTTAGTTTAATCCAAATAAATGGATATTTAAGTTAAAAGCTTCGGTATTCACAAATGGAAGGGGAGCTTAAATAAAGTTCAGTAATTGTTACAATAAATTCTCTTAGTACTAAATTTTAAATATTCTTGGAATTATTTAAGGATACCCAAAAGAGCCATAATTAAAATTATAAAAAATATTTGTAAGCTGTTAACCAAGTTATGGGATAAAAATATTATTTAAAAATTTGCTTTGTAATAATGAATTTGTTTTGAGAACGAAAAAGAAGGACACAAACACGACATTGATACTCCAAATGTGATGCTCCGAGTCCACAAACATGGTAAAATTCTATATTCAGTGAGAATTTCACTAGTACTGAGTTGTCCAATGCAATTGCAGTATTATCCTATGGATGTGCAATCTTGCTTGATAGACTTGGCTTCATATGCATACACAGACACCGACATCACCTACATCTGGAGGATAGACAACCCAATTCAATTGAAAGCTGGCCTTGAATCTTCTTTGCCTTCTTTTCAATTAACTAATGTGTCGACGGAATATTGTACGAGTAATACTAATACTGGTAACTTTATCTTATTAAATCACTTCATTTTGTTATTTAGGTGTCTATTCGTGCTTAAGAACCATATTAACCTTCAGACGCCAGCTTTCCTACTACCTCCTACAGCTATATATTCCCTGTAGCATGTTAGTGATAGTGTCCTGGATTAGTTTCTGGCTAGACAAAAATGCGTACGTTTCAATGAATATCATATTTCAATTTGTTTTAGTGTTCCTGCCAGAGTCAGTATTGGCATCACAACACTCTTGTCCATTGTAACTATGGCAGCAGGTTAGTTTGTTTAATTAATTTAGTCAATATAAATGTATTTTAGGTTTAAATCAAAAATTGTAAGTTAAAAATATTGGGGAGAAAGATGATTATTTTTAGACCACCTGTTTCATATACGAAAGCTGTTGATGTTTGGATAAATAGTAAGTGAGTTGAGGAATAACATTTAAACATCACTTTGCAGCATGTCTTGTATTTATCTTTGGAGCATTGCTAGAATTTGCCTGGGTAACGTATGTGTCATCAAGAAACTTTTATAGGAGTAAGTGTTTGATAAATAAAATTTAAAATATTTTTGTAGACATTCCAAGTGAGAAAAATAAAAATACTTTGCTGAAATTCAAATCTCCAATAGTACAACAAAACTCGAATCAAGGATCACAACATCCACACGCTTATGTAGATACAACAGCCAGTTTGTGTATTCCAAATATGGTTCAAGATCTAAATTACCGAGGTCCTCAAAGTTTCCAACTATGTAATGAAAGAGATGATTCAGATGTATGGGTAAAACAAAACAACAACGCAACTCCCATTCCAATGCCTTACCAAGGCCAATGTGAAAATGAAGTAGTGATGATGCTAGACGGACATTCACAAAGAAACCGCTCCACTCTAGGAAAAGTCATTGTTATCTTGAAGAGATTTGCTCCTATTAATTGGCTAGCCAGAAAATTAGACATATCAGATCCTGCGAAAAAGGCTGACTACTTGTCCAGATTTTCATTTCCCTTTATGTTTTGTAAGTAATGTCACAATTGATTCATTTTCATTTGTTTATAGGTCTTTTCAATATAATTTACTGGACTAGTTACACAAAATACGAAGCTCAAAATTTGCCGACAACTGTTAAATAAGATGAGAGATGATAAAAATATTTATGTTTTCGTTTTGTATTAAAATAAATTTGTTCATTATTTTTGTTTGTTTCTAAAGTTCACTTTATTTATTAAAACAAACGCAACCAATCTACTTGATGTCACTTAAAAAGAAAGAAAAAGTTAATTGTAAGGAAATGAGGAATTCCAAAGTAACTTGATCACTCATTTCATTGAATAACTGTCCATGGCTTTTTGTTTAGGCAAAAATTACTTCACTTTTAATATATGTTAGTATTAACAAGTGGCAAATTAAACATTTAAAATATCCTTATTTGCTTGCAAACACAAACACCAATTACATCACTTAATAATACTATAACAAAAAAAGTGACACATCTAATTTATTTTTAAGTTTAATACTTTCAAAAATAAATTATTATTTTGCCTTTTCTTATAAATATCATTTAGCATACCTAGTTTTTACACAAAAGAAGTAATAATTAAAAGTAGTTTTCAAATGTAAATCCTTCATTGGCCTCTTTCACAAAGTTGGCGCTATCATTGGGTATGATGGACCCTCGTTACCTGTTCATGGAATAAGTAGTTAAAAAGATGCTTTAAGACATTTATGACTTTTAAAAGAATATTACGAAGCAACATCAAGTAACACTCAAACTTCTTATATGTCCATCATAATCTTCGATGTAACTTACAAAATAATTCCAATATTAACCAAGTTTGTATTAAATGCTCATTCGAAGTTGCATCCTTTATAGAAATCAGTTTTATTTTTATCTTTTCTACATTTTGTTGTATCGACATCATTGAAATGCAATGAACCACCCTCCAATTATTCAATCTCATTTACTCAAGCATTTAATGGCTTAGAAAGTACCAAGTATGTCCATCTCTATCAAGAGACCTATACTAACTATCAGATCATTACTAAAGTAAAAACAAAAGACTGAATATTTTACTTGGCATTCTTTTGAAATGAGTCCACCATTTGGTCGTACTGCTTCATTTAAGCATCAAAAGGTTTATTATGTGATTGTCTAATTGGAAATAAATTTGATTTGATTGAACTTACGAAATCATCGGAATTGATTAGATTAACTCAGATGTTTGTTATTAAATAAGGGTGCGTGTATTAGATATTTGATTAAATTAAAATATAAAGGAAACTGGTAGTGATTTATTATTTAGGTACTTTTTAATTTGCTTCTAAGTCTATTTTTGATTGCTTTCCTAATAAATCATTTCCAGAGCGTCAATTGTTGTCGCTAATACTTTTACAAGATTTAAGTTTTGGGTCAGAAGCTTGATAATTTGACCAGTTTGTTTGCCTCTTTTGACATGGTCGAGAAGCATTGGCAATTTTAATGTGATTTATTCTTTCCGTTTTGCTATTACATGATTCACCACCATTTCTTAAACAATTATTCCCTCTTTTGGTTAAGCGTTTAGTTGTTTTGTTCCTCAATCTTGGACATTGGATCTTTTCATCAGCTGAAATTATGATTTGTCCAGTCTGCATCGATTCTATATTGCTAACACTATCTTTTGCAATTGTTTCCTCTTATGATTTCGGAAACTGTCCTACCTCCCCAACTCCATTTTTGTCCAACTTTTCCCCACATCTTTGTAAACATTACTAAATCGAGAAAAGCCCATTTTCCGCAGTCTTATCTGAACTGCACCGACTAACATCAGACCTAGAATTCCCAAAATGCCCTTCTATCCACGCCAAGTCTTCATAAAACTCCCATCCACTCACAGCCCGCACCACTCTAGCTCGTTCTCTCCCAATTCGTGTATACGAATCTTTCAAAAGATTAAACTTAAATTTGAGGTCCGTATCTGAAAGATGCCAATGTAATTGTAGACCCCTTTGGTGTTGCCAAACAATGTCACCATTTCCTGCCAGGCTCGTTTCTTATACGATGTGGTGGAGTAATTTAAATTGGTTTTATCATAAATCAAAGGAGTGTTTTTGACGAGTAGAGTTAGTGTTCTAACATCATAATCACTAAACGATCCATCTTCCTCTGGACCAATTTTACTTTTAGTGACATTGTCTTCTGGATGACTCATGAATAGTTAGATACTAATAATTTACAGTTAAATACAATAAAAAGTGACCCAACAATAGGATCCTTGTTGGTAAGAAGTTAGTTGAAAATACCTGCAATATGTTTCGTTTTAAGATATCACTTTCCAAAGTACAAAAGATTTGCCTATGCAATCTTTATCACAAACACACAACGCAAATAACTTTTTGATATAAAAATGATGGAATCCTTTTTGACATTCTTATCAAAGATATATTTACACAAAAATGACATCCGTTTATAGTACAAAACAGTAAAAAATATGTATTCATTTGATTCAAAAGCATAACACATATATATTCATTTAATACAAAAAGATAACACCAACTTGATACAAAAGATAATTAACTTTTTATTTGCATGAATTATAAATGAGAATGAATGTTAATTAGGTATTATTTACCAATCATATTAAGTAATATAAAGTCTTTTGAAATCATTATGAAAAATACCGAAGAATCAAATTGAGCAATTAATACAAAAAAGGACATTCTTTGGGGGAGGGTGAATGTATTTTGTTTTGTGTATCCGTAAAGTAATTAATAAACTAAAGAAATCAAGGCTAATCTTCGTTCTGTTTCATTGGGTGGGTGAGGTTCAATTTTGGCTTTGGCTGCTTCTAGCCAGGCTTTTTTGGTTTCAAGGTCTGGGCAGGTTAAGATGTATTCTCTGTTTAGGCTTGCTAAGCTGATTGAGTTTTTGTGACTGGACCCTATTACTGATTTTGCATCAGGAAGTTCTTGAACTTTTACATTTTGCATAGACATCCTTTCTTTGAAGATTAGAGCTCCCTTTTTCAGCAAATCTTTTTTACAAATTACGATGCTTTGGTCAAACAAAAATACATTCACTGCTTTGTTCCATTTGACATCTCCGTGAGTGATGGCACGTACTTGCATTTCCCCGGACTTAAGGATTCTGTGGTTGTTTTCAATCAAATCTGGACCTCTGAATCCAATCACGTTCCTTTGCCATGTGATGACTTTTTGAATTTCATCAATACGTCTTTGGGCGTCATTGATATGAATAGTTACACTGCGCATTGAGTTATATGCTTGTTCCAGATTTTGCTTGTCCGGGTGACTAGCAGGAGTACTTTTGAGGAGTTCAAGCAACTGCAATGGATATCTACATATCTTTTGGACAGGTGTCAGCAAAAAGCCCTCCAATGGCAGATTCGTCATTCCTCTTAACAATCTACAAGCCTCAAAGAACTGGTGGTACTGATTAGTTTGTTGAAGAATCAACAGCTCCGCACAACTAACAGGCCTATTATTGCAATACTCGGAGTAGATGGTAAAATTCCGCCAATTAATCAGGAAAGCCTTTGATATACAGGAGTTTTCAGGTTGTTTGTGGTCGATACAAGACTCCAGTTCCTTCAATAATTTGCAATGCAGAAGGCAAATATGCTCTATATTTCCAAATACTTTTGCTATTCTTTCACGCGAGAACATTTCACACCTTCTACGGCACTGGTCAACATACCCAAACACGATGTTTTGCAGCAGTCTGACGTAATCTTTTTCTGTCTTCAGTAATTCCTCTATAATTTTGCGTCTTTGGTATCTCATGGCTTGGGGGAAGTCATCCTGCTCTCCGCCATAATCTATATACTTCAGACATTCCGAGCCACTCTTGACTCTGACATAACTGCTAGGAAACCACCCCGTCACATCTTTCGCCATCCCATACCAAAAACCATTATACTTAGGGCAGGTGGGGTTGGAGTCGATGACAGTCACCAAGTCTCCCACTACGAAAGGCAATTCTTCGGCCAAAGTAGGTACATGGTCCCATACTGCTTCAGCTTGCATCAAACAAGCATCGTCCACGATGCCAGAAGACACTGTTGAGGTGGTACGGACGGAATTGTTGGAGTGGATCGAGTTGCTGGAGTAAGTGCCATCTTTGCCGGAGCCGTACCCTTCTGAGTCAATTGAATGTCTGATGACTCGGGAGAGGTGTGAACTTTGAGGGTGATTTTCATCTAAATGACAATTATTAGGCAAACCAATACATACTTCAATGACCCACCTTCATTTTCACTCTCCAAAGCCTTAACATTTTGGTGAAACAAAGGCTGTGACCTGGATCTCCTTTCCCTTATCTTTCTTGTGTGGCTTCTCAACAACCCACCATCAGTGCCACCTTCTTCATCCGTGTTAATAGTAATAGGAGACGTGACTTGGACCTTGATCCTATTCAAAGCTCCCACAGACTCATCCCGCCCCACATTGACTCTCGTCGAAGAGGACCCATTGACCCGTCTCCTTAGCATGCGCATGTTGGCGAGTGGTGTTTCGGTACCTTTATTATTACAGATGGGTGAGGGTGGTGGCGGTGGAATTTGGTGGATGATGGAAGAAGAAATATAGTTGTTATTATTATTAAATACTTCCAAATCTGGAGGCGTAACCGACTTCTTGATGTTTAAAAAGACAGTTTGTGTGTAAGGCTTGTGTTGGAGAGGAGGAGACTCGTTGATGACCTTAAATCAAAGTAAATGATCATTAATTTGGACAGAAATTAGTTTAACAAATTGAAGTCTGAATGTTATGTGTGTGTATATGTAATAGATAATGTCAACATCTGACACCTAAGCCGTCCCGCCACACTAACTTCCTGCATCTATCATCAGGATTTATTTATTACCAAACCACAAAGATAAAGGAGTGTGTGGTATAAATGTATTGGTTGATGACTGAATCTGAAGTAGTATATACATATATCGGAATGCAACTAACACATGTTAAGGAAAAATGATAAGAGGATATGTAGGGGACGTTTGTAGGTAGATTAAAATCCTGTTACGAATAAATGTATCTCTTTTAAAATTTAAGTTAAATATGCATCAGAACGTTTATTAATGACAGATGAGGACAAAACTCGCAGTCATCGCGTCTTCCTCTCTTTACCTACCAACAAATGGCTTTTTATTATGATTTTTATTATATTATATAATCAAAGATGATACTACACTTTACAGTTATGTAAATATACTAAAAAATAATAGACGCCACCAGTGGACAGTTAAAAAAGGTTGATACCACTTTTATTAAAGTGAAATATAATAAAATTATATTTTTAATGTCACCACTTGATACCTCTTAATCTGGTGAAAAGCTTATTGTGGCGGAGCAGATGATGAGGGTCAAAATAGGATTATAATGATTTTTGACAACTAATGGACCACCATCCAAAACAACTTCTCTCCTTTTTTACAAAGTTGGCTCGAAAAGCTAGTAGAAGCCTGGACGAGGACGCCAAAATGAATGGTACAGACAATTGGTGGCGGAAGTTTTTGGTGATGCTTCAATAAAAAGCGATTCAATTAACATATAATGGGTTTGAATATATAAATGAGTGGCCACATAAAAAAAATAAATTTATTTAGTATAATAAATGGTTTGGGGTGATTTTTTGGTACGTAAAGCTACTACATATCTTAAACGTCTTTAATGACTTTTTCTTTGAAATATAAGCCGGACAAATATAATCTAGTGTGATGTTATGTGGATTTATGCAGTGTCTTTAGATGAATTGTGGTATCAAGTTTAGAAAAAGGCTTTTACGGAATGTAGGGTGAATTAAGTTTTTTACAGATTTTATCTTTTTAATGTACACAAATGCATAAGCAAAGGTATGTTGTAGTTGGTAGTAACACAACACTCCATACCGAGTGTTTCCATGCTAAACGGTTTTATTAAATGTTTCCATACTAAATGTGTCCATACAAACATTTCTACTAATGTATGTTATTGTGATAAAAGAGAATAAAGTGATAGATGTTGTTGAGAAAAGTTTTTATTTGATTTGAAAGGATCATTAATTATAGTTGTATGAAAAAAAATAGTAGGGTGTGACGGTTAAATTAGTACTAATTAATATTGATAAAAAACGTTAATGACAACACAAGATGATCGGCACACTTTTTGGGGGTAAATTGGTAATGATTGTGTTTAGTTAGATGTGTATTGTTAAACGAAAAGACCCATTAAAAATACCATCATCCAAATGTCGTCAATCGAATATAGACTAAATATTGGTATTGAAACGCTTTTTGGTAAAAGTGTGAGAAGATGGCTTAGTCTAATAGCTTTAAAAGAATCTCCTCCAACTCAAAAAAAACGACCTTCTCACAGTGGTTCAAACAACCAACACCAAAAGCTCCAAATCAAAAGGGAATATACATATAACATGAATTGATAAGGTCACAATTCAAACAATAATAATACCTTTTTGTGAACTTTTTGATTTCAATCAAATTCTTTTTATGTAAGTTGAAGATATAAACATATACTACAAGTCAACTTATTCCGTTACCTAGTCCAAAAGTTATTTAAATATCTAAATAAATGCAAAGATGAGGGTGATGTTCAGAGGGAATGTGATAGGTTAATAAATGTTGATGTGAGGAGCAAACAAATGTTGACATAGGTAACATTGATTCTGATATGGTTTATCTAAAAGATAGTATATAATTGAATAATAACAGAACATTATAAATTACCTACCGGTGAGGTTATAAAAAGTTAGGTTGGGCCAAGGTATTATTACAATTTATGATGTCAGCTTAAGATTGGTTTGGAAAGAGCTAAAAATGAACGTGTCGTTACATTTTGTGGTTTGGGGAATTTAAATGTTAGAAAGGCCTGTACCTTATTGTTAGTGGAGACCTATTAGATAAGCTGTTTATTTTTAAATTTTTAGTCAAAGACAAACTTTAGTGGTGTTGACTTTTAGCAATTTTGGTAGTCCACCTATAGAAGCACCATAAAAAGTATATCAAAAATAAGAGTCAACGTAAATGGACAAAAATAACAACCATACTAAATAGTCCCAAATAATAGCCTAAAGTGTAACCAAACTAATAGCCAAAGGTGTAACAAAAAGTACAGCGGCAACAGGTGAATAATAATTTTTTGGTGAAATTGACAAATCACTTTCAACACATTCAAATAAAGTTAATAAAGAAAGTAGACACAAAGATATATCCTTCCCAAAGATTCTTACAAAACATCTAATATTTGTCATACCAAATAGTATTTATCTTCAAATATTTTCGAAAATCTACACGCGCAAGGAAATTGAAACTTGAAAAGTCAAGAGATCATTTATCCATTTAATTGTGCTCAATTATTAATTTTGTAAAATAAATAATATATTGAAATTAATTTTTAAACAACAACAAAAGGTGGTTTAAAGGCAATTTGTTGAAATTTAAGTAACTATTTTTAATAAAATAATACCTTCATCATGACAACATCTAGAAACAAGATATATTTGTGTGGTTGGTACACATTTTTTGTGTCTATGTAATTGTACCTTTGAGTTGTTGCTCATACACTTATTGCTTTTTAATTTGGCTTATCTGAATGAGTGGTGGTCAGAGTAGGTAGGAGGCCATCACCAAATTAGATATTTTACCAAAACTACTACAAAACTAATAGCTTCTAATTGACTGTCAAAGAAACATACAAGTGGTTATTTTTGGCTGAAACTAAGGCATCCAATAATTAGGTATTGACATTAGATAACGGAAGGTTCAATTATTTGGGATGATTATGCTTAGTTGGAGAAACTTAAAACATTACTACATGGTGAGTTTACGTTTTATTTGTTAAATGGAGTATGCATATTTTAAAATTACTTTTAGTCACTTTTTCTTCCATAAAAAGGTAAAATGTGCCCATTATCATCGATAGTCCTTTTACATCTTTTTACATTAATGCACTCTCCCTAATACTTTGGTGAAACAAACAAGGCAAGGTTAAAAAAGAAAAAGGAAATCGAGTGTGGCCTTAGATAATAGTGTATTTTTAAACTTCATCAGCTTGATTGTGACTAAAAAATGAAAAAAAGATTGGTGCGTCACGAGTGACACTGTAAGCTAATATCAATTCCACCCTAAGCATATGCATTTCTTTTCTTTTTTGTTTATGATATCTCAAGAAGACACATCCAACGTATATCGTACCCAAAATCAAATAAACTTGAAATCGCATGGATAAATGATTATTGAGGAAGGTGTATGTGAAAATAGATATGATCTTTATTAAACTTACTAATCTGGTTGGACCAACTTCACCTTCTCTTTCTTCCTCTTGTTCCCCTATTTTGATGAGACAAGACATCGGATACCTAAAAGAAGAGGTCTTCTTAAGAACACAGTACTGAGATTGAGTTCTACTTAATTTAGGTATACTTTGAAAGGTGATGCCATAAATGTGACTAGTATCAGAATCATCGTAGTCTTTAGGTGGTTCATAAAAGGTATCCATCTTCATGTTTGGTTTTTGAAATGTTTTGTGATAGTTAAGGAAGGTGAATCTGTTTGGAATGACTGTCGAATTTCTTCGATAGGGATAAGAGGAATGAATGGACATGATGATATGTATTTGCAAAATAAATGAACGTTATCCTTAATCAAAAGAAAATCTAAATATGCTTGTCTTTTGATTTTGAGTATATAGATCAAAAGGTCTGGAATAATAACAATAATAATAATACGTTTTAAATATAAGTACGAGTCGAATGTGAGTGTGATGGTGCCATGAAAGGAGAGTAAGATGGGAAGGAGGGTGGGTGAATGAAATTGAATTGACATTTACCTTTA
Source organism: Rhabditophanes sp. KR3021 (assembly GCA_963281155.1). Lineage (NCBI taxonomy): Eukaryota > Metazoa > Nematoda > Chromadorea > Rhabditida > Alloionematidae > Rhabditophanes > Rhabditophanes sp. KR3021. The sequence continues at coordinate 121,470 of CAUJLY010000005.1, read as the reverse complement.
TTGAGACGTCAGCCCCGAGTATTTGTATGAGTTGGTATTAGATTGTATGAGTATACCAAAGTCAAATAGATCAAACGTCTAAATATAACACTTTTCCTAACAATAAGGTCTTAAAGAAACGATTATGAGGTGATATTATTTAGTAACAATATAAAAAATGAAATCAAATGATTGTATGTGTAAGTAATTTTTTTAATACTCCTTTTAAATAGAAAAGATTGTAATGTTTGTCAAAAGAATTATCATAATTACAAATTAAGGGATAAGTAAACTAGTAAAAGCTATTAAGTATCTTGATTCTGTAAAGGTAAAAAAGGGGCAAAAAGGTATTTAATGGTGTTGAATTATTGGCATGAAGTGGCAGAGCTGTGGGTAAGTTAATCAAATCTTTTCCTACAACTAGTCGTCAATTATAAGATGTAATAGATGAGTAGATGTAAGTAGTTTAATGGGTAATAAAATAAAGTTTGTTTTGAGGAACTTTCTAGCATAACAGTAATTTGTGGACTATACTTTTGGTTTATCATTTTTTTGAATAGAAAGGGAAGAGATTTAATAAATTGAATGTGAAAGTATTTAGTAAATCTAATAGTATGTTTATTCGCATAAATAATTTGTATGTGATATAATGGAAAGTAAATGAGAAGATGTTATCACAAACACCCTCTGACCAATATGCAAATATGTAAATGTAATTAGGATTGGCGTATGAACTAAAAATCAAATGAATGTTGAACAGACAAAAGAAAACCCTCAACAGTCTATAAGATGGTACAATTTTTGCAAAAGTTCACCTCAACATTATTTTAGATCATTTGGAATATGTTAGTCGTCATCATTTGTATATGGGAACGTTAGTGATGTGACGGAGAAATAGACCTGATAAAAATATCAAAATTAAAGGGCCCGCTTATTCAATTAAAAAGCGAGGGTACTGGTTTTGGGTTTTTGTGTTAGTATATAATATTTTAATATAATAAATATATACACACATAATCAAATACACCACTAAATTCTAAAAAGACCCGGACAGGAGAAAAAAAGTGTGGTTATGAGATGTCGCGTAGGGTAAGTGAAATTTAGAATATTCGTGTTATGTAAGTTAGCTGTCTTTCTTGACAATATAATCTTACTTTTACTTTTGCTGTTGTAATAGACCCCAAAAAACAGGTAAACTAGTCAACCAACATTACATGGATGATTAATTAAGCTTATTGCAAATAAAAAAAGTCCTCTCCTATTTAATTGGTTTGGAAACGTTTATCGCTGCACCCCAAAACATCAAGATTACCCCAAACATAAATGTCCCCAACTAGATGGAGCTTCTTTTTGGGATCTATTATACTTATGGTGAAAACAAATACAAAAAACAGGGACTATTTCGGAGATTAAGTCTTTCACCAAACAAACAACAATTCAAAAAAGAAAAGATTATCACGTTAAGATGGTAGAAGTTTTGATGCAAATTTATTTTACATACTTATTACATATACTTTTTTATGCTTTTTAGGTTTTTATATAAATTTTTGTATTTAAAAGTAAAACTTACTAATGATGAGCGGGATTGTTGGGATGTTCTGTTGAGAGAAGTCTAAAACGAAATGAATTTGAGAATACAATATAAAAGGGTTAGAATTGACATATTAAATGAAATTAGTTGGAAGCATTACCTCTGGCAATTGGATGGCATTGTTAAAAGCTTCAACAAGACTTTTCCGCCTATGCATTGTTGTTAGTTTGTTTGTTGGGAGAAATTGCGATGGTTGAGCAGGACTATACAAGACTGGAAAATGAGTCTGCATACGCAAGATGTTAATGACAAGTAAGTATGCAGTTATTTTTTATGTTAATTTAGTTAGTCCCTAAGGAAACGTAGAAAGGAACATATACGTGTATCATATCTTTGTTTTTCAAACATACAGAAGATGGTTGGAGATGGGATGAAGAAGAATAAAAAGGCATATTATGCTTCTTAGCAGCTGCAATCAGGACAGGATTATAAGCTTTCTCCATGTGGAATGAGGTCTGAAATTATAATTATAAATAAATTATTAAATCTAACACATCCCATCCATTATCAAGACATCAATTTGGTGATTCAAGTTAATGAATTGTGTTGTAATCACCACACATCTGACTACTTAAACTAGCTTGAACATTCTTTTTTTAAACTAATAAACATCCACAACCACCAAATCAAACATAACATAAAAACTTACTGGAGAGGGTCCTGCAGCTGCTGCCGCTAAATGAATGTCAGCTAGCGATTGTGAAGATGAGATCATAGTATTAAACAAAGTCGAATACTTTTTCGTTGATCTTTCCTTTGACAACAATGTCTGATCTGAAACAATGAATTAATCACAAAAAAATGATGTCAATAAGACAACAATCAAAATATAAATAACAAAAAGTATACAACCAATAGAAGTATAAAATGAGGAAAACCACAGGTGTCGTATTTATTACCTATTATTGTAAACCTTTTATCCTAAATATTATATGTTAACTTTGGTTGTGAACTGTTGTCCCATCAAATAAGTACGGCCAATAAAAGTTAAATAAAAGATGGCGGCGATCAAAAAAGGATGTAATCGTGTACATAATATCATAAGTTTCTACCTTTACATTGCCTTGACCTGTCAATTTTGTGAACACTGAATTTGCATTTAATCATCTCAACTGTTACTATCAATTAAATAAAAATATACATATCAATTAGAAGTATACAGCAGATATTTTTTAGATAAAAATTAATTTTCTAGAGGAGATAAGCTGAATCTAGATATTGCCTTTGTTGTAATCTAGTTAATTGGTCACATCCAACAAAAGAAAATGCTTTTGAGTTGATTTTAAAAAGGAACTTGTCCAAGAGATGAAGATACCATAGCACGATTGGTCGAAAATAGAAAAGAAACGACAAAAAAATAAAAAAATAACAATCTCTTCCCAAATATTGCAATTTATCTGCATAATGATGGGCGTAAGTTAGTGGTAAGCTCATCATTATGATTAATTAAAAAGAATCAAAAACTTAGATAATAAATAATGTGGTTATTATACATTAAAAGAAGATTCATCAAATTAAGGTAAAATGAAATTAAAATATACTTGTATAGTAATATTTACATCATTTTTTTAGTGCAAATTGTACTGTTATGCATATCTTGGCCTCATTAAATAGGATGTGTATTTTTGAAGATATCAAAAGTAAATGTGGGTCGGTTTGAGATGTATTAGAAAGAGTATTATTTAATTATTGTTAAAAAACTCGTCAATAACGGATTAAGCTTGTTAATCTGGAAATTATAGTACAAGATAAAAAAACGTTAACATTCAAATGTCATCAATCAAATAGTTGCTCCTTTAGGTATAAGTTGGGGTGTCGTCAAAACTTTTTATTGCCTATTTTTGTTAACAACAAGAGTTGAGCATGAGGAGTTAAGTGCGTATTTGTATTATTAGTCATTTAATAGTTTAGCTTTCATTTTTACCTTCACTCTGGCAGTGTTCGGAAAAAGAATTGTGAAAAAGGATTTGTCACCTGCACTATCATGAGGATTAAAAGCCTTTTTTCTAAGGTTATAGTAGACATAAATGCAAGGAGAAATAGATTATGTATATGTTATTGTAGTATTTTTTGTATTCGAAGTGTTATTTGTAAACCGCTAAAATAAAATGGGTGTTTCAAGGATATCTCATTTAATTATGGAAGAATACATACAACTGCATCAATCGTTGAACTATTAAACATCTAAAATAAAAGGAACTGGAATGGGATTTATGTGTTAGCTATAAAACAAATTTGTGAGTGAATCAAAAAATTTATTTAGTAATTTTTAAAGGTAGACATAGTAAAAGGACAACCATCACCACTTCCCTTTCAATAAATCCAACAAAAAGATAATGAAAGTAAAAGGATTTGTCATGATGTTAATATACTAACAAAGACACATCATTTTGAATGTGTGAAGAGATGAGATAAAACAATAGATTTGATATTATTCTATCTAAGTGATGTGAAATACGACATCTGTGGTATTAGTTTCACAAATTACGATTCGCAATCTAATAATATGCACATGTGCAAATAGATAGTACGGACAATTTTTGCAACTTGCTTTTTCATATTTTATGCTATGTCACAGAGGTAATAGCTAACAGTTATGAGATAGGAAATGTCTTGTTAATATAATAACCTAGCTAATTGACTTTACTTTGCATACTACCTAATCCAACCTTTAAAACAAGGCTAAAATTATGTACAATAGAATAGAGTGAGTAAGCAAGCTTTTTTACACCAAACTGTACAAAAGCTGTATCCTATTTGAATACAAAAGTATTTTGGAAGCCAGGGCAACTTTTTATGAAACAAGGGCAGTGTATTATTTACATCACAAGGGTACCTAAAAGTTAGTGGAATATGCATATACATAGAAATGTCATGTATATAATGTAATATATAAATATAATGCTGGTAGTAGACGGATATTTGCCTGCGCAGCATGAAAGTATAAAGCCAATACACCATAACAACCATCCATTTCAGGAAACGGTGTTGCTTTAATTAATTCGAAGTTTTTTTGTCTCGGTATGGCATTAAATTTATAAATAATTAGTTAGTTATGTGTCTAGATTAAAAAGAGATAAATAGCAAAAGATTTCACCCATTACTTTCACCTTTAATCAAAATAAAATAGTGTTTGAAACAGGTTTATGACATTTAATGAACCTTTTTAAGCGATAATTAGTTAATATTTTCTCGGAATCAAAAATGAGCTCAAAAGAAAGCGGTGCAAGTTATTATTCTCAAAATAACATACCAAATATCTTGCTTTTGAATGTCACATTTTAATAGTTAAAGGTAAAAAAGGTACTTTTTTAAAGTAGTTTCAATTGATTCATGTCATTTATATTATCTTTTTTTGAACTAAACTATACTTATATTTACTGTGAATCTTTTTGACAATAACAAAAAGCTTAATATGGATAAATAAAAATATGGAAGGGAAGCTTGTTGAAACGTGTTTAAAGATGGTAAATAATTAATGACGTTCTGATAAGAAGATATTAAAAATGGATGGAATTATATAAAAGAATAGAAAAATTAAAATATTAGAAAGGATAAAAGGAATAAAAAGTGTATTGAGATATTTTTAAAGGTTCTTGAACAATTTGAAAAGAATAGATAAAATTACTTGTTAAAAGAAATAAAAGGACTTGAACGATATTAAACGTGAACTTACAATAAGTTGGTGGAGCTGGTTTCACACAATTAGAATATTGCAAAGTCTGTCCATTTTTTTGTTTAATATGTTCAAGATAATTAGAAGAATGTCTCGAAGTATCAATCATTGAAACAGGTCGTCTTGACTTTGAAACATTGTCATAATAGTAGTAGCCGTTGTAAGGTACTCTGGCAGGAACAATACGGACCAAAGGTGCTCTACCAAATGATAACGTACTGCTTGATTTGTGATAGAAACCATCCATACTGAAAGCAATAAATTAAATTTGTTATCCCAACATAGCAACAAATCAAAGTACGTAATAAATAATAATCGGATGTACCAAATTGAAAAATCGCATGTAATTGCTTTAAACAATAGACGTTTCTATTCACAAATGGTAGCTGTGTATGTATTAGGTAAGCGCAATTAATGAATCCTAAATAATTGTAATTACCCTTAGACAACGACTATCAAAATAATACTACCTTCTATTATATTTTTTGATAGATTCTCTCCCACCGAATTACAATAAAAAGCCGACACCAATTAGTTAAAGATTTTTCCAGTTTTATCAACTTTTCATAAGAAACAACAGCCATCAAAATGTGTGGTAAATAGTAAATAAATAGGCCTGTCATTAGCCTTTTTGTATCTCCTTTATAAAAAGAAAATGGTAATGGAGAAAAGATAGATATATGTGAATTTATAGATATATTAATATAACTTATATATACCTTTCTATTATTTTAGAGTTAATGTGTATGAATTAGAGATCATATTGAGAGCGACATATCTGTCGTCCGCGTCAGGTACAGCTAATCTTAAAAAAGGGTTCTGTTTATTAATAGAGATAATAATTTAAATCAAATTTTTGAAGTCTCAATAGAGACAACTGTCATATTTTTTAGAACACTTGTACCACTTAAAAAAGATTGGAGGGAAAGTAAAAAAGATAGGTTTAAAGTGATTAACATTCAAATCTTATTATGTAATAAATATCTAATAATCACCTACATTTGATGGTAGAAAGTGCAAAAGTGAACAGTAGGTTTGATTTATGCTAACTTCATTATAATAATACACATTCCCTGAATCTTCTTAAAGGGACGGGCTTTTTGTCGGAAAGGCACTGGGTTGTTGTTTAATTTGATTAATAAAAGTTTCAAATTTGTTTCACACACCGCCGTACTAAATACCTACTATACATTTGCTTTTTGCTACTTTTTACCTTTGATTGTATGTAAATTAGTATAAAAGAAATGGGCAACATTGTAAAGTGATAATGGTAATGATAGTGTATGTATGAGAATAGATATGTTTTATCACCTTCTATTAAAAACATCTTTTTATTAATCGGGAAAAGAGACAGGTATATTAAAATGTTAAAAGTTTACAATGTATAATTAATAATATAGTGGCGATATGAGTGAAGTCTGTTTAAGAAGAACCTGCTCTTTTCTGAGGTAATCAAAGCGGTGAGCCGTTTCTTTCTGAAACGTTGGATCCATTAGTATACGATCGAGGTACTCGTCCACGAGCCGTTTGATTTCTTTTCTACTTGTTCCTAACTTTCCGGCATTTCGAACGGCTCTCTATAAAAAAGGCAGTTGTAGAAGTGGGAATGTGTAAAAAAGAGAGTGATCTATTCAAGATTAAAGGTAAATAAAAGTAAATATGCTTGTGTTAGCTTTAATCAAAAGTGATGTACTTACACTAAGAGGTTTGTAATAAGCCGGAGGCAATATACTGCTATATGGCGAACAAGGCAAATCCAGTGATGTGTGATATTCGACTTCTGGCCAAATGATGTTCCACTGATTGACTGTTAACTTTGTTTTAAGATATTTGAATATTTCATACATGACAAACTCTTTATTTGTACCATCAAAAGTGTTTTCTACTAGTTCTGTTAGTTCGTGCTTTTGATCAAAACTCAAATACCTTTCAAAGGCTCGTCTAGGACCTATACATTTACCTATCATGAAGGCAGAGTATCCTGGTAGAAGAATAACAAGTAAAATCAAGGAAATCGGATACATATAGACAAATCTTTATTTTGTTAAGAATACTAGGACGTAATAAATATGTTTTGGTTCACTCAAATGATACAAAAGTCCCATATTGATGTAATAATTAATATCAGCGACTTGTGACTATCCAATATATCAGATTAAAAGCATCCACTTCAAAAGTTGTGTTAACTCACGAAACTTAAGTAATGATATAGTTGGTCAAAAGAGGTAGGTAGTAGTAGGAAAGATCGTAATATGATTTGAGTTTCGGATTAAAAGATTAAGAGTATTTTGATTAAAGTAATCATTGAAAACTGAGGTAGGTCAACATAGTAATTTATCTCATTCTACTTAATGTAAATGGAATTAGTGAATAGCAACAAAATTATATAAAACTGTGTTATTCAGATTAAGTTCACATTTAAATTAGGTGCCATTCAAAAAGTTTTTAAATCAAGGTCTTAATCATTGATGTCGGGAGGGTTAGTTACCGTTTGGTGGAAAACCTTAATTGAGTTTTAAAGGTGAGAATCATAAAATAAAAGTTAAAGATCAAGAATTTATTTAGAATGTTATATAAAAAGATACAACTATTTAATATAGTGATAAATATACATAAAACTTATTGAGATTTAGACTTACTTGTAAAGAGGGACTTTAATTGTCCATGATTCGAAAGACTGAAAATGACTGAAAACATGTGCAGTATTTTATTTATGTCAATAAAATTTGAATTCAGCTTGTATATCACTAGACATACACGTCATCAATTAAAGTATCAGATCTACATTTTACTTGTCTTTATCAGTAATTATATTTTTGATTTATACAAACTTCATAGCTTGTATGTGTTCCTTTGAATGATAAAACATGCTCCTACAATAAAGTACTATACACAAATGTCAAACTTATCAAACAATTGTGTAATAAACGGATTACATTCCGTATCAATTTATTATGTTCAAAACCATCATCATTTGTATCTGTTAACAAAGTTTTTTGTAAAATTTCGGAAAACATTGCATCTACTGTCAAGTTCGAAATTATCAAATAACAGTCCTTCATAAAACAAAATACTACCAAAATCAAATGTTTTCATTTTATATAATCAGTCCAGTAAATATATCTATACTCGGCTTCAAGCAGATTAAAACAATTAATGTACATATTTCTCCACTGACGTAATCTTAGTTGGCAAAACGGAACAGATGCTTTTATTTGTAAAAAGTTTGCTTAGTTGTATTTTATTGTCCTTTTACGTTCATTCCTGTTTCGTGTCATTTTTTTAAATGATTGTTCTTAAGTTTCATTTTAATAATATGTTTAAAGGCAGACAGATACCTTTATTTATGAAAACAGTTGCATTATTTTAAATGTCCCAAACCATCGACGCTTTTGATTTCAAGAAAATTGAAATTAACAACAAATCGACAGAAAATAATTATGAATGGAGTGATTTATTGAATCAATCACCAAACAATCATATACGAAGAAGTAATTGTGCGGCACTGAGAAAATTACCTCAACCAACAAATACAAGAAAGAAGGTGGAAAACCACAAAGTTATCAAGCACGCGTACAGAGATAGTCCTTTGGATGATTCAAAAAGCATAGCAGATGAAAGGACATTGCAAGAACTTAACGTGTCTATTGATGTCATCCTTAACCAAGAACCTGCAAATGAGTATTCAAATATACCAATTGTCGAACCCAGTCTTGTCTCAATAAATTCTAAAATACTCATACTCAATGGAGATTGTCAACGTCCAAAAACAGCTTCTAAATTAAGTGAAGGGATCCATGAGTCTGGAGATGGCTCCGAAAATCAACTTTGCGATACAGTCAACAGGCAAGTTAGACACAACCAGGAAACTATACTTGATGCTAAACAAAAAAATGCCCAGGAGTATTGTCTTAAAGACGTAGAAATTGAAACAAAGCACAACATCCAAGTCGAAGAGACATTCCAGGAAGACTCAAACCTGTATACTGATAAACCTATTTATGATAAAGTAAATGTAATGCAAGTACCATATCCAGGGGAAATTGTTGAATCGAAAAAGGTTGTAGTTTCAGATTATGATGGTGAAAAGATTGTAGTTGGGGACATTAGAAATGGTAATGCAAGAACAACTGTCTCAGATGAAGGAAACAATATGTTATTATTTAAAAGAATGTCTTCATCCCCATTTATAAGTGATCCAGAGTCTGGAGATAATAGCACTGAATTTTGTGACATCAAACAATCAATCACCTTTAACCTCAACGAAATCTCGCCCATTAAACTCGACAAATCACATCCAATCGATGTTATTAATATGGAATCTCCGGCAGAGGAGTTTCCCATTTCGGCCGAACTAACTAATCAAAAAGCGGATCCCGTCAAACTGTATCGCAATAACACCGATTCAGCGGAGACATCTGTCAAAAGTGTACTTGACCATCGCAAAACTCTTAGAGACAAAGCAAAGAAATTGGCCAAACCGTAAGTACACAACCAAATGATAATTTATTCAAACACACACAAACATTCATCTAACCTCTATATAGAGCTCTGTTTATCAAAATTGGTTTTGGAAAGACGCGTCTTGAAGCGTGTCCATTGCAATTTTCAATTCTCAGCAACAACTCCTCAACATTCCTATCAAATTGTCAGCATATTTGGTCTTCATTTTAACATCTAACTTTTACCCTTTTAATATACTCTCCCTAATTACAACAAAGCAATCAATTTTAGTTTGACTTAAAGATCAATTCCGTTCATGATAGTGAACACGTATATCTATTTTGTATACAACAATCTTTTTCGACAAAATTCATTGAATTGACAACGTGTATCTCCATTATTTAGGTGATCATATTTGTTGATCGGTTTATTACTGTTACGAATTTAAAGTAGTAATTTAATTAAATCATAGTTTAGGAGATCATATAAATTAAGTTTACACTTTTATTGCTTCATTCATTTGTTATTTTGTCGGATTAGTTTACTTTCTGTTTGAAAATAACATCCATAAACTAAACTTTAACTCTTTATCATTTATCACATACTACTGTTTTGATGACGTCGCTGGTTTGTTCTTTCAGTTTATTTATTCAATTTTATCCATTTGTGCTATTATTAATAACAACTATTAGCTAGTTTTTTACACTTTTACTAGATGCACGACCTTAGGGAATGACGTAATATTTTTGATAATTAAAACACTTTTCGCCAATTTATTTAATTTGATTTACTTTTAGAAATCCTGACAACGACTCCGTATTTTTACTAAGAATGGAGTCCTCGTCGCGAATGAAAAAAAGTGCTTCAAACCCTCTTATTCGAGGTGGCCATTCGAAGAAATTAGTGTTAACAACGCCTGCAATAATGGGTCGTATTAAGGAAGATTCTAAAAAGGGTCGCGATAGGGACCATATATCAGATTCTGAAGATGATTTAGTTGAAAGAAAAAGACGTGATCGCTTTACAAGACCAGCATCATCCAGTATTTCGGGCAGAGCACCTAGTCGTGGAGGGTCTTCTGAAGCTGGCGACCAGTCTAATTATCGCCAAATGCCTGCAAATAGAAGTAATTACGGTCCCCCGCCGAGTCAAATGAGGCCCATGGGTTACACTCAACCGGGACCTCCAATTGACATCAGAATGGGTTCATTTCCCTACCAACCAAGGGGCTACTACCAACAGCAATATGATACTTGTATGGGCTCTGGACGATATTCAGCCCAAATACATGGCCGATACACACCAAATGAAAGTGTATCCTATCAAAATTACATGATGCCCCCAAATTATTACCCAAACAACTATCCCAACTATGGACCACCACCACCTCAACAATTCCAATACAGGCCGCGATCAAGTTTCGAACCTTCAACCAGAAAGACAGCCGACTATGGAGATGTGAGAAGTCAAAGAAGAGTCAAAGATCCTTCCCAAGATTACTCGTTGTGCGAATCCAATCCAAGCGATGTACCTTATCCCCCACCAAAAAGAGGCTCTACCTTTCCACCCCAACTAAATGATGGGTCCGAAGAGGTTGGAGAGGAAGAAGCCTATGAAGATGAGGTGGAGGGTGGTGAAAGTGAAACAGAACTAGCCCAATACAATGACCACACCAACCAAATGTATATTGCAGACAACTTTGTCCTGAACAGCATCCTGAGTTACAATCTAGGCATCATCGGAATGGATGTAAACTTGGCGTACGAAATCATCAGAGAAAGCAGACCACCGGCGGAGTTCGAAAGATTACCTCCCCAAGCTCAGGCCATCTACTTGCATTACTATTCGGTTTTTAGAAATTTCTTGGATATTGGAGACTTTATGGGGACATTTAATAAAAAGTACTCTATTTATGAAGCTTCTGGTAGAAGTGAGAAAGACATTTTGACGCTTATTTGTAAGTCGACAGAAGAACAATTCAGAAAACAAGTCGAAGAGGACAACAAAAGGAAATTAGAGGAAGCACAAAGATTGTTGCTAGCAACTGTTGCTTCTCCTGATTCGGAAAATAGAGAAAGTGGTGAGGATGATGTAGATTCTCTTCTTTCTTACAACGTAGAGCCTTACTTCTTTACTGGTCCTCATCGCTTTCAAAACTTTACTTCTGCCGGCATAACATTATACTATGACCCAAAGGAATGTGACAAGAAGATTCAATTGGCATTCAATAAGGATTGGTACTTAGACAGTGAGGAAAGAAAGATTTTGGAGTATGTCAAAGCCCAACCTGGTCCTCTGAATGTTGCCACAGTTGCCTTTCATGAGGTGGAATTGTTTGTGAAGGAGCAAATTGAAAGGATCCGAAAGTCACAGCTTTACAAGCAAGATCCAAACTCTCGAGACCCTAACGATTGTATTCTTGTTTGGAAGTTACTTCAATTGCTAGTTAAACAGGATGGAGTTGTTAAACCACAGCAGTTTGCTGAGTTGTTGCTCGAAGATGGTTTGACGAGTCTACATGTGGATAGGAACGAAGACGATGACCTTGAAATTGAGGGGTTAAGATCTCCGAGAGAGTTGTCAAGGCAGGAGTTTGCTGAGTTCACTTTACTGTTGGCCAATGGACATACGAAGAAGGCTATCAAGTATGCTGTGGACAAGAATGCCATTCAACTGGCTTTATCAATTTGCCTCAAATTTATGCCTGACGACACCCATCAGATAAAGGAGATCTTGAAGAAATCCTTAGCCCAATCCTTGCCTTCTCGCCACCCAGTCGAAGGAATGGTAAATATTTTAGAAAATGGCGTCGTTCCCTCCCTCAATGACAGTGATGAAAATTGTTTTGATTGGCGTATCTATGCCTCTTACGTCTTCTCCAACCTTGGCAAGACAACCACCATCGCTTCCATTTATAATATGGGTGTTGAGTTTTCAAAGAATGACTACCACGCAGCAGCTGATTTTTGTTTCTTAGCCACCCATTGCTTCCACCCCTCATACAATCCTTTCGTGGCTCCACCTATTCAAGCTAATGAAGATGCTAGTTATAGAAAGCATATCACTTTGATCCACGCATCAGTCCCTGACGACCCACCAACAAATGCAACCACAAGATTCGGCTGGTCCGTGATTGACTTTAAGGCTACTGAAATCTACGAGTATGCTTTGCAGCTAGCAACTAAAGGCCAATCTCCACAGAATGTCCTTACGCTGTCGAAAGACTTTCAAATTTGTAGGATGCAGTATTCGCTCATGATTAGTCAATTTGGAGGTCTAGCCAAGCCAGCTTTTGATTATTGTTTCAGCATTGCTTCTAATGTGTGGACTCAAACGCAAATCTACGACATTCAGAATTTGGAGAAGCTGTGTGAGTTGGCGGATTCACTTAAGTTTTGGGGGTGTGCTGATGACAACTCTAGTGCTTGGATTCCTACCTTGGAAAAAGCTTGCCAGGAGAGGAGAGGAATCTTTCTTCAACAACCGCCACCACACCAATTGTCTCCTGGCCAGACGTTTAGTGAACCAACCTCGAAGGAAACGTCTACTTACCCCCAAACTGAGTCCATTCAACATGACAACCACCTCACCCAACAAGACTCTCTTCCAAAAGAAGAGACCCCTACATGTGTAGAGCCCACACCTGAAAAGCAACAATCAAATGTTGCCACAGACAGTACCTCATACTCTCCCCCAACTCCCACCCCTCCTGTCGAGCATTCAAATGTGTATGTTGGTCCAGTGGTACACCAACCACCTCCAAACTTACCCACTCAAGAAAAGGCACCTTGCGAGGCAATTGCACAACAAAATGTGTATGAATCAAATGGGATGGATGGTGATGCCATTCCAACTTTTAGTCCCACCATTTCACCTCGCAAAAAGTCCAGGACGTTTTCTATGTCCTCTGACAAGTCAAAGAAAGAAGCCAGTCCCGATGTGCCCACATTTGAATATTCTAAGCCGACCCACCAACCCGAAGTGGTTCAATATCAAAGAGCAGGGGGTGAGTGTGTGAATCAACAAGCAAAGTTTGTTCCTGAAGATCATACCCAACCAAAGCCTCCTCCCCAACCTACCAATACCTTTCCTCAACAACAGCCTCATAATGTAGTAGGTCAGCATGGTGTGTCGGCAGACAAAGCCAAGAAAGGGCAAGAAAAAGGATCTAGTGGTTATTTAAATGTTCTAAAAAACAAACTGGTCAAGTACATTCCAGGTGGGAACGAAATGAAATTACCGGATGACTCTAATAACAAAATATACTTCGACAAAGATCTAAATAAGTGGGTTGGGACGGAAGTTGAAGAGGAAGCACCCGTTGCTGCTCCCCCTACAATGATGAATGGCAGCGTGACGGGACAACCAAATGGACCTGATCCTTCAAATACAAACTCAAATAGTTCTGGATACCAAAGTCGCAGACAACCGGGACGTTCAAGGTACTGCAATCCTTTGTCTGGACAAGCAGCAAGCACTATTGCATCACCTCCTGAAATGAATGGAATGGTTCCTGGGGCCTCAAGTATGGCAGACATGTCGTTTAATAAATCGGGCTTTGGATTTATTCCGACAATGCCGGTGGACGATTCCGAACCAGTAGATCCATTCTCTACCCATCAGCCTACTGAACCTGCACACTAAACACACCTGGTGTGGGTGAGTGAAATGTGAGTAATCTAGTATAATATAAACAATTGTTATTTTTAGGAGCCACACCAAATTTTGAATCACCAATTTCTTATCAGTGTCTTGGACACACGGGAACATTACTTCACTCTTGACATCCAAAGATGTTATTCAAAATCTTACCATACCCACGCCGTTCAAAAGGTCAACCCAAACGGTTTTGTTATACATTGGCCTGTCTCCAAACTAAATAATTATACAAACACATATTTATATATATATTATTATCAAAGCTCTCATGAGCGCATATATTATCATTAATTATTATTGCATCAATAGGAAACATTAGTGTAAAAGACAACACTATTAATTAAATTAAATAAAACTTTTATTTAGATTTGATTGGTTAATTTATCCTTGATTGAACAGTCACACATCTTTTTGATATTAATTTGGATTCAATTAATTAGTGTTTATTTTGGATAAAAATATGGCATACCACAAGAAATCATCCAACAGATGAAAGCCATAAAGAAGGCAACATTCATATGGGTGAATTAATCCCAATTGCTGCTGAAATGGGGGGATCAGGGTCAAGATGTGGTCAGACAATTAAGACCAGCTATTAATAAAAGAGCTTTTGGGAATATTCTAAAGGATGAATTAGTTGAGGTTGAAGCTCTTCAAAAGAATACACCTAATAATATGCAGGAAGAATCATATCAAATGCGACAGGATGAAGGACAAAGTTTCCAAAAAGAATGTCATTAAACTGTTTATTGATGAACCTCAAAATATTGTTAAACTTTTTACCGTTCTTATTACTACTTTTTCATTTGTTATTTTTTCATTTTACGCATAATAAGTCATTTAAATAAATTTATTTAGTTGCCCATAGAATAAAATTAGCACCAATTTCTTCCTCACACATTGTATTGTTTGGTTTTGCAATTTGGGTGTTGTGCTGACCTCCACCACACTTCAAATTAATGGTTTGATTGAGGGTGGCTGGGGACTTCATGACTCTTGATACTTCTTTCTTTACCACTACTACAACCTGAGAAGGAAAGTATTCATGGGGAAAATTTTAGTCCCAATACATGCTGGAGGATTGCTAAACAAACTCTGGAATCTCTCCAATACTTGCATGAAGGTGTTGGCATTGTCCATAAGGGTAACATTTTAACATTCCTTGTACATTATCAGGGAAGTTGGGTTGCTAAGAGATAAAGAATCAACTATGAAAAGGATGCCATCGACTATGATCTGTTCTACGCAAAACTAAAAGCAATGGAGGTGTCTGAAGACTTTAGCGAGACCACACCATTGGATTGGCAGAGGAAAAGCGCCGAAAAAGAATCCAACAAAATGCCGAAATTTAAATAATTAACTTCACATTTATACCCAATTTTGATTGCAATAATCGAAAGAATTCACATAACGATACATAATTAAATATTAATGACCATGTAATAAAAGTGTTCGACAAGTCCTTTTTATTTATAAAATGTAAATTATTTTGAAACAAAAATTAATTTAATTAAAAGAAACCAAATATTATAACTCATATAACGACAACCTTTTTGGATACCTCGATCCGAGATAAACTGTTCGAATTTGTTTTTGCTAGCAATACTTAGCGAGCTGTTTCTGGTACCATGGTGTCCCGTCATTGCTTCTAGTCAAAACTTCACACCCATTTTCAGTAACCAAGAGCGTATGCTCAAAGGCAGCCGAACTAGTTCCATCACACGTAGCTACAGTCCAATCATCTGGCCAGATTATGCTGTCATGGGAAGTTTTGTTGATCATTGGTTCGATGGTAAAGCAGTGCCCTTCTTTCATGACTCCAGGTTTATTGTTGGCGAAATGTCTGATTCTGGGAGAAGTGTGAAACAGAGAATGACATCCATGGCCTTCGTATTCTTTACAGGAGAAAAGGTGGCTTTCATCACAGACCTTTTGAATTGCTTTGCCGATTTGATTGTACTTAGCTCCTGGTTTGACAACGGCTATCGCTTCACTTAGACACTTGTAAGCTGTGTCCACAAGGAAAATGTCCTCCTCGGTAACTTTAGTCCCAATCAAGAAAGTTTCGTTTAAGTCTCCATGAAAGCCATTCTTGTAGATGGTAACATCAACATTACATGTATCTCCATCCTTTAACACATATTCATCTGGAATGCCGTGGCAAATGATTTCGTTTACTGACGTGCAAACTGATTTAGGAAATTTGTAGTAGTTAAGTGGAGAAGGATAACATTCGTTTTGAATGCACAACTCATGAACTAGCACATCGATGTCCTCCGTTTTGACTCCAACATCTATCATTCCTGCTATTTCATTCATAATTTTGCGTCCTAATTTTCCAGAAACACGCATGCATTCAATTTCATCATCATTAAGGATCTAAAACATTTTAATAAGTAATTTGACAAATTAAATGACTTACCTTTGGAGCTTTAACTTTATCCATAGCAATTTCACTTTTAGGAATACCCTCTGTATTTTTAGCATAATCAGGCCTCATAATATGGCCAGGAACAATTCTTTTACCCGAAACAGGACATCTTTTAGTCTTTCCGGTATATCTAAACCCCTTAAATGTTTCCTCGTACATTCTCTGGCCCTGCATTAACTCAAAGATAGCCTGATCTATGGTGTCCTCGGAATGATCCTTGACTTTGTTGATGAATTTAGTAGGCAACATTTTGCTCAAATCAAGTTCAATTTAAATGATTGGTGTGTAGTTGCTGACAAAGTCGGTGCGGGATTGAAGGCCAACTGTTGGGGGACTCTTATCCGAGACCATTCACAATCTCATGCAACGACTCCCTTTACTGGTTGGAATTAAGAGTAGGTTGGGTGGAAGGATTGACAAATGATGATCATAACTATGTAGGTGTGTATTTTGGGTGAGGTGTTTCCTTAATAAAATGTTGCATCTTTATTGTATTGAAATGTGTTTGTTATAGGGTCAGGATGTATCATCAGAAGATGCTCCATATGGATGCGAGTAAGAATCCGAATATTAAGGTTTTTACAAGTTTGGATGCCGCATATGGATTCAATAAAGGCGATCTCGGGATTGAGATAAAAAAAGGTTCGTGTTGTGAGGCTGTGTGTTTTAAGGTTCATAAAGAAGTTATGACGGCCAATTCGTTGTATTGGAAGAATTTGATGGAATCTGATGTAGATATGAGTGAAGGGATGTATCCATTTGAGTTTGACGAGGAGTCTTTCAGGAAACTATTAAACCTATTGTATAAAGGAAAGTGCTTCTTGGCGGAAGACAAGATTCCGGCCTTTATGCGGATCCTCGATTTCTTCTCGTTTGATGAGGTTTTGAAGACTGCTTATGAGCAGATATTGCCGCACATCTGTGAATCAAATGCTGTGGAGTTGTTTGTTCAATTTAACAGGACAATCTCAGTTCCCCCTCCCAACATGGAAAAAGTAAGAAGGGTTGTTATAGAGAACTTTTCAGCAGTCGCCAGGGTCTCTCTCTTTTATTTATTCAAAGAAGAAGAGATCGTGGATCTAATTAAGGAGGACAAAATCAACATTAATGAGCAAGATTTGATTGACGTTTTGGTGTGGTACAGCAACAATTTTAATTGTGCATCGGACCTCAGCAACGAGCAAAGAGGTACTGTTTTAGAAAGATTACTGAAATACGTTCGTTTCCAACATATTGATGGAGAGTATATCAATTTACACTTCTCAGCTATCAAACTTCTTCATCGTCCAGCCATCCAACAACTCATACAATTTGCAATTGATGGTAAAAAAATTGGTAGTGACAATCAACTTCCCATCCAAATGAGAGGGCCAAAAAGAGAGGCTTATTAAAGTATTGCTCAACTTTATTTATTTATATCTCTGTATTGTAATTTAATTATATTAAAAATAAAAGTATTTTTTTCAATCAAATGTTTTCTTTTAATACTTTGTAGGTTATGCCAGTTAATATTTTCAAATAATGTAGATAGTCTTAGTTTGGTGGTATCTTATATGATCAGTTATGTTAATCAGAAGCAGGACAATGATCTTTAATCACATATATTATTACACTAACGAAGGAACAAATTTCTTGTCATAGACATCAAATCCAAGGAAAATAACTATAAATAAGTACATTGATGTGCCATTTATAATCTGATCTAACAATAAAATTCTACACACTTTATCAAACCAACAAAACATTTCTAAACAGAATATCGTTCAATACTTCCAAACAAAAGTTTACACATTTATGTGTTGATATAGTTAATATTTTTCTGTTAATTTTTGTGACTATCATCCCACAAATGTTGTGTATTCATTTTAATTTGATTTGCCTTAACAAACAGAATTCAATTATTATGTCATTTGTACGATGGCTATACGGTCTTAAAGCCATTTTAAGTTTCAATTTGTGGAGTACAAATATCGAAATGGTTAATCAAAGGATGTAAAGAAATTTATTTAACTGCCTACTTATCGTAAAGTATTTCCATTTAAAAGATTAGAACATGAAATGCCTATTTCTTTATTGAAGTTTGCTTTGATCACGTTCAGTCACACAGCTACTTTCAATGTAAACATTACCTTTAATGTCTTCTTCTAATAAAGAAGCATTACATTGTTTGATTGCACTAATTAACTCATCCTTATCCTTGATTGTAATGGAGAAATTAGGGGCAGATGACACTCCTTTCTGTAACATTAATTGAAAGTCCAAACGGGAAACAGCATACTCCACATTTTGGTTACATGTACAAAATGCCCAGACATGTGTTTTATCTTCCAATTCGCATTTACATCCCTCAAAGTATGGTTTGGACAAAATGAAGACTGGTAGCAACAAAAGAAAGTGTCTCATACAATATCTAAATATATCAAAATATCTAATTATGATGGGAGTTATAAAATAATTCTATTAGATCAAACTAATACTGACATAACATATTATTTACAAACATCAAAATGGTATTAAAATTTAATTAATTAGTTTATCATATACTAAATCTTTAGTTTCACATAATAAATCGAGTTCTTGTACATGGAAAGATATAAGTCCTTTCATTATGAGATAGTCAAGCCCAAAACGAATAGAAGTGCATTTCATTTTTTATATCTCATAGGTGTAATCTCGACAACATATTCCCCTTAAATATTGATCTAAAGCGTGTTCTAAATGGGAACTTTGAAGGACATAGTTTGTTCCAGAATAAGAACAAGAACTTGCTTCATTATTGAAAATAAATTCACAAGTATGTATTTGTTCAGACTGAATAAATGTTATCAAAGATAATAAATACAAATAAAGATCTTCATAGTTATTGTTCTTATTTAATGATGCTTTTGAAAGGGAAAACATTGTTTATAAACCATTAAATCGTAATTGACTTTTAATTTAGTCCATTAAGAATTTTGTATAATCTAAGAATTAATGTGTATTTTAAAAGCACTTTAATTTGAATTTTAAACAATATTTGCTTGCGTTTAAATTACGAAAAAACAATTATTTTTTGCGAATGCTGGTATTAAAAAAGTAACTTTTATTATAAAGCTAATTTTTTTAAATTTCGAAAATGATTGTCAAATCAAGCATATCTACAAACTCTTTCTTTGCATTTTCTACTAAACAAGAAGGTAATTGGTTATATTGTCATGTTAGGACATAATTATTCCACCAGTCACCATTTGATGTGTCTTCGTAAAGATGGAGATTCACTTGATAGCTAACAATTCCAAGTTTGACATTTATGGGGTGGTTAGCCATACATTTTTCCATAGAGGATTCCCCGACAGCATCCGAGTGTTTAGTTGTATTGTCTCCTTCAATATACCCATTCTTTTCACGTTCATTTTATGTTTTGATATGTATGACAACATACTCAGGTTCACAGTCTCTTCTTTAACAACAGACACATCTCTATACCCATGGAGTGTTCTTAAACTTCTTCTTGAAAAAATACATCTGAAACTCGCAAAGATCATGGAATTGATTGATGATGAGTCCGATACCTACGTCAATAAAATCGTCCTGAAGGAGAGGAAGAAGAATATATTGGTGATATAACACCATCAAAAGATTGATCATCCCTCCTGGAAACTTTGTCTCCCAAATTAATTTAAGGTTGCATTATATATCCATTATTGAGTCCATTTAATTATGCCCGTCAAATAAATACAAAGGTATATATAATTGACCCAATAAACGATATGATAAAATATTAGTAAAAAATGTTTGTACTATTTATTTAAGTTTTCAAATGTATGTATATAATTACTTAATATAAAAAACAATTTTTTAGTATTAAACACAGGTAGTACACACAACAAAAGGCAGTTTCTTAAGACATGACCTTTGAAAGATTAACATTCAGTTAGTATTCAGTGTTTTGAGTTTATATTCTAGGCTTGAACGGTTGGAGCGGCAGTGTATTTTTGTTCTCTTGGATTAGCCTTTGTTTTCGGGCCCATTCCCCACTGAAATGACAGACATCAAATAAATAATACACAACTAAGGAAATAAACGAAAAAGGTAATTTAGTCCTTGACAAAATATTTGTATCCCCATCAGACAATTTAAGTTTAACTTAATAATTTAACTTGCCTTTGAAAAAACGGTACTGTCATCATTTTCTGTTACACAACACCACAAAATGCAAGTTACAGAGATAATAAATATGACGCAGAAGAAGCATATGCATACTGCAAGTGGTCCGAAATAGTCCGTAGTTTCGAGAGTTTGTCTTAAATCAACAGTCATGTCTAAATATACTTTACATTTTATTAATCAACGTGTTTACCCCCAACAAATTATTAATTAACGATAAAAAACATAAAATAAGTATTAACTTTCAATCAAATCATAAATTTACCCCTTAATATTAAGAAATTAAAGCGAAATAAGAGAAAGGCAATAAACGAGGGGCATCTTACCTATTCTATTACTAAATTAAAACATTTGTATATAAGATATTTTAAATTTATAAAATTGACAAGTATAAAGAGTGTGGGATGTGACAAAATTTGTGGGACAAAATTGTTTCCTCAAAGTTATGTTATATCTGATATAAATGTGGCAAAACAAATAATAAATTGTTGTTGCAATACTCTCGTCTCAACCAACAATCGCCAATTGTATGCTTAAGGAACACTTAGTTACTACAATTACAACCACCAAACTGGCCTTTTTGCCATAATTTTGGTGGAGTTTTTGTTAAGGTTTGTATCAAAAGTGGGTAAAAGGAGCAAAAAAAAAAAGTAAAGTATATCAAATTGATTTGAGCTTTATTTGTTGGTGGGGCTTTTTCAGTTATATAATTGAGAGAGTGGCGCCGTCGATGGTTAAAAATTGAGTGCATGCATTTAAAAATTTAAACTAGCACCCTCCCGAATAATGAAAAGAAGAAGACTTTGAAGATAGAAAGTTTGCTTAACTCTGGCCACAGTAAATGGTGAATAGGAAAAATCTTTGAAAAGAATACAAATGTGTAGACAGAGGCACCGGGAGAGGCTGTGGCCAAGCGCGTCATATTCTGTTGACGTACACACACAAACAACCCACATCTGCCTCCTAACCAAAGGAATGGAAAAATATGTAGAAAGTGTGCGATTGATATTTATATGAAATGGTGATCTAAAGAAGAAGAACCTCTCTCCTTCATACTATCTAGCAAAATGGTATGTAATTGTAATCAAATTTATTAGATATACATATCTTTGCCCATTTACTTGAACTTATAAAAGCATAATGAAACGTGTACATGGGTCGTGTGGTGGTCGAAACTCTTAAATACAAAACAAAAGTGTGGTTGTGTGGGTAAGCATCGATGGATAACACCCGATTAACGACAAAATCTTGAAATGTCTTCACCTCCTAACAAAAACAATAACATCCTCCATACCAACTTGTAAGAAATGTTCCAAACATAAAAATGCACTACAATATTGTGCAATTAAATTATTTGTAAATATATCAAAATTATTTCCTAATTTTCCACAAACAAATGGTAGATAAAAGGTTGCAAAATATAAAGTTTGTAAAATTGTTAAAACGATGAAATTGTCAAAAGAATAACATTCTAAAATTGTGTAAAATTTGTAAAATTGTCTTAAATGTAATGATATCTCCAAATAAATAATGCTAAAGTGCCCATAAAATATAGTCAACAGCTTTTTATAAATGCATTGGAGGAAATGACAAAGTGGATATATGAAGTAATCATTTACCAGTATAGGACCTGTCAAATACTGTCCATGATATGTGTATATACTATTTATTATATAAACAAATTGTCAATGCGACCTTTTCCTTACCACATTACGTCAAAGTAAGCAAAGTTTGTCTTTGGGTGAAGGTATCAGCTTATCTTTCATGTAAATATTGAATTCCCATAACTTTACAAAAGTTTCATAGAAAGTGGGATCATATTATTAGCTTCTAAATAAATAGGAGAAGAGCATTGTTGTATCTCTTATTTAAGACGTTAAACATTTCATTACAATGAATATAATTTGTCATCGAAAAAAGTTGTGCTAATAAAATTAAATGATAAAAATATTCTTTGGTACAAATGCAATACTCGAAAGTAGAAATGACTTTTTTGATAAGAATAAACATAAATACAATTAGTTTGCATATCTTCTACACACCACAAGGGCAAGTGGTGTCAAAATGCAATTAATATTTGCAATCATACACTATAATGTAGCATTACATTCTTTTTAATGGCAAAAGTAATTGTATTCTGGCTAAACCATTAAATAACAATTTGTCTTATTTATTAGTACTACATACAAAATGATTTGGCAAAGTGATTTTATTTTGGTCTCATAATGGTATTGGGTTGGATGTTTCTTGTTAGTCACTGTTGAGATGTCTAATTGTGTAAACTAATTATTCGCAATCAACTTGACTTTTTATTATTTAAAAATAAACATGAATAACAAAATTAAAATAATAACAGAACAGAACAAGTAATAATGGGGAACATAACAAGTTAATCTTTAGCCAAAACGACGCGTCCACGCTTTTTAGCCTTAGCAATCTTTTTGTCTTTTTTGTCGTCAATTCTTTTCTTCAGATTGCCTTCTCTCTTGTCTTGCTTCTTTTCCTTCGTTTCGGTAATTGCATTCTTTCTTTCATCCCACTTTTTACCTCTGCTTTCTTTGATTATTTCCTTTCTCTTGGCTGCTGCCTTCAACATTTGAGGGTTATCCTTAATCTTCTCACCTTCAGCTCTTTTCATTGCAGACTTCCACTTGATATCTTTCTCGATGGTATCGGCTTTTTCAGGATCTTTCTCACGGATAGAGGCAATCTTTTCCTCCCGCTTTTCAACTTTCTTAAGGAGGGCCTTAAAGTCGCGTCCCTTGAATTCTTCCTTCTTTGCGGACTTTGAAAGCTTCTAAAAAGGATAAACTAATCACCACTAATCTAAATTCACTTACTTTCTTATCCTTAACTACATTCTTATCCTTAAGTTTAGAGAAACTAAGTTTGCTCTCAATTGGAACTTCCTCAACCTCTTTCCCCTCTTCTTCCTTAGACTTTTTGATGGTCTCGTTTTCATCTACCACCCCCTCAGCCTTCCTCTTGTTGTTTCTTATTCCCTTTTCCTTCTTACTTTTCTTGAGCTGCTCCTTTTCCTTGGTACTAAGCTTTTGTCTTTGCTTCTGCTTCTTCCCCACAACAACCTCACTAGTAGCCTTTTGTGGGTTAGTGGTACCTTCTGGTTTGATAGGCAACACAACTCCTGCATTCAATTTCCTCAATGTCTCCAAAATCTCACTGACTTTATCCAAAACGACTCCCGAGTGTCTGGCATAACTTGCCTTACACTTCACATTGATGCCTTTCTTCTCTTTGTTTGTAAGGTGCAAATCAACCTGTGTAGCCTTAAAAACCAACACTTTCTTATTTGTATCTTCATCAAAGCCCCAAACTGATGTTGGGATCAAGTCGCACATCCGCGAAAAGTACTCATCAACTTCTTGAGCCATTCTAATCTAAATCAAATGTCTGTTAAAGGAAATACAAGCCAAATTGGTAATAAAGGTAATATGTGAAGTGATATGTAACACTTTGGCAAATTAAAACAAATATAAAAGTAAACTATAAATTTATCTACAAAAAATCCATCTATCATTGAGGAGGCAAGTCAGATGTCACTCGGTTTTGGATAATTTCCATATGTTTCACCAACAAATTCCAAATGTCTTCGGACAGGATGGTGGGATCGGTGTAACGGACGCATTTTAAGCTGAACATATTGATTAATAAGGTAAAGACATGTTCTTTGAAGAATGTGCAGAGGTCGGAGAATTCTTGTGTAGAGATGCCTAACAAGCCCATCGCCAGACTGGGAGATATTGCTAAGGAGATGTCGTAGAAGTGGGATATGAAGCCATATTGCTGGGTGAGGCGAATCTTCTTTGCTTTGACTAGTGAATAAATTAAAGCGTTGATGGAACTTTCTTTGGTTTTGTTTGAAAAGAAGGGATTCTTGACGAGGGCCATAAAAGCAGACGGCGGCTTCCTCAAATCCTCAAAGGCATCCAAGACGATGTAGTCTAGTAAAACATCCCACAAATTGATGACTGGAATCTTTCTCAGTTTAAGTTCTTCGTACATATTTTCGTAGCATTTGGGTTCTTTTAGTAAGGCCATCATGGCATCAAAGGCATCATACAAGTCGGAAGGATCTTTGGTATCTTGTCTCAGGATCCCACCAAGTATATTTCGGCCTGTATTCGTCAGCCACAACCTCTTCGACTCGTCTTCCATCAAAATGGTGCAGGACTTTCTGATGCAATACAGTTTCGCTGAGAAGTCTTCCACATCTTTGGTCTTCAGAAAGTCAGTTCTATTTTTTCGGAATAAGACTTCTCCTCTTTTGGTGGCCTCTAATCCTTCGTTGTAAAAGGAGGAAAATCCTTTATCCATGTCATCTTCTTCCAAAAAGTCTTGATCTTCCTGGGGTGGAAAAAAGTCTTCGACGGCACTTTGGTATGAGTCAGAGTCAGAAAAGACCGACAAAGAACCAGGTTTTGGATCATAGTTGGAGCTATAATAGGGTATTGCTGATGCTTCCTTAATGGTGTCCTGACTGTCGCCACTACCCGTCACCACCACTTTCCCCATACCAATGCTTCTGCTGGACACTCTCTTCCTAGGTATTTTTGTGAGGTTGTTTTCGGGAAAGAGATTTCTTAGTTCGGAACGGGCGCTTTTGAGTTTGTTGAGTATGGCAACGAGCAGTTCAATCGTGTCATTGTCGTCTGTGGTTGAGTCCGAGATAATCTTCTCCAGATTTTCTATTAATATGTTCAGCCCTTCGAGGTCGTCAATTCTCTGGCTTTTCTTTTTAATATTCTGGAATGACAGAGATTTCTTGACGGCCGACTGTCTAAAATAAAATGGAGTTAAAATAAAAGAAAGCTAAAATAAATTATTCCAAATTTGGAAACAAAACCTACCTATACATCAAGCTATAAATAGCCCCCAATCCCGCCAATCCGGCCCCTGCCAATATAAAAGTTTTAACAGGATGCTTGTGAAATATTGACAACATTCCTTCACTCATATTACTGCATCGAAATAATATTCAATTGGATGTTATCAATTATAAAAAAGTCAGTACCGTCCATATTTCGAAGCGATTGAGTTGGAGTTGCGTGTATGGTTAAGGTTGTAATCTTTCAAACAGACTACACACATACTACATCATTTTGTGGCTGTTATTTGAAACGTATATTTGACATATTTAATAATGGGAAAAGCGGAGAAGGGCAATACGAGCGGCAAGCCTAATCGAGCTAAAGGCTTACAAAAATTGAAATTGTAAGTTACTCAACCACCAATATAAGTAACAACATCATTCCAGCTTTTGCCAGATGTGTCAAAAACAGTGTCGAGACGCTCATGGCTTCAAGTGCCACCTTAAAAGCGAATCTCACCAACGTCAACTCCTTCTATTCTCAGAAAACACATCCTCATTTATGCGAGAATTTAACACTCAATTTGAGTCAGCTTTCATCAAAATATTGAAGTCAACGTTTGGAACAAAAAGAGTCAGAGCAAATGACGTGTATCAGGAATATATTCGGGATCGTTCTTTAATTCACATGAATGCTACCTCCTGGACAACACTAACTGGCTTCATTCATTACTTGGCTAAAGTTGGAAAAGCAAAGGTTGATGAAAATGAAAAGGGGTGGTGGATTCAGTATATTGATAAAGTAAGTTGACCAATCATTTAATAAATCTCATGTAAGGTAATACGAGTAGTAACAAACAAAATACATTAGGAAATAGTCAAAAGTTGCTTTAGGAGGAAGGGCAATCTTTTTCGTTATTATGTTGGGAAGTTTGGAAATAGATCATTGGATTAAGCAGGATCGTATGCATTAGTTATGTCTAAGACATGTCTTTAGGATGTTGCTTTAGTAAAGTGATGTATTGGCTTTTTAAAAATGCAATTGTGGTACCTAATATTGTCATGATTAAGAGTTTATACCAAATCAAATTACTTGCCTCGAGTTAAATGCCACAATTTTGAATTATGTTAATCTTTGACTTGGTTTCAGGCAGGAGAATTGCGGAAGAAGGAAATTATCGAAAAAGCGAAGACTGATTTGAATGACGAGGAAATAGAAAGGCAGTTGTTTTTGAAGAGAGCTGACCGCACTAATTGCAATGAAGATATTGAAGATGACGAGCAAATCAAAGCCATCAAGGAGTTTGAAAAACCTGATGAAGGACCACTAAAGTTTGACATTAAACTTAATTTGGCACCTAGTACTTCAAAGATCGAACAAGCCAAGCCAGTTGTAGGGAATGTTTTTCTCAAATCCTCAGCCAAAAGAAGCCTTGATTTGGATAAAGAAGAAATCGACCACATCCAAACCCAAAAATCAAGGTATCCAAAGCAAGGGACTAATGAAAGTTGGGGAGGCAAAATGGAAAAAGAAGACAAGAAAGGTGTGAGTGAGGTTGGGGTGAAAAAAAGAAACATCGAACAGTGGATAGTGAAAGGGATAATTGTCAAGATAAACACAAGGGATCTGGGAAGCCAATTTTACAAGCAAAAAGGGGAGATAATAAAGATCAATGAGAAGCTTGAAGCAACGATCCAATTGAATGATGGAGAAACAGTCTTGTGTCCTCAAAACCATCTGGAAACGGTGATTCCTTCAATTGGAAAGAAAATGAGAGTGGTCAGCGGACCCTACAGAGGAAAGAAAGGAGAGTTGAGGAAGCTGAACGAAGATGAATTCAATATGGAGCTCATTCTACTGGATGGGTCCGACAAAGTAATCAAACTCGACTATGAAGATGCCTGTAAATATTAATTTGCCTTTAATAAATTATTTTGTTTGCATCTTTTGTTATCCCCATATGTTTTGTGCATATCCAATATTTTTTACTTTTCTATACACTCTCATAACTTCCTTAAGATGCCCCCAAAAAACAACCCAAAGAAAAGTGCCGGAAAAAGCAAACAAGACGCAGATGCTCCAGAAAAGAAAGAAGCCAAAGGAGGTACCGCAGTCAAGGTCAGACATATCTTGTGCGAAAAGCAATCTAAAATCCTTGAAGCTTTGGAGAAGTTGCAGTCAGGAATGAAATTTAATGAAGTTGCTGCTACATACAGTGAGGACAAAGCACGTTCAGGAGGTGATTTAGGTTGGTCTATACACTTTAGATTTGTTTAGATTACCATTTTAGGGTGGATGATTAGAGGATCAATGGTTGGACCTTTTCAAGAGGCCGCCTTTGCCTTGACAAAAAGTACGATCGACAAGCCCATTTACACTGAGCCAATCAAAACTAAATTTGGCTATCATATTATAATGGTTGAGGGTAAAAAATAATGATACTATTAAATTTGTTTTATGTACTTTTATTAATAAAATTACATCTCTAAAAAATATTTCTAAATCATCTACATGTAAAGTCCCCCAGTGACTTCTAATTCAGCTCCAGTGACGTATTTGGACATGTCTGAGGCCAAGTAAAGGACTGCATTAGCAATTTCTTCACTCTCACCCATTCTGCCCATCGGAATTTGAGTGCAGATTTTAGCCAGAACGTCTGGTGGCATAGCTTCAGTCATTTCTGTTTTGATGAAGCCTGGCAAGACACAATTTACGCGGATATTTTTCTTGGCTAGTTCTTTGGCAGATGATTTGGAGAAGGCGATGACTGCTGCTTTTGTGGCAGCATAGTTTGACTGGCCGAAGTTTCCTACTTTTCCAATGATCGAACTGACGTTGACGATGGATTGGGGTGAGTTGTTTTGTACGGCAAGTTTAGCAAATGCTTGCGACACCAAAAAGACTCCTTTCAAGTTGACAGCAACTACACTATCAAATTTGGCTTCACTCATCTTTAATAGGGTGGAGTCGTTTGTTATGCCGGCACAGTTAACAACTATGTGTGGGTTCATTTTGATGGTATTAGCAACGAAGTCTCTTAGCTTCTGTACCTCTGCACTCTTACTAACGTCGCACCCAAACCCATAATGTCCACCTCCCAGTCCCTTAGCAACTTCCTCAGCTTTTTCTCTATTCAAATCAACTACCACCAACTTAGCCCCATGCCCTGCCAACTTCCCACAAATAGCTTTTCCGATTCCAGCACCTCCACCGGTAATTACACCAAACTTGCCACCCAACAAACTAGTAGCCATCTCTCTATAAGCACTCCAACAAAATAAAATATTAACCACAATTCAACGACAAAATAAAATATCAACCACACTTCAACGACAAAATAAAATATCAACTACACTTCAACGACAAGGTCAACACAATAATATTAGATATTTATGCAGTCATAAGCAATATACACCAACGAACAAAACTTAAAATCAATTTAAATATGTAATATTACAAAGCACACCCAACAAACACTTGGTATAAGAAGTTGCTTTGAAACAAAAAATGTGATATCAACGCATACTTATCTACGATGAGATGATCGCCAACACGTAGGTTGGTCGTAGTCAACCCAAAGTACATTTCACTCCCTTGTAAAAACCATACACCAAGACAGAAACCACTGCTGGAATGAGGAAGTTGGTCCAGGTAGGGGATGTTAGGATGGCTTTCCAATCTTGGCCGGACCCGTCTTCTTTTTTGGCGGGGATGGAGGGTGAGGAGTCATCGAGGGCAATAGTTCCTATCAAGTACTCCTTGGCCATTTCTCTTGCATCCCTAAAATCAAAAACATCAAATAAAGTGAGATGGATCAAAGACATACGATGAATGTCCCACGTCATTGAACGCTTCCGTAGCATCGCCTCCACCCTGCTCCAGGATAACTTCTCCACCGCCGGGATGTTCTTCTAGAAATTTAGTCAAGTCATAAACTTTATTGTCCATCACAACCCAACACCCATTTTCGTTGTTCTTGTCAGCAACATCCTTAAGCGTGTATTCCTTCAATTGAGTAGTCATCTTAAATGAATGGTAGATGGAAGTGCGAAGGAAAGTGTAAAAAGAAGAAAAGAAGTCAAGAAAATGGGGCAAAATGAGGCGCGGACACATACGCACATGTCCGATAGTACCGAGTGTATGTGTCTTTGACACATGAATGACGCTTCGTTACGAATAAGCACAGGAGTATTACAAAAATATGATGCTAGTAGACACTAGTAGTTATCACTTCCAACAATTGCTTCTAACAATGAGAGGCACGTCAATTAGAGTTGGGATGGGAGTGCAGGTGCATTGAAAGTGGTGACTATTGAAACATCAAAAATGAAACAAATAGTTATTGAAACATCACAAATAAAAGAAATTGTTTGAATGAAAGAAGACATTTAGTAAAAAGATTTTATGTAGTAGATAATTAAAGAAATTATTTATTTAAAAATAAATAAAAAACAGGCCACAAGAGTGCCATACAAAAGTAGCGAAATTTGATTAATAGAATTAGTGATGGAAGATCTGAAAAAAGACAGAATTTTCAAAGGAAACACCATCCACAACTCCCATCCACTTTTCGTTGAAACCTCTCTGGACGATGAAAACATCTTGAGGGGCAAAGTATCTTTGAGTTTCGGGAATCTTGGTGAGGCGGGCGTAGCGTCTGTTTTGGAGTATCCAAGCAAAGTCATGTGACACCAGGTCCTTTGCCAGGATCGCATTTTGGATTGAGCACATCTTGATGAGGAGGATGAAGCAGAAAAGAGTTGCAAAGTTGGATGTTATTGTGTTTTTGAAGAAATCTGTCGACAAGTGCTCTAGGAAGGTTTTGAATTGGAGCTCGTGGAGGGAGAAGATTTTTACTTTGATTGCGGTGATGAAAGACTCGATCAGTTGGGTGTCGTTCACTTTTTTGTTGTATTTTAGGTAGCCAGTCGACAGTTGGTTGATGTAGTTGGCTACTTCGACCGGATCTCGCATGTACCCAAGGAAGAGGGCTAGGAAGTGGCGGGCTTTGGAGGCTAGGAGACACTTCGACGAAAAATCAGACTCCAATATTAGCTTTTTGATGTTGGCTATGCGTTGGTTGTTTTGAGCCACCAAGGCGTCCCCATTTTCTTGGGTGACGCGACCGCTCTGGAGGGTTAGTTGGTTGTTGTCGATTTCTAGCAAGGATGTTAGACTGTTTTCTACAGCCATCAAAATGGATTTTAGCTTCCTGGTGGGTTTGTTGTCGGAGTAGACACTCTCATTGTCGAAACTATTCGAAAGGTCCAAATATTGCTTAGGAGCGATTGATGAGGAGGTGGTAACTCTGCCGAGAGCCCCTGAAAATTGAGGAGTCGAGTAGCCTGAAGAAGGAACAATATTCTTTAAGTCGTAGTAAGGTGCCTTCACTCTTTCTTTAGTCTTGGCTACTTGAGGTCTGGCTATCAACAAGTTCCTTTTCTTCCAGTTGACGTAATAGTAGTCGTCGTTGTTGGGGTCGCCGGTAGTGGTGCTTTGAATCAACTGGATCTTCATCAACCATTCCCGTTCTTTCTGAGACATCAGGCCTTTGAAAGGATCGAAGGCATAGTCGCCAATTGTTTGTTTTGAGGGGAAGGTTCCGTGGTTGGGCTTTTTGTGTTGGAATTGGTTTTGTTGTTGGGGTTGGATGCCTTGTTGTTGTCGGTATTGCCTGATTTGTTGTTGTTGCTGTTGTTGATAGTGATTGTTGGGGTGTCCCATAGCTTGGTTGTTTCCATGGTGTGGAGGGGCGAATTGCTCTCCATTTGGAGGGAAAAACATCTTCATGTCAAATGGTTGTTGGTTGGAGGTGGGAAAAACTGGGTCCTTGAAAAGATCACTCAACAAAATGTTGCTGTAATCTTGGCCATTCACGGCCTCTAACATAGGATTAATGATGCCAAGAGGATAGTTAGCTATCGAGTAGTCGAAGTTCAAATTGGCCGATGTAGGCTTAATTGGGATGGGATGGACTAGGTCGGCGGTTGGACGATTCATAAAATCAGCAGGATTATGAAGCTTAACTGGAATGTGACCGTCTGGTTTTGAAGGCCACCTGGCGTCAGGATCATTTGAGCTGTCCGGGTGTTGGTCGTCTCCAATTAGCTTTGACCAAATGTCATAGACTTTTTTGTCATTCCCGAAGTCAGGAATCTTGTCTGGTAAGGGCAACTCACACGCATCCGGCGCCATCTGCCTCAAATCCGTATCAAACAAATTGACATCAGCGGTCTGTGCAGCAATATCCAACAAATCGCGAAACTCAGGATCGCCTTCGCCCCCAAAAGTATCCGCATTGCAATTGTCAATTGACTCATAACAGGGATCATTACTCGCACCCAAAAATGGACCTTCTTTGTTAGGTGGCCGTGACATTCTAAAAATAAACAAAATTTATAAAAGGATAAAGACACATTTCGAGATAATACAATCAACGTTAAGGAGCATCTCTTTTTTATACACAAGTATCGTCCTTCCAAACAGGATAGTTTTGTGGTGTAGTTGTGTTGAGACACTTTTTTGGTTGGTCAAGATTGACGTGATGGCTTACAAATTAAATAAGGTGGGGGCGATGAAAAAGATAGATTGAAATTAGAAGTGATATAACAGTTTGTGGTGGAGATCAATAATCCAATATGTAGGCACTTAAATTAGCTATAAACATCCCATAGATGAGCTCTTTATTTAAGTTGATCAAAGTAAACTTAATAAAAAGTCATCAAGAACCGTCCAATTAAGTTAGTGTACAAATGGTGGGTACGAAG
Source organism: Rhabditophanes sp. KR3021 (assembly GCA_963281155.1). Lineage (NCBI taxonomy): Eukaryota > Metazoa > Nematoda > Chromadorea > Rhabditida > Alloionematidae > Rhabditophanes > Rhabditophanes sp. KR3021. The sequence continues at coordinate 88,949 of CAUJLY010000005.1, read as the reverse complement.
TATTGTTAAATGATGACGACAAAGACAGGTATAAATATGTGTTAAATCGGTGAGAGAATCATTGGCAAATTTTTACTACTAACTCATAGAATCTTATTTTAATGGGTGATACTAAAATGCATGCGACAATAAAGAACATTTTGGAATTGCCTTTGCCACCAATAGTTTACCAGAATGATGATGTGGTACGTTGTATACATACAGCATCTGGTCTAGACGGAACCACCTTGAACGTAAGTTGGCAATGTTTCGTCAAGCTGTTGTAATCTCAATTTTAGGAATTCTTTCACCACTTCCATAAGCAAGGTGGCAAAACATTAGAATGTGAAGTCAATTTGAGAAATTGCTCATCATGGACCCCACTAATGTATGGAGCTTACCTGAATAATTTGGAAAATTGCCAGCTTTTGATTCGAAAGCATGCCAAAGTTAACACGTTCAACAGCGAAGGCAAATCTCCTCTTTCCTTAGCAGCTGTGTGTGGACATGAAAAGATTGTCCAATTTTTGATTAGTTGCCACGCTAATATCAACAATGCCGATGAGAGTGGCAAAAATATACTGTCCCAAGCAATATGCCACAGACAATTCGGAGTTGCGGAGTTGCTGTTGAAGGCTGGAGCCAATCCAAATATTCCTGATCTCGATGGAAACACACCCACCCTCTACGCTTGCAAGGAGGGAACTGACAGTTTCGTTATGAATCTAATAGATAGATATGGTGGCAACGTCAACCACGTCAATAAAGCTGGAAACAATGGAGAAAAGATGGCAGCCAAGAATATGCTTACCTTAAAAGTTCTAAGAAAATCAGCACTTCCTGGCAGCAATCATACTGGTGTCAATTTAATGAAGGTAACTCGAGTATCTACTTTCAATAACCAATCATCAAGGCCAACCCAAGTCAAATATCCCAGAGACATCTTAAAGCAGATTAAACTTGACCACTACCTTCCAAACTTCGACCATTTCGGGGTGACTTCACTTAACATGTTCCTGCATTTGAGGTTAATTGATTTGAAAGTAATGGAAATTGATAGTGATATTGCTAGAGACAAACTGATGACACTTATCAATCATTTTGGGATTGGCGTTCACTTAAAATTAGATCCAAGATCAGATTCTAAATACAAGGAACGTGTTGAAAGGAAATCGGGTGAAAGTCAATCGGCCAAACAAAAACTGGAGGCTGAAATTAGAAGGCTCAAACATGAAAATGAAGTCATTCATCAAGAAAAGATTAATTCTCATGCCAACATCCAAGCCATGGAAAATGTGGAGGCTCAGTTTATTGGACAATCCAAATATCTCATTTCACTAGTTGGAAGTGTCTTTCGCCACCTAGATTCAGCAAAATGTAAAAAAGAAAAGAAGGGGAAAAAGGGAAAAAAGGAAACAAATGATGGTGTTCCCATTTCGCGTGACATTTTCAACAAATTCACAAAAAACCTTGCTCATATAAATAATCTCTGCCTTCCTGGACTTAACCAAAGTAATGACGAGAAATTTTCTTAATACTAACAATTTATACAATGATGCCTTATTTATATTTTTTGTGGGCAATATAAATAAAATTAATTACATTCTTTGCTTGTATATTTTTAATATCTTTATTTATAAATTACCAAATATATTTTATTTAGATGAGTCAAGATTACAATTTGAAAGCATCTACAAATCACTTCAAGATTTGTATGGTGAGGGTGTTTTCTAAATCGTAGCCATTAATGTACAGATGCGTATTCAGAGCATGGTTGAATTTGTCCTTGGTGACATCGACGTCCTGCGTGTTGAAAGCTAGATGAACAGACTCAATTTTATTTCTTTGAAGTTTGAGCATTCTGCAGGCAGTCGTCAAAAGGATTTTCAAAGTGGCTGTAGGAGGAACATTCAGCTGACACCACTGTTCCCCTTCTTTCACAATGATCTTAAGTAGTCCTAGTTTCATCTTGCTTGCATCCAGTTCGTTTCTTTTGATAGTTTCCGTTGCACCGTAAATCTTTACTAGTCTGTCCCGATCTTCGCGGTGATCAACTTCTTCCGGAGACACTTCCCTCAGAAAAGTGTACTCGGCTTTTTGTCTTTGAGTAGGTGTAGGAAACATATTATTCAATTTAGGAATATGTGGACATTTAGCTAGCAAAATCTCAAAATTGTCCGGCAAGTTTTCTCCTTTTGGTAATTCGGAAATGTCCACATGAAGGCTTAATAAAGTTGAGATCTTCTTTAAGTTATTGATGATTTTCCAAGATGTGAAATTGTTATTTTTTAAATTCAACAACTCGAGCTTTGGCAGATATGTAGCTATGTCAGCAGGAACTTCAGACATACAACACGAACACATAGTTAAAGACTTCAAGTTTGGCAAAGAAAGCAGACCTTCCTTGAGAACACCGAAATCGTGAATCTCGCATTGTTCAAGATACAGCAAGTTGATGTTTGGATACACCTTTCCTTCCAAGCATAAGTTGTCGATGTTGCTTTTGGCTAGACTAAAAGAATCAAGAGAAGGAAAGAGTTCCAGTATTAATTTGACATCCTCATTCACAACTCCACATTTACCAACATTCAGAGACTTAATGGTCGTAGTGAACTCCTTCAATTCATCCAATTTATGAGCTATAGTTTGAATGCTTTCCATCTGATTACCATAGATGTCTAAATTGTCAATTTTCGGAAAGTACTTCAGGATCATTATCAAATTAGACCAAGACGTAAGCAAACAATTTTGTAGAGACAGCATAGTACATCTCTCAAATTTCTTGGTATTTTGTTGGGAAATCATCGAGGTTGCAGAGTAACACAGACTAACAACTTGGAGTTGATAAAAATCATTGATAACTTCCTGGACATTCTTATCAATGTGAATTGACACTTCTTTGTTTTTAATTGATATGGCTTGGGAATGGTCGAGGGGTCTGTAAGTTTCATAGATTTCGTGCATCAAATCACTCCCATGACTGACATCCTTCGGAGATACAAAGACTCCCGAATTGGGTTTGCTGAAACTAATTGTTAAGTATGGATAGTATCTACTTACCTTGTAGTAAAGTACTGAACACCCTGAAACTGTCCATTGTTCTTGCCAGGGGCAGACTCTAATTCAACCCCATACCAGATGCCTTCTTTGCCACAAATAGCTCCAACAAATCGAATAACACCACGTCTATTGTCAACCAAATAAACCAAATCACCTACTTTGCCAACCGTACACTGAACAGGCGTCATCTTTAGGTAATATTCAAAAAAGCAAATTTCACTGACAATATAGGAGTGTGTTTGATGTTTTAACCCGATACTAATGCATTTTAAAACAGTAGTTGGGGAAACGCTTCTTGTTGGGTGTTGTGTGAAATGCGCGTGTGTGTATATTGCAACAATGATCCCAGCTGAAACGATTCAAGGTGAGTTAGTTTGTTAAATGGGTAATATTTACCTTTATTTCAGTTGTTAAGGACATAACTTCCATTTTCGACATCAACTACACGGATGCTCAAATAAATGCCATCATCAAATGCATCAATGCAGGAGTGACTCCAGGCAGTCTAGGAAAACTGCTAATCCAAGCCACTACTCAACATGAAAAGAAAGAAAATGTAGTGTGATGAGTATTTAATTTTGAATTGTCTAAACAAATGCCTCCTCCATTTTTGTGTATCATAAATAGCAATATGTTTGATAAATAAATTCTTCTCTAAGTCTCTAATTTTGTAATTAAAATAAACAGTTCAGCAACAACAACATGATTGTGCCTTTAATTAAAAGAATGTGTGTGTGTATTTTGTTACAAAAAATAACTGGAGACGGTGTGTAAGTTAGTGGTAATTAATCTTTTTGAAATCATGGGTAAAGTTATGTGTGAAAAGACATGTCAATTTAAGTTAACTTAAACACTTTTTAACCAACTAATTAGAAGCACTTTTTAAGTCAATTTTTTAACAAACACTTTTAAAAGAGTTGATTAAAGGGACAAATTTATTTGGAAACAATTGTTAACTTTTTATTAAATTCACTTAGAAACAATTGTTAACTTTTTATTAAAATCACTTGGAAGTAATTATTAACTTTTTATTAAATTCACTTAGAAATGATTATTAACTCTTTATTAAATTTCCCTAGAAACAGTTATTAACTTTTTATTAAAATCACTTAGAAACAATTGTTAGCTTTTTATTAAAATCACTTAGAAACAACTGTTAACTTTTTATTAAATTCCCTCAGAAACAATGCTTGAGTCTGAGAGCGCGTGTTACAGGAAAAATATTCCCATGCCCGGGTATGATCCAATCAGAGTTGCAAATAATTTTGTTTCTGACTAATTCTTGTTTCTGAATGTCAGAGGAGAAAGTTTGCCACAAGTATGGGTGGGTGAGATCTTTCTCAGACATAAAGATGTCCCCAGTCACACTTACAATTCCCGGATACTCTGGACAATTTAAAATGATAACACCTAAATGTTGTGAGGCCTGCCCAGACATACTTATTATCTTGACGTTCTCACTAACAGGAATGGTACCGTTTTCTAAAAGTACAAATGTACTCTTCCAAAAAAGCATCCCATTTTGATAAAGAACACCATTCGGGAATGCATTTGTGTCTGTGACGTGATCCGGGTGGCCGTTGGTAATAATAACATCGGTAATATCTTCACTAGACATAGACAAGCTAGACAATTTTGAAAAGTATGCTTTTTTGATAGCACTGCTTGTTGCTAGACCAGGGTCAATCAAGATCGTTTTTGTACGATCTCGAATTAAAATTGATGTACAAACTAAGGTCCACTTTTGGGAAGACCTACTAATGATGCCTTTTCTCATTATTTGTATTTCGGGAGCATGAGGCTTTTCGCTTTCTTTTCTCTGTTTATCCAGCCACACATTAAACTGTCTCCTAAATTGCTCCAACTTCTTGCCCCTTTCTATTTCTTTATTTGGATGGTCGTCAACAAAAAACCTACCTGAAACCTGCTTTGGACTGGTCTTTTTTGGTAAAGTTTGTATAGATGAGGTCGTTACTTCGACATGCGAGTGGGTTGTATTATAAGGCTCAGTGATGGCAGTAGTCGACAATCCTTTTATATTATTTATAGTATCATCACTCACCGACCTTAATGCTTCTTTGTTATATGCCTTGATGGATGTTGTCTTATTTTTTATACCGCTCCCATACAATTCATACAAATAATTGCTTACTTCTAATATTTCTTTATCAGTTAACATATCTGGCTGTTTTTGCGCACCACTGATCGTCGTTGACTTGGGCTTTATTGATGTGGTGGGTGTTTTGTTTGGTAGATCTACTAAAGATGGTAGGATGATGGTGCTAAATTCATTTATTTTCTAAATTTGTTTTTATATAGATGGTGTGTTTGTTTATGATTAAATTACCTTTTGGACGCCGCAAGGTTCAATAAATTGTATGCTACTCGCATCCTCTTCTTTAATAGAAACTTTAGACACAGATCCACAGCCTTTTCCTCTGATAAAGTCGCTTTCACACGTCGCGGTGATAAGTAAAAATAAGGAGATTATTAAATAAGGAAACATGTCTTGACGACATTAAACGTTGAAATGGGTCGTGTCAACGAATCACCTTTTATCTACCTCTCTTAACACCTTTTAAATTTGATGTCCTTCTAGATGACCACCATTATTTATCGAACCAATTCTTATTTAATTATTTAAATTCATTTGACACACACACACACCAACTACTGATCCTCATTTGAATCAATTTTTGCCATCTCGTTAAACCACTTTTGTAGTTTACTTTAGCAGTTGTGTGTATGTCTTCCAACCCAACCTCCCTAACATCAAACTATCAACCCATTAAAAGTGTGTCAGTCTCCTGTGTGAATGTTGTGTTCCTTCCCGCCCAATCAAACCACCTTACCAATGTGCCACCAACCGCCTCACCAATCTGCCACCAACCAACCATCTTTGTAATGGTCTAGAAAATGTGTGTGTATGATCGCCCACCTATCTACTACTAATATGCAAAAAGCGTCAAAAACTTAACATTACCCTCGTACATGTCTCCAAAAGATTTTCTAAGACTCGTTTCGTTTTCATCTTTTCTCAGTTATTGTACAAAAATGTTACTTCTTATTAATTGGTAGAGTCTTTTTTTAGTGATGTCCACAACACCAACCTCAACTAAAAATTTACCAAATAATTCCGCAAGCCGTGAAAGGGAACAGTCCACGTTGAAAACTTTTTTTAATGTAAGTTACTTTGCCTTTTTTTAATGACAATAAGTTGGTTGTAGGTCAAAAAAGCAGGCACTAGGAATGGAGAAGTGGCAAAGGGGGGGAAGCAAAAGTTGGTCCATCAACAGCCTCAGACCATTCTAGAAAAAGGGGAGGAGGTGGTAGTTGCAACTCTTAGAAGGTCCACTCGCAGGGCAGTTAGCAAGGAAAGTGAGGTTAAGGCAACACATAAAGTTCCAGTCAAAGGACTTTCATCTTTCGAAACACCTACCACAACTTCTTCTTCCAAGGTATTAAGCAATCCTACTTCACCACAAATACTTGAACCTCCTCCATCAAAGGTAGTGAATGTTACTCCAAAAAAAGTAACTAAATCTTCTTCCACAAAGGTTGGCAAGTCGTCACCCACAAGACTTGACAAATCCTCCCCTACCAAGGTTCCAAAGCCTGGATCAAAGGGAAGTCCAGTTGTGGAAAGAATTGTCAGATCGGCCAGTAAAGCTACTCTAATTAGTGAAAGACCAACTAGACCCATAACAAAAGGCGCTCTAATCCTTGAAAGACCCGCTACCACTTCTCCGACCAAAGTAACTAAGACTGTTATTAATGGGAGAATACTTCAGTTCGGCCCATCAACTAGTGATACCGCCACCTCATCTGCTTCAAGGAGAAATTTGTTTCAGAAAAGAGATCTGGGTGGGCCTAGCACCTCAAACAATATCCTCCTCCAAGATGATGAGGAGCAATGTGGAAGAAGAGATGAGTTAGGTTGTCGGATTGGGATGCCAGTGGCAGGGAGCGAAGTATCACGCCTGTCCAAAGAAGTGTTGGCATGTGAAAATGAAGTTTTGCCGGCACAAATGGAAAAGCTGATGAAATGCTTTACCATGACTGACAAAAGATTGTGTTACGGGCAAAATTATGGGAGAAATGTGATGTGTATTGATGAAATCATTAAAGAAATGACATTGCAAAAGCCAAGCACCCATGCTACCGTAAGCAATTTTGCTCAAATGTTGCACCTCTATCCGACAGCTTTCGAAATTTGTCTGACCAAAGAATCTAATCCAACTGGTATCATCAAGAGTGGAGGGATCAAAAGGTCTTACGTCATTCGGGCACTTCTCAAAAACGACTTAGAACCATACTGGACCCCATCCCCGAATGAACCAGACACCCCATCTAAGATCCCTTACATTCCAATGAAAACGATATCTCCTATCAAGAAGAGATACACTCCTGTCAAGAAGTTGACGACTACATTGAAAAACGAAACAGATCCCATCACTTACCAACGACTCGAGCCTTGGAGAAGAACGTGTCGCATCAAGATTTTCAAATACAAGCTGATTAAGTTTTTGAGAGAAAAGCATTTCGAATTTCTAGAATCAAAGGGACTCCTTTACTCAGAGGAAAAGAAGAAGAAAGTGAAACGTTTCCACCCAAGTTTCAAGCCTGACCAAGTAATCATCCCTGAGTTTGAGATCCAAAAGATGCCAGACCATAGTGAAGGTGTCATGAAGACAGTCGAAGATTACCGTAATTCCGTTCTTGATGTCACAAGTGCCCTTCCCGAACGAACTCTCAAGTTAATTGAAAAACTAGCGTCGCCGGAGAAGAAAGCTGGGGGAGGGAAAGTTATTGTGGATGAAAAAGCAAAAGACGAAGCCTCAGCTCCACCCATCAAACTTACTGTCAAGGAAAGGATGATGCTTAGAGACAAGGAAAAAAAAGAACGTGAGTTGTTTAGGAATCCTGAGATGGAAGCCAGAAAAGACAAGTTGACGTCGTTGGAAAAGAATGTTTTAAAGCACATATGTTCCTTCTATACGATGAAAAAGTGCGTTTCTATGTCGATGAAGACTGTAACCGACAAACTATGCTATGGTCTAGGTAATGTGAAGTCATGTAAGTATATAAACGTTAACGTGATATTGTAATGAATGTAAACATTTCAGCTCAAATACAAGAATGGATAGACGTGTTGTGCGAAGTAGCTCCTAACCACGTCTCCAAAGCAAAAGTGGGCTCCAATCAATTCCTGAAAGTTGCCTCCGAATCATACACTGCCATCATGCAACTCCTCAAAGCCGAAATCCAAAAATGTATTTAATATTATAATTTTAATTTGTTTATTAAGTCTTGTTTGTGGTTTATCTTCTCATCTTCTTACCATCTAATAATACCAATTTTATTTATAAAATATATTTATTAGCTAAAACAACACCTATGCATTTTGTCTGCAAAATAAATTATTTGATAAGATAACTATTTGGTTGAGTGTCTAAGAATGTCGACTTACAAAAACGAGATATATTGAAACAGATTATTTTTAAACAAAAGGTATCGCGAAATGTATTTTTATTTAAAAGAGCTCAATCTACCAAACACCAATAATATCCTTTTTATTACAAAATAAGAACAATTCACATAGTTTGTTACCAAATAAAGCACAATTAGTCTAATTATTGTTATTTAAAAGCATACTCTCCATCATCTATTTTTAATCTAAGTTGCCACGGCAATTCTACTTGCAAGCTTTGAAGGCTTTTGGCATAGCCTAAAAATGTGATTAATAAATGCAATTTTAGTATTTGAAAGCACTTACGCAGTGATCAAGGTGGTGAATGTATTCGACCATTTCCTCGTGGCAGGTTTCTTCGGTTTGGGTACGGGAGGTGACACGTGCATTGCACTCTTCTAGAAGATCCTTGAAGTGGGACACTTTTTCCTGGCATTGTTCGCGGAAGTGACCAAGTTGGTCGGTACCTTCTTCGCATCCACTCATTTATAATATGATTTCTGGAAGGGAAAAGACATTAATTTACCTAAAGGGCCCAATTGAGGAGGGTAAAGAGACTCAATTAATCGAGCTTTATTTTGGATACAACGAATGTACACGCTAAAAAGACGCATTTGACTTAATTACGATAATTAAAAACTTATTTGTGACATCTAAAAATGGTGCAGATCTCTCTGTAGTGTAGACAGATGCATTCAACCACATACGTAGATAATGAGAGTTGGGCAAGTTTTTGACACAAACAACGAGATGCCATCAAATGATGTAATTTAGGCTACATCCCTCCTAACCTCTAAACTAATCCTTATCTCCTCACGCACTACCTAACTTAAGCCATATGCGTTCGCCACCTACTAACAAATGGAAAATAATCGAATATAATAGATAAAGACACCACCATCTATTCTACCAAGAATGTCTGTTTTCAAGGTAGAGGCGTCACTCCACTCTCTACACTACCCATACTAATCACGGACCAGCAAAGTATTTATGAAGCGACCACTTCATTTGATTGCCTAGTACCATTTGAGTGTGTAGAGTATCAATTTTTGACATAATAGTTGTGTTATGATTACCATGAAAGGTATGTTTGTTTGTAGTGTGGCACTTTTTGGTGTCATTTCTTTGTTATATTCGGGTGTTTGTGAGGCAGCTTCCAAAGTAAGTCTATTCGTATGTCTTTAACTGATTTATTTTTTAGGGGGGTAGTTATGGAGTGAATAACCATCAATTTTGTCCACCCGGAACTAATGAATGGCATTGCCACCCTAATTGTCGCTACCAAATTGAAGAACCAACAAATGAATGTGTTCAGGCAAGTGGACAAGACACCTGTTTTGGTGTTGCCATCAACTACAAATTCGTGAACGACTCCTTCGACAGATCTCTAATCGAACCTTTTAAGCATTTCGCCAAATTTCCTAAATGTTGGAGTTTTCTTGAGCCATTGTTGTGTGCGGTAGCCTTTAGACCATGCTCCAAAAGACGATACCTCGAGGAGATGATGGCGGAGGGTGGGGTGATGGAGTTGCGTGAGGTGTTTCCGCTTCAATTGTGCACAGATGCCGAGACACATTGTAAAGACATCATGGGAAGCAATATGTGGCCTCATTTCGTGAAATGTCACGACTACCCCCAAACTAATATTTCTCTCGTACAAAACACCGGCCTCTCCAAATATAGAAGGTATCTTTTTGCAGAGCATGGATGGTGCAAAGTGAATTACAACAACACATTTGCCACCCACTCCTTAAAATCCACCTCCTGCCAGTGGCCTTATGTGATGAAGGGAGATGGTGAAGAAAGTACCATCGAGCCTATTCAAGATGCCTGTTATTTGCCTGGCATAAGTTCTTTCTACGACAATATAGAACAATACCATGCGTTCAATGCTTCTGTTGGGGTGTTCTGTGTGTTTTGTATTGTTGTAATGGGGCTGGCTGTTTATTACCTCCACTTCAAAGCACATGTAATAAATGAATCTTATATATTGTTTGTGCTATCCACAATGATTGGCGCCCTCATTCTATACTACTCAATTTATTTGGCGGGAACTACTGGACTATGGAATACCACGACTCAGTTCAGTTCAAACCTCCGCAAACGCAGTTCCTCCCTAGGTGGCAGTGGGGACCTATGTGTGCTTCAAGCTGACTTGCTTTTGCTCTTGGAATTCTTTGCCTACAACGGATTTTGCTTCGTTGTGTTGTGCAGTATTACTAGACCCAAGTTTGCCTTTACAAGCAATTATCTTACTCTGAGATCAGGAGGTAGTGGCAAAAATAGAAATGCCAAAATTTCTTCCAAGTTATTTTATCTTGGTGTGAATGCAATCCTGTCCATTGTCATGCTCATTCCTACAATTCAATCCGGCGCAGTTACCGTCACTGGAGTGTATGGAGTTTGCAATGTTGGCAGTTTGGACAGTCACCTTTCAAAATTCCGGTTCATGCCTCTCGCTATTGTCATAACATTGACTGTCATCTTCCTAAGTCTTTACTTTGTCAAACATAGTTTGGTTGTTTATAACTTAAAGAAGACAACTACAAATGCACCTTACATCACTCCATTTGAAGCCAAACTTGAACGAGTCCAAGAGTGGATAGCAAATGCCCAAGACAAAGAATTAAGAAGAACACAAAGTATAAAGTCACTGAATAGCATTCACTTTGAGAGTGTTACTTTTTGGAGCATGAACTTGTTTTGGATCCTTTATGGAGTCTTCATCATTCTTGTCTTCTTCATTGGTGCCACATTTCTGCAAAGTGCCCTTATTCTTGGAGAACCAATTGAAGCAGCCAAGATAAATAAGCTCCAGCAATGTGTTTTGGAAAAACAAATCCTTGGATCTTGGGATTATGGTGAAGTCCCTATTTCTGACACCAATCCTTTGACAAGAAAATCAATGTTACCTGCTGACTACTTTGATGGATGCGCAAAATTACCCTCTCTTAAGGGGCAACTTTTCCCTCTATTTTTCTTATTCTTGGTGTTTCCACTTGTTCCTGTCCTTCCATTTCTTTCGGCTTTGCTTGTTTCACTTGTGTGGAGGGGCGATGTAGGAATGAATGAGATCACGTTGAATGCTGCCAAAAAGAGGAAGCTTCGGGAAGGAATGATTTTTGTGGATGCTATGCCGAGGGGAGACATCGGGAGTGGTGAATTAGGTGCTAGTTCTTTTATAAATATTGAGGAGACTAACTCGTTGATTCCTATTTGTCAAGTCGGCACCACCATTTCCGACCCAAAAGTACAGCCGGCCAAGAATGACTTATTTGCCGTAGACAGACCCGAAATTACCAAAATTGATGAAGTATTCCAACAAATTTCAAACGACCCCCAACTTACTCCCCAACAAAAGACCTTCCAAAGAAAGGAAGTGATCAGTAAGATGATTGTGGATTGCTTAGCCAAAATGCAAAGAGAACAGTTGATTGACAGGTGTAACTTTTACAATACTCGGTACAATTACAACCAAATGCTAGCTTTTGATCATAATGCACCCCCGCCCAATCATCAAGACCAAATAAGGTTTCCAACTGCTGCGGAGGCAGGTCTATTTTATCCGATGACTTTTGCTGAAGTAGCTTGCATCGACACAGAATATTCGGAAATGGAGGAGGAATTCACACCTGCTCAGATTATTTATAATATGTGGTTGGAGTTTGATGCATCAGACATGACACATTTGTATGACAACGGCATGAGTCACATTTCGGTATTCAAGAAGGCTCCAAATGGGAGGTATGTCTTTCTTGAGACCACTTCAACCTACAAAGACGATGCTATAGAGAAGGAAGTTTATGATGTGCTGAGAGACAATCCACCCCAGCACAATCCATTCCACGAGCATTATGAATCACCAACCTACATGAACGACCAACCTATTGCTATGAATTCGGCTCAGTTGGTTCAATTCATCCACTCCCAACCAGACATCTTTCCTAGACATTACTTTGGTGAAATAGAAAAGTGTGACAGTCACGCCATCATCAGATTCTACTTCCCAAATAATAGACTTTACGTGTCATATTACCCACCAAACACACTTATGGCAATGATTCATAACCTGCAACTATCCTGCCAAAGAATCATGTCTCCAACGACGATCGATCCCTTCGGCCAAAATTACCACTTAATGCTTCATGTCTTGCAAATGTTTTCAATCATCGTCGACCACAACCCACTCTTCTATGGGGACATTTCAGAAGCCTTGCTTTCAGAACAAACCCGTACCCTATACCTCCACTCAGACCTTTACAAACACATCTTACCTTATTTGGTAGACATCGAAACATATAGTGTTCAATCTGACCTGTTCACTCCCGTCTATTTAGAAGATAACTTGTCTATGAATATTAAACGTCTGGCTAATGTTGTCAGGCAAAGGTATACAGTGGAGGGAGATGTAAGGTTGGTGTTTCAAATGGATTCACGAGGGTCGGTGTTTGTGGAGAGATTTAATATGAATTTGTTGCCTCATATTCTTGGGTATATGATTGATGACAGAGAACCTTTTAAGAGAGGAGTGATTGAGAAAGTTTTTGGGATTTATAATGCCAGACGAAATCATCCTCGCCATCATGGACCGGATGGGAGTGTCCGGCCAGAAGATACTGAAATTTATCACTTGTATCAAGCTGTCACTGAAACCATCACAGATGCCATTTATGCACGTAATCCAAAGTTAAAGGTTTTTGAAACGGAGTTACTTAGCTTGGTCAGGACTTATAGGACCAACTTCCGTATCGAAGAAGACAGGGAAGGGGACAGACGCAATAGAGGAGGACTTGTTGGACAAGAACAAGAGGCAGAGGAAGATTTGATGGATCATTTCGAAGAGGCCAATGGGCAAGAAGATGATGAAGGTACGGATGATGGATTCAACTCAGCCAACAGTGACAATGAACACGGAGGTAACGAGGAAGACATGGACCCGGAGGAAGAGTTCGATGACGAGGAGGGCCAAGAAACGGAAGGAGAGGAGGAAAACATGAACCAAGATTAACCCACTAATGAATGATCTCTGATATGTATTATATGTAATTTGCTTTTTAATTAAATTTTGTTAATATTAATGGTAATGGGTAAAATGTGAGAATGGTTCAATACCATTAATTATTTGTAAATACTGTTTCTTGCTTAGTTATCACATCATTTTCAGGATGCAACATCTAAAAGTTCTGCCATCTTTATTGTTCCTGAATAGTGGGAAGAGATATGGGAGTCATGGATTGGCAGTTCATCGTGACTCGAAGGTAAATAACCCCAAGATTGCTTTCAAATTCACGGAAGAAAACATGAAACGTGCCAAAGCTATCATTGCAAACTACCCGGAAGGCCATAAGGCTGGAGCAACAATGCCGTTGTTGGATATCGCTCAACGTCAATATGGTTTCTTGCCAATTTCAGCAATGAATGAAGTTGCCAAGATGTTGTCGATCCCAAGAATGAGATGTTATGAGGTGGCGTCTTTCTATACGATGTACAACAGAGATCCAGTTGGCAAGTTTCATCTACAAGTCTGCACTACTACCCCTTGTATGTTGAGAGGAGCTGAGAGTATTGTGGAAGCTTTTAGCAACAAATTGGGAATCAAGGCTGGTCATTCAAGCAAGGACGGACTTTTTACTCTTGTCGAAGTTGAATGCTTAGGAGCTTGTGCCAATGCCCCAATGGTTCAAATCAACGACGACTATTATGAAGATTTAACTATTGGAGATGTCAACGAAATAGTAGATGAATTGAAGGCTGGCCAAAGACCTTTCCCTGGACCAAGAAGTGGACGTCTTGCTGCTGAACCCCTGACTGGCCAAACTACTTTAACTACCAAACCAACTGGACCAGGATTTATGCTCCAAGCAGGTCTTTAAATTTGTCTAATTTAATAGGTGGCGGAGTTTGTTTTGATTCAATAATAGATGATTTTAAATATGTCTTATATTTTTATGTATCAATCATTTTTTAAATAGGTTATAAAGTGAAATGTTTTATTTAAGATAAAGTTTGCATACAAAAGACAAGACATAAATTGGTAGTCGAATAAGTTAATGATTATGATAAGTAAAGTATAAAAAGAACGACGAAATTGTTGTGTAGTTGATAATCTTTTTAGAGGAACTTATAAACAAAAAATAAGCAGTTTATTTTATTGTTGTTATTTAAGAAATCTTTTGGTTCCGAACAAAGTTTAGAGGTTGCAAAGAGAGTGGAATATGCATGTTATGTTGAATGAATTAATTTTGTATTTCAATAAATACTTTTCAACACTTTGTTCAAAGGTCATAGTTTATGAAACAAAGTCCGAAATATCTTGAGGGAACATTGTTGAGTTTTAGTTTATTTATTAAAAGTCAAGAAATCATCATTATTACTATGACGCTTAGTCTAAATAAATACATGATCCTTTATTTTGAGTGTGTCCATAGTGGAATTATTTGAATACATCAAATTAATACATTTTTACTAATTTAAAATATATGTAGTAAATAGTAAGTTAAAGGTATGCAAAAAATATTGATTTAACTTATTCTTTTAGATCCTTGATGGAAAGACTCATATTAAATTGAAAATTAAAAGAATGCAATTAATAACTTTGAACGCATCGCATACAATTTACTGGAAACAAAACGGTGCATTTAATAAAGTATATAAAGATTTAATTTAAGATCTATTGAATGAAGCAATTTGAATTACTCTTGGACAAAGCGATTTTCTAAAGAATGTGGCAGCATTTCTACTACAAATTGATTTGCAAATTATTTGTGAATCTTTTAATTATTCTCTTGAAACTAAAACATGCATAAAATTAAAAAATCAATTATTATTGCAAAAATTATTTAACACATTGGAAACAATTTTGCGGCATTATTGAAGAAGATTAACTTTAACTGTACGAATAACGAGTTTGTTCTTAAAGCATGCATCTGATAAGTAAATTGTCATGAAACAATTCATAAGTGGTCAGTCTATTGAAATAAAATAAGCACATATATTGGAAATACGATGCAATGATTGTTTCATCAAAAATACTACAAGGAAGCATCAGTTGAAGAAAGTCATCAGAATGAGCCCGAGTATTTTAACTCAATTTTGCAAATAATTTGTCAATAATTTAGCAATGATAGTTTTGTAACATGCATTAATATGAGAGTTCATTTTTTGTATCGAAATTTATAATTTTCTCCAATTATATAGCAAACAAACCAGCACTTTTAAAGAATATACAACAAAACAACAGCAGATTAATGATATTCAATAACAATATTTATTACCGGTCAAATAATATAACAACATAAATTTATTTGTTTAAAGCTCATTGTTTTCTTTTTTTAATATATTTTCTAAGTAGGTATTTGAAGATGTTTCAAAAGCAATGTTTCCCAAACGATTCTCACAATCAAATAGTTGCTTGGCTTTGGTGATTTTGAGGTGCAAAGATTGAGCTACGTCTGGAGATTTGCACCAAACTAACAAGGAGTATACCTTTTCTTGATAGTGGACCTTCAGTTCTATTTCGATTGGAACGATAGAGAATGGCTTGTTCCGCAATTGAGGCATCATTTTTTTGTTGATTGAGGATAATGGAACAATTCTCATGTTTAGAAGGTACTTGTACTCTAAACGCTCAACAACTTCACTTTTATTTCCATTTACTTGCTTCATTATGTAAGTTAGATCTGTACAAATTAAAGCTTTCGTCACAACCAGGTCGTTTTCATTTTTATACTCAAGGCAAGTTTCCAAATCCAACAAAGTAGTGGAGTCATGTTCCAGCAATTGTTTCATCTCCCATTGTGCTTCCGCATTTTGTCTGTTGAATATGGGCAACGTGTTGTTTAGACTTCCACAAACTCGCGGTAATCTTGTTCTGATTGAGGGATGATATGTTTTTTTGATATGTCCAGAACCAGCTACTTCTTTCATCGCGGAAGCAGTTCCTTCTAGTAAGTCAAAGACTCCCTGGACAGGTTTAGTGATAGTGTCTACGGCTCCTGTATAAATCCCAACAAAAGTACCTGCCAATCCAGATCTTTTAGATTCTTTAATAGTATTCGAGGCGATAGCTGTGAATCCACCTAATACTCCAACTCCAAGTCCCTTCACCCCAGAATAAATATGGGAGAGTGGATTGCGAGAGTCGGCAGATGATTGAATCTTAATCGCTTTTCTTCTCACATTTTCATGATCGGGGTCATACGTTAAAGATCCAACGCCGGAAGCCATAGAAGATACTACCTTTGAGAATGAATTTGCAACGCCATACCCAAAACCACTAACAAATCCCGACACATTTCCTTCAAAAACAAGTGTCTGCAAACTATCTTTGATGTCAGTAGCAAGGCCTAATGGATTCCCAAAAGCATCCATAGAAACAATTATATTTAGTGTTTGATTCTTCAATTCAGCTGCATAAAATTTAGT
This sequence comes from Rhabditophanes sp. KR3021, assembly GCA_963281155.1. Classification (NCBI taxonomy): domain Eukaryota; kingdom Metazoa; phylum Nematoda; class Chromadorea; order Rhabditida; family Alloionematidae; genus Rhabditophanes; species Rhabditophanes sp. KR3021. The sequence continues at coordinate 72,016 of CAUJLY010000005.1, read as the reverse complement.
CAATGCCTCAACTAGAAACGAAATAGTTTCGAAATAATGAACTTGCTTAAAAGGTGGCAAATTAATGAGAGCATTTTCGAAGCTAATCAACTTCACATTAAAGTTCTTCTTTAGACTTCTCAAATCATAATCCATTGCATTTTTGGGGACAGTGATTACGGATAAAGCTACAAAACCTGCTTCGAGATGTAAAGTGCCAAAGTAACATTTTCTCGTTGATTTACTTTGGATAGTATCTAAGTCAGTTGAGGGTGGCTGTAATAAAAATTGCGTCTTGACCGATTCAGCTGTTCCCGACTCTTGAGCAAACTCAACCATCTTCCATAGCAATAACTCATCCAAATTGACACTCATATCTCCAACTTTAATTCTTAAACATTCAAAGGCGTCGTAATGTTGTTTTGGGGTGCACTTTAATTCAAGTTTAAGGGCAGGCTTGAGTGAACCCATAAAATGTTGTAAATGTTGACTTTCACTTAGATGATGACTTTTATTTGGCAATTCAAGAGATTCTCTATTTTGAGCGTCTGGTTCACAGTAAAACAAATGAAATCTTTGTGATCCTTGCAACTGATTGTCTATTTGGATTGCTTTGACTAGGACGGTCGAGGTGTAGGTTTTGTTTTGGTAAGATAAATTGAGGGAAAGTCCAGACATTAATGAGTAGATTAGTTCTTCATGTTTTGTGTTGATAATAGATATGCCAATTCCTTTTTGCATACTTAAAGTAACGTCAAAGTTTAATGAATTAGTTACTTCGTTAATATGAGGAGCAGCTTTCGTTAACTTTTTCCTTGCCTTGTCCACAATCTTTACAACTAAAGTTGGTCCAACATGTAAACAACGAACATCCAATGTTCCCGACCCAGGTCTTTGATAAATAAAAGAAAATATTTGATTCCAGGCCAATTGGCTAATCACACCCTCTTCTTCTTTGGCGAAATTATCTTCAGCCAATATCAAACTATTATCATAGTATTGAACACACTTATTACCAACTCCACACCTTAACCTACCAAATGTATCAAACTTCCATATTTGAGACTTGTCCCTTAATTGATTCCTTCGAGTCACCATCAAATGCAACATACTTCCATCAACAACATCCAAAACATACTTGATTTCCACATTGTTTTTAAATTCTCTTAATCCAACCGACTCTAAACAACCTTCTTCTGTCACATTCCAGACTTGATTTTGGGAAGAATGATTTATATTATTTAAGACAACTTTTCCTTCCCTCAAAACTTCAAATACTAAGTTATGTTTGTCCTTTTGAGTGGGATGGATCTTTTTGTATTGTTGTTGGAATGTCTTTTCGAAGGTAATAAACATATAGTTTTGATAAGTCAAACTAGGGCCAGACGTTGACTTAGAAGGATCATAAGAGTGGCAAGTATTTTCAAAAACTTGTAATGTTAATAACTTGCAATCGTATAAATTGTCCCAGGCATAATCTATTACACTTCTAGCTTTGCAAATACTTCTTAGGTGAGAAGGAACTTTGTTTTTCGAAAATTGTTGGTACAAAACCGGAACATCAGACTCGTTTACGATTTGAATGGGTGGGGGGTAATATTTTGCATCAGTAAAAGTGACACAGAAACGAGCATTCTTCAAAGTTACTTCAACTCTAACGAAATGTGGCACCTCATCATAAGCTCTCATATTGATGTGGTAACTTCCGATTTGATCGATTCGGAAAGGCAAACTCCAGTGCTTGATATCTTCCCTTTTTACGCATACCATTCTATTGTCTTCGAAAGTTTCATTCCAAATTAAATTAGATGACGGTTCGAGGCGAATCTTTTTTCCTATTTCTTGGTGGTGGCATACTTCAAGGGCTTCAGTACATCTATTTATTAAAAAGTAGCGGGGTGTCAAAATAACTACTTGAGTATCCTTGTATCTTCCCATTCCTTGCTTGACTTCGATTCCAATATTGTAAATAAGAGTAGGCTCCGTATTATGAGTCAAATACAACCTTATACATTGATCTCCTAATTGCAATTTAAAGGAATCTGAATATTGTGAGTTGTATCTTGCATTCTGGATAAAAGAATCCCCAATTCTGAGTTGAATTTTCTGAGTTAGATCATCATTTCCAAAAGATAACATCAACGGGGTGCGGTCTTTGGCATGTTCGTGTTCACTTAACTGGCCGGGGGCGTCTTTTGAAGATTCTCTTTTTCTTACAATTAAAGGGATACCAGCTTTGTTGACAATCCAAAATGGCACCCACAAAACAATCAAAACAGTTCCCGATTCGGCAAGGGAGATGTTTGCATAAACATCCAATATTCTCTTATTTTCATCTGCAAGTGAAATTACTTCTCTGATTGGAATGCTCCCATCATTTTTGGGGATATATTTTCTGTTGTATGTTATGGAGTTGAGAGAAGTAAAACGATCAGTCACAAATTTCATCACCATATCTGCATCCACATTCACATCAATTAAAGATAATACTTTTCCCGCTTGGCATAGTTTCACTTTGCCATTTATGCCGAATTGAACATCTGAAGGCAATTGATTCATAACAAGTAGTGGAGGAAAAATGGACATCGAGAAACCTGGCAAATTCTTATTGACAAACAAAGAATCATCGTGTTTATCTGCCACACAAATGTACATTGCTTCATCCTTGTGAGTATACTTAATCAAACCATTTTTATTCCCACCTTTATCTTGGCGAACCAATCTATGCCACATTGGAGTTTCATTAACTTCCCTTGACTCTAGCTTGGAAACGGGTCTAAAGTGAATTTTTGCATTTAAATAGTTTAGGGGGACGTTGTAAATGTCTTCAGAATGGATCCTCGCTATAATAATATCATTTTTGCTATAATCTGAATTGTCAATTCTTAAAAGAACATCAGTTGTCAAGAAGTTAGTAACAGAATGTGGTGATCGAACGGAAATAACTTTTCTCCCATCTGCATCCATCGTCACACCCACAACTACTTTTGATGTTTCCTTTTTATTGTTTCCTTTTCTTCTTGTTTCTGGAAAATAAGTACCTACAGAGTCAATATTGATTGGTGTTAACTCTTCCCACCCATCAATTTGAATGATCAATTTACATTCAATTCTTGAGCCACTATCTGTGAAGATACTTCGTTTTGTGCTAAATTCAAAAGTAACATCCCTGTCCACTCCAACTTGTCTCCATTTAGGGGCAAATTTGCAGTTTTCCTTCCTTGCTTTGATTAATTCATCAACATCCGTGGTAAAATAAACACCCACACCAACTTCATTTTTTAAAACAAACGACATATTGTTTGTTCTACCCTTCCTGCAAAATGATCTAAAATTGCCGTCTATAGTTTGCTTAACAAATGCCCATCTTGAATGCCATTTATTCAATTGCTGAACCAATTGAGTTGTGACATTAAAATTGAGTGTACTGTTTGAATTAGAGACACAATTAATGTTCAGATTCAATTTGTCCTTAAAATCAACACTTAATTGGTCTATTTTCCATGGCTCGACAAATGGCTCCCACCCAAACATCCTTTGATTGAAGTAATCTACACCAACACTGCCTTCCCCAACTAATTTGTTGTTGGAATATGTGATTAGAAGCTTTGGCAACAAAAGTTTGATTACTGGCAAGGCTGGACCCTTAAAATCATCCAAAAACCAAATAGAGATCCCAAAAAGATGCACCTCCAATTCATCTAATTTGATGCCATCATTTTGATTCGGGGGTGGTTTGGTGTTCGAGTGATTTGAAGCAAACAATTTGTCAATAGATTCTTTGACTCCACCGACAACATTTTTGAGGATGAGTAAGTCTTTGTAAGAAAGTCTCAAACTACAATCAACTAATTCGGCTTTCAAGATATGCTTTGGTTGTTTGGGACAATAATTGGAAACCGTCGTACCTATCTTACCCGACAAAGGTAAAGTATTTTCACATTCCATCGAAAAAGTGCCATTAAAGTCTGTTGAGATGGGGCAGGAAGTTTGTTGTTCAGTACCCATGACACACCAAGACAAAGACATTGTTTGGATGTTTAGTTTGAGACTAAAATTTCCGTTGATATCGTTCATGTTGAAGACAGCCGTCGTAGACATAATTAAGGCTAAAGAAGAGACGTCACCTGTATTCTGAAGTACGACAAAATCCGTTTCTTTCAAAGTTAACTTGAGAGTCATAGTATGGGCAAGGGCAGGTGGTTTCAAGGCAACCATTTTAGGCGTGATCTGCTCAGAGAAAGCTTCACTTGAATAAAATGAATTGACATCTACATCCTCAAATACATTTGGAACTTCAAAGCTACTCGTCATCAACAGAAACTCCTTTACTGCTAAAAACCAATCAAGTACCAATAACACCCGCATATTAATCAAAATAAAAGTAACCTCGGGAGCTTCATCTGTTTTCATTAGAATGTGTGCTTCAGCGCTGTTTTCACTTTCTTGAGTATTAGGTTTTGCAACCAAAGTGTCAACAAAGATATTTGCCTTAATCTGATCTGAATCATATCTCGTATCAATTAATTGGACATCCTTGCAAATTAAATCTAGTTCCGATCTATCCTTCCCATAACTATCAAATCCCACTCTTGCATCTTTGTAGACAATTTTGCCAAAGTAGACAAAGCCAGTGGTGTCAATGTTTGGTGTAAATAAATGAATGTTTACATTGCACAATTTGATTCTAATAGACATATTCGAATAAGGAACCGCTTCACCTTGGATTAAGTCTTGCGATGGTCTATTCAAGCATTCAATTGGAACAGTATCTTCTTCTACCGAAATTTGATCTCCTAAATTGCTTTCCAGAAAGCCACGCATCAACTTGTAAGATTCTGTAGTCACATTCAAGTCGATGTCACTTAACTCCAAAACAGCGCACATATTTGGGACATTATGACTGATAAAGGTAGACAAATTTCTTCCAAACAACACATTCAAATCAAATAAGTTGTCGTTGATAGGCTTGTCTTTAGTAGCAAACACATACTCATCAAATCCACCAAGATAACTTTTCAGGCAAGCAAATTCCTTTGAATGCTTTGAAATACGAGTTCCTTCAAGTATTTTCAAGTTCTTGAGAGTAATCAACATATTATCCATCAAACAATCACAACCATCTCCACTAAAATTTGTTTCAATATTTTGATCATCGAAGTAAGAACATTTGGAGGCAAGTGCGAAATAATTTGTTATTTTGATTGAATCATATACCCATATTAGACATTCTTCACTAAATTGGTTCAACGGCATACCAAAGTAACCGGTGCAATTAAAATTCAGATTCAACAAGGTCCTAGTTTGTAAATTCATAAAACTTTCTTCAATATCCACCGGGGTTCTTAATTTTACCATTTGATCTTGTAAATCAGCAAAATTCAACCAGAAATCAGTCAACCCACAAAAGAAACGATGTGTGTGAAGGTAAGCCATATGAAACGAAGAACTCACATTAATTTCCAAAGCCATATCAAAAGCTCTCTTCAATCTCGGATCAGGCGTTCGATGTTTTGTCAAATTCACACTAATCTTATCTCCTCCTCCACTGAATGAATCTCTTTTGGCAATAGACATTACATTCTGGTATAATGTGGAATAAGTCGGAGTGCAGTTATTTATCTTGAATTGACTCATTGTCATACCTACTTCCATCGGCTTGGTATTGTCATTCAGATCCATACCAATATTTGCCCCCAATTCATCCATTGTGATGGTGCCGAGACAATTTGTAGGGAAATTCATAAATATCTTGAGGGACTGTAAGTCTAGACTACAATTCATGATGCAAGGTTCTTTGATTTGATTAAGGAAAGATGCTACTTTTGAAGTTTCTACCTTTTCTTCTTCGAGGGCAGAGGTAAAATGGCAATCATTGAAGTTGACATTTTTGTTAAACAACGTTTGGTCAGGTTTCTTTGGCATAAGACCGAGGAAATCCATCATCAAAAGCCATATTCTTCTGTTCATTCCGACTTCCATATCCGTAATCACGACCTTGATGTCCTGTTCAACGTTTTTGAATGATTTGGCAAAGTCAGAATGGAGTTTGTTGACCTTATTCAGAGTAACTAAAATCTGATCGCATTCAGAGAATTCAAAATCCTTTTCAATGTAATAGGTACCTTTTTTTGATCGGCTTTTTTCTTAACGAAGGTTTAGTATCGCCATTTTGATTTGATACCAAATGAATGTTACTTTCAACAGATCTGCTTCTTTTAATTTCTTCTCTCCTAACATTTAGACTTGAAGATGAACGGGAACGGTGTACCGAATGAGAAGCCTTTTCCCTCGAAGTTACTTCGAGAATCTTGGAATATTTGTGGTCGTACATGTCTCTTAGCCAAAATGACTGAATTCCCAACTTGTATTTGGTAACAAATTGTTCCGTCTTGCTAATTCCTAGGTTGACTCCACTCAGCCTACCAATGGCAACACATTCTCCAGCCAAACTCATAGGATCACTATTGAATAAATTGGATCGCCTCGTCTTTAATTCGACATCAACAACAGGAAACTTAGCATAGCAATAAAAGTGATTGTCAATAGTCTTAATAATTGCCTCCCTCTCATCCTCAGGAGTCTGTGGCTTTAAATGTTGAGACTCAGTGTCAAAAAGCCCACTAATGCCTTCCATTGCATCTTCATCATAAACAATCGAAACTGGTTCAAATTGCGCATCCAATTCATGAAAAACTGTCTGCTTGGGAGCTAATCTGCAATAATTCATCTTCAAAAAGGGCACTTGCTTTTCCTTTCCACTACACCACAAATCACCTTTCTTCGATCTCCCCACAGCAAACATTACCTGGCCATCACATTCATCATTATTCCCGAAACCTCCATAGATTGAATCCGTCTTAACTTCACCACACTCCAAACCTCCTCCCTCATTTAGCATCGATTTTGATGAACCTTCACAACGCATACCATCCTCTGATACCATACAGCCTTCCCCTGATGTCGTAACAACTTTTGAACATCGTACATTCACATCACCAACATTAAGAGAAATGGCTGTGCGATGTTCACGAGCACTTAGATTGACTCTGCATAAAACATCCGTTGCATCAATAGCTATTAATTTTGTGGGTGGAATGTGGTTTTGTTTGTCTTCATCAATGAATCTAACAACTATTGCTTCTAAATGCAAATTCAGCAAAGCTAAGACTTTGTCACGAGTGAATATTTCAGAATCATCCCAAGTCTCATTCAAAGCTTCAAACAAATCTTGTTCCATTTGTTGTTCAACTTTTTTTAAATTAGGGGGCAAGGGAGGTGGCTTGTAAGTAGGTAAATGAGCAATAACATCTCTAAATTTGGAATCTTCATCTGGTTCAGGATCTTGTGATTCAGCGTCACTACCCCACCACGAACTTATCCATCCATACAAATTAGAACCTCTTGGGTGAGGTGATGGTGTTGCGGGTTTGGTGTGGGGAGTAGTAGTGTCAATTGGAAGAGGTCCACAACTTTCACTTTCTTTTACTATTTCTTTGTTAATGTGAGTGGTGTCACTTTGAATAGTAGCTAATAATTTTTTGAAAATATAATCTCTAAGTGAACTTAACTCGTTGAAGGTAAAGTTGTTGTCTCGTTCGATTTGCTTCAACAAAATGTCATCGTTTTTTGATTCATTAACATTGCCAAGTTGATTGAGGATGGTTAGGTGAGCATAATCTGAAAGGGCACCCATCCCTTGACTTTTGATGTTGTCAATTAAAAAGCAAATCAACTTTTGCCTGTAGACGTGACTGTACTGATTGATCACTCTAACTCTACCCATCACGAACCTCCAATTTTGGCCACTATTCCTTCTGCGGAAAGGTTCCAAAACTCTGTCACACCCGAATTTCCACCAGACTTTTGCGTTCTGTTTGGTGATAGGTTTGGCTTGTTGTGGCCTCCATTTTCGATGACTTTTGCCTCTATCAAATCGAGCCCATTCTTGGGTCAAAGTTTTGATTTGAGACAATTGAAGGGTCGACAATTGGACAGCTAATTTGGTGGGAGTGACATCAAAACTAAATCTTGGATCCGTTGCCTTCAATGGAAATTTGGTTAGATGCTTTGACATTCTGATTTGAAGGGAAAAGGGTTTGAGAATGTTGAAAGTTTTGAAGTAAGTCTCAGGACGCAGCAGATTCTTTAAATCGGCAAATGATTCAACACAAGACATCTTCTGCTCGTGCCCATTCCAAAAAAGGGAAAGACCGTTGATGGTTAACTTTTTGAAGGAGTGGGTGTCTTGGAGTCCATGTACGAAGCCAGTCTTCCAATTAGCACCCGTAGACTGGACCCTGATATCCTCAATCCTAAACCCGAAATTAAAAGGCACTTGTCCGGGCAAAGTAACATCATCCTCATACTGGACATGAATATTGGTAACGATCAACTGAATATTATTAACAACCAAAGAAGCCATCGAAGCTCCCCACCACGTATTCTGTTGTTCGGTGGGGGGAGGAGGGGAGATGGTGGCTTGGTTGAGGAGAGCTGTCTGATGAATAGATTGCAATTCTTGCAGCAAATGCTCCTTGACACTCAATTCACGTTGCTCCAAATACTCGCCGTCGTATGTTGAGTGGGAGGAGGGGTGTAGGAGAATGAGTACATCACTCAACTTGATTACCCAAGACTCAGACCTTAGATGAGTAATGGGAATTGATAAGGTCAACTTGCCGACTACTCCACTCTTGACAGTGACTGGGATGTCTAATTTGCGCAGGGCTGTCTTCTTTAAAGGCACATTCTCCAACTCGACTTGCCCTAAATAAATGAAATGAACAAATACTCGGGACAAGATAAGTTACCCGACAACACAGCTATTGACAATTGATCAGTATTAAGATCCTCCAAATACTCTCCCACATATTTATTTAATAATGAGGTAACTAAACTCTCTAGCATCTCCCAAAATGAATAGCTATTCCCAAATTTAGTTTGATATATCTAAAAAACAAACAAATTATGATTACTTTGAGCAGGAATTGAAACGTATACAGGTGGTATGTAAAATTAAAATTTGTTTAATTTTGGTAGGTCGTTATATTACACCGTCATCACACACCAATAATATGATGATGGTGTGGTATTTAATAAGATTGCTAGGCGAATTATTATCAACAGTTCTGGTAAGCTTGGGATTGTGAACATTTTTTAACAACAATCAACTACTATTGTATGTGTGTGTATTCGATTTTATTTATATGTGTAAATAGTTTTGTGTATGTTTTATGCACCAACAAACGACACTGCATTCTTTCAACGTAAACAATCATACTAAAAAACACCAAACTAAGCTTCCCAATTTACATACTTTTATGGGGATGTGTGTTCATCGATGGCCTATATTAATTGATAAATTTATGCAACACTTCATATCATAAAAAGTTAAATGCCTTAGGTCATTGTGGGGGTGAAGTGTATTTTCCATTAAATGATCCACAATCTCACTAACCTACAGACAATGTAGACGACAACTCTTTTGATTCACACAATCAGGTCAATTTAAATATCTCAACCCTGAAAGTCATAACATAATTATAAACCACCAACAAACTTATTTACTTTGACTTTTGGCAATGAAGATTCTATTGATCTTATTATTAGTGGTAGTAGCTGGTGCCATTCTAACACCACACAAAAGTAATGATGTCGTAGACGTAGAAGGTAATTAAAATAAATATATACAATTAGAATACATTTATAGACCTCAAAAAATGCTTTGAAAAGTTTGATAATAGAAAGTTAGGTGGATCTTTTCCATACCACTCCGAATACAAAATGACAAATGAAAAGCTGTGTCTAGTATTTTGCTACAACACAGCCTCAAGATGCCGGTCCATCGTTTATGATCAAGCAAAGCATATTTGCCACTTCTTTATGGAAAGTGACATCGACATGACTTTATATGCTAGAAGAATGAATTTCATCAGAGTTGTGGACCCTACTTGTTTTAGAGATATCACGGAAAATGTAGTCAAGGCAGTGCCTTTTTCGGGGGATATAAAGCAACAGGAAAGCAATTATACTGTTTCTAGTTTGGCGACACTATCTGCTACAACAACTGTTGCTCCAGTAGTCACCACCACCACAATCACCACCACGCCACCTCCTCCTACCTCCACAACAACCAAAGCACCTGAAACGACAACGAAACCAAGTTCCAAAGAAAGCATCAAAGCATACTATGAAAAAGTAATCAAGTCAGAGACCATGAAATCTGGGGCCAGCCGAGTTGGAGGGCCACGGGCAGTAGCAGTAGGAATGGACGGATCCCCAGATGTATTTGAAAAGATGGCTTCGAATGCAGAAAAGATGATGCCTAAAGTAAGTGGTTTTAAGGCAGTTCGTAGGCCTGTGTCTTCTTTGGAAGACAAGTCAGTAGATGAAAGGGGGGTAGTACGTCGTAAAGAAGCTAACTATAACCTTAATACTGATACTGGAAAGCCACATTTAACGGGTGATGGGGATAAGATTAACGGGTTTGCCTTACTAACACCTTTCGAATTGAATGAGTCTACTGATATTCAGATCCTCAACAAAGAAACCAAAACCTTGATCGGTTATTCAGATTGCGAAGAGAAGGACATTAAGTTGTGGATTGGTATTGAGAATTCTGAATTCCAACCTAAGGCAGATGATGAAAGATTCATTATCATGGACTCAAACACAGATTCTGTCTGCAAAAGAAAGTGTGAAAAGACTAATTGTGATGTGTTTACGTTTGCTGAGAAAGATAGCAGTTGCCGCCTGCATTATGGAATTAATGAGGAAAGTGCAAATGAAGTGATCAAGCAAATCGTTCCATCCTTTACCAATGATTTCAGCAGTCGTACCTTCAAACAATTGTGCTACCCACCCAATTTGTCTGCCTTCACCCAGTGTAATGACATCATGGCCTTCTTAGACTACACAATCAACAAAGACCCACGCGAGGTCTTTTCAGGCCTTCCTAAAGGAGCTGATGGAGTATTGAATTGCATCGAGTTATGTCTCCTAACCAAATCATTCCTTTGCAACTCGGCAACCTTCGACATGGAAAACGGGGAGTGTAAACTGTTCGACGAAGATTCTATTACTGCACCCAAATTATTTAAACAACTACCATCCTCCAACCTGATATACTTTGAAAATAGTTGTAATCTGGATCAAATCCCGGATGGTAGATTGAAACGCATCATGAAGTAATGATGATAAAATGTATAAAATTAATAAATTGCCTTCATATACAGAATATAATAAAAATTGTAATAATTAAACATTTTATTCAATACACACCTCTCTTTTGTATATGTTCTATGTTAGCAACTAAATTTAATGGCAATCTATTCAAAGACATCTTCTTTGTCAAAGATGAATTGAGCAATGTCTCTTGGTGTCTTAAATTGATCGGAAAGACCATCTGGAATCTCAAATCCGAATTCTTCTTCAATTGTGCACATTAATTCAACGTGATCTAAAGAGTCCAGGCCAAGATCTTTGAATAGATCGGCATCCATTGAAATGTCTTGGCTCTTTACTTTGTCGAAACATCCTAAGACAAGCTTGATACGGGCCTCGACTTGGTGTTTTGTTAGAGGAGCCTACAAATAACAAAATTATAATCAAATATGTGTCTTAACTTACCTTTGCCGAACAATAAACTGGGGTGGTGAAGATGGTCGCGGTTTGGGCCTTGATTTGTGGGGATACACTTAACGTTTTAAGAGTCATGGCTTGGGTGGTAGATTTGAGGGTGGCGCTTGCAAATGGAGCAAAAGCACGAATAACAACTCGTCCCAACATTCCTGATTTTAATTGCTGAATGACAAAGTAAACGATCTACTTTCAACAATCCAAAGGAAATGGTTGGTAAAGTGTTTTGGTTTGTTTTAATGTTTCGTGGTGAAATATCGTAGTTTATAAATAGAGGGGAAGAAATAAAAATCCAAAATTGGATGGGTATTTATTGAATATTAAAAGTGGAAATTACATTATTTTGTAGATTAAATTAATTATAAAGATATTAAATTAATTGTAGGAATAGTAAATTAATTATAAAGATAGTAAATTATTTGTGGAGACATTGAGTTTAGATGGTCTTGTTGGCAGAGTCAGTCTTATGGGGGCAATAGTGATGCAATTTGCATCAGAAATAGTTTTTTTAGTTGACTTTATTATATTTTAAGATCGCGATTACGTTCTTCTAACTGTTACTTAAATGGAATTTGTTTTAAATTAATTAGATTGCCATCCTTCTTCAAAAGTCTATGTGTTGATGAAAAAATGAGACTGTTCCTTTTATTAAACTTCATTTTTTGTTTCACTTACCATCTCTTCATAATATACCCAGAAGGTCATTAGTTTTAAATTTTAGTTTGTAATGTTTTAATTAAAATAGTCATCCATTTATAGGATTTAATTTTGAAAACATTACCACGAAAGACCAATGTTAGGTCGATTGCAATAACTAATTAAAGGCAAACTTTCGAGTATCATTTCAGTTGAATAAATTGGTTATTCATAGATAAATTATATCAAATGAGAAATTAATTGATCATCTTTCATTTTGCACTACTCATACATAATGGTGATCTAAATGATATCTTATCTAATATATTGTCTTTGGTCTATACTGCCATCAAATCAAATATGTGAGTTAGATTAACACTTATAGGTAGTTAGAACACTGGATATGGCATTTATTTAAATTAATTGTATTTAATCTTGTATACATTTGGTAAGTGAATTACATGGGATTTGAAAATGATCAACATTTATATTAAATTTGTTCAGAATAAATCAGTAAAAATCAAAACGTTAACAACGAAATTGGTTCTATAGCAAATATCATCACCATCATACATTCTTTTAATACGTAATAAGCTTGTGTGTACAGTTGAATGGCCTGTCCTAACCCAGTCGTTCTATTTGGCTGGATAGTTTATAGGACAAGTTTTCTAGAGCTCATAAACTTACCTGAGTATTGGGTTTGGATTCTTCAATAACGATTCCACCCCGAGATGAGGCTTCACCATTGCACTTTAGGTTGAAGTTGACCCTCGAGACAATTTCTAACGAAATTCGTCTATACTTCAATTTTTGCGTTTGGAAGTCTGCGTTCGCGCAACTTCCTAAAATAACATTCAAGACTTTTAAATAATGGTAGAGTAAAAAAATAATTTGCAAGTATAAAATGGTATCCTTTCATTTTTATTAGATAAAAATGGCTTTGTTTGAAAGTATAACGATTTACTTTTGATTTATCCATGCTTATATAAAGAACTGACAAAAATAAGACGCTTAAGAAGGAACTCATTTAATGGTTACTAAGTGATCATTATTCTATAAGAATCCATTTAGCAAATTTTCAAGATCTCTAACAAGTATGTTTTAAATGTACAAATAGTTTGCGTCTCTGAAATCGGAGCAATTTATAATTCATGAACAATACTTTGTGTATGACTAGAAAGTCAAGCTTTAATTTTAAGATGTAACTTATTAAAAGTAAGCTAATTCAGACTAACATGGTTATAACACAACTCAATTTAATATGATTATGCGTCCAAGAATCTATAAGAATAGTGGTATCGAATGTAGGATGAGGTACGTGAATGTGTTTAATAAAAGTATTTAAATAGAATATGTGATTGGCTAATTTAAAAATGGTCATCTCATTTGAATATAGATGTATAAGTGATTACTGACACCAAAGTCCCACTTCCGATTTTGAGATGTGTGTGTATGAAAGGCTGGATAAAACAAACTAAGACGGTTTAAAAAACCCAGTTTGAGGTTAGTATGCGTTCAGTATTCTATATGAATTTTGTTAGCAAATTTTGGAATGAGACTTGCAAAAGACTCTAATAAACATTACAAAATCAATTTTATCTTAATTAAATGTTGATAAATAGTGAGATAGGGATTAATTGATTGAATGATGTTTATTTACAAAGAGTACATTTGCTTTAATGTTGGATAAAGATGATACAATTGATGACGACAAAAGGAAAATGTTTTTTTTTATTTGGTTAAATCTAACCCATCCAATCTGTGTGCGTGAGCATGTTTATATTAGGACAGATTTGTGTATGGCTATCGCTTCTCGAGCTTTTTAGCTCAGATCAAAGTGTAGTATCTGTTCTTTACTGTTTCATCGCAGTAAAATCCTCTACGAGGATTATGTGATTGAACTATTTTTGGGACTTGAATGTCTTTGGGCTTGCTCAAATCATTCGTTGGTCGGTCTAGTCTTGCACCTCTGCTAGACTCGGCCTAAAATAAACATAAGAATATAATTGAAGGAGATTATAAAGTTTTATTAATTCTTTTAAAAAAGCACATCGTGTAGTATGATTAGATTCCTCAAAAATGCCATTTTTAAGACATTTCAGCCTAAAACGTTAAATTGAACAAATTATTTATTATAAATAAGTAACTTAATTTCATAAACCTGTTTTTAGCATCATGACACATATAAATGCCAGCAATTGAGTTCGAGCTCAGAAGAAATATAATTATTTGTAAAAATCTTTAAGTTTTATCTTATTCAAAGTATCCTTTAACTGAAGTTTATGGTATACGTAATGAATCAAAAAAAGACGTTTTTAACGTTTTATTAAATAAGGCAGAATAAATTTGAAATCAGTGTTATAAGGATTTGGGTATAAGTATATGCTAAAAGAATTTAAGGAGAAAGATCCTCGATCTTTACTTATATCTATTAATTATGATGTAAATAGTTATATTAATTCTTCTTATCATGCATGATAAAGTTTAACTGGAGTGGCCAAATGCATTAATGGCGAAATTAGTGTCATACCTCGCCTCAAATGTCCTATCATTTTTTGCTTCCATTCCTTTGAGTTGTTGACTTTCCAGATCCGATTGTTTTTCAAGCAACATCTCGTCACTGATGTTGTTGAAGAATGGTAAAACAGACCCGATAATCCTATGGCAATCGGGTATCAAAAAAGTTTTTTCTTTATCAAGGAAGTCTTTGTCATCCAACCATCTTTTAGCCCTCTTGTATAAAGTAGAAGTCCCTTGCTTGTGGTAGGCTTTTTTGAAACCCTCATCTGCCTCTGAGAATACACATGCTCCAAGGTAATTTCATGCGAAGTCTAGACATAGTTCAATTGTTTTGTTCATTTTCTTGAATACTACCTGTAAATACGTAACAGGGTATTTAATGGATAAAGGGTTTATATGAACACAAAAAGGGATAATATCAATGTAATAAGGTGAACAATAATAATTAAGGTACAAGGAAGGGAGTACTTGACTAAAGATGCTTTCCCAAAACGACTGGGTTATGGAAAGGGATTAAGGACTAACTTATCATCACTACCGATCCACGTTTTAGTCTGGTTACAAAATGAATCAGTATTTGGTCTCTTCGTTTGATTAACACAACAACAACCTTTTTGTAGAACAAAATTGGATGCTTCAGTGAATATAGAAACAGGTCGGCATTTTCTAAGTTTTTTAAATATTTTTGCACACACAAAAATAATAATTTTCATTTCGACGGTTGTGCTTTTAAATAAATGTATATAGCAAATACACAGACATTCGTCAAACGAACATTTGAATACATTTTTAAACATTTTGATATTCATATTCGTTTGTCGAATGTAAGTGTAAAATCTACAAAAATGACATTTATTCTTTGAAATATTCTAAAAGTAAAGGATATTTTTTGTGTGCCTGATATTTTATATTTAACAACCGTATTATTAAATGTAAAACTTGCTTCATTTGGATCTATTGTACTTCAGTTTACAAGCACAGTACCCATCTTAAATCCCTTATTCTTTCTTGTTTTTTTGACTAAATCGCGAAGTATTATGGAAAGAAGATTTAAAAGATTTGCAAATTATTTTGTGTGTGGAAACCAAACAGTAAAGATTGCACATGGTGTTGTGACACCACCAATAGCTCTAAAGTCATTTTCTACTTCTTCTCAGCACAAAGTTTCAACAATCACAAGCAGCAAAGTCGTCTAAATGCAAATAAATATTTTTCCAAATATACTACAAATATAAAATTTCTTTTTGTTGTTTTTGTCTCAGACAGTCTTTCTTTCGTATTAATTTAAATTTAGCCAAAATCAGACTTCAATAAAATATTTTTTATTATTAAAATGTCGTTTAATATACACTAGTCATTTCATTATTTGCATATTGCTTTTTATACATGTAATTGTTATATAAGATGTTTTTTTACAATTTGCAAGAAAATTATAAATACGAGTTTTCATTTTACCATGCAACCTGTCTTCTTAGTCTCAGAAAGAATTTCTCCATCTTCAAGTGACATGCAGTTTCTACATTTGATATTTACCCTTGCCTTGTGACAGTCAATTAATTGCGGCATGTTAATGGCAACTCTTTCATTGTTAATCATATGTTTCACAACAACAACTGATTTAGTTACATCCTTTTCCTCATTGTTAATTTTCAAAAAGACTTGGTAGAATTGGATTTACTTGAAAGTCCTCCAACAGTTATACCACCAAAATCATGTAGATGAAATTCAGTTAAATTAAATTGATGATTCACAACGGCTTTTTCTTTAGCAGGGATATGTAAGACAAGCCATTCTTTTGAATTTGGAATAATGGGGGTTCAGGAGGTTCTTCATAAACAACTTCATTAATCGTATGATTAACTAATGCCGGAGAAAGTAAAAATGGTTCATCATGTACAAATTTACAGTTTCAAAGTTATTTTTATTAGACAATAATGAAGCTATTTTTTGATTATTTGCCAATTCTATAAGATTGTTTAACTTGTCGTCTTTTAAGATCTAAGAAAAGTCTAGGTTTAAAGATGATTAAATTAAGAAGCATCCTGTTAGTCCATCAACATATCTAAAAAGTTCCTTATAGACAGTTCATTTGGATGAACTGTATTATACTCTCTGTGCATTATAGAGTAATTTGGTTTTACGTTAGTTACCTTACATTGTTTAATAAGTAACCATTGTTCTTTAGAAAGAATAATAGTTTTGTCTTGGTTACCCATATTTGAGATGAATGAATTAAACAAAAATAAATACGCATCTCAAATACATTCATGTTGAGCACTATTTTTCATTTTCTTGTAAAGCCTAATTATTTTCTTTATAAACTTGCCACATTTTAAAACAATGTGACTAGCTAGCGTGTTCAAAATAATTTGACTGCATAAAAATCTATGTCTATATACGGATATAGTATTATCATTATTAAGCTATGTATTTTCAAGTTATAGGTATTTGACGACTTCAGATTATCACAAAATTGATAATAACAAATTGGATTACTTAATTAGATAATAAAATGGTAACATATTTGATTTTTGATATACATATTTAAAAATATCAGTGAAAATATTTTTTTGCTTTCATTGTCTGGTATGTTCGCTTTTAAAGTGAAATATGGTGTTCTGATTGATCTAATAGATAACAATAAGAACAAATAACGTTTATTAACTTATTCTTTATCTACCAATGCTTTAGAGGCATTATAGAACATTATGACCAATTTTTTTTACAAACTAGGTAGTCTTCCAAAAATTACTACATTAAATGAAATAAAAAATTACTTTTGAAATACCCATCATTTATTTATAACACAAAACATACAAGGATCAACTTTAATCTTTTTTATTGATAAAATAAATGAAAATTTAACAAAATGTAGGTCAATATTCTAATTAATCAGTGGTAAATATTTTTGACTACATCCAAAGGTTCACTTTCAATAATAGGTTAATACACACTAACTCATATTTATTATTTGTTGATTATGTTTGTTTACTAGTAGACATTTTTTAAAGAGATGATGATCATAAGTGTAAATAGCTGTATTGCAAAATATGCATTTATTTTTGTTTGTACATTTTATCTAATTTAAAATGAAAGTCGCATTCATTTTATTTTGTTTAATTGAAGTGGTGATATGTGCAAAAATACTCGTTTACATTCCAGAATTTGGACGAAGTCATATAATCCATCTTGCAAAATTAGCAGATATATTAACTTTAGCTGGTCATGATGTGGTAAGTACATAAAATATAATCAATAAACCAACAATATTATAGACTGCTTTAATATCACCATTAGATCCACAAGAAGCCAATAACCATGGCATTAGACATGCCAAATTAATCCATGGCAAACATCAACTTGGTTTAATAATGATGACAGCTGAAAAGAAAGAATCGTGTTTAAGCTTGATGTGGAGTTGGAATTTAGAAAATCCATTGATTTTCAATTTTATCGCTATTTATTTGGGTAATATTTACGCTAAATACTGTGAAGGATTGATGAGTAACAATGAATTGCATTCTAAAATTAGAGCTGAAAAGTTTGATTTGGCTATTGGGGAAAGTTTCTTTACAAGTTGCCACTTGGGATTGTATGAAGCGGAGTGGGGGATTAAAAAACATATTATTATCTCAAGGTAATTTAAACTATTAGTATACATAATATTTATTGTTTTAGTAGCCAAATGTTTTCCCCTCATTATGAATTGCTTGGATTAGACTTTCCCTTAACTGCCACCCCAGAAATGTTCGCTGATTTTAGTTCATTCAACTTAATCAACCGATTTAAAAATTGGTATTATAACTGGATGGCACATTTTTTACTGAGAAGGCCATTTAATTTAGAACAAGAGTTATTTGATGTTAGATATGGCAAAGGAGTAATTAATATGAAGAAAACCTTTTCTCAATGTGCTTATTACATTACAAATATGTGCCCTCTTTTAGGTAAAAGATGTTTTGATTTATTTAATTAATAGTTTAGATTTTGGGCATCCTAGAACAAGCAAAGTAATTGAACTAGGTGGCTTTAGTATTCCGCAATTCAAAGCTCTCGATGAATACTGGCAAAATGTAATGAATCAAAGAAAAAATACTATCTTGATCTCTTTTGGCTCAATGTCCAAAGCCTACCTTATGCCAGATCACTACAAAGCCAACTTCATTAAAATAATTCAAACTTATCCCGACACTACATTCATCTTTAAATATGAAGTTGATGATGGTTTTGGGAAAGATGTTGATAACTTGATTATTAATAAATGGTTGCCACAACCTTCTTTATTAGTGCATCCCAAAATGACTGGTTTCATTACCCATGGTCAGTTTTCACTCTTTTGAAATGATTAAAAACATATTTGTAGGTGGTCTTAATAGTTTAACTGAAGGCATCTTTGCCGGTGTCCCATTATTATTAATCGCTTTGTTCGGTGATCAAAAAAGACACATTGAAATAGCCACCAAAGTAGGGTTTGGTAAAGATGTGAACAAACAATTGCTTGGAGATTACAATTATCTGCGAGGTGCCATCGATGAAGTTTTCTTTAAGTCAGATAAATACAAAGTTGCTGCGTTGAGAATTAGAGATAGTATTAAGGATGCTCCTAATAGCAACACAACAGAACAATTTATTAAACATGTTGAGTATGCTATCAAGTATGGACCTCAACCTATGTTGAATATGCTTGGACAAGAACAAAATTTTATTGAGAAAAATAATCTAGACCTACTTTTGATAGGCTCAATTCTTTTGGTTGTTTATTTGTATGCCGTTTTTAAGCTATTTAAGTATTGTTGCTGCCGTAACAAGATAATTATTGGGAATGAAAAGAAAAATGAATAAAATTTATCTTTACTTTTTAGCAGTGGTTTTAACTTTTTTCATTTTGAACAAATTTTCCTGTTTAATTTGATCTTCCGCATTAGACAACTTTTGTATTGCCTTTCTTTGGCTTAGATGGCATTTTGAATAAAAACAATTTATTTATTGTCTAGCAAAAAATGTTGACTTTAAAATTAAACATGTATTAAAATAAATTTTTAAAAAACTTCGAGAAACGAGAGGGCGAGACCGTCGCGACATTATTTAGTATTACTGATTAGTAAGTTTTTGTTGGATTTGGGCGAAGTCCAGAAACAACACTTCCCTGTGATCGATCATATGGCAAAAAAATCTCGTCTGAGTTTTTTTCTGGTAAACGTTGTTTAATGATAGCATCATCGGTGATAGATCTAGTATTACGAGCCACTGAATCTTTAACATTGCCAGCAGCTTCTTTAACTGATGAACCAATATTTTCTGCAGCTTCTCCAACTTTCTTACCCTCATCCCCAAGAGATCTGGTATTACGAGCCACTGAATCTTTAACATTGCCAGCAGCTTCTTTAACTGATGAACCAATATTTTCTGCAGCTTCTCCAACTTTCTTACCCTCATCCCCAAGAGATCTGGTATTACGAGCCACTGAATCTTTAACATTGCCAGCTGATTCTTTAACCGAGGAGGCAATATTTTCTGCAGCTTCTCCAACTTTCTTACCTTCATCCCCAAGAGATCTGGTATTACGAGCCACTGAATCTTTAACATTGCCAGCAGCTTCTTTAACTGATGAACCAATATTTTCTGCAGCTTCTCCAACTTTCTTACCCTCATCCCCAAGAGATCTGGTATTACGAGCCACTGAATCTTTAACATTGCCAGCTGATTCTTTAACCGAGGAAGCAATATTTTCTGCAGCTTCTCCAACTTTTTTACCCTCATCTCCTAAAGATCTTTTGTTAACTGAACTTTTGACGGATTCTTTAATATCATGTGCTTTATTAGAAACAGCCGAAGCAGTATCTGAAGCAATATCTTTAACTTTATCTGCAGCATTTGTCGCAGATTCTTTAACTTTATCAGCAGTATTTGATGCAGTTTCTTTAGCAGCATTGGCAGCATTCGAGGCTTTTTCTCCAACTTTTTTACCCTCACCTTCAAGAGATCTAGTATTGCGTTCTATGGATTCTTTAACATCGCCTGCTGATTTTTTAATTGAAGATCCAATATTTTCAGCCGCTTGATCAACTTTCTTACCCTCATCTCCAAGAGATCTGGTGTTGCGAGCAACTGAATCTTTAACATTACCAGCAGCTTCTTTGATTGATGAACCAATATTTTCCGTAGCATCTCCTACTTTCTTTCCCTTATCACCTAAAGAACGTTTATTCATAGGAAGATTTTGTTTGGCATTTTTTGCTGTTTCTTCGACGTCGCGTACTTTTTCATCTGCAGATCTCGCACTTCTTTCTAATGAGTTTCCAATGTTTTGAACTCCATCTTTAAGGGATTTACCAACATTGGCTGTTGCATCTCCCACTGTATGAAGTCTGTCTTTAGCTCCATCAATAGCATCATCAACTCTGTCACCAACATTTCTTCTAAATCGTTGAGTAGCGTCTTTGACTTTTTGGGCTTCATTATGGATAGTTGATTGAGTTTCATCAGCGATTTGTTTCCCTTTGTCATTAATAGAGTCAATTTTACTACTAGCTGCGTTAGCTCCACTCTCAACACTATCTTTTACATTTTCATTTAATTTGTGAGCTTCATTGGATACACTATCGGCCGAATTTTTGAGGTCATCCTTAACTTCTTTGTCATTTCCAATAACAAAGTTAGCAGCAGTAGATGCTCCGCTAGAAATTGCATTTCCGACTGATTTAGCTGCATTTGAAATTGACTCTCCAATTCCAGCTGACGTTTCCTTGACCGATTCTTTAGCATTGTTTGAAACCTCTCCAACAGTATCTATTGCAGACGAAGTTTTTTCTTTTGCTCCTTCCCAAATGTTTCCTGAAGTATCAGTCAAAGTATTAACACCTTCGGAAATTTTATCTCCAGCAGCTTTTCCAACATCTTTAGTCCCTTCATAGACGTCACTAGCTTTATCAGCAGCTTGTTCGCCTTTAGCTTCAGCGGTATTACGAATATCTTGTCCAGCTTCACTGATTTGATCTCCAGCTTCAGCAGCAGCTTTACCTGCTTCAGAAACAGCATCATTAACATGTTCTTGCACGGATCTCTTGTTCGGAGCTCCCATGATGCAGTTAATACATAATAAGCATGCTAATAAAATAAATTTAAATCGAAATATATTCATCTTGATGTCTAAAAGTAAAGGTATGTATTAGTACAAACTGATATAATGAAGGGGATTCCCTTTGTTTATATAGGCAATCCTGAAAAACAAACGTACCCCAAATTTAAGTGAGCAAACATCTATGTGCTATTAATAAAGTTATTGCCCTGGTGTTATGTTCACTTTCAAAAGAAATGAAAGAGATTAAATTCAAACTCTATTTATTATTAATCAAAAACACCGGTATTATCAAAATAAAATAACTATCGTTATTACTTACAAATAATATTCAAAAACTATTTTTTACCACATGTACAAACTTGTTGTTGAGGTATATAATTGCACTTTGATCAATTACAGCTTCACAATATAATTTGTTGATTTCATTTATTATGCTAGACAATTGTTTACTCGTTTATTAATAGGTATATTTAATGTCGTGATATTGCTTGTTCATTGTCCTTTCACTAATTCTCGAAACAGTTGTTCGACGGATCAAAAAGGATTATTAATCTGATAATATAAACACAAATATTATTTGAATAAACTATATCCCATCAAAACATATTATTATCCACTAAAAATGATAACAAATTAAAGTAAACGATTAATGTTACTCTTAGACAACAAAGTTTAAACATTAATTGTAATTCAAATATATTCACACTTAAAATCCAAATCCGATACTATTAAACGCATTTATTTATTCTAATTTATTATTAAAAAATGTTCAATACATTTAAACAGCTTAATAGGTATGTATAGTTAAGAAATCTTCTAAAAAAATCCTTTTATCCCAAAGCGATGAAGACTTGAGTGGTTCCTCAAAAATAAATGGTTCCTATCAGAGATATGAGATGATATTGGGCCTTGACATGGACCAATTTTCATTTAATTCTGCCGAGTCCATTACAAATAAATATAAGACCTTCAATTCAACTTTTTATTTGCCATCTTCCCATGTGGTTGAGGAATCAAATAAACAAATATTCTGTGTCACAAAAAAATTGTTACTTGGCTTTTTATCGAAAAGAGCATGCAAAAGTATAGGGAAAAGCTTTATTGACGACTAAATAATAATATCTTTTATAAAAGGATAAAGTCACAAGTAGTGATTTTCGTCACAATTGCATATAACTCGGATCTGAGACATATTTTGAAAAAGTCTCAGAAGTTAATTACCAAATATTGTTAAATTTTATTCTTTTAAATGGTAATCATAACAAGTCAATCCTAATTTCCCAGAAACCATTGCAACATTTTATTTATTGCACATTTATACAATCAGTCTAAGATCGAAGTAAAAGATGGCTGTAAATTGGCATCGTTGGATAAGTATATGAGTTTTACTAATTGTTCTTTGCCATTTTTAGTAAAAATTACTCCAATATATCAGTAAATTAAAAGAGAATGAATAACACAAGTTAAGTTGTTCAAAGCCTTAGGCATTATTTTATTCATTGTTACGAAAAAATAAAAAATGTAATCTAGTAAATAATTTCTTTGACCCACCACCATTAAGAAGACACAGTTTTTGTTTTAAAAAACTAAGAATTGTCAACATTCAATATTTGTCGAAAATTGTGTTGTTTACTATTTGCAGTATTTCTTTGGTTACCGTTAATTGCCGCCAAGATACAAAGAAAGAAAATAATGGAAATCAAAAGTAAAATACCAAAAATTAACCAATAAATAACGTTTTGTTCTAAACAAATTGGACTTTTCTTTTCCCTCATGTTTATTTTATTTTTTGTGATGCCAAACAATGTTTGCCATAATGTTTTTGTATCTTTTCGATTTTTATCTTTATTATCATCTAGCCAACTAATTTGACGCATATCAAGAACTTCGACACCACCAGAGCTTACATCAACATTTAATGGGGGAGCTTTTGAAAGACTCGTATGATTAAACGTTTTTCTTCTACCTGAATCTCTTTTGACTATATTTTTGTTTTTTTCTTCTTGAATAGCAGCTAAAAAGTCCTTATTTGCATCATTTGAGCATTGGTCTGATGTTCTAAAACATATTTCAGTATCTTCATCTTTTAAGGCTAATTCTATTTGGCAATTAAAGTATATAGTTGGTCGATCAGCAAATTTGACAACTTCTGAACTTCTAGTTGCTATCAATGAATTATCATAGTTAATATTACCTAATAAAAACGAATCAATTGGACAACCACTTGAATCAAGTAATTGTTGTTTCATCTTTGCTCCATCCCCAACTTCGCACGAATGAACAGTTAAGCAATAAATATCACTTTTTGCATCACAACTCCATTTATGTAAAATTTGCTGTCCGATTGCTGCAAATGCTACAGGCTGGCCGTTACTTAAAACTTCATATTTACAAGTTGGCAAAGGTGGGTCTGCACTTTCATTCGATTTGGTAATTGATGTAGTTCCAAGATTCTCCACATCCAAACTTTGAGTAACTGGAATTTGAGTCTCTTTATAAACGCATACAACGTGGAAAGCATGGTCATCTTTTGTTGAAAATGGTATTCTAAACATCACCACGATTGTGGCTTCAAATACTAGTCCTCTTGGTGTAATCTAAAATAATCAATTTAAAATGAAATGTCAAAACGTACACTTCTTCGTCTTCTAACTCCACAGTCTTTACCAATTTTAATATCATAATTCCCATTTGGCATTTTATTCCCTTTCACTCTACATCTTTCATCTTCGTACATTCCTTTTGAATATATTAGACCATTGAAGACTCCATTTATTAAAAACGAAACATGAATAAAATCTTGATCGCAATTGACAACTGGGCTAGAAGCTAGCGAAAAATCGTCTCCATAACTTTGCACTAATGTTGTAAAAATAGTAATAAACTTTATCGCAATAAAAAAGTTTTGCATCATATCAAACAACAACGATGTTTGGGAATAACAAATGTATCATATGAAATTGAATTATAGTACACATTTAATAGTCAAATACCTGGCGGCAAAGCAACTTGAGGTAATTAAAGAATAATGAATTTTTATATCTTTCCTCGCAATAGAAAATGCAAACAAAAACACTTATTAATCCAAAATAGGTAGATACATTTGATTAGGTAAAATATTTAGATTCAAGAGTTATTATTTAGGTTGCTTTTAATAGAATTCAAAGGATTTCACTTATTTAAATCATCAAAATAATAAGCATAAATTGGGGGTGTTGTCTATAAACTACTACTTTACTCGGAGTTTAATAAATACAATAAACCAGTACGGAAGGGAGTGTGGTTTAAGACTTGAAAAGGTTTCTAATAGAAAAGCAACACGGATTCATCAAATTATATACAATCATATTATCACCAAATTTACATTTTATAAAGAGATTATTTAAAGTTTTGGTAATCAAAAGTTACACAACTATTAACTCTGCCTTATTAAATAATGTAGAACTAACTAGATAAAACTATGAAAAGATAATTTATTAAAACAACATTTATAAAGAAAAGAATACTTGATAGTCCTAAAGAGGACTGTTGGGATTTAAAATGTTCTTTGTTTGTGTTAATTAAATTAACCTCCGAATCCGTAAAGAGTTTTTCCTTGTCTCTTAAGAGCATAGACGACATCCATGGCAGTAACGGTCTTTCTTTTAGCATGTTCGCAATAGGTAACAGCGTCACGAATGACGTTTTCGAGGAAAGTCTTTAGAACTCCGCGAGTTTCTTCGTAAACAAGTCCGGAGATTCTCTTGACTCCACCACGGCGAGCTAGACGTCTGATGGCTGGCTTAGTGATTCCTTGGATGTTATCACGAAGTACTTTACGATGACGTTTGGCGCCACCTTTTCCAAGACCTTTTCCTCCCTTTCCGCGTCCAGACATAGTTGATTTCCAAACAAATAAAATGTATAGTCTAAAAGACTGATACTAATCTCACAAATTATTTTACTTTTATACTCCTTCTTGATCGTCAAGGCGTAACAGAATATTATCTATTTGGGCGCTAACTCAGAAAGATATTACTTTTTAGAGAGCAGAGAGATATGCTAATATAACAATTTTTAGGCGTGATCACCGTCAAAGAGTAGTATAAAAGTAAATAAATCTACTCATTCAAACATTATTATTTGTTATAATTCAAGATGGCCCGTACAAAGCAAACTGCTCGTAAATCCACAGGAGGAAAAGCCCCAAGAAAACAATTGGCCACCAAGGCTGCCCGTAAATCTGCCCCAGCTACCGGAGGAGTCAAGAAGCCCCATCGTTACCGTCCAGGAACAGTCGCTCTCAGAGAAATCAGAAGATACCAAAAATCTACTGAACTCCTCATCCGTAAGCTTCCCTTCCAAAGATTAGTCCGTGAGATCGCCCAAGATTTCAAGACTGATCTTAGATTCCAATCTTCAGCTGTCATGGCTCTCCAAGAGTCCGCTGAAGCTTACCTCGTTGGTCTCTTCGAAGATACTAATCTCTGTGCCATCCACGCCAAGAGAGTCACTATCATGCCAAAAGACTTGCAATTGGCCAGAAGAATCCGCGGAGAACGCACTTAATTCCTGTCACTCTTATGCTTGTACAATAAACCACACTTTTATCCCACCAGCCCTCTTTAGGGCTATCAATGTTCTTACTCTAATTAAATTATTCTTTTGACGTATGCCTTCATAATAAATATATTCTCTTTATCAGCTGTGTCTCTTTGATTCTAATCACATTTGGAATGCCTACACATTTAATAATAAAATACTAAAAAAGGTTTGTGTGTTGCGGAAGTATATGCTTTACGCGCCAAAGAATTTACTTTTACACAAAAGTACACACATAGCAGTACTTGCCTGGCAATATCTAGTTAAATATGTTTAAAAATATAAATGATGATGCCAACAATTTATTACGTTCAAGCAGATGATAATTTAATACGAGATCAAAGAAAGTAAAATGATAGTCCTAAAGAGGACTGTTGGGAATGTAGAATGTTTAAATTAGTCAAATAATTTATTCGGCAGTTGAAGCAGCGGTTTCGGCTCCTTTCTTTGGAACAAGTCCAGATTGGATGTTTGGAAGAACTCCACCTTGAGCAATGGTGACTCCGGACAAAAGTTTGTTCAACTCTTCGTCATTTCTGATGGCCAATTGAAGATGTCTGGGGTTGATTCTGGACTTCTTGTTATCACGGGCAGCGTTACCGGCCAATTCAAGGACTTCAGCAGCCAAGTACTCGAGAACGGCGGCGAGGTAAACTGGAGCTCCGGCACCAACTCTCTCGGCGTAGTTTCCTTTTCTGAGCATACGATGAAGACGACCAACTGGGAATTGAAGTCCAGCTCTGCTAGATCTCGACTTGGCTTTTCCCGTGGACTTAGCTTTTCCTCCCTTTCCGCGGCCAGACATGATTTGAATAAATGTAAAGTATGAGTTAAACTCGATACTGAATGAATGCAAACTATGTCTTTTATACTCTTTGTTTCCGGCGTGGGTGTGTCTATCTAATCAGATGTATTATGTATTAGGTCAGTAAATGCGGGAAAGTTTCAGTGATCCGTCCCCCATCTACTTTTTGTATAAAAGGCAAAAGATTTGCTAAACCATATCACTTGTATTTATACACTTATTTATTCAACCATGCCACCAAAGCCCGCTGCTAAAGGAAAGAAGGCCGTTAAAGCTACCAAGACCGTCCGTGTTGGAGGAGAAAAGAAAAGACGGAAGACCAGAAAGGAATCTTACTCCACTTACATCTACCGTGTATTGAAGCAAGTCCATCCAGACACTGGAGTCTCTTCAAAGGCCATGTCAATCATGAACTCATTCGTGAATGATGTCTTCGAAAGAGTCGCCGGAGAAGCTTCCAAACTCGCCCAATACAACAAGAAGTCCACCATCTCATCCAGAGAAATTCAAACTTCTGTTCGTCTTATTCTTCCAGGAGAGTTGGCTAAGCACGCTGTGTCCGAAGGAACAAAGGCTGTCACCAAGTACACCAGCTCCAAGTAAATTCGTTTCGAAAAGTGTCTTGATTGATCTCATATACTCCCAACAGTCCTCTTTAGGGCTATCAAAATCTCTTTTTTAGAAATAAATGTGTTTTTAACTGTTATAAATACAAATCATATGTTGTGTGGACTACTAAAAAGGCGCCAAATGCGTTGGAATTCTAAGTGAACAATCTTATTTATTAAACTGACAACACAAATGGTTCCAGTCTGTTAAAGTCTGTACGTTTAAAAATTAATACTAAGAGAGGCTTTGTATGTTAATTCGATTTCAAAATTTGAATAACTTTCAGTTCTTGTTGAATCGTTAGTTCACTTCTGGCTCAACCAGTATTTAGATTGTCTGGGATAAAATATAAGAGAGCTAACGTTTATTACAACATAAAAGACAATGTGCAATATAAGGTTGGCTTAAGACATAAGATTGGTACATAATATATAGTTAACGCCAGCATATACCAAGTTGTCTTTCAACATTTTACCATGGAACTACCCAATCCTTTTCTTCATACACCAAGGCTGGAAGTGCAGCCAAGAAAGGTAGTTGAGATGGTAATCTTTTATAAACTATTACCTACATCCTCAGAGTAAATGACGTTTCCCAATTGAATGATGACGTTAATCTTCGAGATTTTGGATTAGATACTTTGATGGGAGTTGAGACTAAAGAAGCTTTGGAGCGTGAATACGATATCGTTCTTACAATGAAAGACATTTGTGCCCTTACTTTGAGCAAACTTCAGCAACTTGCCGAGTCTGGTGGAGGTTTCTTCCAAGTTTTTCAAATCACCGAAGCAGGTATACTTAAGCAGGCCGAGAAAAATACAACCCGAGTTATAATAAAACAACTTCAGAGTGCTACATCAGTCCAGTACATGATTGGTGTTGGAGATGAACGAAACAATTACACCAGACCTAGTCCTGCCATTCTAAATTGTAAAAACGAGAAAATGTAAAAAAAATAAATAAATTGTCCACCGAACATTTATGTAACTGTTACCTGTTTTAAGAAAAATAATTATTACAGTCTAAATAGTTGAACGAAGTTTGCCACCATTGCATAATACATCTAGACATATTTCTGAAGAAACATCAGTCGAACAAGATCGTCATTTTAATTTAACACATTTTGAACTGTTTGATTGGGGAAGATCAAATAAATATGAGACGACTAGGATGTTTCTTAAAAATAATTGAATTGAAAACAAAATTGACGAAGTTGATGGATTTGTTTTTAATGTAAAAAAATAGTGGCTTTAGAAGTTTCAACAGTTTACAAATGATAAATTATACCAACTCAAAAATAAATGGTCGTTGTTATGTCTGCAACAAAAAGCGTGATCCTATTAAAGCATCAAAACATGATGAAGTAGCATGTACCTGCTTAATTCAATCAAAAAGTCTTCAATGTTCTGAATTGAATAATCCAAACAACCACAGTATAATTGCAAACCTATTGAATTGTTGGACTTTTATCTGAACACATAGAAAATGGTTTCGTAAATGCGCTAGTTCGCGTCTAATTGCATCTTCCTGCTTTATCAATCATATAAAAATAAAATGATTAAATTTGTCAATAGTCGAATGCTAAACCATTGTAATTGCTCAAAAACTTCTCTTTATATAAATTAATACGAAAAAGAGTATCAAACAATACTTTACCGAATTCCAATGAAGCTGTAAAAAGATTTTATGAAGTGCTGAAAGTTGATACATAAAATTCTAAAAATCTCAGTGAAAATGTTCTGTCATAAAATTCAGATGATATAAAAATATTCACAACAACTGAAAGTTTAAAATTATTATCATCTTCAAGGAGAATATATTACGATGAAACCTTTTACTACGTTCTCAAAAGTATAAATAGCTCTACACAATTATGGGTGAAGTAAGATCTGTTAATGATCCAAAGGGTGTCCCAGTTGTTTTGCTCCTAGTTTTGTGCATTACAAAAAAGATATAAATGGGTACAAATAATTGTGGATCATTTAATTGACAAGCTTAAGAATTTAATTTTGATACATGGATTTGCGATAGCAAAGAAAGAGATTTGGGAAATAATTATTTGTAGATATTTTGGAACTATTCCTACCTTAATTTTTAGTCAAATCTTCTTTCTGCGTTTGGAACAATTATTTCTATTAATATGTTTTATAAGCAACTATTTATTTAAAAAACAATTTTGTGCCAATCTTTTTCCTAGATTAATTTGATACAATTTAAAATTGTTTGAATCGTCTGTGGTTGCGGTAGTCTAACTACATCTAATACGGAAGCTCCATAGTTAATTTTAATTTGTATCCAATTTGTTCTTGCTTTTGGTGATTGAGCGTCGTTTGAAACACCTTTGATTAATAACTGTCTCATATTTGTTTGTTCTGTTGGCTTTGTGTGACCATTTTCACTTTCAACTCACATCTCTTTTAATAAAATATTCTTTAGGAACTTGACTGAATTGTTTTGATCTATCATACAAAAACCAATTTTGAAACAACTTATCTTTTGCATAAACACGCACAACATGTATAAGGTAGCCAGTATTTTTCTAGACGATTGAAGGTACAAACGTTAAATCATACTAGTAGAATAATTAATTTTGTCAGTCTTGATATTTATATGCAAATACAATGGCCAATGCATTAATAGACTTTGCGATTGTTTAATTTCAAATACGGCAATATTTTGGATATCTAATATCAAAGCATAAGTTGATAAAAAGATTTTGTAATTAAATAAAAACACTTTTATGTTAAGATATTTAAAATTGTTTTGTTAGATCTATCAAACTTTTGATTTATGAATTTTTCAACATCTTTTGGTAATTTGAATGAACATTGAGATTAAATTAAATTTAAATAATATAAGTTGATGGGCAATTTTTTTAGTTTTTTAACAACTTGTATGTATGATCTTTTAGTGTATGATATTAGTAATGAATGACCTCGGAGTTTATGACATTTGTGATGAAATATCATCTATTTTTGGAAATTTCGGTGTTATTCAATAAATATTATCTATAAAGATCATTTAATCAAACTATATCAACTTGATGAAATATTAGTAGTGTACGTTTATGTACTTTCAATATCACAAATCCAGTTTAATTTTGAATTATATGTTTTTTTAGAAATCATCATGTCTATCTGGGGGATGTAAACACATCATGATTATGTAAGGGGTGTGCCAGTAATTTTTATATAAATGAAGATTAAGTTTATGAATCTTTACCAAAAAATGAAATCTTTAGTATTTGTTCTATCTGTCTTTTTATTAATTGTATCTTCTACTTATGCCTCTCTTTGGGATGGATGGCATAATGCCGGAGGAGCCCAATGGAATAACGCAGGATTCAACAGTGCTGGTTTTAACTCAAATCTTAGATTCCTGTATAGGAGAAATGTAAATAATGGAGATAACCAATATCTTTATCACAGTCAATAAGCACACACACTGGTTGGGATGGAATAACTTAAATGCCAATGACATGCTAATATTCTGTTAATTATGCAACAACTTCATTTTAATCTTTACCCATAATAGTTATTGTTACTCAAATTTTTAATAAATTTACTTCATTTAAAAGAGTTTACTTTTCATATATGTACATTTTATTTATAAAAACGTTGAAATAATTGCCAAGTTTTGTTAAACAATTGAGATAGTTATCTTAAATTAATTGAGAATAAATTTAAAGGGAAGTCGTATTTAAAAATCAAGTTCATTTAAATAATTAACCCTTCCGTCAGAAAGTGAGTGTGCGTTGGTTGATCTTTCTGCTATTAGTATTACTGATAAACTGTTGTTGTATTTAAATAGACATTTACATGGACAACAGTTCCATCTTAATTACAATTTATTAATACTCTTGGCGATCAGTGTCATTTTAAAGACTTTAGTCAAGGTCATTAATTATTGCATATTTATTTGGTCAATTATAATTGTAATGTTCTTTAAAGAACACTAAATTAGAATAGTGAAGTCTTAAATAATGTGAGGGGTTACCCTAAAATACATGCTGCTTCACCATCCGAATTAGAGATGTCTGAAGTGATCTTTGAACACATGTAACCTTCACCTTATATACGTAATTAAATATTCTACGTTTTTTATTATTACTTAGTTATTAGTGATCAACGAAATAAAGTATTTTCGTTATTTACTAGATCTTAATTCTCAAGCACTTGTTTATGCCAACTTCACCACCTAAGAAGAAGCCTTGCCATTATAGCGCTTGCTCTACACAGACTTGCTGCCCACCTGAAAATAGACCCTGCCGCCGTAAGACAACCAACTACCTTCTGCCCGCAGTATTAACTATTTAAGGACAATACATAAGAAGAGACAACTTTCCCAGACTCAGACAGGACACAACATACCCAGCCTAGCACACTCAGTATGGCAGGCGGAGTTATGGAAGCCGATCCACATCAGCTGAACAGGCTTCAAATGGAAATGCTTGACAAATAATTAATGATATTTTTAATAATTTGTTATTTATGATCTTTGTAAAAAATAGCTTTTATTCTTATTAAATAGTAAATCATTTATATTTATTCTGCTTGCTTTCCCTTACTTATAGGTTATACCTGTGGTTGTGTATTAAATAACTACGTTTGGTAATCAAGGGTTTAAGACGAAATTTTTGATCAGAAATAGGTTTGAGTTGATTTGTTTTATCAAAGATGAAATCGTTTATACACTTGGTGCTTGCATTATTATTCACACTTATTGTTGCCAGATTTTGTTCGTTGCTTTCATTGTCTGTGAGATTCAAGGTCAATTGAATAACATAGGAACAAACAAGTTGATTGACAAAAACAAAAGTGTAAAAATAAGTTGATTGAAATTAAAAGTACTAGAAACAGTCAACACTTTGAATATAACAAATTATTGGGTTGAGAATAATATAATATATTAGAATGGTACTAATTAGATTTTACAAATTGATCGATTTTATCTCGAATATGCTTCTTGGCGTAACTCTTTAACTTAAAAGTGTTTTAGCATTTTTTGCAATAGAGTAGTGATGGTGGCAAATGTTTTCATTGTTCAGAACCAACTTTTATACTTCACAAAAAAGAAAAGTCCACACCCACTCAGTTTGTTCTTCTCCTCAATTTTAAGCGAAAAAATTGTAGTTTCATTAAAATCTATGATCCACTAGCTCTATTGATAATATATTGTTTAATATTCATGTCAATATTCTAAACAAATTAAAACGTATCAACAATCTGCCATCTCATTATCTTTTCTCATCTTTACAATATGAGGAAAAAGGGAAGAAAATTGTATCTTAATGTGGGTGCTGAACAATTTATTACACTGGTCAAGAGATTATTTTGTTGGTATAAATTTAACAAGAGATCAAAGAAAGCAAACATAAATTTGATAGTCCTAAGGAGAACTGTTGGGAATGTAGAATGTTTAATTAATCAAATAATTTATTCGGCAGTTGAAGCAGCGGTTTCGGCTCCTTTCTTTGGAACAAGTCCAGATTGGATGTTTGGAAGAACTCCACCTTGAGCAATGGTGACTCCGGATAAGAGTTTGTTCAACTCTTCGTCATTTCTGATGGCCAATTGAAGATGTCTGGGGTTGATTCTGGACTTCTTGTTATCACGGGCAGCGTTGCCGGCCAATTCAAGAACTTCAGCAGCCAAGTACTCGAGAACGGCGGCGAGGTAAACTGGAGCTCCGGCACCAACTCTCTCGGCGTAGTTTCCTTTTCTGAGCATACGATGAAGACGACCAACTGGGAATTGAAGTCCAGCTCTGCTAGATCTCGACTTGGCTTTTCCTGTGGACTTAGCTTTTCCTCCCTTTCCGCGACCAGACATGATTTGAATAAATGTAAAGTATGAGTTAAACTCGATACTGAATGAATGCAAACTATGTCTTTTATACTCTTTGTTTCCGGCGTGGGTGTGTCTATCTAATCAGATGTATTATGTATTAGGT
This sequence comes from Rhabditophanes sp. KR3021, assembly GCA_963281155.1. NCBI lineage: Eukaryota > Metazoa > Nematoda > Chromadorea > Rhabditida > Alloionematidae > Rhabditophanes > Rhabditophanes sp. KR3021. Next base: position 38,214 of record CAUJLY010000005.1, on the reverse strand, counting down.
CAGTAAATGCGGAAAGCTGTAGTGTCCACCCACCATCAACTTTTTGTATAAAAGGCAAAATATTTGCTAAACCATATCACTTGTATTTATACACTTATTTATTCAATCATGCCACCAAAGCCCGCTGCTAAAGGAAAGAAGGCCGTCAAAGCTACCAAGACCGTCCGTGTTGGAGGAGAAAAGAAGAGACGGAAGACCAGAAAGGAATCTTACTCCACTTACATCTACCGTGTATTGAAGCAAGTCCATCCCGACACTGGAGTCTCTTCAAAGGCCATGTCAATCATGAACTCATTCGTGAATGATGTCTTCGAAAGAATCGCCGGAGAAGCTTCCAAACTCGCCCAATACAACAAGAAGTCCACCATCTCATCCAGAGAAATTCAAACTTCGGTTCGTCTTATTCTTCCAGGAGAGTTGGCTAAGCACGCTGTTTCCGAAGGAACAAAGGCTGTCACCAAGTACACCAGCTCCAAGTAAATTCGTTTCGAAAAGTGTCTTGATTGATCTCATATACTCCCAACAGTCCTCTTTAGGGCTATCAAAATCTCTTTTTTATAAATAAAATTAAAATATGCTCTTTAGAATAATATATGCTTGCTGGTTACTTACCAACATTTCGTTTACATGATAGACCTCAATTTATTTACTGAAATTACAAGTCTGCAGCTTTACCTTAAATAATGTTCCATAAATTTAAGTCGAAATAGGTAAGAAATGAGATGCATCGCATTTTTTTCCAAAAAGTAGTTGTATCACCCTGAAATTATTAATTAATTAATAAAATTAATTCGTAAGTTACAATTGAGAATATTCTAATGTTATTCATCGAAAATCATCTAAACCTTGTTATTGGAATTCTCTTTAAAAAATGCCGTGGTTTAATTAAAACATTCTTCTATCTATATTATTTATGAGTCATCTGTCTCTATATTTTCTAGTAATTACATGGCAACGTTTGAATGTAAGTTTATATTACCCTGATTTGTGATGGCAAATTAATGTCAGATTTTTTAAAAACTATTCTAAAGGAAGATTATTAAGTTGACGGACAGGTAAATAAAATCAAGCAATAAATTAGTAGGTGATTAATATGATGCCGTGCGAAAGTGTGTTTTATCCAACTCAAACAAAACGATTTGTGTTACTTAGATTAGCTTTTATGCATACGTAATGGAGAACACTTGACTGAGTATTTTATATTACAATAATTTATTTATCAGACTTCCTTCTAAGTGATAGTAAGTGTGATATTGACGCGATGTAAGAAGTAATCAGTTTTATTAAGTAACCTTAAACTGTATTAGAATGATGCACAAAATTAGCAATATTGTCTTTTTTAAACTCTAATGATGATGTTCAAAAGTAACATTTCATTCATATGCCAAATTATAATCACATTCCTATCACTTAACATTCCGATTTGCTATTATCTAGATTAAACATCATTTTAAATAAATTTTGACTGATTTTAATATTTTCCAAGATGATTAAGTTATAGAAAATGCTCACTATTAACAAACGATACTTTACTAGAATACTAAACTCTACTTGAGCATTTAATGAGAAAAGGCCGTGGGTTTTTGCAATTACCTAGTAACACATAAAAATATTTTCATCGCAAACTTAGGATATATTTTCAGCATTCAATATATCTGACATGATAAGAAATATAAATTGAGAAAATTGACATCAACAGCGTCCGTGGTGTAATGGTCAGCATGCGCGCCTTCCAAGCACGCGATAGGGGTTCGATTCCCCTCGGACGCATATATTTTTGTTTTTGATTGAATCTTTTACATTTCACAATCAGCAGATAAATACATTCCATTCAGATAATTTAATGGTTCATACAAATATTTCTTGAACACGTATCATTGAAATATTTTGCATTTACATGTAATGGCAATGGTTTGTTATAATTTGTGTGGATATTACATTTTTTCACGAACAGATGATTAAAAACACAAATTTGACTAGATCAGTTAAGTGTGTTGTCATATATTCATTAAAACAGCAAAATGTTGCCGTATAAAAATGGTGTTGATGCAAGGAGGGCTTTTGTACATGAAACCATAAGTATGAACACAATAATATTGAATCTGACGCATTTTAAGGCAAATTGATCTAAACTATAACAAAAAGAAAGTGATCTAAATTGGAAATCGTTACAATTTAGCTTTTTGGTAGATTGTAGTATATATGGTCTTATATCGCCAAATCTAACCCAGCTTATATGTAAACACATATTCAATAACTAGTCGTCTTTTGGATGGTAAGGTACGACTTTGCGCTGGGGTGATAACGTGAACTGTGAAGTTTAGCTGAGTTGCGTTTATTGCTGGTTGAAAACTTTAACCAATAGCCCGTCATAAGTACTTCGGTATCTTATGGCAATTTTTGGAAGGCCGAAAGGCCTAATTAAAAATATTGGAAGCTTTAACTGCTAACTCGTGGCTAGCATTTGATGGTAGCATAAATTGAGATGGTGGTAATTCTGGAAGGAACCTTTGTTTCAGCAAATCATGGTCAATGGAATTTAAATTGACATATTGTGCATTCATCTTTATGGTTGGATCTTACCACAATTAAATTTGCATAGTAAAACATTATTAATTTAAATATTTGGATGGCGTAGAAGATTAAAATAAAATTTATTATTCCTTATGGTATATCTGTGTTTAAAGCCACAGAATCACATATCGCCATTTCATTTGACCTGTCAATTCATGTATGTCAAAAATACAGTTACATTTAACTTCTATTTTATAAAGACGTTTAGTAACTTCCAAGTTGGTAAACATGTCCGTTATGGAAAGACCGGTATATAAGTTACATATTTTATAGACAATCGTGAGATTGTTTCTAGACCCTTTAAACTAATAAAAGTCTTACAAATTAACTGTTACCCATCGGGCTACTTATCTTTTTTATCAAATACATGTTATTATTCACGGATGATAGTATCCTTCCGATAATTGTTTTGAATTATGATTGTAATGAATTCAATTATAAGTGCATCCTCCACATCATTATATGACTTATCCAGGGAACAAGCTTTTTTGCTTTAATCAAGCTGATGAATCTAAATGCACAAAGGAAGAATGATGCTTATCAATTTAGGGGCTTTGAGTTGTCATTTTTTCCAAATAATATTTTGGATAAAAAGCATAGACTTCATGCGACGATTGTGGTTGATATTTCTGCTTGTAATGCAATCAAGTCTTACAAAATTTTTAAGGATCACTCATATTTAGAGCATCTTATCATGGAAACGATCGTTCAAATACAACTCGCACAAGGTTTGGAAGAAATTTTATCTAAAAATAGCTTATGATTTTTAGTATTTCTTTTTAACTATCTATTCCTAAAGTATCTCTGTAATTATCTATATTTAAAGTATTTAATATAAATTTTTTTCAATTTGTTCATTTACTTTTATTGTTCCTTATAAATTATGTATAAATAATACGAATAAATATGTTTAAAAAGATTATTGTGGTGTTCGGAGTGGTCTTAATGTTTCATAAAAATAAAGGTGTATACAAGTAGTTGGTGTATATTAAGCCATAAGATCCCAACAGATAATGAATTGTATTCAAATTGAGCAGCATAGAATAGCTTTGGCATTTGGTAAAAAGAGCTTAAGATAAATTGAGATTATTGGAATAATATCGCTCAACTTAGTGAGATACTTACTCTTTCAAAAGTTAACACATACTTTGTGGAATTATTTTTACTCACCCGTTTAATGTCACTTACTAGCTGAATCTTGAAAGAAGATACATCTCCGCTGGTCAGAATAAACCATCTAATCAAGGCTTTAAACGATGAAGTCTAGAAAGCTTTGTCCAACTTCTCACTCATTACCCACGGATTTGGTACCAAAAGAATGGTGATATCACTAGAAGCAATACTATTTTTTCGATTACTTTTATTGACAAATGAAAGTTGCCGTTCTAATTAACAACAATTTTGTCTTTATATTAGGAATGATTTTTAACATTTTATTTGTTAAAATCTATCGGAGAATTGAAATGAATCAATTGCAGAAGTATAAAAGGCAATTAATGTTGGTCGTTTGTTCAGTAACTTCCTTTACTCTCACAATTGGGGAGTCACAAATATGATGGAACCTGGAATAAAATTAAGTTATTTGGTCGATTAAACCAATACGACTTTTGCCTGAACCATTTATTTTGCTTCTATCTTTTAGTAATATGATTCTTTTTATGTTTACAGTTTCGAATAAATTTATAGTTTTTATGCTAATAATAGTCAAGTTTTGCTATTTTTAAGTATCAAATATATTTTCTAGAAATAAACGTTTAAGTATATCAAAATGTATGGCCATTAAATTAGGACTAAATGGATAAACAAAAGTAAAAGATAGTACAGTTTTGTTACTAAAACAGACAAAAATGAATATGTTAAATATGTGTATGATATATGTCGCTGTCTACCATTAGAACTTGAGCATGTTCTTCTTCATCATAAGAATTTTGTTCAATATGTCCGGAAACATGATAAGGTACTGACAAATGTATCTTATTAAAGGACGCATATCCATTGAAGAAGCAGTATAATACATTTGCTGAGGTTCTGGAAGATCAAAATAAACATGTTTTGAGAGTATTGGAATTGTTCGGCTTGTAGTCAGCATTGACATGAAGATACATATGCTGCCCAAAAAACTGAAGTCGGTAAAGCAAATTAAATCTATTATCTGAAAATTATGTTGTATAGACTTCATTTCATGATTTGTGTTCAGTAAAAGGAAAATGGCCTTACTAGTCAGTAGCCCTAACAAGACTAAGCCAAAGGTAGTCGAAGAGAAATATCAAATGTTCATAAAATATTTGTATTATGCGTAGTTAATAATTGCATTCTTGGCTTTCACTTTAGAAAATAGATTAGAAATTTGTTTTTGTTTATCAAAGGGAACGTATAATTATGTTACGTTACTCATGCAGAAGTTTGTTTATTAAAGTATATACAGATGTGTGTGGGAGTTAATATTAATAGTATGTTCATATGTACCAATTTTAAAGAACATAATGAGATTAGGAATAATAGATCAACACCTACCTAGACATCATTCGTGTGAATGGATAAGTGATGCAAGTAGATCAAAAAGGACAACAAGATTTGTTGAAGTTGTTGGTTCCAAGGAAATATATATAAAAAATACTTTGAATCGTCACAAATATAGATTAGATATCCTCAATATATTATTAACCTAACATTTGATTAAATAATAAATTTGCATTATTGTTTGAAGTATCATAAAATAACGATTAACTGAGTGAGTAGTTGTTGATGTTTGATTAATTAAATGATTTTTCTCAAATAACCCATTTTGTGATTATCTTCCATACTGTTACCTCCTTTAAAAAGTTTTATCCGTAATAGATATATTATAATCAAACAAAAAAGATAATAATTAAAGAATTAATTGAGAAATGTAAAGAAATTATATTACGATGTGTTTGGGTACTTTCTATTTGTTGAAATAATTGAATATGAAAGCCAATTTGTGAACATCAAATACAGTGGGCATTTCATTTAAACCTCTTTTTTATTGAAAAAAGATAAAAAGGCAGGAGCGTGTTCAAAAGTAGCATCATTTATTAAGTTATTTGAGTCAAGGTAGGTTTAGTTTAAAAGAGAGCTGATTGGACTTTGCCTCTGAGAGCCCATTGTAGTTGAGAGGGGTTGGTTTTCTTCCAAGATTCAACCTCTGACACGTTATCGCCAATTCTAACGCAGGTCTTGATTTCTTCTCTGGTTTCAAACAGCACAACACGGTTATTCGTGTAATCAGCTCTGCCGCTATAGTGTTTTGAAAATGTAAATTCATCTCCAGTATTTGCAGATCTATATGCTATAAGAACATCCATATCTTTAGCAATCCCCATCAAGTATTTCATACAAACCCCATCACCCAATGAGAAGGGAGCAAAATCTTGATGCTGTGTTTGTTGGGGAACTATTTGTGGTATTGACGTAGCTGGAGTAGGCTGTATAGCCAATTGATTAGCTCCACCAAGTGAATTTAGTAACGATTGGATATCATTATTTTGGTTATTTCCAATATTCATCCCACACCCTAAAAGGAGACTACTTAAAGACCCAAGGGGGACATTATCTTCTTGATTATTAGCAAGATTAGCTCCTCCAAATTTTCGATTTGATAGGGATTCTAAATCAAGTTCTCCTAGATCACCACCCAAATCAAAAGCATTAGGATGTTCAGTCTTGACTTTCTTTCTAGCTGGCTCAGCAATATCAGATTTGATAGAATAAGATTCTTTAAGCAGTGCTTCATGCTCACTTATAGTTTTGCCCGCCAACACCTCAAGCATGCTCAGAAGATTAATACCATCGAGTGTGATATTGGCTGAAACATCATTTAGTATTTGAGGACTTGAAGTAGAAGTTCCATTTAGAAGAGCACTTGTATTGTTAAAACCACCAGTACGTTTTCTCTTTACATACGGGTGAGTAGGAGTTTCGGCTAAGGCTTTGGTAAATTCTTCGTAGACTCCATCATTTGCATGAACTCGCTTTAGATGCGTTTTTAAATTGTTGGGGCTTTTGTCATCTCCTTTCCAGGTGCAGTTTAGACAAATTACACTTGCGCCGCCTTCTTCGTCTAAAGTAGCTTTATTATTATCTTATTAAAATAGGCAAACTTACTTTTATCCTTGACATCTCTGAAAAACCTCCAAACTGGATGTGTCTTCTTTCTTCCAGCAGTACTCATCAATGATGAGATGTCATCATCATTTTTAGTATTATTAAATACAATATTACTGGTCTCCTTGACAATATTAGATTTGGTCAAAGCATCAAGTGTAGACAATATATTTTCAGTCTTAATTTGGCTTGTCGGTGCCAAGACATTATTTTCATTAATAAGTGATTCAAAAGGAAGGTTGGATGGAGTACTGGTGTTGTCAGAAGTAGTCTGTTTCCGTTCATCTGGCTGTTGTTCGTCTCTCTTGAAAAGATTATTGTCGGACAATTCACTGTCTTGGCCATCGCTTTTGGTAACATCGAAGTTTAAGTGGTTGTTTTGGAGAAGATCAGTGGTTGGGGAGGTGTTATGAGTTAATGCTATAGTTCCATCGAGACCTGGCATAGTTGCAGTCAATTGGGGAAGTATACTATTCGCCTTGAACAGACTTTCGATGTCTTGGGGATCGTTCTTGTTAGTACTGGAAGTGATGATTGATGAAAGATCATGATCCAACCCTGGTCCGCTCAATAAACGTCCTTGGAGCATTTCCATTAAAGGGGGTGAGGATTTTGTAATAGGGTAGACATCTCCGAGCTTCGCATTCATTTCATTAGTCATAGAAGGCATTTCTAGGTTTTTTGACCTGCAAATAAATGAAAGTACAAAAGGTAAAGACTTGTTCTATAATATATTTAAAACGAACAGCTAAATGAGTAATAATAAAAGACTAATTAAATCGGAAAAATAACAAATCGTTTAATTAAAGTGAGTTAAAAGAAGCAAATGTTATGAATGAATAATAACACAATAAATAGTGCTTACATATGCAAATATATTTATGTACCTAATCTATTAGATCTTGACCGCATTGTATAAAAAATGGAAGGTGCCTTTTTGAAATAGCTTGATTTATTTGTTGACATGCATATAGATTATTTACGTGAAGGTGTAGTTAGTTTGGGTATAAGTAGATGCATATGTACAACATTTGTGGTCGACTAGATATAAAATATGATTTTAAATTTATTGGGCAATATATTAGACAAAAGTTGAGATCGATCGGAAAGTAGCTACAAAATGGGCTAGATAGCTGTTAATGTTTAAAATGCATTTTACGACGTTATTTTTAATCATAGATTTATCGAATCCATTTTGTACACGTTCCAAAGTTTTTACGATGCAGGGATTATTCCGAAATAAACAGTATTTGGTAATATTTAGATGTTTAAAGATGGCAACAAAATCAGTTTGTTTAAAGAATTTCAAAGTTCATGATTTAATTCTTTTTATGGACATTATATGATGTTTTTATTTCTGAGATATCATAACAGTGAAACAGTTTTGAGGATTACCGATTAATTTATTCTCTCTAAAAGTTCCAACACAAATAACAATATTAATTATGTTTTTTGTAATGAATTCCTTAACATATTTGGAAGCAATTTGTTATATTCTAATATCAAGAATGGAATATCCATAATAAGTTCAATCGGCATTTCCTAAGTAATGTTAATAAATAGAAATAGGAAACATTTTCTATTTGCTCAATAAGAATAGAGTTTTCTTTTTTAAATACTTGGTCGAGTTGTTATAACATTTTAATGAATAAAGCTATAGCAGAAATAAAAAAAACATATACTGTAGAAATAATATTTTTGAATGTTTATATAGAAGGTGATAAGGTATCGCCATGTTTCGCTTTGATTATATGAAGACAAACATTGAAACCAACCATCAGATTATAACCTTGTTGCTACTTGGTGATGTGTGAAGATTTTCAAATTATCAATATAAATTAGTGTTTTTGGATTAAAAGATTATCCAATATTGTTGGTCTTGATGAAGAAATGAAACAAAGGACAATATTAAAGAAAAGGATAAAAATACAGTGATTATGGTAGCAGCATAATCATCTACTAGTCTATGACGAATATTATCAGCTATGCAACGTTTTTAATGAAAATAGTTAAGTAGGATATAAGTTTATTGCTTATTCAAAGTTTGTTTGTATTATTTACACACCAAAACCTTGATACATACAAGATTCCTTACTGATATGTCTTAATAGTAGTCCCATATATTTGATTAGGTTTTATGTGGATAAGCAAATGGACATTGCAAAGTATATGCCACCAACAAAAATGTTGTATATGTGGTTGAAAGGGCGAATGGTGGAGTATTTGCCACATTTTGTTCGACATCAAATATTATTGCGATACAAGTAAAAACGTTTGTTTTAATAAAACCAAAAGTTACTAGCACTTGATAAACTTGGATGTTTTAATGAATGTATTGTTATTAAGTAAATAAGATGAAATTAAACCAATTTTATTTATTTCAATCTTCCGTAAAGGAAACATAATCAAATTAAGGAAAGCGACAAATAATAAATATATGCAATTCATCTATTCTTTTGGCGGTGGAGGTGGTTGTTTAGTGTAGAATGGACATTAGTTGTACCCACGGTATGAAGAATAGCCGGATGGTGGGATGTGACTGTTCCAGAAGACGGGAGCTCGGCCAGATTGTTGCACTTGATCCATTTGGCCCATTGCTTGATTTGGATGAATGAACATTTGCGGAATGTATGGCATCATTTGTTGAGGGTAGTAGTATTGTGTCGGAAGATGCATTTGCATGTTGTCCATCACTCTCATATCTTGGCCACCATGATAACCACCCCCCCCAATTTAGATTTGTTTGATGATACTGAACATACGCATTGTGAGTTTGTGGAGTAGTAAGATTTAACAGTGGGAAGTCTTTAAATAAACGGTATAATTTTGAGGGAAAATATTTTAAACTTACCGCATTGATTGAGAAAAGCCGGGACTTTTTCGTTGCTTGTGCTTGTAATTTTGTTTGGTATCATTCTTATCTAAAGAACATCCTCCCTTCTTGTTTCGTGCATCTTCCTTCTTACGAGCGTCGTTGTTTCGGTTGTTTGCTGAATGCTGAAAGGTATCCGCTTTTTGTCTGAAGTTATCACTTTTTGAAAACCGTTTGCTATTAGACAAGCTGATTCCTTCATTTGAAGATGTAACTTTCTCGTCTCCGCGAGAAGTACATTTTTCTGTGTCAGAGAAACTTTCACTGGATTCATCTAAATTGCCGTGCCTCAAAAACTGCAATTCAAGCGGATGAGCATTTTCCTCCAACGTGTTCCCCTCCTCGCCTGGAATCATATCCGGTCCTATTTCCAACAAATCCAACCCAATGGATGAAAATTCATCAAATAATTTCCCACACTCACTTTCATTCGATTCATTTAGGCTGGGAATATTTTCTACAGCCTCAGCAAAGGAAACACCTTTAACTCTCTTACCCATTTTCCTTTCACCACTTTTGATATCATCGTTAAGAGACCCCCCACACAATTGTGAATCCAAACCAGGAGCTTCTTTTTTGGCCACATTCTTCAACGTACTTTTACGTTTGGTTGGTTCAGCAGGATCGGGATAGGCTCTATTTTGTGTCCACATCTTTGGGCTATTTGAGTACAAATAATACAATTAGATAATGATCAATATATTTAAAAATGTACGCAAGGAAGATAAATCTAAAATAAGCAGTGTAAAATGGTCTTAATCACAAGTTGAAAGTTTGAGTAAAATCATCAAAAATGGAACCAGCGTCACCCCACATTTATCCATATACGATGACAGTGGTCAAAGATACAAATAACGCACAGATTTTTTAAAAAGTAAAACTATCTCCAACAAATGCGTGATGGCTAGAAGAGTGTTTGAAATATTGGTAAGAACTACACATTAAATGCCAACACATAAACTAGTTTACTTAATGATAGCTTAGACACAAAAAAAGTGAGCTAGTTGACGAAGGTATGTCTTTATTGAGTAAAATAATTTGAGTTGGTACAACTTGGTATATCATTGGTGCATAGTACAAAGTCTTTTGTCCGAAAAAAGCAACCATCTGGTTGGAAACATTTATTACCTAAAATATATCCTAGTATGCTTTGTTTTAAGGAATTAATGAAACCATTTTATCAAATCCATTTCTTCTTTACTAAATGCTTTGAGAAAGTATAAAACGATCGTCAAACACTTATCTATTATAGATAGACATAAGCATAAATTTCAACTTTTAATGAGTGTATCAAACTTTTTTATTTAACACGGCAATCATAATATGAATATAAAAAGTTAATTGCTAATTATAAAAGAAATGTAAATCCAGGACAAGCCAAGTTTCCGTATAATAAATGGAGATGTTTAATGGACGATTATAAACATAAAAAGTGTCTAATATAAAAATACACACTATCAAATATGCTTATATGTTGGCAATTGGCTCGAGCGTTTACTTTTTATCATTAACAACCTTAACGTAAATGTTGCATGATCAATAACAACAAACCGAGATAAAAGGTAAATAACAATAAGAAATATTTGAACGAGGTATCAATTTAGAGGCAAACACTATTAAATGGAAAGTCCTAATCACTTTTGTTTAAAATGATTCCTTTTAAAATGAAATACTTTTCTGAAATGATATTCAAATAAGTCGGCAAAAAGTTAAAACTGATATTTATGGACGCTTGAATGGTGTCTTTTGATCATAAAGATTGGATTTTTCTAATATCCTGCTATCATAGACAATTGGAGAAATATATCTAGGCTCATCAACGTTTTATCTTTACCTCTTTTCTAAGTACATCCAATAATTTGAAGGGTGATGACTGATAAGAAGAAAAATGATTGGTAATTAACGTCAATTATGAAAAGGAACTACAATCTGGTGGTTGCGTTTGAAGGACATGAGGACAAAGAAAGTTGGCACTACAAACAAATTAGGGCTGTTGCATTATGATGGATTGAGCACGCTACTTTGTGTGGTTGTGCAGTGAGTGGCACAAATAATGACGCAATTGGATTACCGAAACTCTTCATTTTTGGATTAGATGATCTTAGCCGCGGTATTGGTGATGTATATATTTTAAAAAGAGAAACAACAATTGAGAGACTTAAACATACTCATATCGCAATCATACTGCATTCGTTGGATAGAAAAGAACTTGAGAAGTAAAAAAATGAGAAAAAATATTATTTTGAAGTTATAAAATATTAAAATAAGATATCACCATGGCATCTGATCATAAAGCTTGAAAAGCTTAATATTAAACATCCGGATGTAGTAAATATAAGTCAATCTTCTACCAAATTCTATTTTAAATATACTGCAAGATGCATTAAAGATAATCTCTATACCTCTTCATATATATAAATTCAAATTTATACTATTTTAAATAGCTTTAAACATACGAAAAAGTCATATTTTTTGTCGAAAATGAACACTACTAAATCTTGCTAATGGATATGTTTATCAGCTCAAAGTCATTTATATTAATTCATTCAAAATAAGTTGACAAATACTGCAGTAATAATAAACTTTATAAGGTATTGTACTTTTGAATTAATAATAATCATATTATTATTGCTATTTGGATGTTAATTATCCTATTTGATAAAATTTAAGCGCATATACCTTAAATATGTTATGAAATTCACACAATTAAGTACAAATAGCTATTTATTTTTGGAATCACTTCAGATTATAACTTCTTTGATAAATGAGAATTACATATATTAATGACTATCTTAATTAGCTCATAAAGTATCCCATATTATAATTCAGTGGATGGAATATTCTTTTAAGTATGTTGAATAGACGTTTTTCCGTCAAATTTAATTAACCGTCATGTTTCTCCCATCTTTGTTCATTACTATATTTTATCTTATACATAGAATGGATTAAAACTAAGTCAAGGAATATAATTTCCTATTATAAGCCAAAAACAGAATTATATATTGATTATATATGGATTTGCAATGATTAATTAAATTATACACAAAAAGTAGTTGATAATCACTGTTAGAAAACTTTGAGAATGCTTTGGAATTATCTGAATGTAATTTATTGTCAAACTTGATTTGAGTAATCAAAGGCACCATCCAACTCACTTATGATGCCAGGCGTACAACAATTGGGTGGCTCTTTGCATTCTTTCAACATCATATCGCAGTCATTTGAAGTCTCTATTAAAAAAGTTCAAGAGATCGAAGTTGTGCAAGTGTTGCTAGATTGTACTTATCAAATATTTGAGCATTCAGCAAATAGTAACAAAATAGTTGGCCAAGCAAAAATTGGACAGAATGTCATTCATAAATGGAATTGCAGTAATACATAATCAGCAAAGAATAAATATTGCATGACAATGTTTTGCTAAAGATGAAAATGAAGATACGCTTGAAATAACTGATTCGAATCGGTATGTCATAAATGTTTTCTAGCTTATAATTGTTTTTCTTAGTATTTATTAGAAAGCCACTTATTTTTGTTTATTGTAATGATCATTAAAAATATTTGTTATAACAAACAGCGATATTTATAGATATATTGAATACTACAAAAAGAGAGTATTTTAGTGATGTTTGGATTAAAATCATTTGCAAAAATTACATTTTTCATACATTCTGAATCTTTTTCTACATTGTGCTTCGTAAATATCAATTTGATGGTATATAACCAACTGTTTGACTTGTTTCAGTTCAATTATGTTGTCAAGTACTTCCAAAGAGATTTATTACTAAACCAGATAAGAAGAACAACTTTTGAAATCCGAGGGCATCTGGTTGTTGAAGGAGTTATTATGTTACAGAAAGTGTAGTGTGAAATACTGTTCAATTTTAGTTCATCGGCTCAAAGTATTAGCCTCTATTTGAGATTACACAAGAGAAGGACAAAAAGGCAATCTACAAAGTCATAAAGTTCAATTAAAAATGGCTTGATCATTAAATGAAGAACAAAATGAGCATGAAGAGGCAGCGATTTCGAAATTAGTCAAAGTATTAAAAGATACCCATGAAACACCTGTCTTTTTGCCTTTTTATAGAGAAGATACATAACATTTGCTATCCACATACCATCTGCCTCCTTGCAGTTATGCAATAAAACATAACAATCGAAGCTGAAAGAAGATTAAATGTTAAGCCATCTGATATAGTGAGACAATATTATCTTGATATAAGTTGTTATTAAAGAATTAAATTAAAAAATATAGTAAGGACCCAAATTACACATGGTCCAGAGTATCGATTAAATGTTATGAAATTGTAGGCTTCGTTGACATGAACTAAACTAAAAGTAGAGGCAGTGTTAGGTTAATAATAACCTATCTGTGATTTATCAAGTTACTCAAAACTTTTATTATTAATAAAGAGAAAATATACAGCAAATTATACAGCTTGGTACCAAACTGCGTTTTATTTTTTATTAACTACTCCACTCGGACAGGACAATTGAATGGTGATGCACCGATTTCCAGTCATCTCAGCATAGTCGAGCATCGAATTGAAATCTTGTTCGTCGCAAACAACTATTCTTTCTCCTTGTAAATCTGTCCACGTGCAATTACCTTTGTAAGGTGGAACTCCTGGATTGGAGTAAAGGTTTTTCCGGAAATATGCATAAGAATGATGATTATAGCATGTGAAAAACCGATTATATCCCCCATGGCAAACTTTGATTAGAAAGCGATCTTTGTGAGGACCAAGAATGGGATATAGTAAAGGTATGAAAGCTTTAGGCCCAAAATATGTGTCTTGATTTACTGGGTTCCCTTCATTTCCGGATGTACTTATCTGAACCCTTTGCAGATTAACAGATTCGGAAAATTTTCCTACTTCTTGTCCTTGATTTTGATAAATGCATGGATCCGTATAATCGCTAAAACTATCGCGAGATACCCCTGATTCTAGTAGAAACTGGCCATTATTGTTGTATGGAAAATTTCTGCAAATAAATATTTATTGATAAGTCAAACGTTGCTTAAACTACCTTGGCTCCACATCATCTGAAAAATCTATTTGTGGATTCCCTGCAGGTATACAATTTTGAGTACCTTTTACTCCTCTCATTTTAATCTTGATTTAAATTACAATTAATAGTTGATTATCCTATTTTTGCATTTGTGGCTTTGGAAGAAAGGTTTTGATTTTCCTTGCAAGATGGTACTCAATTGAAAATGACTGTTGTAAAGTACTCTGAGTAAATTGAGAGTTGAAATTTGATTATTCCTTACTGTTAAAGTGATTAAGGGAAATATTAGGAAACTACTTTTCTCTTTACTCTTCATATTATTTTATATGTTATCTAATGCTTAAATATTTGTATGAACAAAACAGGATATTCCATGTAATTGACCTTTGATACTGACTTAATTAAGAATCTTTTTGCACCATTCAATCTTTCCAAATGTCTCTATCAATCGAGCATAATTTCTGTAAATGAAGTAAATGACTGTTATCAAGTCCTTACACTTTTTTATTGCCTAAATAGACAGTAGCAAACAGGGAATTAAGTAATAAAACAGATTTATTAACTCTTACCTTCTATTTTTTATACTATTTATCATGTTAAATTTATACCATTATCAAAGGAACGATTATGAGCTTATCGTTGTCAGCACCCAAATCATCGAAATAAACTAATACAAAATAAAGGTGAAATTACTTCTGATTTTGGATGTTGTTTTCCGTCTTCACAAACTAAATGTTTAGGTTTCTTTGGCAGCTTGAAAATAGATTTAATATTTCTATAAATTGACAGAGCAACAAATAACTTGTACCACAATGTTTTAGGAATATATGTGTCTTTTAAAGGTCGTAGATAAATAAGTCTACGCAGGAGGCTAATATCCCCATCCAACCATGAAACACCAAATCGAAAATACCAAATAACCACGCCAAGTCATTTTTTTGAAGTCAGCAAATGTTGCCACGTCGCATACTGGAGATGTGTACTTAGTTTTGGATTAGTAAAATGAACTAAATAATTAGATATTTATTTTAAATTATAATAACTTACGACTTTGAGCAAAACGGAGCATATCATTGTGAGATTCACATGATTTAGGAGCACATATATCCCAGGTGAATACTCTTCCAGTTTGACAATGTCCATCAGCATTTTTAACTAAATTAAGTGAAACTCTACAAAAATGAATAAATCAAAGTTAAAAAGTTACCTTCCAAAAGCTCCTTCAAAGATCCTACTTCTATTAACAAGTTGGACGCTAACTGCTTGACATTCCATAAGCATATAAATTCCCTCTTAATATACCCACAGGTATTTTGCCAGTTGCATCAATGATTGGAAGAACGGCATTGCTGTATAAAGTAGCTGAATCGTTATTTGTTTTTTTATGAAGGATTGAATAAACCATCAAATTAAGATCGTCAAGACAATTTTGCGTTACATTTGGAATGTGAAAAAGTGTTCCATTGAAGTCTGGCATACTCCAATCTTCATGGAATGAATCTAACAAAATTGTTTCAAAATCTCTGTCTTTATTAGTTATTTCTTTAATAAAGTTAGATAAAGTATGCTAAATTTGATTAATATAAACTTGATAACAAACTTACCGGATCCACATCCGCCAATCAAAAAAGAAAATAAAATATCTAACAACCTCATGATAAATTAAGTTGCAACTTTAAAGAAGATGTAGTGTTCTCTTAAATGTGTAAAATAATATATATTTATATCGGTCCGTGATCCTCCTTTAAGACCACTATAAATTGTAGATAAGATACTTAGTGATAATAGATATAATTTCACTACCTTTATATGAATTTGATTAAGGGTGTGTAAGTAATCAATCACATTTTTAAACAATAAATCTACATAATTATGGTAAAGTCCAAGTTGTGATGGTTGGGAATGGTTAATTAGGAACATTATTTCACATTGGACTACAAACTTCAATTATGTGATTGGGATCATTTTGGGTCCATTGAAAATCTCCATTTTGTCTGTCTCGATGAATTTGTTTTTTAGAATGACAAATTTTATGATCTTGCCTTGTTAACCATTTATAAAATACACAGATTGGTGAATCAATTAAAAAGTTTATTGGCAAAAGGCGAAAACAATCTTGAGGTATGGATGAATAATTTTTTATTTTACACTGTGTTGATTCATCAGCTATTTATTCTAATAAAAGATAAGAGAGTTTTTGGTTAAATTTGGATTGGATGATATCAGAATGAGTAAAGTGCTTGTCATGATTAAGTTTTATAAGAGCGATGCACAGAATGGATCGCCTTTCTCATAACAGAGTATCAAATTAACACAAACTCTAAGCAATTGTTTTACCCCAATTTTGAAACATAGTTTGATCCAAATTATTTAAGAAAATGGAGGTTCTAGTAAAATTGCTTAGATTGATAAAGGAGTAATTAAAATAAGTTTGAGTGGAACCATTGGAATCAAGACCATCTAATTGAGTAATCGGTAATCTGTAACAATTGGAGTCAAAACTCATTGGTCCAGTGATTCCCATGTAAGTATCTCCCCAACTTTGTCTATACAATAAAGCATTCTTAAAAACTTCATCTCCATGCAATGGAATTGTTTTATTTAAAAGATATGCCCACAGCAATATTGAATCGTACAATGTCTTGGAATAAATTGAGCTTATATTGAAATGACTCGTGTTGCAAGATTTGCAATAGAAAGGAAAACCTTTAATTCTTGTCAACATTTCTCTATCATAATCAGTATTTCATTACCGGTTCCGTTTTTATCCAGAGCATTTGTGTAGAAGCCTGTACGCTTATAATCAACTATGATAAAAACATATTCATTTGTTGATAATCCCGCATCAAACATTTTTAGCATAAACTGTCTTTGATAAATATCTTCATCGAAACAGCCTATTATTATCAACATCAAGAGAAATATTTTGAGCTAATTCAATTGGTTTGAAATTTTGAACTCCCAGAACAACATGTTGTGCGTTGGATTGAGGATTTGTACGACTGACATAGCCGATTTTGACACAATCAGTTCCTGCAAGAATAGCTTGCAATGCCCATTTGGCAATCTTGCACGAATTGTTTCTCATCTCAGTTGCCAAGACAAATCCCTTTTGAGTATCTAAAGATTTCTCCAGTCCGTTTAATGATGAATTCCATTCATTGAAGGCCTTGATTTACGGTGCCTCCACGTTTCTGCCAGATCTTAAACTGCTTCATATGTTCCATAGCCACCGATTCTTTCAACTTTCCGGTCTGAACAGCTCTATCAGTACCTTTCAACTCCAATCACTAATTCGGCTAATTCTTTCGCAACGATTGAAGTTTTGGAACGGCGAATCCTTTAATTCGGCCATGGGATCATGATTGACATCATCGGAAGGATCTCAACCATTAAGATGGGTTGATAATTCAAGCTTGGGTAACGACATTTTCTATAATTAACTTAGTAAAAGTAACTTTTGAAATGTGTCGAATTGAAAAATGGTCTCAACGCTTTTCCAATTTGTTTGGTCGAGAATCGTTGTAGGATGGAGATGGGTATACAAATTTTAAACAATATGATCAAAGAAAATGTTTATATAAATGAAATAATACTGTTGGCAAAGGATAAGATGGGGATTTTCGGGATTGTCTTGCTGAAAAGAGGTAAATGAAATTTATTAATGTATAAAGAAGTATAGAGGAATTAATAGTTGTTTTAATTAATTGCTGAATTTTGATCATGAATCGGTTGGTTGTTTGCGGCTGCTGTTGCAGCAATTGCCCATTTAGCTCTCAGATTTGAAAAAATGTCAACGTCATTCTTTAACAAGTTATTAAAATCACTTGAGGGAGTAATATCTTGCAAATTATGGTTGCTTTCTTCAGGAAGATCTGCGGAGTCACCGGAAATGTTGTATTTTGCGCCTTCAACTTCGATTGTCTTTAATGATTGCAATAGCGAATCAGAATGTTCACAAGAAATGTCTGGTCTTCCTGCGATATGGATCATTTTAAGAAAGAGATTTTTTCTGGCAGTGAAGGCTTCCAACGTTTGGTCAATAAAAGTTTGTATTTTGTCATTAATTTGAGTATGAGCAATCTCGATTTCGGCTCTGCATGTTCTCTCCAAAGACGAAGCTTCCAAATATTTTCTACATATACCAATAGGATGTTTTATGGTATTTTCGATATTGCTTTCCTCAACAACTTGCTGGATACAGTCGGTGGTCCTTTGCAAAATGTGGTTCTTCTCGGCACAGTACTAAATATATAAAGTAAATTTTTGGCAACCTTCTTTGACTTACCTTGTTTTTAGTTCTGCGTGCGGCTTCCTTCTGGACACATCCTTTAATCTTCCTTAGTCTTGCCGTAAACTGTAATTCGGTATTTCGGACATGCAATGCTTCTATCCAATTTTCCTCATTAAAATTAGGTACTGTTGGAAAATATGTTTTCATCGCGTAGTATTTTTATTTTAGTAAAGAAAGACTATCAAATTGATGAAATATCAATATCACATAAATATAAGCGTTTAAATGCCCGATATTTGTGTCGTCAATGTTGGTAAAACAAATTCGAAAAGTTTGGAAAGACGTCTACCTAAACAGCTGGTACGTTTAACATTCATTTTATCATATTACAGTTTGACCAAACCAAAGGTAAATTACATTTAAAACATACCTTTAGCTTCTCCTATCTAACCATTTGTTAGATAAAGATTATACGTAGTTTTTATCACCAAATTGCTACACCATATACATGCACATAATCATTGTTTTAAGTAGCTCTTAATTCTATTAGATGATGATTGCTAATATAAGAATCGTACTTTAGCGTGGTACTTATTTTGTTCCGTTCGAATACTTTATCAAAGCTTTATTTTATTTTAAATTATGAATCAACCGGTCTCAAATATACCTTATGTTCATATTGAAGTAGAGCCTTTTTACCTTCGTGGGCCCTCCTCAAACATTTTAAAAGAGACCCACTAGAATTACTATCCAAAAGGTAATCGCATATGGATTGACGCTGTTTCTAGCAACGATTTTGCTCTTTGCTCTGCCAATCTTTATAAAGCTCATTGCTAATTCACTAGTAAAGAGTGGAATTGTTGAAAAGTCGTCAAATTTCGATGACAAATGGAATGCTTTTTATGGAAAATACGACAACAATTATCCAACATCAAGAGAAGAAGGTCACAGGAAAAACATCTTTGCCGCCAACATCGAAAAGAACGCCAAAGTCAATGAATATACTGACTGGACTGATGCCGAGTTTGCTGCTGCCTATTTGATGCCTTACAACAGATCAAGATTCTCAGCCATAAGAGACTACACTTTAGTCAAGGAACTACCAAACACTATGAGAAAACAAATGGCTGAAACAGCTGAAGGACCTTTACCTGATTTCTTTGATTGGCGTGAGAAGGAAGGTGTAGTTGCCCCAGTTGCTTGTCAAAACCATTGTGGATCTTGCTATAGTTTGGATGCACCGCAACAATGGAAGCTGTTTATGCTATTGCTTCGGGTAAACCAGTTGTCTCGTTCTCGAAACAAGAGATCCTTGACTGTAACTTAGAAAATAATGGCTGCAATGGGGGAGAGCCTCATATCGTCTTCAAGTATGCTCACCAAAATGGACTTGCTTCCGAAAATAATTATCCTTAGATTGCTAAGAGACAAGGTGAATGCCATGCCAATGAGTCCAAAAATGTCGATAGATTTTATATTAAAAATGCTTACTACTTGCCACAAGAGGAGGATGCTATTATGGAATTGATTTATTACAATGGACGGGTTTAAATAAATTTTCAGTTTATTAAAAGTTAAATACTTTAATTAAAAGTAAACTAAGGCTTTGCATGTATATTTTTTCGGGCTGAAAGATCCCTAGTAATGATAACTTAATAATAACCAACACAGATTCAACAAAGAATTTATTGAGAGATATACATGAATGATATCAGGAAACTAAAAGATACAAAAAGCTCTGCTTATGTCTTATTCAATATTTACCAGAACATAATACGGGCTTTTAAATACAAGTTATAATAAACAGATGTTACATGTCCACTATTATTTCTATCTATAACATGATTTTTGAAAGAAAATTTCAAATTGCAACAGTTACATACTTGAACTTCGCATTTTTCATTTTGAAACGTTAAGTAAGCAGAATCTTGATTATTTGGTTGCTCGGCAATATTGTCTACAATCTTTGATCTTACACAGATAAACACCAATACTCTCAATGAATTTGGTAAATTATAATTCCTTTTTTGGTGCAATAAATAATAAGCATCTGAAGATTTTTAAATAATACATCGAATTCTTCCTGACTGTCAGGTACTAATATAGAGTTTTGTGCGAAAGCAGACTAAAAACAAATATTTAAAATGTGAAAATCAATCGAATATGTAACACCATCATTAAAACTTACAGCGTTTCTAATACCAAGGAATTGTTTGGAATTAGCAATAAATCTAAAAGTCATTATTTTCAGAACATGTCCTCCAACAAATTAATTGATTAAACAGTTAATTTAAGCCTAAAAACAATTTTTTGGGCAGGAGGTTTGTGACATTGAATTACGACTAAGACATTCTACTCCAATTGCGCAGCACTAGTTGTTGTTACAAGGACATCAACCAAAAGTTCTCGTATAGATAAGCGAGTTGAATAGAGACACCGTGTGGGAACAAATGAATTATGGTAATGCCACATACACTCAAATCCCTGAATTCACTCTATTTGTAGCCAATTTTTTGATGGTGTTAGGCAAATGTTTGTAATTCTGGGATGGATCTCAAGATAATTATAATTTGAAAAAATGCTCTCTTGCCAGCTAATTTGACTTTATTTAGTATCGATAGATCAGATACTTAATTGGGATATTTTGATTTGTCTAAAATTATCTACCCCTTTACTTATTTTCCGCCTTTCTGTATTTCGTCACATTTACCACGGACCTTGGCTTAATTTATTTACCATTCTAGATATCTTTTACCCAATTGAAAATAGGCAAAACTTGTTGATTAATAATTTGCATAATTCATGGGTAATTTTTATGTCGATTCCTGTGATATCGTCCGAGATACCGTCAGGTTCATCAACAACTAATATATCTAATCTGTTCGATACACCTTTCTCGATAGAGATAGATTCTGAGACTACTAATAGTGATGATGTTTGGAGCTCTTCCAGACTTAGACCACACAATAATTGGAGTCAAAATGGTTTAAATCGCGTTGATCTAAACCAAAATCATTCCAGCAAAAATGATTTTAACCGCAGTCTTTCTACCCGAAATGATTCTCGCAATGATTCTAGATCTTCTACCAGTGAAGATGAAAATGATGCAATGCAAAAAAGTAACAACGAAGGCGGGAAGTCTAGGACTGTTGAAAGAATAAATGGGGTTTGCGCGAATGAATCTATTCTGTCAATTGCTAAATCCAGAGACACAAGAAAAGGGAATGAAGAGTTATATGACAATCATGAATTACCCCAAATCTGCCAAGATAATGTTTTCCACGTAAGTCAATAATTCTAAGTAATCCTTCCATTTAATTATCCAACTATTTAATTACTTGTAAATTCTTGTTATTTAACAATTTTACTAATTATTTACTTGTTTAGATTACCAAATACTCAAATGGGCTCTCAAATTGTCTTGAAGTCTCGATATTCGGTCTCAATGATAATGCAAGCGAGGAATACTTATTTAATTTATTCAAAAGTGACGATAAAGGTTATGAGATATTAGATCTAATTATTGCCTACCACCCAAACACCAAACGACACATGAAGATGGGTGTATTGACCTTCTCGAATGACAAAGATGCCCAGGACTTTTGTGAAGAATACGACAAAAAAGCCATTCTCGGGGAAACAATTCATTGCCGTATGGATAGGTGTGGTTTTGGAATGGCACATGAATTTGAGAAGGTTACTGGAGAAGTTTATCCTCCTCTCAAAAGATTTAAAGACGTATCAGATGCCGATTTTCAAAGATGGAAGATGATTTGGCTAAATGGGGAATTTGATGCAACAAACTCGGATCTTGGAATGTCCTCTGATTTGCGGGCTAAATCAGTGGGAAGTACAAAGGCCATTTCTGCAAAAATCGTGACATCCACCACCAGACAATACTCACCTGATCGTAAATCAAAAACTCTCAAAAGAGATTGGTTACCTTCATCACCAGATACCAAAGACACTCTCCCTAATCCAAAGAAAGGGAGATCCAACAGTTATGATGACAAAAGTCATCCATCTAAATCTAGCTCCAACATATTATCTACCAATTGGAGTGATTCTGAACGAATATGCAAAAAGAATCTCACCCACAGACGATCTGCAAGGCTAGAAAGTAAGGATGAGTTTTCTTTATTAAAAAGAGACAGAGATCCTTCGAGATCAAAAGATAGAATTAGAGATAGTCCTCCTCCAAAGAAAATCAGATCTCAACTCAATATATCGGAGACTCCCAAAAACATCACCTCATTTGCCAAACCCAAAGTTACAACTGATACAGACTCACCAAAAGCTAATTTGAATTGTTTTGGTATTTTTAAAAATGTAACAAATATTTCGGAGAATGGTCCTTCTACATCTGTTGTGACAACTCCCAAACAGAAGGAAGTTTGCAATTGGTCCACGTTCAATGAAAGTTCAAAAGTACAATGTGTGGCAAAAGATGACAATGTGAAGGAAGAGAGAAAGGATGAAGAACAAGGTTGTTTGCTTCGGCATAAGAAGAAATCAAAAGTCTCCTCACATTTCAGTAAAGAAAATCAAGAGAATATAGTACCTAAAGTTGTAGAATCGAAAGGCAATGTGGAAGTGATGTCAAACAATGAGGATGGGATGATAATGAAACCTAAGTCCAAAATTATAGAATCTATTTATTCTGATGTGGAAATGATAGCTCCCCAAACTGCCGTTCTTATTTCAAGTGAATCACGTGCTATCTTATCAGACATGTTTTCTGAATATTTCCACGAAGGTGCATTAGAACCTGAAATTTCCAAAGAGTGTGAAGATTATTCAGCAACTGCCTATGATGACCTTCCCGTGGATGATTTTGTTGAAGCAATGTTGAATTCGGAGTTAGAAGAAGATGCGCATAGATTTGAGGTATTGAATCTGTTCAGTCTAGCAAAACAAAGTGTTCCCATTGAAAAGCGTCGTCCTGCTACAATTGCTGAGAAAAATAAAATGATCTACGAATTTGAAGGAGGATATGCCGATGAGTCCGATAGACTTCTTTTGCATGATGTATTAAATGATGATGAGTATGTGGATGTGTTGTTAACTCTAAAATCTCTAAATGTCGAGACAACATTCACTGCAGCTCCTGTCTCCCATGAAACACCGGAATCATTGACACGTGCTCTGAAGTATAACAATCAAATGTACTTTTACAACGATTCAAGCATGGGGAATGTCGCTCCAACTTCATCGGGATGCTCAAGGTGCAGTCAATACAGGAGACAAGAAAAGAAATATAGGACTTTAATTAGGCAGCACGATAATGAAGTAAACAATGCTCTTCACCGAACAGAAATTTCCAAAGAAGATGAATCGGCTCAGTTGTATGAAAAGAAGAAAAATCGTCAAGAGAAGTCATATTCGAGACATGTTCCTAGTGGAGCTGGTAATACAGTAGAAGCTGGAACGATGAATCCATTGAAATACCGAAAAAAATTAATTCAGTTTAAGAAATCTACTATTCATGGATATGGCCTTTTTGCTTTAGAAGATATTTTCCCTGATGAGATGATTATCGAGTATGTAGGACAGAAGGTTCGTTCAAATGTGAGTGATGTAAGAGAGAAAGCCTACGAAAAAAGAGGCATGGGGTCTTCCTACCTGTTTAGGGTAGATGAACAAGTCGTTATTGACGCCACACTAACAGGCAACGTAGCCAGATTTATTAATCACTGCTGCGTTCCTAATTGCTATGCCAAAGTCATTACTGTCGACAAAGATCCTCGAATTGTATTTTACTCAAAAACCCTCATCAAAAAGGGAGATGAAATAACATATGATTACAAGTTTCCCCTGGAAGATGAAAAAATCCCTTGCTATTGTGGACATCCTGGCTGTCGAAAATTTCTCAATTAAATCTTTTCAAGTTCTTTCTTGGCTATACATTATTTAATATTAATATGTTTAAAGTTGGCATTAAAATAATATATATCTTCTTGACCAAATAGATTATAAAATAAATAATTTAAAAGTGTTATATTTCAACAGTCTTTTGGTGTATTTACAAAGTGTGTTCTCAATTATCATGACGAACTTTCTCAACTGCAACGGGTAAGTTTAGGAATACCTGTTCAAGTGAATTTTGAGTGATGAAAAAGTCGCGAATCGAAGGCTTCTCTTCCATTGAGAAAAGCATTGGAGCAGGTTCATTAATTGGTGATTTGATACCCCGTTATGGAAATTCGTGATTCAATATTTCCATATACTGGTCGACGTATCCCCATGTTTCCCCGACCTTTTTTGCACTTTCCATTGTAGAAAATTGCCTACTACATGTATATCCGCAAGTCGCAGCTTAAATTATTGCTTAATTTAGTATCAATCGTCCCAAAGGCTACAACTGATGGGTTGTCCAACACATTATTTCCTATTATTAAATTCCATAAATAAGTCTGAAATTTTATTTTTGTGAAAAATTTAAATGTCTCTCCTGCCGAGCAGAAAAGAGATATCAAAGATTTTTTTGATGATTTAGGTATAAAAAATGCCGTGGCTTTCAAACTGCATTAACAGAATTTTTATAAAATATACATTGCTCCGGGGGTGTAGGGATAAATGGTCGAAAAGCTTGACTTTTCCCAGACTTGCTCCAGGAATGAGTCTTAAACAGCTTCTTTGAAAAAACTGAGTCTAATGACATATTCATAAAATCAAAGGCTTAGGAGGTTTACTTGCTAAAACAACTAATAAGGGACGACTACAAATGGTAAAAAAAATATTTTTTTGCAAAATAAGTTTACATTAATCAATGCTCTTATATAGAAAGGTAGAATCTCATTTTGTTAGGCCGTCTGCAAGGCAATGATAAAGAAAAGAAGTCTCGAGAAGATGTATTCCGAATCTGATTGTCTTAAAATTTCTATTTAAAGAACATAAAGGAATATTTATTGTAAATAAATTCATTTCATGCAATTGACACAACCCATTGTAGTTGACGTGCAAAAATATCTGTCAGCTTTAATGTAATTTTAATTGTATGCACTATCGCTTATGTCATATTGAAAGCACCTTATCCCGTTTGTTCTAAGAAGTGAATCAACTTTCAGCTACTACTGTACTTTGACCAGATACGTCTTGGGAATCCGTTGTGATGTAAGCTTTTTGCCGCTAAATAAAAAAATTCGGCGTAACAGAGTTATAAAATATGCCAATACTCATTAAAAGGATGGATGCTACTCTTTTGAAGTCGTAAGTAATAGCATCTGGAGAAGCATCTGAGCTACTATTGTTTTATTGTAGGTTGTTGGAATGCTAATCAAGTTTGGCATTTGATGTAGTATATAAAGATTGAAACGTCATATTTGTGTCATTCAATCAAAATGCTTGACAAATCCTTCCTGATTATTTCCTTCTGTTTAACTATTACTTTTGCTGATAAACAGTTCTGGCTTCAAAGTGAAATTGTCGAAGTTACATTTACAAAAGATTGCATAAAGCCTTATTTATGTGTGAATCCTTACTATCAATTATCCTTAAATGATACAATGACGGGCAACACTGAAAGAACAGAGACTTTTATCACGGAGAACACTGAAATAGTAAGTTAAGACATTATTTATTGAATTTAATTTTTGTTAGGTATCACCATTGAAATTATCCAAGCATGTAGCTGCCCCCAATAATACAAGTTACTACATCTCTGCTGCCATTTTTGGTATTTATCCTAGCCATGATATCGGCGTCAAATGTGATTTCTCAGAGTCAATAAATATTTCACAATCATTGGTGGATGCAGATTTAGTGGTTGTCAATCTTAAAGGAAACTGTTTCAACGCTTTCATCAAAGTATCTAAAATTTACTCTGATTTCTCCTTGGCAACTAATCAAAATTATTTACTATCATATGATGTGTTATTGTACTCATGTGTTGCAATGTTCATTTTATGTATCTTCATAATCTTATGCTTAATTTTCACATGCATCAAAAGTATTCAAATCGAGGAACAGGAGAATATCAACAAGAAATGTACAGAAGTCAATGGACAAATGAAGGCTTCTAAATTTGCACGTTCCAAAAGAAGCACTATCCGTGATTTTTCCCATTCTTACAACTTTAAGTATCCAAATCAAGACAATTATATGGAACCCGAAGAAAAATTTCACAAATCATGCAGTGCTGAATCTGGATACTTCGAAAATAAAAATAATTTCGAATGCAGCAACTTCAGTAAATCATTTTCTGAAAGAATTCAAAGGACAAGATTACCTTCTGCCAAAACATCACATGATTTTCTCAAAAACGACAATGAAACATACGAGTATCTTTACTAGCTTATTTTGTGTTATCTAAATAAAAACTCATTGATTAAACTTGTTCTAATTTGAGAATATATTAAAACTATCTTATAAAAGATAATTATTCCTTAAATTTACTATAAATACTGAGTATGATGCAAAGCATTTGTACTGCTATTTACCGTTTTCTAAATTTATGCATATTAAAGCATTTGCAAGGGTTAAACTACATTTGGTACATGCTTGGTTCACTTAGTATACATTGCTTTATGATTCTTCCTGCATAGTACTAATTGTCGTTGGGCTAGGATACCTTATCTTAGTTGAAAAGGAAACTTCGAGATGATTTGTCTTAAGTCATTATCATACAAAACAACTATTTTACATCCAATTTATTTGGTGGATAGATAACAAATCAAGGTTGAAATATTTTTATTAAGTCGTTTGATTTGGTGTCATATTCAAATTTTATCTTTTAAACTAGCCTCAAGTGTCAATTTAAATTGATCAACTACTATTTTTTGATGAACTGGGGAACAAATGTGATAAGGCATCTTTGTTATTACCCCGAATTAGCTCATGTCCAAACCTTTAGCATTCGTTATTTTTGCAACTATTGACGTTAATTTTTTTAAATTTACATCAATTGATATTTTTCAGCTACTATGAGTCATTTTAACTCATTACCTGCTGAAATTGTGGAACAAATACTTGTTAAAACGTACCCGCTTGATCGACGTTCTGTTGAATTGACTTGCAAACGATTCCATCTGATTTTACGGAACAACTCTCAACGACTGCCTAGGTTATGTATTCAATCTTTGGATATCAAAATCCATGAAGTAGACCATACTTTCTATATTCAATGTGTTCTCGTTACCTCAGATGAAAGATACAATAATGCAATAACATACCTTACTCAGACAGTACGTTTAAGTATACCTATTTTTAATACATCATAATTTAGTTTTCATCAAGACATTTTTTTCTAACCAACCTCAAACAACTGAAATGTAGAAAAGGATTTGGAATTATTAGAATTAAATTTTGGACGCTGTCTAGCACAATTTTAATCATTCGAAAACAGATCAGCACTTTGTCAAAGGCGGAAGAAATATAGAAATTCATTACTTAAATCAAGAAGGTGCAATTCAGAAACACTTGCACTGTATTTGCTTGTGGGCTCTACGTCACTCAAGAAGATCAAAAGTTGCCCTTAAGATGTCATTCCGAGATTTCATTTACACCCATCGTAACGAAGTATTTCAAATGAAACGTCGGGCCCATTTTGCAATTTACTCCGAATCTCGAGAGGGAAATTATGATACAGATGATTGGGCTCGTTTTTTAAATGCTAATGAAATAGAGAAATTGGAATTTACATGTCTAGAGCATATTTGTATTGAAGATTTAATCGAATTTGTACGCTTTATGCTGAGGGCAACAAGAAATAAACAAATCCGAGAATTTGTTATCAATCTAGAAGCTTCTCACTATACTCCATATCAAATTAACGTCATGCGATTTTTCGGTTTGCAGGACTATCATTTTGTGAAAGGAAAGATTATTCAAACCCATTATGTCATTACAATGATGAAGTTTGCCAATCCAGCTCAAAATAACGTCATTAATCAAAGTGGAGTTATTTTGTATTTCCATGGAGACTTTGTGAAGCGTTGAATATCTTAGTTTGTAGTTAGTGTTAATTTAAATAAATTTAGTTTTATTGCCACATATGCGTTCTTTAATATTTCCTGAACATGTTCGTAAACTACTTTAAACATTAATGATAGCGTAACTTATGTCAAGCCATACAAACTTATTTCACGTTGTAAACTTTTTTAGTTGATACTAAACTACTACTTATGTCAACTTTCAAACGTTTTTTATTTAGCACTGATCTATTACTTACATCAACTTGCAAGTGTTTTAACATCGAACTATTACTCCTGATAGTCGAGTTACCAAGCGAACTTTGTTCTAAATTTTGGTGAAAACAGTTAGGTATGTGCTTTCATTATTAAACTGTTTACCATCTTATACAGCCAAAAAAGGAAACATAAGGGTAAATAAAATTAACCTCCTTGTATATAATAATTTATTCACATAGCATCCTATTTCAAATAAAATTTAGCTGTGTATAGTAATTTATGTCTCAAAATATATACACTTGTTTATAGTCTAATCAAATAGTTATTTAAATTTGTAATTATATGGATGTGAATACGATATTAAATCTGCAAATTAATCAAAAGTGTGTTGCAGGAACTCACATTTTTATTCAAGATAATTATTTAAACTTGATGCATATTTTTTTACAACTCAAATGACTTCTTTAAATCAAATTGGTATTGTTATTATTCTGTTGATTTGTTTAGGAGTCAACGTCTTACCTTTTACTGGTCATGAATATTATAGGGTAGGAATGAAACATGCAAGGAGCCCTGCTTTTATCCCGTGTGGAGATGGTTTGCTAAGCCAGCACTAGCCAAAGACGATCCCATCAAACATATAGGGCAAATTTAAACTGATGCTAAAGAAGATATTTGTCGGGCGTATGTGCTTATTATACCATTGCATTGTTCTAATATGACTTATGGCCACTTTGCTGTCATCGTGCTCACAGTGTTCTTCTATGGATTATTCATATTCCGTGCCATGACGTATCGCATAGGTGAAACGGAACCAAAAATATTCCTTTATCTCACAATTTTTGAAGAAATTGCGTTAGCATGCAAACTAGTCTTGTGGTTCTCTTACCCGAGGTACAACTCCTCTTCAACTAAATAATATAACTCAAAGGCAAGTACATAATTTTAATAAACAGTATCTATATAACTTTTGCTTTAATAAATATGTTATACAAATTCATTTTCAATTAAAATTTTATTTGTATCTTTGCATAATATTTGAGTAAATACTTATTAATAATTTAGAAGTTTAAAAATGAGGACGTCTTCTTTTTGATGGTGGAACAATAACATCAATTTGAGGTCTTTTTAAATGAC
This sequence comes from Rhabditophanes sp. KR3021, assembly GCA_963281155.1. Classification (NCBI taxonomy): domain Eukaryota; kingdom Metazoa; phylum Nematoda; class Chromadorea; order Rhabditida; family Alloionematidae; genus Rhabditophanes; species Rhabditophanes sp. KR3021. Next base: position 8,132 of record CAUJLY010000005.1, on the reverse strand, counting down.
TAGTTTCGCCATCATTTCTCTTTTCGTTGAACAATAATATTTTTCTCAAGATTTGTGCGGCAAGGGCGGGTTCCTTTATGTTCAAGTGATTTCCAATCTTCGCTTTCCAAGATAGTTTGTATTTTTTTGCTGATAAAATGGATGCAACGATTTTTTCAATTTAAATGCCCCATATTGTTCTCCAAAGCAGATGAGGTCACATACATTTTGTTCGTTTACATCTTCAATTAACTGTTGTTCAATAATATCTTGGAGATCATTTAATTGAAATCTGTCGGCAACCACGTACACTTTCGTATTCTTTTCCATCTTCTCAAGCCTACCATAATAAATATATTTCAAAACACTCAGCATTGTTTCCTTTGTCATATCATCAAATTTGACCTAAGAAATTGTATAATAGTAAAAAATATTTCAACTTACCATGCCTTCGGTAACTTCTTTGAGATCAGAGTGACTAAATAATGCATCGAAATAAGGGCATCTATTTGAAAGAATAGCTTTATGTACACCAATTGTTTCTCCTTCGCTAGTGACAATCTTGAAATCATACAATTTTCCACTTGTTAACAACTCACAAACACTATTTACACACTCGAAGCGTTGATCTTTAAAAAGTGGAACAATTTTATCCTTACCACAAACAGATACTAATTTAGGAGCATCAATTTTGTTCAAATAATATTCGAGGCCATAGTTTGTATTATTTAATGCCGTTTTCAAGATTTGTAGATCAACGTTAATTGTTAAGATGTCTTCCGCTAAAATGATGCCCCTCTTTGATTTAATTTCAGCATGACTAAAGAACTTTGAAGCAGTGATAACACTTCCAGTTGAAATTTGCACAATAGGTTTATTTAACGGACATTCGATCTGACCCTTTGTTGTTTGCAGGAACAATTTTAATTTCATGTTAATTCTGCCAAACGATTCACTTTTATAGATTAAATACAATGACAAGTGATCTTCGAATTCAGCTAATTTTCCATTTGGATAGAGTTTTAATTCAAACTTGTGTTTCCCATCTAGTGACCCAAATTCTCTAAAAAATTACAGAAATTACTAGCTGATAAGATAAAATTATAGTATTTATGTAGATACAATTAAACAAAACTTACTTAGACGTTAAGCAGTCGCCTGTATTCATCAATGAAGAATGAACAGAGTAGGAATTAATTATCCATTGGTGAAATACGCCGATGGAAACGATTTTGGTAGTGCTGCCAGATGCATTCATGCTATTGGATTTTATGGGAACATTGATATCAATAGGTAACATTTCATTCATTTTATTATGCGGTAATTTTGAAAATACCCCTAATACTAGAATAGAAGAAATATGTGAATGAGGAGAATACGAGTTTAGATTTCTTTATATAAAATTGATATTGTGAAATCATGTATCATAATAACGAAATACTTATGAAACAAGGCATATTTAATAATAACGAAAGGAACACATAATATGCATACTATACATTTTAAGTCTCAATAATGATGAAACATGCTATTATAACAAGAACGATGATAATAGAATAAAAATGGGGAAATGTTTGAAATAACAATACTCGTCTTTTATTAAAATGACATTTATATATTAAACAAGACATATTTTAATTAAGTGTAAAATACTATAGAACTGTTTTAGATATTTAAATGAATGTCCTGGAATAAAACACATTTATTCATTGACAATTTTGATACAGAAATATATTTGATTCACAGCATTTGGATAATATGTGATGTACAATGATAATACCAATTGAACACAAATAATGAACAAACAAAATGTATCAATTTATAATTCGATATTTCTTTGGAGGAAGCAAGAACAAAAATAATACAAAACATCAACGATTCTTCTACATATTACCTCTTAATTATAGTTAAAATACAGACTTTCATATTTATTTTTCACATTTCTTACTTTTGAAAAACTCATTGGTGGTTTTGTATGTTCGCACGTTTGATTCAATTCTGTGTTAAACACAAAACAACAATAAGTATATCTGTTAACAACATTACTATGTACTATTCCAATATACCATCTTTTTCAATCCCAAAAAGCATATATGCTCTCATATTTTATTATATACTCAGTATCTGGATAAATTATTATTACTAAATGTTAAAAAGGACAAAGTATTTGAAGCAGCAATACTAATTATACACTCGGTTATGTTTAAATAACGACTATCCCTTTAGCCAATTCAAATAATACCTATTAATTTAGCTCATTTTTAAATAGTAACTATGTATTAAATTAGCTCGTATTTAAATGTTAATTATTCATTCGTGAGCATTAAGTATTAATTTCTTTTTAATTGAATGTTATATTTCTATTTTTAAGTGCAAAAATTTGTTACAGTTTCGTGCTCAAATTTTGACTAGTATAGAGATAAGACGAAAACCGGTTCATATTTCCTTTAAAATCAATTTGTTGTGCATCAGCTGTTTGACAAGCTATAAACTATACTTTTTTGTAAAAAGACGATTATAAATTTCTTATCTGACATTCTTGACTTTTAATAAATATTTTGATGGAACATAAACTATTTTAACAAGGCAACTGTTGACAGATATCAAACAATACTATTATTGTAAGATTTTTTAACAATCGTACTATTTTAGATCAAGTAAATATCTACTATCAAAAAGAAATGATCAAAGTTTATTTAGCATAAGAATGGTAGATATAAACATTAAAAGTTCAATTGTTCCGATAGCAACTCCATTAATACTTGACGATGATGTACAAAGCGTAGATGAGGCCCTAAACAATATGCAATTATATGGAAACACGAAATTTAACTTACCGGAATGTAACCTAAAAATTGGATTGGGTTAAAAGTATTAGCATTAATAGTTTTTAAAAAGTCTTTTCAACTCAATGGGATTCAAACAAATTTAAATCTTTTTAACTACGTTGGAATATGTTATCGTTTTAAATAGCTCAAAATAATACACAGAGTATTATATTCAAGTTTATCGGGAAATTCTTTTTAACTTACCTAGAAGGGTTAGAATAAGACAAATCCAGAAATGATGGCTACATCCTGCAAAAATTTAGAATAACCAGAAATGAACATAAAAAACATACCTTTTTCGAAGAAAACTCCTAGTGGCTATAAATATGCATTTAATTAGTTTATTATTATTGGGCCATAAACATACCGGGATGATAACGCTGCAACAGACTTTAGGTATATCGGTACATGTGCAAGGCATGTTGAATTAGTTTTTTTCTAAAATAATGAGCATTAGAAGGAAATAATGAAGTTTCAAAAAAATGATGAAAAGGTATAAGTGAAAGTTTAAGTTTTCTAGAATATATATGCTTAAATGCATCAACCACAAGTGAGTCATGTAACGTTTACATAATAGAGGTAGGCTTTTGACGTTATTTATTTTAAATCGACTAAAATAACTTGATTTTTGTGTTTGCACATAAATATACTTTAAATAAAACGGTAAGTAATGTTTATTTTTAAAAGAGTCTGATCAATCAAAAAGTTGACATGCAGATTTGAAGCATGAGATTACGGAAACGACAATATTGTAAAAACACTTTACTAAAACTTAAGCTAATCTAAAAAAGATGCGTATAAGTATTTAATCCGAAATATGGGCTAAAAACAGATATTTTGAAGAATAACTATTCAAAAAGAGTTATTTTGAAGGCTACGCGTCCGTAAACAACCTTCTATCAGGCGGTGGTGTATATTATGATTACTTTTTTGGTGCATGTGATACGCCTTCTTATGAAACCTTTGAGTAATATTAATTTTAGATATATTTTATATTTAGGAGACACGACTTTGAACAATCTTGGTAAAGATGGTGTGCAATAGTGCAAGATTAAACTGGTATATGTATATGCCATTGTTAAATTAAATTCTTCTTTTAGAGAGAGTATTGGCGTCAGAGATAATAAGACATAAACAAGGGACAAGAGGAAAACACTCCAGTGATTAAAGCGATGCTTTTATACAATTTGGTATAGCCACACTATACTTGCCTCTTTTGAAATGTTTCTTAGTACTTGGACGTATCATGTTAAATGTAATGAATAAATTATTAATAATTGTATCAACAACGACGCACATATAAATGAAATGTATGAACAATCCATAATTCCTTAGGTATATATAATATTGACAATAATATTTTTAACGATACAAATGATTAATCTTTACGATGTGAAAAACAATATCCAGGCTTAATCATCATACCTTATGAGCAAATAAGATAAATTACCAAAATTATTACCACATATATGAGGCTCTAAACCAAAAGGGGAAGTCTCTTTCAAAACAAAAATTACAAACAAAATATGACATATGTGGTAAAATAACCCTTGATTTATTTTGGTATGTTGACAAATGAAAGGTTGTATAGGTCTAAATAACAAATTTACTTTTGCAAAAATAAAGAATACATTCAGAAGGTACTTTAGTGTAAATAACAATAAATAAAAAGATGTTGACGATAAGAGTTCTAATTATGTATGTATTTAAAAGGAGATCGTTTGTTAGTCAAGGCCTTCGTCAATTTGATGCTCAGGGTATACAAAAACTTCTTTATTCTCATTCACATCATCCACAGTTATTTTTGAGTCTTCAATTTGCTCTTGCAAATTACTGTTTGTGATAACATCCGGTTTTGGTTTTTGAGGTCTCGATTTTGGTTTTGAGTCTGTTTTTCTCTTTCTGTTTTTTGTACTAACTATTACTTTTGAGGAAGAAGAACAATTATTACTGGCAACATCACCAATCGTTTTATCAAAAACAGATGGTCCATCATCGTCTGGAATTTGGAGTCGGACATCATTCAAGTCTGGATCGCTGTATGTATTGAGTTCTTGTATCAGACAACGCTTTATTCTTTTCAGATAAGCGATTTGCTTTTTTACATGATACAGTCTGTTTCTCAAATTATAATTTGACTAAAAAAGATTATGAATAATAGGAAGGTAAAACAAACATCTAGAATTTTTTTAAAGTTCCCTTTGATCAAGTCAGCTTTTTTAATCCAAACAACGTCATCCTCCGAAACATTTAAAACATCTTGCTCAAAGACATCCTCGTGATCAAATGACTCATTCGGTGAATCATATTCATCAGAGTATTTTGAAAAGTGATGAGTATTCGTTGACATATTCTTTTAATATAATTGTTAATAATTAAGCACAGCAAACACAAAACTATACCAAGTGTGGTTTAAAATAGTCAATAAATTAATTTGATCCAAACGGGGTGGTCTTCTACGGAATTGCTTATATCTGATCTAGGCGGTCAATTAGTTTTGATAGGATGCTCTTAATTTAACTTTCGTGAAGATGCGACATTCCATAAGTCAGTGATATTCACCTTGTTGTTCAATCATTTCCAATACAAATGTCACATCAACTTTCAAAAGTCAAATATTTGTGTGCAAAAAGATTATTTAGTAGTATCATTTCATCGCATAACAATAGATTATACATATTTATGAATGATATAAAACTTATTTTTTATTAGTTTCAACAAAACCGAAGGGATATTTTGTGTTAATAAAATGTAAAAAAGAAGTAATTAATAAAATTATGGTGTTATGTTGAAGGTTGTTAAAATGTTTAACTTTCCATTGTAAATTTATAAATAAAACAATAAATGTACTTTCATTTAGAATGTAATTAAGGTTTATTTAAATTTGGTATTCACCAGGAACAATTTATTATAATACATAGTTTGTATTTAAATTTCACTTTGTCAATTCACAACAAATCAATGAATGACTTTGTATTATCAATTCAGAATGCATTCCTCAATTTTAACGAAATTTGCCCTTATTTAATTATTTAGTGGAGTAATGTGTGGTAACACCGACAATTAATTACGCGCAAGATAGATGGCAGAGGAAAATTTAAAAGCCTTTCTACACTCAGCACCGGGGAAAGCGATGCTGCTTAATTATGACGTTTAAACTAATTTACGATCATGCTCATCCTTGTACTATGCAAAATATTGTATCAATCTCCTAAATAAACTTTTATTTGAACCATTTAAATGCATTCATATATTATTCTTTAAAGGTTTCAAATTTTATTAGGATCTCAACTTTAAAAAATAAATTACACTAAAAGTTTATAGATATTATGTGTGGATAAGTAAAATAAATATTTTTTGCATAAATAATTAAATTTTAATATAAATATTGAAATAATTATTCGTATAGATCGGCCACATCAACAGCAACTATTTTATCCTTATTGTTTGATTTTTTTCTTTTATACATAGAGTCGAATTCTTCTAAAACACTTTGGTTTGTAAGAAACATAAACAGTTTAACATAAATAATTTGCTTTCCAATCTTCTCATCATTGAAAGTGCCATGCGTGCCTTTTAGAAAGTTAGTCATCTTTGCAGCTTCCATTTCTAAAGCATACTCACCAATTTTATATTGCAAGAAACTATATTTATCAACCATTCTTTTCAATTGAGTAACAATTTTGTGAGGAGAAATTATTAAATTGTCGTTCTTGAGTTTTTTCAAAACATCTTCGTAATCATTAAAACGTGCGAATGAGCCATCGCCTAGATTTGTTTCCGATGTATAATCACCATTTTTGGGACTAAAGTTAGCGTTCTTACCAAATAATTCCTTAACAAAGTCGTATTCGTGTGGCAACTTCTTTGGCTCGTAGATATCTTCTTCCGTATGAATATTGTGTTTCTTATCAGTTAGCTTTTTGATAATCAAGTAATTTCTCTCAACTTCATCACGAAGATATTGGTTATCCAAGTTGCAGTTGACAATGGTTTGGAGCTTGATCATTTCGAGACATTTTATTTTATTATCCAAAATTGCATTCTTTGCCTTATGTTCTTCTAGTTTGGCCTTTAAAATTTTGTACGTTTTCTGCAAATCACTCTCTTCCTCGGAAAACATAATATTACTTTGATTTTCCAAATTTGAATTACTTGTATTCGCAGTTGTCAGCATATCAATCTATAATATTAAAAAATATATAACATAAAATATTTACAATCAAAAATTAATAACGAATTAAGAAATGGGGAACATATACACATATTACAAAATATAATAAAATAAAGAAATATAATGTTATAAGTAACCAAACACACATGTTTATACATTTTTATACACATAACATACATTTATATAAAAATATATGTATTATAGCGCTCTAATACGATACATTTGATGAATGATGAAATGAATGTCTCGATTGTAATTTTAGAAGCATTTTCCGTTAAAGAGAAATACTATTTTATTTAAGGTGTTTTGTAATAAACATACATGTAAGATATATAAGGTATCATATTAAATGTATTATATTAAAAGATAATTTGTTATAATTCATTCGGACACTTGTGTTTTATCAATGTCAATCAAAAGCATCGCATTTACCAACAGAACTCTCTTTTTTGCCTTTCCATTAGAAATTTGATTTGCTTTTTAGCTGTTCAGATTTGAGACTATTTTCGGGTTTACGATTGGATGACTTTTTATTTTTGTGAATTAATTCTCCTTTTCGTGATTTACTACAACTTCTTCCAAATCATCTTGGGTTTTTTCAAGACTCTGCATCGGTGAAACCATTTCTTTTGAGTTAGAAGGAAAACTTAGCAAACTTGGGGCAAGGGATCTCTTGTTGCCGACACTGCGTTTTACTCCTGAATTGCCTTTTGATCTTTTCGACAACTTTTTATTGTCCTTAGATCCTTTTCCGGACATTTTCGACTTTTGTTTGACATTTGTAGAGTTCGTTGAAAATGCGTCTTTAAAACGTCTAAACAGGCCTTGACTATTACCACTCACACTTGAACTTTCAACCCGGACATTGGGTTTTTCAATTAATGGAATTGCTTCACCAGGTATTTTACTTTTCCGGCTACCAAAAGTAATTGACTGGTATTCTTTTTCCAAAATAATTTCCTCCTTCTTGCTGTTACTTTCTACATTTAACTTAGCCCTTTTACTTTCCTCATTTGTTTTCGAATTTTTCCTTGCAATTTCATTTATGTAAACTTTCGGAATTAGAATTAGATTTTATATCCCTCTTTCATACAATTTTCAGGGAAATTGCCGAAGTCTATACAAGTTAACAGATCATTACTATCAAGTTG